>JARQOC010000006.1:180971674-181571674 GCA_033576535.1 Allobates femoralis | reverse complement strand
TTTAAACAAAAATCACCGAATAGGTACTAAATATATTGAAAAAACTCACCAAAAATGGTCGCTTTTTTCTACCCCTTGCATCTAGCTGATGGCTGCAGATTCCCCCAAGAGGTGACACATGCGTCAAAACACCGATGCACAGCCCCCTGCAACCCATAACATGGGGGCGGTTTGTGGCAACCAGCGACCAGCCATGCTAACAAGGAGGGGGCTGGTGGTGAATGCAGACACATAGACTCCACTAGGCCTCTGCCATTCACATCCAGGTGATACATATAGTGTCTGAGCAGCCTATTGGTAACGCCCCCTGACTGGGCGGGCCACTCAGCACTGTGGACATGCATCACTGTGACAGACGCCCCCTAGAGGAAAACAACCTCAACTGCAAAAGATAAAAAGATGCAGGTTGACACTAAGATAATGTTGTAAGGTGTCAGTTGGTATTATGGCGCCAGAATATCGTAAGCTCGTGACCCACGTCAAGGGCCCTTACACTCACGAGTACCTAGCCACATGTATAACACATGTATAATTTAACTTTAAACAAAAATCACCGAATAGGTACTAAATATATTGAAAAAACTCACCAAAAATGGTCGCTTTTTTCTACCCCTTGCATCTAGCAGATGGCTAGATGCAAGGGGTAGAAAAAAGCGACCATTTTTGGTGAGTTTTTTCAATATATTTAGTACCTATTCGGTGATTTTTGTTTATTGTATAGGATAACTGCAGCATGTATCAACCAAAGAAAACAATTATTCTGAAACTTACTGACATCCAGGACCCTGGAAGACCAGTATTTAAGATACTACCACTGAGAGGCTTTTGTAGACTCCGGAGCAGTCACTGATCAGCCTGGGGTAGTGATGACATTGATTTATCCCAACTATATGATAAATCATTTGTGAATTTGTATTGTTAGGATTTGGCTCATAAACATCATTTATATTATAGAAGAGGATTAAAAGGAGATGCATGACTGAGCCGAGTGAAGCATATTAGCAGTATTCATAGCAAAACTTTCTACTTTAATTCTTCAATTCTGCAAGCAATTCCAGATACTATATTGATTGTATTATTATAAAGGGCTATCTCCAGGCTGATTACTTTCTCTATCCTCTTTGGGTAATCAATACAATGTATTTGTGTCAGATATAGAAAATTATACAGAGGCCAGACAACGCAGCCAGCCATGAACTTTACAGAAAGCAACCACATGATGGCGCTCTGTAGCTGCTGTTCCTACAATGACTCCTTAGGCTCTATGACAAAGCTTTTCTCTATGATAAGTCTAGTGCTTCGCAATTTCTACATAAGGACCATTTCTAACCAATTCAAGACATTATTATATATTAGGTTTGCACCCACATGTCCATCTAATGAGAATGACATTGGAATTAAACAATTAGGTTACTATTAATAACTGCAAACAGAGCAGGAACTGATATCAATATATTGAATAAGTGGACAAATACCACTAATATTACTGAAGGCGAAATGTTGCAGTATTCTTATTGTTTTTTTTAATCTTACCTCTCCTATCTGCCACTGCTTTAGCGGTCTCCTCTTTGGCCAAAAATGATGCTATCTCTTCCTTTGAGTCAACTGACCGTTGAGGCCACTGATTGTTTGATTGGTGGCTTAAGAAGTTGATGAATAGGACATCATCTGACCAAAACTAATATTATACCATCACAGATGGCCCCTTGGACCATCATTATTCACTTCACGTTCATGCTAGGCTGAGGCCACAGACAGAATGGATGGGGTATCATAACTTTCAGTAGCGATTGGAAATTGTAATTACAAGTAACACTTTAGGCCCAATCACACATAACGACGCACCAGAGATCCCAATAACGATAACGCTGTGCAGAGATCGCTGGTGCGTCGTTTTACACATCGCTGGTAAGATGTCAAACAGGCATTTCACCAGCGATGTGAAAAACAACGCACTAGCGATTCAAAATTATACCGAGGTCGTTGGGAATTGTCACTCCATAGCGTAGCATTGAGATCCTTAGTCATTGTCCCTGTTAAGCACAACGATGTAGCGCTCCCAGCGGGAGCGCAATGACGTAGAAATGATCCAGAGCAGTGTGTAACGATCAACGATCTCACAGCAGGGGCCAGATTGTTGGTGCGTGTCACACAGAACGAGATCGCTAACGGGATTGCTGTTGCGTCACAAAATCTGTGACGTTAACGCGATCTTGTTAGCGATCTCGTTATGTGTGACAGGGTCTTTAGTGTTATATTGGTTCCTTCTATTAATGTTTGTTGTTAATTATGAGACTAATTAAAAAAAAACATAACATTTCTCAAAAGGACCTGTTATGGGGCTGTCTGCCACGTCACATAAATATACTGTAGAATGAAGCCCATGAAAATAATAGGGCTCAAAAGCCCCCATAAATATTAGACAAATGTTGGTTAAACTTGTCGATACTGAAGAGTTTGGCTAACAGACTAATGTGTATGGGAGTGCTTGGCCAATTTATCAGAGCTGGAAATATCGTTGTGCCATGTCCCATTTGGGAATGCTGATTGTATTGCCTCCCAGAGATAAGGAGTCACCAGACCTGTATGGGGATGGTTCTTTCACAAAGAACACAGGAGAGCTCAACCGAACAAGCCCTCCTGTGTATGAGAGAGACAGCAGAGATAGCTGCCGGACAAACAGTCAGTTGATTCAGCCGACAGTCATCTAATGTATATGGTGGCCTTCAGAAAAATATTTGTGGCTTTCTCAATTTTGCCAGTTTTTCAATCCTTTTGCTTTAGCAGATGTTTGAAAACCTTTAAATCGAATATTGAACATTTGCGATCGTCAGAGCTGCTTAATCACTGGTGACATTCAGTGCATGGAGGTATAGTCACACGCGACACATACACTGCTTTAACTCTGCAGTTTGCATAATCATGAATTTCTTATATGATGAATTCTGACCATCACAAACATCTCTGCAACAAATCTGCTGCATATGAATATACCCCTTTGTTACATTTATTGCAATTGACAAATTGCTTTGTTTATTTGCAATTTTTAGAAGGTGCAATTTTATTCTGTTCTTTTAATCCAAAAATTGATCAACTTATTCTCTAATTTTACTATTGTAAACGTAATTATGTCTTCTTTAATAATAGATTGGATAAAATGTTTGGCATCTTGGTATTTATGTGTCTAACTTGACCACAGCAATGGTGAAACGGCAAGGTCATGTCAGCAGGGCCTGGTAGATGGAGTGTAAAGTGCATGCCTGACTCTTCAGGAACAGTTTGGACTGCCATTGTCATGTATTGTCACACACTCTTTCCTCTAGTGACTTAAGCTTCAAAACCGATGTCATGGCTATTTTCTTAAAAGACAAAAACGCAGGTGGTCGTCCAGCACACTCAGTAGCTGACCCAGGCGCCACACATCTAGACTGAACGCTCTGTTCAAAAATTGAGCCTCACCTCAATGGGACCATTGTGCTGAGATGGGTTAGAGGTCACTGCCCAGGAATAAGAATGAAATACAATGGGCACTCCATAGTAATTGTACAATGGACGTCTGCTTTTACATAAGACATATTCCCAGGCCCAGCCTCTTTGTGCCCTGAATAGAGGTTGAATTAGAGTTCATCCTGCTCCTGCCCATTATACATAAAAAGGAACTACTCCTTCAGTTTAGCTTCATTACCTTACTAAAGTATTGTATTTAGCTTACTTTGATGTGCATTTATTAGTTTACTATATTGGAAATATATAGGTAAACTTAAAAAAGTAAATATCTAATTAATTTTATTGTACGAGTTAGTACTTGGATACTTTTTAACTCTGGCTCAAGGTCTAAATTAGAGGCCCCCATGTGCCTAATATTGGGAACTGATGGGATGTCAAAAGACTTCATAGATGGCTGTAGATAAATCATTGTCAACCTTTCAGGAGAATATTTTCCAGACAGACTTTGCAATTTCTCTTCGGAGTAATATGAATATTTTTGAATTTTGATTTTATTCTTTCCATTATTGTGACATCTTTAGGAATGCCTTTAATGACTAAATGATTTTGACCATCAAAATGTTTGTATCATAAGGTCTCCAACTTGAAATTCTCTATATTAGTCAACATAAAACAGCTCTGATGCATCCATGTATTACTTTGTTGAACTTGTGACCTCTATTGCAGTGAGATTATTGCTGGGCCAGCTTCACAACCAAAAGATATTATCATGAGACAAACTCTCTATTAGTGCCAGCTTGGGATTGGTGAGAAATATCTGATCACTGGGATCCACTGGCTGGGGCCCCAGTAGATCCCAAGAATTGTGTCTTAATCCCCCATTCCTCGTCACTGTGGTTAGATCTCAATGTAGAGGAATTTGCATACATAAACACACTTAATGTGTCCATAGCAGTCATGGAAACAGCTGAGCACAGTGCTCAGCTGTAAGTCCAGCAGACATGAATAGACTGGCAGTTCTCATACATAACTACTCGTACTTCACACAGTGAGAGGGAAAGAGGGATTGGGACCACCATTCTGGTAATTGATGTATATTCCAGTGGTGGAACTGCAATGACCAGATATCACCCATCCTGTAGATGAGGGGGGGGGAAGGGAACTCCAGGCCTCGAGGGCCGTCAACAATGCAGGTCTTAAAGATTTCGTTAGTATTGTACAGGTTATAATTGAATCACATGCACTAGTGATAATTCCAACCCCTTTGCAATGCTAAGGAAATCCTGAAAACATGACGTGTAGGTGGTCCTCGAGGCCTGGAGTTCCCCACCCCTGCTGTAGATAGTTTATAATGCCTACTGTTTGACAGCCCCTTTTTGACTAATACACTTAGGATGTGTATAACACAGAAATCTAAAAAAAACAAATCTACAAGAGTTGATCCTTGAGTCATGCCGTTCCCCTCAGGTCCTACAATAGGCACAGTACATTAATTCACTGTTTTACTTGTTTCTTTTTATATCAATAAGCTGTAGCATCACGTGAGTGTGATTTTAAGTGGGTGACCTGGCAGCTTCACAATCATTGATTGCTCAGAGGATTTGTTCTCATTATAGACATGCATGGCTGCATCTCATTACAGCCCACAACACACCATGAACTTGGGGAAATCACTATCTTGGCGTTAATTACTTTCATTACTGATTAACTCCTTTCTGTTTAAATCTGACAGCTGGAAGGAGCTATACGGAGAACATGGCCATTACATAATTTCCGTTCAGTCCACTAATGGCACAGTGCAGTGTAACAACCTTGTGAGCAGATCTCCGTCAAACTATCTCTTGCGTAAGTGTGTCTGATTTGTCTTTCACCAATGTTAATTTACCTGTGGAAAACAATAAGACCAAGTAGCCATGAGCAAATAACTCTGCTAACTTACAAGTTTTTTCTCATAGTTTGGGTATCTGTTAAGCTTTGACCCTGCTTAAAATCTCAGCAATTTCCAGGTCTGACTTTTGCATACGAGTTCAATATCTGTTTTTTCTTGTGGATAAAACATGTTTCAATAATAACCTTTGGCCCCATGCACAACTCCTTTTTTTGGAACAAAAAAAGCTGAGACATGTCCAAGTTTCTTTCAATTCGCAAACCAAACTTACACAGATGCTATCCATTAATTCAGCATTAGGGTGCATCCAACAGTACTTACTGGCTACTGGGATGTAAATTTGGTATGTCTAAAGCCTCATTCATTTCTTTTAATACAAGAAAATCAAATGTTTTTGGAGTGTTTTTAGTGTGTTTTAATTGAATTTTCATCCATTTTTTAGTATTTGAGTCATAGGAATTTATGAGAGGATTGTGTTCTCCACAGTAGAAACTTTGTAAAAGTTTAAACTGTAGCACAAAAATATAGATATCATGTTTTGTAGAACAAAAAAGAATTGCACAAGGTAGGTGCCTGCTGGAATAAGCAAGTGGTCTTTTAATGACCTTAGCATCTCCATGGAGTCCAATATCCAATATCTACTGTCAAACAAGATGACAAGTCTGAGATACAGGTCAAAACTTTTGACCCCAGCAGAGGGCACTTCACTTTCCCTAACCTGAGTCTGTCAGACTAAACTGAAAATATGAAGATGGTGAGTCCCAATGGAGAATGCTTTGAAAAGTCCTCATGTGAGCCTTTCATTTATAAAATGCACACGATGGAGTCTAGACTATAAGTAGTAAATACAAAAGTATTTCTTATAACTATAAACATATTCCTCTTACTCATTCACTTGTAGGACCATCCTAGATGTTTTCCTATATTTACTCTAATATTGCAGCTATAGAGTCTCTTCTTTTTATTTTTATATTTTCATTCGAAATACAGATTGTATATTAAAATAAACACAATCACCATCAAGGCAGGACAAGCTTTTTCAGTGGCCAAGGCTGGGTTTAGTGTGTACCCTCACACTGTAAGCAGAGTTGTATCTAGGTTTTCTGGCACCAGGGCAATAATTTACACCTTAGGGCACTTCACACACAAAGATATTTGTGCAGATATTGGTCACAGATCTCTGGTTGCAGTGAAATATGGAGACATTGTTACATTTGTACACAGCCACAAATGGAGCAATATGTCCATGATTTCACTGCAACCAGAGATCTGCGAACAATATCTGCCAAATATCTGTGTGTGTGACGTGGCCCTTATACAGACACAGCTCCTCTCCATACGCCCCGTACACAAGCGGATCTGCTCCGTACACCTTGTACAGACACAGCTCTGCTCCATATCCTGCGGGTCTGCTCCATACGCCCACACACATGCGGCTCCTCTCCGTACACCTCATACAGACACAGCTCCCTTCATACGCCCCGTACACAAGCGGCTCCGCTTCTTACACCCCGTACAAACACAGCTCCGCTCTGTATGCCCGCTGCTCCACTCCATATGCCCGGTACACATCCGGCTCCACTCAGTACACCTCATAGAGACACAGCTTCGCTCTGTGTGCCTGTGGCTCTTCTCCGTACACCCGATATACATGTGGCTCTGCTCCATACACCTCATACAGACAGAGCTCTGCTCTGTATGCCTGCGGCTCCGCTCCGTACGCACAGTACACATGCGGCTCAACTCTGTACACCTCATATAGACACAGCTCCACTCCATACGCCCGTACACAAGCGGCATCGCTCCATACACCTCATACAGACACAGCTCCGCTCCGTATGCCCGGTACACATGTGGCTCCGCTCCATACACCTCATACAGACACAGCTCCGCTCCATATGTCCTGTACACATGCGGCTCTGCTCCATACACCTCATACATACACAGCTCCACTCCATTTGCCTGCTCTGTACACCTCTTACAGACACAGTCCGCTCCGTACGCCCCGTACACATGTGGCTCTGCTCCATACACCTCGTACAGACACAACTCCACTCCGTAACCCGTACACATGCAGCTCCGCTCCGTACATCTCATACAGACACAGCTCCGCTCCATAAACCTTATACACACTCGGCTCTGCTCCGTACACATCATAAACACATGGCTCCGCTCCATACACCTAGTACACTCTCAGCACTGCTACATCCACACTGTAAATCCTCCCGATCCCACACATTAATTTCACCTCATCCAGCACCATGACGACCATCACAGCAGAGTCCTGCATACACCGAGGAGCTGATCATGTGGCCCCTGACTCCTCCCCTCCATGTGACATCATCACAGGTCCTGTAAGCACAGAGCAGCCATGGATGTAGTGTTCTGCTCTGTGTGTGGAGAACAACGCGGGGAAGGGGCGTAACATGTGGCCGGTGGGGAGACCCAACCCCGGGCACTGCAGCAGGAAGGCCAGCAGCGCCACCCTGCCTGCTGCACCCGGGCAAATGCTCCACCAGTTCCCCCCTAGATACGACCCTGCTGTAAGGCACCAATTCATCAATGCTTTCACTGCACAATTCTGGTGTAAAAGCTTTGACAAGTCACAAAATTATGCACAACTTGGAGTTGTGCATAGATTTTGTGACTTTTGTCATTTTCAGGCAAGTTACTCCCAGCTCTGACAAAATAGGCATAGTGGGATTAGGAGACCACAGCATATCCAAGTACCTAACTGGATTTCTTGCACAGTGCACAGAGACATACACCACTCATGAGAGGCTACAGATTCACAAAAAGGCATGAAATGCTTCTTGGGTGATGAGCATCTGCCTCCAGCACATCCCCTCAAGACCTGCAAGAACAGCACCAGTCTTGATTAACTGGTGTTGGAATCCTTAGTTCCTGTCAGAATTCCAATTTTCCATGGAACTTTCGGCCTTTATCTAAGATTATGCCTGCTGCTTTGTTAAGATCTTGAACTTCCTGTCTGTTCTGCCTATTTAAGTCCCGATCCTGGATCCATGCCCTGCCTGAGCATTTTGTGCTATCTGGCTTCTATGTCACTCCAGACTTGGCTCCTCTGATCACTCTGCTGCTACTTGTTAAGCTCTGCTGTTCAGACTTTCTGCTCTGCTGTGCATCATCCGTGTCCTGGCTGTTTGCATTCATCCACCAAGACTTCTAAGGAGAACTTCTCAACCAGCCAGCTGAACTTCCACAGTCCTTAAGTATCTTGACATTTAAATTGCCAGTGTACACTATCAAGGATTGTAGGTTTCAGCGTGGGCTGCACTGTTGGGCATTGTTCATTGTTGGGGACTTATTTTCAGCCCGGGTTTACACTGGTTAACCATCTGATTGCTGTGCAGATATCTGCCTAAGACTCTTTCTGGACTGTTGCATTTACTATGCTGCCAGCACTGTGCAATTATTTTCTGGACTAAGTCAACGTTCGTTACCACTATATAGACTTGTTTTGCCCTGCTTTGCTGTTTGTTTGCTCATTGACCTGGATTTGTTGTTCCCTTGCTGCACATGTGTGAATGCAGACTTGAATTCAAAACCTTGTCTTCACTTTATCTAGTCCCACGTCATCAGATTCCTAAAGTATCCACATAAGGCTGATTTCACACTGCAGTTTTTTCCCTACTCAGGCTTCATCCGGTTTGTGTGCCAAAACCAGGAGAGGAACTTGCAGAGGAAAGCTATAATTGAAAGATTGACACCTGTTCTGAGTTTTGGAGCCACTCCTGGTTTTGGCACACAAACACTGATCAAACCTGATCAGGGAAAAAACTGCAGTGTGAAACCAGCCTAAGTGTTTTAGTTCCTATAGTTTTAAAGGGATTGCCCATCCTTGGAGAATTGTTTGTATTTTTTTTACTGAAATGCTTTTATATTAGGTAAAAGTAATTTTTTTCAAGGAGGTTTCTTTAAAAATATTGCTCCATTTTGCTTTTTCAGGTTATTTGTTTTTCTGCACATTTACCTTTGATGTGGTCTGTGGTCATAAATTAGAAGAGAAGACTAAAACAGATAACAGAGTTAGAAAATCTTCAATTGGCTCCTAATTATAAACATCATTTTTAGACAAAAATACATGCATTTAAAGGGGTTGTTAAAAAGATATACAGCAGCACTCTAAAAAGCTAAAATATGCAAACTTTAAATATGGGAATACAGGTACTGTATTATTGCTATAGGAACTATATTTGAAAAAAAAAATACATACTTAGGCTGCTTTCACATAACGATTTTAACATTTCCGATGCTGTCCGATGAAAATCGGACAGCATCGGACCGATTTTCGGACCCCATGTATGCCTATGGGCATCGGACCGAATCGGATGTGCACTAAATGCCATCCGATCTGGTCCGATCCGAATCTGTCCGATTTTTTTATCGGTGCAAAAATCGGAGCTTGCTCCGATTTTTGCACCGAAAATAAAATCTGACAGATTCGGATCGGACCAGATCGGATGGCATTTAGTGCACATCCGATCCGACCCGATCAAATTAACATGGGGCCCTATGGAGAAGGGTCCGAGGAAACATCTCATGTCTCCTCGGACCGATTTTAGTGTACTGAGCATGCTCAGTACTCTAAAATCGCTCCAAAAGTGAATGAATGGGTTAATTAAAAATAAAAAAATCTATGCTCACCTGTCCACGAGGCCCCCGACGTCTCCCGGCATCTCCGGTATCTCCAGGTATCTTGCCGTCTGTGCTGATAAGACCTGCCGTGATGTCACAATCACATGACTGCCAGGAACCAATAGCCGGCAGTCATGTGATTGTGACATCACGAGAGGTCCTGGCAGCACTGAGACAGAACAGCAAGGCACCGGAGACGCGCGGGACCGTGCAGGAGTCGTGGACAGGTGAGAAAGGAGAGGAGGAGAGGGGAGGAGAGGAGGAGGAGGACAAAAGGAGAGGAGGAGGAGGACAAGAGGAGAGGAGGAGGAGGAGGACAAGAGGAGAGGAGGAGGACGCATAGGAGGACCGGGGGCCAAGAGGGGAGACACAGGGGATGAGAGGACCGGGGGCCAAGAGGGGAGACACAGGGGATGAGAGGACCGGGGGCCAAGAGGGGAGACACAGGACCGGGGGCCAAGAGGGGAGGACCGGGGGCCAAGAGGGGAGACACAGGACCGGGGGCCAAGAGGGGAGACACAGGGGATAAGAGGAAAGGACCGGGGGCCAAGAGGGGAGGACCGGGCGATAAGAGGAGAGGGCAGGGGGCCAAGAGGGGAGACACAGGGGATAAAGAAGAGGACCGGGGGAGAGACTGACAGCTCTCAGGGAGCGATCTGACAGGAGGGCGGGCATCCTATTTTCTGTCGGAATCGGATGCCTATTTGGCACCCGATTCCAGGCATTAGAAGAATCCGATGCTGTCCGATTTATATCGGACAGCATCGGATTTTACAAAAATCGTAGTGTGAAAGTAGCCTTAGCTTATGTATTGTCCAATCCATGTGAGTTTGATAACCAATGGCAAGGTGTATCTCTTTTTTTAGATTTCAAGGGGTTGTCTGACAAAGTTCATTTTAATCAAAAGATCTTGCAATAATAACAAGTTCCACAATTAGATATATTTTAAGAAAATATTCCTGTGCTAAGATAATCCTATATATATGTCCCTGCTATGTACTGTGTAATGGATGTGTCTGAAAATACAGGGACATGGTCCGATCATAGCACATCTCCTGGGCTGAGGAGGAAGTAAAAAATTATATAGACATTACAGCACGGGATTGCAAATTATTTTTTCTTTCAGATAAAACATTTTTTTAAAACGGGCAGAGAAATCTTTTACTTCACAAAAAGAATTAGCTATGATACCATGCTGTGCTATCAATATTCTATCAATTGTTTTCTCCCCTGCCCAGTAGATGTGGTATATTCTGACAAGGTCGATGTACAGTCAGGCACCTGCTATTACATTGTACATAGCAGGGACACTTTTATAAGTGTTGCACTTGCTGCCACTGTGGCGGTGTCTCTGCTACATGGAGATCAGTGGTAATCAGCATATGGACCCCTACGGCAGTCCTGTGTTGTCTACCAGGGCTCTGTCTCCTGTCTCTGGCTTCCGCAGCCTGTACATGCTGCACAGAGCTTCCAGTAGCATTCTTAGGGTACCCATACACATGCAGCTCACTATTCTTAAAGGGCCAGTGTGCCCTACACGGAAATACTTCTCAGCCTATGGCTGAGAAGCACAGAATATTTAAGGCACATTCCCCCTATGGGAGGTGCCAAAGCTACGTGGTCTGTGCTTAGAGACACACTGCTAGTTGTCAAGTCCCTGTTCCCTTTGCTGGTTCCTAAGTCATTACCTCATCTTCACTAGAGCCTCTGATGGTCAGGTTTGGCTTGTGCTGCAAGGTAGCCACCAGATGCTACTCCAGGGGATCACAATCAGGGATTGACAGCTGACTCTGAGGGAGACAGAGATGCCGGCAGGTACAGTCTCTGGTGAGGGTAGGTGCAGCCTGGACGGCTGTTAGAGCAGGTGCATTGGGAACACCAGCAAAGCTGGTGCAGGCTGGGGCAGAGAGTATGGCAGCAGGATTAGTTCAGGCTGGTGCAGGTTGGTGAAGTGGGTAGAGCAGCAGGGATGGTTTAGATTGGTGCTTGCGGGTACAGCGGTACTAAGAAATAGACTTAGGTAAAGCACATTGCTTAGTCATGAACCACCAGGTTTGGATTGGTGCCTTGACCCAGTGGGTCTACTTCCCCATGCTCTACTCAGCAAGAATAACAATAAGATTATCTCTGCATGGGAACAATTTTTTTTAAACACATCCAATTGTGGAAATTACTATTATTCCAAGATCTATTGATTACGATTAACTTTCAAATTAACTTTGTTCATGTGAAAACCCCTTTAAGTAGGAAAATGTCAACAACTGTTTACGTCTTTACCTTTTAGTCCTTAATTTTATTATTTGTGATGCAATATCCACATTTTCCACCACACGATCTACCGTATTTCCTTTGTTCAATTCTCAATGTGGGGTCACCTGGCCAATTGACCACATATAAGGTCTCCTTCTGCTCCTCTGCTGGCTCCATCCATCTCTACAGACAAGCTCTGGCTACACTCGGTACCTTACACAGACCGATTACTATTCTTGTGCTGTTCCTACATCAGTACTCTAAGGGCCACGTCACACGCATAAATTTACTGACTATATTGTTAGCAATCACATGCACGCGCGATCGCTAACAATACGTTCACATTGTTGGTGAGCTGTCACACAGGCAGACTCACCAACGATGTGACCACGAGAACACTGGTAACCATGGTAAACACGGTTACTAGGCGCCACGCGGCGCTTAGTAACCCGATTTTTACCATGGATACGAGCTGCCAGCATAGTCTGCGAGGCGCTGGGAGCTCGTTTATCGTTGGTCTGTCAGTGTCACATGCAGCGATGATGCGTGTCCACGGCCGACCAACGATAGATTTGTGAACATGTTCACAAATCTGCAATCACACGATTTTTCAAAGAAATATAATTTGATTACACGCAGTGACGCACAAACGATATCGCTTAAGCGATTAAAAAAGCAGGTCGCTTAAGCGATATCGTTCAGTAAATTGATGCGGGTGACGTGGCCCTAAAATGTACTTGTTTGAATCCTGTGAAAACATTGTTGGGATGCAATGAGTAAACAAAGAAATTTAAAGCTGAGGATTTATATTGTTTCTCATAAGCTATAAATTGCAAATGTAATGGTTCTCTGGGCACCTGCATAAGGGTGCGTTCACACGCTGAGTTTGTGGTGCAGATTTTGGATTTCCAAAATTTAAATGTACTGACATAAAAATGCACCAAAACGATCCTTGTCCATATGGTGCTTCTTTGATGCGTTTTTAGTGTGGAATTGATGCGAATTTAAAAGTGCTTTCTGTCTATTTCAATAAAGTTTGGATATTTTGGCAACAAAAAGAAAAAAAAATCTGAAATCCTGCTTCCTCCCCTTCAAAACTATGACTTACTGTGGATTTTAATGCAAATAAGGCACGAAATAAGCAACATGTATATATAGTGCGAACAGTGCTGCATATCTGCTGTTTATTTTGAGTTAAGGGCCTATGGGTGAAAAACGTGGTAAAATACGCAGCAAGAATTGACATACTGCAGATTTTCCTGCAATGAAATATGCAGCAGGTCTGCTGCAGAAAAAAATGCATCATGCGGACAGGACATCACAAATCCCATAGACTTTGCTTAGACAACACGCTGCAGATTCGCACAAAATATGCACGATAGTAAGCATTGTGCTAAAGGGTCCTAAAGCTGCCACTATGCCTGCCTAATATTTCTAGCTTTGCAAAATAAATCCAATTGTTTGTAAGATTTCAAAGGAAATATTTTACTTGGGTGGGCATAATGCACACATAAGCTAAAGGTATGTGAACATGCTGCTTGTTTTTTATCTCTTTTTTTTTTTTGTTAAATTGAAGCACTAATTCTAATGGTCTTTACCAAAGGTGCAGTGCCAACAGGATTTTCTGTGGGGGGCAAAGGAGGGTGATGTATTTAAGCTGCTCTACTTATTAATAAACAATAAAATAACAATAGACAAAAGCAGAAACAATAAAAAAGCTGATAGCTCTGGAACCCTATGGTGGATTATAAAACGGAATTCTTTGGAGCAGCGAATATAAAATAAGTGCAAAAACAGTGGTTTTGTCAAAACAACAGCAAGCAGCCCACAAGGTGGCAAATCACTATAATCAGGGTTTCTGTCTTTACATTATGCCATTCTCAGATTAGGTGGCAAAACCTAGTGAAAAATTCCTTTTAAACCCTTAACAAAAATCAAAACGCCTTTTAACAGTGATTATACTTACACTTATACCACAGAGACACTATTTTAAGGCGCTGAGGAATAAGTAAATAGCTCAGCCTCTCAGGCAAAATTCCCGCTCATGAAACCTCTATATGATAGCCGACACCTGTGAGCATCGGCCCTAACCGGTTCTGGAACCAATTGGGGCTGATTAACCTAATAAATACTGTTGTCGATCATGGCAGTGGAATCCAAGTGGTTAAAAAGGGTTAAAAAATCCCTTTGGAAAGATCTGCACCTACAAATGTATTTGCTAGTGCTGATCATTGCCATGGCACCATGAGGTCATCTGATGATTCCAGGGTGGCCTGTAAGACCCCACATTATGCAGGTTTACTCCACGGTTTTGTTCTTGTCCATTAGGATCCTGTTTTTCTTAGGACCACACGGATAGGAATGGACAGGACTAGAAGTATTACTCCAGAAGCCATTTATGTGTCCAGATCTGGAAATTTGAGAGTTCCAGTCACAGAAAGAGCTGGGAGGAGCCGAGCCAGGCAAGTGGTGTCCGGGCTGTTACTTTCACTTTCACAATGTATCTACATACATTGCTAAAGTGAAATTAAAGAAAAGAATGTGATAAAAAATAAAAAAAATGCTCACTTCTCCACCGAGTGTCCCGTGATGCGAGGCATCCACGTCTGATGGCTGCAGGACCTTAATCAGCTGACTGAGTGGGGCGGCCACCCGATCAGCTGATGTGTCACATGACAGCATTAGCTGAGCGGTTTAAATTGCCCGCCGATCGGTTTTCGTGGGTGATTTAAACTGATCAGTTGATGCTGTCATGTGACACATCAGCTGATCGGGTTGCCACCCCAGTTAGCTGATTTAAGGTCCTGCAGCCATTGGAGATGGTTGCATCGCATTGCGGGATACTTGGCGGAGAGGTGAGCATTTTTTTTTTTTTACACATTCCTGTCTTTAATTTCACTTTAGCAGTGTATGTAGATACACTGCTAAAGTGAAATTACAGGAACAGTCTAGTTTTAGTGTACTGAGCATGCTCAGTGCACTAAAACCGGACCCGGGAAACCATCTCTTTTTTCCCGGATCCGGCGCCCATAGACTGCCATGTTTAGTGTGCTGGATCGGCCTGAATTAATTTCTGTCTGGTTTGGTCCGTTTTTTTCACCGGAGCCCAAAATCGAAGCAGTCTCCGATTTTGGGGCCGGGAAAAAACAGGACAGAAACGAATCCGGGAATGAATTGGCAGAATCGGATGGCTATTTATGGCCAATCTGGCACCAAAGGGATACATAGGAGGCAAAACAGGATCCTGTTCTGTCCTTTTCATAACGGACAGAACAGGATCCCAAAAAACGTGGTGTGAAGCCAGCCTTACAGACACTGCAAGTGAATGTAGTGCTAAGGCAACATTTTTGCAAAGACAAAAAAATAAAATAAAATGTTCAATTTGACGATCTAATGTGATCAAATTCTTATGAAGTACCTGTGCGTTCAAAATGCTCACTATACCCCTAGATAAAATCCTTGTAGTGTCTAGTTTCCAAAATAGGGTGTCTTGTGGGAGGTTTCTGCGGTTTTCGTACTTTAGGGAACTTGCAAATGCGACATGGTGCCCGCCATCTATTTCAGCCAAATTTGTGTCCCACAATTCAAATAGTCCTTCCCTTCTGAGACCTGTCATTCGCACAAACAGAGGTTTCTAATCATATGTTGGGTATCAGCGTGCTCAGAAGAACTGACAAATTGTGGGGGCCGATTTGTCATGCTATCATGTTTAAAAGTGAATACATTGGGACTAAAGCAACATTTGTAGGTAACATGTAAAAATAAATTTTTTGATTGAATTTGCATTCTTTCCTGTGAAGCACCTGAGGGGTCAATAAACTTCTCAAATGTGGTTTTGAACACTATGAGTGGTGCAGATTTTAGAATAGTTGTTACTTTTGTGTATTTTCTGTCCCTTCGGCCTCTCAAAGTCACTTCAAATGTGTTGTTGACCCTAAACAAATGGTTTTGTCAATTTTGTTTGAAAATTAGAAATTGATCATTAACTTTTAATCCTTCTTTGCTCTTAAAAAAAAATCTTTCAAAAAATTGTGCTGATGTAAGTAGACATGCAGGAAATTATATTTAACTATTTTGTGTGACATTACTCTGCTTTAAGGACACAAAAATTAAAAGTTTAAAATTTGTGACATTTTCTCCCATTTTCCATTCATTTCACATATAAACACAAAAAAATTATTACTCTAAATTTGCCACTAAAGGCCACTTCACACGCTAGGATATTGTTAACGATATCCTTAGAACGATCACGTGACAGTGATCGTTCCGACATCGTTAGTGCATTGTCACACACCAGGATATCGTTAAAGATATCCCATTCGGCAACGCACCAGTTACATAGGAGAGCAAGGAGTGAACGATCTTTTAAAGCGGCAGGAATAGGAGTACTTTGAACAAGATCGGTCATAAAGGTGTCACACTGAACAATGTAAAGACAAAGAAAATAGGTGGCGCAATGGTGCAGTATCCACGGGCTGATTTATAGAGACACAAGGTGTTTTTACTAACCTATATAAGTTGCGCTGTCCATGCACAACTATGGTTTGAGCCCGATTTAGCAATCCTCCTCCTAACACGAGTGTTATGAGAGGAGGCGAGCGGCTCCGGGCACTCGCAGCGTCCTCGCTCACCTCCTGTTAGTATCCGGACTCTGCCCCCTCGCGTCCCATGTGATCGAACGCGGTGACGCGGGAAGGTCCTAGATTCCCTGCGTGCGAGTGTTGCCTCGGTGATCACAGGTCCTGTAGCTATTGCGAGCAGCGCCTGCCGTGTCCTCCAGGGAAGATAGATAATATTAAATGATTGTCACGGTCTGGTGGGCGCTCAGAGATAGATCAAGGATCCTGTTCAGTATTAAGTCCTTTATTCCAGAAAACCTCCTTCACCACAACATGTTTCGACGGTATAGTGCCGTCTTTCCACTTGAGAAAGACGGCACTATACCGTCGAAACATGTTGTGGTGAAGGAGGTTTTCTGGAATAAAGGACTTAATACTGAACAGGATCCTTGATCTATCTCTGAGCGCCCACCAGACCGTGCAATCGTTTAATACACTGAACAATGTGGCTTCTTCAAGCAGCGTTAATTGGATGATGAACGATAGATTTGAGGTCAGGATCTCAAATCTTGGATGAATGTTCCAACGTTTTTTTTCTTCCCATATCGTTCGTTTACATGCAATGATGCCCGAACGATATCTTTTCAATGATCACAAATTTGTGATGTTTCAAGGATATCGTTCAGGATATCCTAGCGTGTGAAGCGGCCTTTACATGAAGTACAAGATATAACAAAAAAAAAAACATTCTAATCCCTAATCAGAATCACTGGGATCTGTTGAAACGTTGCAGAGGTATAACCTCATAAAGTGACACTAGTCAAATTTCTAAAATTTGGCCTGATCATCAAGGTAAAAAGGAGTTAAGGAAGTTTTACGCCATCTCCTTTACACCGAAATCCACCTCACTTATTCTTCCTTACCAGCTGTAACATTTACTTTTCAGTAACCTTATCTTGCATCAAACAGATTGACCCAAATGTTCCTAATCTATGAAATATAAAGCTCTGGTTGTAAAAAAAGGTGTACATAATGATTAAGAAATACTTGCTTGAAGTGTGCTGCAAGCACATTGTGGGTGGAACTGTTGCCATGATGTTTAGAATCTAGATTGAGAAGGAAAGTGAATGAGCATATATCACTCTGTTTGTGCTTACCTTGTACTGTAGAGCCTGGACCATAATTTAAAGTGCATTAAGATGCCACTTAACTGGAGAATTGATGTTAGTTAAAAGCAAGTTTATGCAGGTCTGGCATTACTCAGAGACCCTTTATCACAGGTGAGGAGGGGCAATATGCCGTGAGATCTCTAAGTCAGCTCCACCAGGGTTCTAAACCTGACAAGCACTAGTCTTCAGATCCTATACCCCTGGCCCTTGGGATGTGTATATGAATGCTGTTCTCTGTAGGCTCACAGTCTGGTAATGTCCGTAAATGTTATTTTTGTAAATAATATGAAATTATAAAAACTTTTTATAGTTATAGATATGAAGTAAAATATATTTGATTTCCAGTTGCACAGTTACATTGTATAAAAGTACATTTTCAACTTGATTGCCTGATATTTCAGCATTACAAATCTTGAAGAAGCCCGTTTATGATGACTTTTTTTTAAATAAAATACCTCCAGCTTATATAAACTCACCTAGATTCTCAGCTAGAAAAAGTAGGAGTTCAGTGTTTCTTTCCTCACCTACAATCTGTACAGGGTGAGCCATTTATATGGATTCACCTAAATAAAGTTGGATCCAAAATGGCCAACTTCAAACTGGCGGCCATGGTCTCAGCACTCGCATGTCATATAGATGCTAGGTGAGAAAAAATAATGCACACTCACATGACATACAGATATACAGTTACTAGGTGAGGAAAGAAACGCATAATATTTCTATGTTTTCTAGCTGAGAATGTAGGTGAGTTTATATACGCAGATGTGAACACATCCTTAGGGCAGAGACACATTCATGTGAATTGCATGTGAGTGTCTTGCATGCATCTCGCATGAGTCATTCATCCTGGATGGGAGTGTGGAACTGATTGTGGTTCTCTGCAGCTCACGCTCTTGTCCAGAGAGCTGGCGGGCAGGCCAGGTGACTCATGTGAGATGCATGCAAGACACACTCATGCATCTCGCATAGTGTGTCTCTGCCCTTAATCAAAGTCTCCTGCCCCTAGTCTTAGGCTAAATCCACACATGTTTTTTGTTAAAAAAAATAAATCTGAAGTAAATCCTAGGGTTGCTTTTTACTTGGCTGAAGGTTTGCTGCATTTTTGCCTGTGGATTTACTGTGTTTTTGGTGCGTTTTTACCATGTTTTTGCTGCATTTTTTAAGCTGATTTTGACATACAAACTATAGTAAAAATGCAGAAAAGAATTGACATGCTCATTCTTTAAAAAACGCAGCCAATAACACGCTGTCACAGTAAATCGGTGTCTGTGATTGCCTGTTGGAGTAATCTGGAATCAGCCCATACATTCTAGCATGGTAGATGCTAGCATATATGGGCTGGTTTCAGATTTCTCCAGCAACCAATCACTGACGCTCATTCTCTGTGACAGCGTCTGTAATTGGCTATTGGGCCCTTCAACCATTGGCTGACATCAGGGTATCATCCATTTGTAGTAGATGAACAATTCCACAGAGCTACAAGGGATCCCAAGAAGCAGCCTCCTGGATTACAAACAGAAGGAGGACAACAGCACGGTGCCCTTGTGGTCACATACAATCCTCAAATGAACATCCTAAGGAAAATCGGCGCTGATCTTCAACCCTTATTCCATAGGTACCACAGACTGAAAGCAAGATACCCAGAACTGCCAGTTCTCTCCTACAAACATACGCAAACTTAAGGAATCCTTGTCAAAGGTCACATCATCAAAGCCATTTCCTGTACAGCAAGAAATCGGACCTTTACCCTATCACCAACAATCATCCCCATACCAACACAATCAGGACTATAAATATGGCTTTCATTACATCCTTCATGGGAACACTGTCAAAATTTTCCTCATTAATAAGAAACCCACATGATCACAAATACAGTTCCTTGTAAGTATTTGCCCCCCTTGAACTTCAACTCTTTCACATTAGGCCAACATAAAGATAAATTCTAATTTTTTTGTGAAGAATCACAACAAGTGGGACACAATCGTGAATTGGAATTAAATTTATTGGATATTTTAAACTTTTTTAACAAATAAAAAACTGAAATGTGGGGCGTGCAATAGTTATTCGGCCCCCTTGAGTTAATACTTGTAGCGCCACCTTTTGCTGTGATTACAGCTGCAAGTCGCTTGGGGTATGTCTCTATCAGTTTTGCACATCGACAGACTGAAATTCTTGCCCATTCTTCCTTGCAAAACAGCTTGAGCTCAGTGAGGTTGGATGAGGAGCGTTTGTGAACAGCAGTTTTCAGCTCTTTCCACAGATTCTGATTGGATTCAGTCTGACTTTGACTTGGCCATTCTAAACCTGGATACGTTTATTTTACCTTCCATTGTAGATTTTGCTTTATGTTTGGGATCATTGTCTTGTTGGATGATAAATCTCTGTCCCAGTCTCAGGTCTTTTGCAGACTCCAATAGGTTTTCTTCCAGAATGGTCCTGTATTTGGCTATGCCCATCTTCCCATCAATTTTAACCATCTTCCTGTCCCTTCTGTATAAAAGCAGGCCCAAACCATGATGCTGCCACCACCATGTTGACAGTGAGGATGGTGTTTTGAGGGTGATGAGCTGTGTTGCTTTTATGCCAAATATATCACTTTGCATTGTGGCCAAAAAGTTGAATTTTGGTTTCATCTGACCAGAGCACCTTATTCCACATGTTTGGTGTGTCTCCCAGGTGGCTTGTGGCAAACTTCAAATGAGACTTTTTATGGATATTTTGAGAAATGGCTTTTTTCTTGCCACTCTTCCATAAAGGCCAGATTTTTGCAGTGACGACTGATTGTTGTCCCTATAGACAGACTCTCCCACTCAGCTGTAGATCTCTGAGTTCATCCAGAGTGATCATGGATCTTTTGGCTGCATCTCTGATTAGTCTTCTCCTTGTTCGAGATGAAAGTTTAGAGGGACGGCCGGGTCTTGGTAGATTTGCAGTAGTCTGATACCTTCCATTTCAATATGATCGCTTGACAGTACTCCTTGAGATGTTTAAAACTTGGGAAATCTTTTTGTGTCCAAATCTGCCTTTAAACTTCACCACAACAGTATCTTGACCTGCTTGATGTGTTCCTTGGTCTTCATGATGCTCTCTGCACTTGAAACAGAACCCTGAGACTATCACACTCATAAAACAGGTGCATTTATACAGAGACTTGATTACACACAGGTGGATTCTATTTATCATTACCAGTCATTTAGGACAACATTGGATCATTCAGAGAACCTCACTGAACTTCAGGAGTGAGTTTGCTAGACTGAAAGTAAAGGGGCCGAATAATATTGCCCGTCCAACTTTATAGTTTTTTTTTTTTTAATTTAAAATATCCAATAAATTTCGTTCCACTTCACAATTGTGTCCCACGTGTTGTTGATTCTTCACAAAAAAATTAGAATTTATATCTTTTTTGAAGCCTGAAATGTGGCGAAAGGTTGAAAAGTTCAAGTGGGCCGAATACTTTCACAATGCACTATAACTTGAATCTGACAAAAGTAATAATAAATAAAAAAATCTATGAAAATGAACAAGTAAAAGTCAGACATTGCTTTTCAACTTTGCGTCCACAGAATTTAAAAAAAATTAAACTCATGAAATAGACATGGACAGAAATGATAGTTCCCTTAACTTAATATTTTGTTGCGCAACCTTTTGATGCAATCACTGCAATCAAACGATTCCTGTAACTGTCAATGAGACTTCTGCACCTCTTGACAACTCCTCAAGCGCAAACTGCTCCAGTTATCTCTTGTTTGAAGGTTGCCTTTTCCAGACGGCATGTTTCAGATGTTTCCAAAGATGCTCAGAATCCCTTGATAGTCTTGAGATTTCATTGTACCCTGCACAGATTCAAGACACCCTGTGCCAGATGCAGCAAAGCAGCCCCAGAACATAACAGAACCTCCTCTTTGTTTCACAGTGGGGACAGTGTACTTTTCATGATATGCTTCATTTTCCATCTGTGAACATATAGCTGATCTGCATTGCCACAAAGTTCCGTTTTTGTCTCATCTGTCCATAAGACATTCTCCCAGAAGCTTTTTGGCTTGTCAACAAGTAGTTTGGCAAATTCCAGTGTGGCTTTTTCATGATTTTTTTTCAACAATGGTGATCTCCTTGATCATCTTCCATGAAGTCCATTTTGGCTCCAACAATCTAACGATCTAGTGATCTAACACTGATGTTCCTTGAGCTTGAAGTTCACCTTTTTTAATCTTTTTAGAAGTTTTTATGAGCTCTTTTTTACCATTCATATTATCCGTCTTTGATTTATCACCAATTTTCCTCCTGCGGCCACATCCAGGGAGGTGGGCTACTTTCCCATGGATCTTAAATTTCTGAATAATATGTGGAAGTGTAGTCACAGGAACATCAAGCTGCTTGGAGACGGTCTTATAACCTTTACCCTTAACATACTTGTCTATAATTTTCTTCTAATCTGAGACAACTCTTTCCTTCACTTCACACACGCCATGTCACCAAACAGCACAGTGAGTATCTGTAGCCCTACATACAGGCCCACTGACTAATTACAAGATTGTAGACCCCTGAGTGTGGACACACCTTGATTTAACATGTTCCTTTTGTCACATTATTTTCAGGGGTACCATCATTTCTGTCCAGGTCTATTTCATGAGTTTGATTTTTTTTTAAAATTCTGTGGTTCAGGTTGAAAAGCAATGTCTGACTTTCATTTGTTCATTTTTGTAGATTTTTTATTTATTATTACTTTTGTCAGATTCAAGTAATTTCTGTGACCATTGTGGGTTTTTCTGTCATTAAACGAGGGTGCCAACAATTTTAACCACATGTGTACATAATACAATGTACAAGGTGCACTGCAGGGTCATACATCTGGGAAATGAAACAAAAACTACTGTACAAACAAGGATGAATCTACATAGACATACAGTTGTGGCCAAAAGTATTGACACCGCTGCAATTCTGTTAGATAATACTCAGTTTCTTCCTGAAAATGATTGCAATCACAAATTCTTTGGTATTATTATCTTCATTTAATTTGTCTTCAATGAAAAAAACACAAAAAGAATTGTCCTAAAGCCAAATTGGATATAATTCGACACCAAACATAAAAAAGGGGGTGGACAAAAGTATTGGCACTGTTAGAAAAATCATGTGATGCTTCTCTAATTTGTGTAATTAACAGCACATGTAACTTACCTGTGGCACCTAACAGGTGTTGGCAATAACTAAATCACACTTGCAGCCAGTTGACATGGATTAAAGTTGACTCAACCTCTGTCCTGTGTCCTTGTGTGTACCACATTGAGCATGGAGAAAATAAAGAAGACCAAAGAACTGTCTGAGGACTTGAGAAACCAAATTGTGAGGAAGCATGAGCAATCTCAAGGCTACAAGTCCATCTCCAAAGACCTGAATGTTCCTGTGTCTACCGTGCGCAGTGTCATCAAGAAGTTTAAAGCCCATGGCACTGTGGCTAACTTCCCTAGATGTGGACGGAAAAGAAAAATTGACAAGAGATTTCAACGCAAGATTGTGCGGATGGTGGATAAAGAACCTCGACTAACACCCAAACAAGTTCAAGCTGCCCTGCAGACCAAGGGTACTATCCATCGGCGTCTGAATGAAAAGGGACTGTATGGTAGGAAACGAAGGAAGACCCCACTTCTTACTCCGAGACATAAAAAGCCAGGCTGGAGTTTGCAAAAACTTACCTGAGAAAGCCTAAAACATTTTGTAAGAATGTTCTCTGGTCAGATAAGACAAAAGTAGAGCTTTTTGGGCAAAGGCATCGACGTAGAGTTTACAGGAGAAAAAAAGAGGCATTCAAAGAAAAGAACACAGTCCCTACAGTCAAACATGGCGGAGGTTCCCTGATGTTTTGGGGTTGCTTTGCTGCCTCTGGCACTGGACTGCTTGACCGTGTGCATGGCATTATGAAGTCTGAAGACTACCAACAAATTTTGCAGCATAATGTAGGGCCCAGTGTGAGAAAGCTGGGTCTCCCTCAGAGGTCATGGGTCTTCCAGCAGCACAATGACCCAAAACACACTTCAAAAAGCACTAGAAAATGGTTTGAGAGAAAGCACTGGAGACTTCTATGGTGGCCAACAATGAGTCCAGACCTGAATCCCATAGAACACCTGTGGAGAGATCTAAAAATGGCAGTTTAGAGAAGGCACCCTTCAAATATCAGGGACCTGGAGCAGTTTGCCAAAGAAGAATGGTCTAAAATTCCAGCAGAGCATTGTAAGAAACTCATTGATGGTTTCCGGAAGCGGTTGATCGCAGTTATTTTGGCTAAAGGTTGTGCAACCAAGTATTAGGCTGAGGGTGCCAATACTTTTGTCCGGCCCATTTTTGGAGTTTTGTGTGAAATGATCAATGTCTTGCTTTTTGCTTCATTCTCTTTTGTGTTTTTTCATTGAAGACAAATTAAATGAAGATAATAATACCAAAGAATTTGTGATTGCAATAATTTTCAGGAAGAAACTGAGTATTATCTGACAGTATTGCAGGGGTATCAATACTTTTGGCCAACACTGTATATGGATACCCCTAAGTAAAATGGGAATGGTTGGTAATATCAACTTCCTGCTTGTGGCACATTAGTATATGGGAGGGGGGAAAGCTTTTCCAGATGGGTGGTGACTATGGCAGCAATTTTGAAGTCGGTCATTTTGGATCCAACTTTATTTTTTACAATGGGAAGGGGGTCATGTGACAAATCAAACTTATTGAGAATTTCATAAGAAAAACAATGGTGTGCTTGGTTTTAACGTAACTTTATTTTTTCATTAGTTATTTTCAAGTTTCTCTTTGTTTACAGCCATTGACATGTCGCAGAGGTTAACACGTGAGAAGCGGATAGAAATTGTATTGATGTCTGGTGAATGCAGTATCTGGGCCATTGCAGCTGATTTTAATGCAAGACACCCTACAAGACCATCCATCTCCCATGATACAGTTAACAGAAAACTGTCAATAATGAAGAAACATCAGTGACTGTCCTAGCTTCATTCAGCAAGAGCCAACAGCGTAGCACTCGCCACATGTCACTGGAGAGTGGCATCAGTCGAACATCCCTTTTGCGGATATTAGCTACTCACAAATGGCACCCTTACAAAATCCAGCTGCTGCAGCATCTCAACAAGGATGATCCAGATTGGCACACTGAATTTACAGAATCAGCAGAACAAAAATTGGAACAGGACCCTTAGTTTGCACAGAACATTATGTTCAGTGATGAGACAAACTTTTTTGTGAATGGTGAAGTAAACAAAGAAAACCACCGCTATTAGTCTGACAGTAACCCACAGTGGATAGATCCATCCAAGACTGTTGGAACACAAAAATTGATGATAATGTGTGGTATATGGGGTACAAATATAGTGGGGCCATTCTTCATCAATGGAAACCTCAATGCCAATGGATATCTGAAATTGCTACATAATAATGTGTTGACCTTTTTATGCACTTAAGATGGCTTGTTCCCTGAGTTTTTCCAACAAGACGGTGCACCACCACATTATGGGTGTCAGGTCCGAGCATTCCTACATGAACAGTTTCCTGGAAAATGCATTGGTCATCTTGGGCCAGTTGAATGGCCACCAAGGTCTCCTGATCTGACCCCCTTAGACTTATTAAGGTGCTGTCACACAGCACAACCTGGCCAGCGATGTCGGAAGCGATGCGCGGGTGCCCGCTCGGTTCCGAGATCGCTGGCCAGCTGTCACACAGCACAGCTGCGGCCGGCGATGCCGCAGCGATGTGGGCGGTGATATCGCTCGCTGGGCTGGGCTCAGCCCAGCGAGCGATCCGCAGCAACGCTGCGGTATAGGCTGGATCGCCGCTGACATCGCTCTGGCGATGTCATAAGGCGCGATCCAGCCTAATCGCAGGTCGCAGGTTGTCAGGTTTACAGTTCTTCCCGTAAACCTGACAACCTGTGACTAGCGATAAAACGCGGTCGCGTCGCGCTGTCACACAGCGCAACGTCGCTAGCGACATCGCTGGTACGTCACTTTTCCGGCGATGTTGCTAGCAACGTCGCCTGGTGTGACAGCACCATTAGACTTTTAACTTTGGGGTATCTGAAGGCAATTGTCTATGCTCTGAAGATATGAGATGTGCAGCATCTGAAACAATGGATACTGGAAGCCTGTGCTAGCATTTCTTCTGAGGTGTTGCTATCAGTGTGTCAAGAGTGGGAGAAGAGGATTGCATTGACAATCCAACACAATGGGCAGCACTTTGAACACATTTTATAAGTGGTCATAAACTTGTAAATAACTCATGAAAGAATAAAGTTATGTTAAAACCAAGCACACCATTGTTTTTCTTATGCAATTCTCAATAAGTTTGATGTGTCACATGAAACTCTTGCCATTGAAACAAAATAAAGTTGGACCCAAAGTTGCCGACTTAAAAATGGCCGCCATGGTCACTACCCATCTGAAAAAAATGTAGTAATGTGCCACAAACAGGAAGTTGATATCACCAACCGTTCCCATTTTATTTAGGTGCATCCATATAAATGGCCCACCTTGTGTAAACAATAAATTAATTGTTGTGTTTGTTTATTTTTCATTTGAAAAATCTGAATAACTAGTGATAAAAAAGGTATGTTCACCAAAATTGTAAAAAAAAGTCTCCAACTTGTTGCACAAAAATATTCCCACACACCCTGTCCATCAAAAAATAAAAGTTACAGATTCCAGAATATTGCGACGCAAAAACTATACATTTTAAAGAAAAAAACACTATTTTTACTGTGTGATAACAGCAAAACATAAAAAAAAATATTTAAATCTGGTAACCCTGTAATCGCACCAACCTGAAGAACAAATCCATCTTACCATTAATACAACGCATTAAATCGCGCAAAAATAAAAATAACTGTTCTTAAATTTCTGTCAATTTCTTTTTTTTACCTCTTAAAAATCAGAATAAGGCTACATTCAAACTGTGCGTTTTTCGTCTGTTTTTGCTCATTGGTTTTTGTTGCCAAAACAAGGAGTGGGTGATAAATACAGAAGTGGTGACATGATTCTATTATACTTTTCCTCTGATTGTTCCACTCCTGGTTTTGGTTAGGCTGGTTTCACACTGCAGTTTTTTCCCTGATCAGGTTCCATCAGGTTTGTGTGCCAAAACCAGGACAGGAACTTGCAGAGAAAAACTATAATTGAAAGATTGGCACCTGTTCTGAGTTTTGGAGACACTCCTGGTTTTGACACACAAACCTGATAGAACCTGATCAGGGAAAAAATTGCAGTGTGAAACCAGCATTACTAAGATCAGTTTCACACTGCGGCGTGATCTGGTCCGGGGCTGTCCGGGATGGCCCAGACAGCCGCGGACCGGATCAGCACACAGGACTGGGGGCCTAATACACCCTCCGGTCCGGTGTGCAGCCCACTCAGCTGCAGCTAGAATCGGAGGAAAAAAAAAAATCAGAGCCAGCATATAATTATGATTTTTATTCCCATCTGTGGTACAACACACACCATGAAGCATTTTGTTTTTTAGGTTTCAGTAGAACTAATGTGACCGGTGGTTTAACCTTATTCAGTGGACAGTAACATTATAGGATGGATATATGTAATGTTTGCTAAGTGGCGGCCGTTATATCTTCTACTCACTGTTCTGTCTGTGTGTGATTAGCGGTCACATGCAAAGCACATCAGCTGCACGCACAGTGTAGCTGGGACTTCATATCCTCATTTTTCTGATTTCCCAGCAGTATGAGATACCCACTACGGAACGGAAAAGCAAGCAACAGTAAGCTGATGACTCAGACAGAGCAAACAGCAGAACATCCTGCTAGGAGTCCATGTGTTAGCCACTGAGAAAAATGAATTTTATGAGAAAATCCTTTTTAGATTTGTATCCACGTATAAAGCACAGTAAATGAGGATTAGCGAATAGAAGTGTTCTATATAACAGTTGAAACCTGAAGTTTACATACACTAAATAAAAATATACATATGCATGTTGTTTTCACTATCTGACATGAACTCAGAATAAACCTTTTCTGTTTCAGGCTATGAGAGAATAGTGGTGCAGATTTTTGTCTCCAAAAATCTGTACCTTCAGATAGGGTGCTGTCGCACCCCGGGAAGGAGTACTTGGAACCGGACCCTCTCTTCAGTCTGTGGGGTAATGTCATGGGGACGAGACCCGGCTCTGTATGCCCAGGTGTGGCAATAAAAAGGGGGTTAAAGAAAAAGGAGAAATAAAGCTTTGAAGTAGTTTGTGACACCACCTGCAGTTTTTGGCTAGTAATGCCACCGCTGCCATCCAGGCCTCTGGGGAACAATGATGAAGGCGGCAGCTGGGATGGCGAGCCCTCCACGGGTAGTGATTGGTGTTCTCCAGAGTAGGTGTAGGGAATGGGTCGTCTGGCCTCTGCGCTTATCCTCATTCGGCAGTCTCCCCTGCCGGCATGCAGTAGGCAGTGTGCTGCTCTGCAGGCGGGAGCTTGTCACCATCACGCAAAGGAGAGTCTCACACACACAGTTCTGAGTCTGTCCGGGCACTTTTACTCATTGGTACAGTTCCAGTTACATACAGTACACAACCAGCCCCGGTCACTGGTTCTGCAGCCGGGACTGTTCACTAGGGGCACCCCTTTCTAGTCCTTTCGGGCCTCTCTTTCCTTCCCGCACATCTACTCCGGGCCAGCTGTCGCGGACTTTCAGTGGACATTCTTGTCTGGGAATCCTAGACCTACATGACGGCCTTTCCTTTGTGTGCCAGAGGTTGGGTTCTGGGCATAAAGTCCCTTCACCTTGCCAGTTAATTCGTGGCCGGGGCATGCAACTGCCAACCAGATCTACAGGGCCGTTACCCTGGTGTTGGCCTGGTCCTCCCAGTGTGCTGACTCATCTGGACCCCTTCTTCTCTCCCTTGATACTTGGCCAGGGACCCGGACCGGCCTTACGGTGGCACAGGCCGCTTGGTCCACATTCTTCCTTTACAGTGTTACACTTTGGCTCTCGGGGCGTCTCGGCTTGCGGGTTCTGTTCCTCACCTACTCACTCCAGGAAAATCAACCGGTGCTCTCTGTGTCTTCCCAACTAAGCCCCCCAACATAGTGTTCCTAGGGTTTTAGTCTAGTTCCTCCACCCATTTCCCTGGTTTTCCTCTCTTCTCTCCACCCTCCACCTATCGCCCCCTTCTATCCCTTGCCTGACATGGAGTACTAGGTCTAGGGATGGGGTGATGTGTAGGGTGTTGGTGTGGGGTGACTAGCATATCTGTCCCAGCTGCATCACCTTCTGTGGCCGCAAGTCCGCAGAGGCGCCACAGTGCCCTATGTTAATGTTTTAATTGTCATTAAAATGTATCTAAATTGTGGGGAACTTGTGAGGGGCTGCATAATGTTTAAAAACTACAAATAATTTATTAAAAACACTGTTTAAAGTCCCATCGGCTTTTGCAGCCAAAGCGGGACTTCTCTTCTTCTGCTACGCAATTTTTCGTAGGCGTGCAAGCTATGCCTATTCTGAAAGTTCTGTGCTCACTGAACTGTCAAAAAGCAACTAGTGCAACTCAATGAATTAGAAAATCATCAAAAATCAATGTGATATTGTCATGTTTCAGGGTGTTGCTGGGAGCTCTGAAACACGTTGACTAATAAATCAATATTTTATTCACCCTTTGATGTCTTGTGGAATACGGCAGCACAGTTTTTAACCCTTCATTCCCCCTACTTTATTATTCTGACGTAATGACCTTTGTTTTTTTTTGGTTGTAAGCCATAATCATCAACATTAACTGAAATAAACACTTGAAATAGATCACTCTGTTTGTAATTGTGGCCCCCCCACTGGTCAGGTGTCACAGTTGGGGTACTGCACCCAGTAAGTGCGGTTGTTCTGTCGCAGTGGGAATGCAAGGTTTGTAGGAGGCTCCCACCCCGGCACTCCCACACTCAACCCAAGGAAAACGGTTGGAGACTAGTCCCTGGGGGAGGGAGTTAGGGGAGGAGGGAGGTAGCAAAACGAGGAGTTCTAGTTTGCCCCGAAGAGAAGAAGGAAAGGGATCCCTGAGTGAGAAAAGGGGACTCCGAGAGTGGGGGCCTGAGAGAGGAACAGGCATCCCAGGAACAAAGAGAGGCAACCCCCATGCTGGAGCACCCATACTCCAGGGGGAACCCTAGTCCACCATGGGGAGTCGGCTTTGAGGACGCAGTACAGGGAGTCTTGCCCCTGAGCCGCCAATATCGGCCATCGCGGGTCAGCCCACCAGCCCCGACACCCTGTTCAAACAGCACCACCACACCAGGATCACCCACCAAGGTCAAGCCCCTTCACAAGAGCTGGGAAGCACAGGAACTCAACAGCACCCCAATGGGCCTGGTAGTAAGGGGTAGTGCAAGGACAGGGATAAGCAGCAGGACATGGGAAGCCCTGAGGAAGAAGGCTGTCCTAGCCTTTGAAATGCATTGGAATCTATCTGTCTGACATCCAGTCCAGCATCAAGACGAGACAACTCTGTTCCGCCAATCCCCCGCCTCCCTAGTGACGTAGCAGTGACATAGTATCAGCTGACTGATGCTGACAGACGCCACCATCAGGAAGAGGCTGGAACCTCGCCCCACCCGAGCACTGAGGCTCCAAGCAGCTGCACCCTGGATCCCTTGCACAAGGGAAGGAAAACTGAAAGTGGGAGAAAATTAACACATTGAGGGGAAAGCCAGCAGGAGCTGTTTAAGGTATTGTGCCTATAATTGCCTGAGAACAATTGATGTATACAGCCACATGTAAGCCGTCACCCTAACGATTCGCTAGGGATCGTTTAACTGGACTTATCCGATCCTCCAGCTATCTCTGTGTGACATCTTGCAGCGATCAGCCTGTGAGTCGCGACGCATGCAAGTTCTGTCATTTAGTCGATGTTCCGCTGTCGCAGCATCGCTGCGTGTGACAGCGAGAAACAGCGATCTGTACCTCAAGGTGGTTTGGTAAACCGGTATTCGGAGCGCGCGCTGCTAGAACCGGCGTTACCAGGTACCACTCCCTGACAATCGATACTGACGCTGGCGCCATTGGGGACAGTGAGGATTCATGACAGACGTGCAGGGAGACGCTCAGATCTTCATTCCTGTCGGAGCCGCCATGTTTGACGTACCGCACCTCATGCTGGGAACAAACACAAGCCCGGGGTCCGTGTACTCACAGTACGCGCCATTATCAACACGGACCCGACACCCCAGGCCCTGGCGATGTGGAGTGCTCCATGGCTGACGCTGGGAGATTGCTGTTTGACAGTCCCACATAGGTACGATGCTCCCGCGATCCCGGAGGTCGTTATCACTGTGGGATCGTTGAGCGATCCCTTGTGTGACAGCACCCTATGGAGTAAATACACAAAGCTAATGTAGGTGTTACTGTGTACACTATGGAAGCATATGCCCGCATTAACAACAGAATTTCAAGAAATCCAGACTGTGCAATATGTTTAACACACCTTTGTGGTCAAGAGCCATGTACCAGTATGTAAAAACAGCACATATATCTATAACCAATGATAATTAAAAATTTTATTAGTCCACAGAAAGATCCATAGACTACCATACAATGACATCACAATAAGACCTAATTAATTCGTGAATGATGACTATACTAGCAAGCCCCAGGTAGAAACAACTCATTAAGCAGCAAATAACGGTATACTGGTACACCATCATAATTAATAAGAGAACTATATATTTTTCAGAAAACCCGGGCAGAATATTAAAAGAACCTATAACAGCCTTGGTGCAGCCACAGGTGTGAGGGTAAGGATCTTTAGTAACCGCACCAAATACACACAACGATTGAGAAGCATATATTGTAAAAAATCAATTTGTATTTGCAGACCATGATATAACAGCTGAATACCCCAGGAACCTATTCCTTCATACTAAGAAGAGTTTAACAGCAGGAGGTTATAATCACCTTCAACACTCCTCTGACCATTAGAGGGACAAATACAAGCTACCACAATAATACAATATGAACAATTATATGTAATAATACAGATATACGTTAGATTCATAAGTTTTAAAAGTTTCTAATGATTTGTCATATAATATATATGTAAATAATTTTTTGTGATTTTAAAATAAACACCCGAAACATAATCACTAAGACTGCATAGTGTTCTCATTTTTAGAAATAAGCCGTGAAGCAAAATGGGTAGCGCTGAGTCTACCTTTAAAAATAGGACATGGGATTGAATAAAGAAGGCATACCACGAGTGTCTCCGAGAGACCTTGCAGCCTGCTGTGACTATCCGGCCGGTTACCTCTTGAGAAAGACTGCTTTGCACTGTGAGCTGTATCGCCAAGAACTGTTCCAGTAAAGTACCCGGGTAGAGTGACAGAGTCTCCGTGTGTTTGTTCTTCTACCGTAGAGCTGATCATTGACATTTACAGTCTGCTTCCCCATCATCAGTGCACTCCTGCCCCGGAGGCCCAGCTCCACCTGCAGGGAGCTGTTCCATCAAAGCTGCAGTGCCATCGCCTCCCGGAGGTCTGAAGTGGCGCTAGTGTCCAGTCACCAGAATCTGCAGGTGGCGTCACGTGAACTCTATACTTTATTGTTTTTAAATTTTCCCTTTCTTGAAAGCAGACCACCAGGGCTACGGGTCTGTGCAGGCCACCAGTGATATCCCTACCGCAGCAGAGGGCCCAGATACCCAAGTCCTCATACCCTGGGGTGCGTCATAAGGACTCTATATAATATATACATTTACTTTTTTGTATTGAATTACTGAAAAAAAATAACTTTTGATGATATTCTAATTCATTGAGTTACACTAGTATCTATGTAAACTGGTGAGTCTGTCTTGTGAGATACACTCATAGAGTGTTAACTATCCCACCACACTGGGTGTCACTAATAGGCTACTGTTCAGTCACAATGGATATAAGTAATAGGCTCCTGATCAGACATTGTATGTATCTCACCTATCTATAAAATAGACTCCCTATGCTGCATCATTAGTGTGCAGAAAAGAAGGTTCTCCGGTGCCACTTGCGATAAATCCTTTATTTTCTTAAATCTTTAAAACATCAAAGATGTGCCCGTAGGGAGCCCTGTACGCGTTTCGGAGAACTGCGTTCTCCTTAATCATCAGTACATACACAATAAAAAGCACACACACATCTAATATATAAAGCTGAATGTGTGTATGTGTGTATGTGTGTATATCCGGGATTGGCATCTACACCGTCGCAACTACAGCCGCAGAATTTTGCACATTCACACGTCTGGACCCTGAGAGCGTCATAGGCTATGTTGTGAGGCGAAATTTTAACCCTGCGCGTTCCAGTTCACCAAACAATTTTGGCCCTATCTACATAATGGGGAAAAAGTGAATGGAAACGTGTGGGAGGAAAATCGACAGCTGCCAGATACAGCTACAAAATTTTGCACAGTCACACGTCTGGACCCCGGGAGCGTCATAGGCTATGTTGTGAGGCGAAATTTTAACCCTGCGCGTTCCAGTTCACCAAACAATTTTGCCCCTATCTATATAATGGGGAAAAAGTGAATGGTTAAGTGTTGGAGGAAAATCGACAGCTGTCAGCTATAGAGACAAAATTTTGCACAGTCACACGTCTGGACCCCGGGAGCATCATAGGCTATGTTGTGAGGCGAAATTTTAACCCCGCTCATTCCAATTCACCAAACAATTTTGCCCCTATGTACATAATGGGGAAAAAGTGACAGTTACCAGTTGACAGTTGTGAATGAGAGGGGCTTAATGATAGCACCAAAGACTAACAGCATATACCAGCATATAGTCACTAAGGTGGGGCCCCAACATGAGATATTCACCACGCACGGGGACATGTATACACACCACACGCACACAAAGAGTAACAGCAAGTGTATAGTCTCTAAAGTGCAGCCCCAACATTGGATACTCACCACGCACCCGAACAAACACACACACACCACAAAGAGATACAAACAACACAGAGACACACCCCCCCCCCAAGGGGACATACACACACTCTATAGCGACACATGCACTCACCCCACAGGGACACACACACCACAAAGAAACACACATAACACAGACACACACACCACACAGAACCCCCCCCCCACATCGACACACACACATAGCCAGCCTATAGGGACACATGCACTCACCCCACAGGGACACACACACACCACAAAGAAAGACACATAACACAGACACACACACCACACAGAACCCCCCCACAGGGACACACACACATAGCCACCCTATAGGGACACATGCACTCACCCCACAGGGACACACACACCACAAAGAGACACACGCACACCACACAGACCCCCCCACAGGGACACACACACATACACACCCTATAGGGACCCATGCACTCACCCCTCAGGGACACACACACACCACAAAGAGACACACACAACACAGAGACCCACACCACACAGACCCCCCCCCCACAGGGTCACACACACATACACACCCTATAGGGACACATGCACTCACCCCACAGGGACACACACACACACACACCCTAGGGACACACACACCACACAGACAGACACAGATGTGCACAAATCGCCTCACACAACTCGCCTCATACGTATGCTATCTTTAATTTCCCAAAAAAAAAAATCTGATTAAAAACAGCCAATGTACAACACATGTGCCATATAGGGAATTAAGGCAGATGTCAGTCACATGAGCTGTCTATTATGTGTATGTGTGAGGTAACATATACTGCCTGGCCAGGGGAGGGTTTACTGTTGGCTGGAGATTTATCAGGCTGCCTATTGCAATCAATCACAGCTCAGCTTCTATTTTCCTACAGGTCATTAACATGACATATTCAAATTCTATTTTGTTATAGCTAACAGCAGTTATTTATTAACCCGGGCGTAGCCGGGTACTACAGCTAGTATATATATATATTTGTAAAAACAAGCACTCATGACATCTGTGAAAAATTAGTAATCATTGATTACTGTCCAATTGTGCATGTTTCTTCAGAATTGTCTTTAAATCCATAAAGATTCAGTACATTCCGGTATCCTCCATTTGATAAGGTAAAAAATGTTTGTACCGTGTTAGCCAGTAGAGAGAAAAATATTGGAATCTGAGAGTTCTCAGTGGTTGATACCTTTTAATGGCTAACTGAAAAGATGGTAAACATAGCAAGCTTTCAGGGCATTATGGCCCCTTCGTCAGGCTGATAATGACACAAATTCTGAAGACACATGCATATATACATAAGCAGGGTTAGATGCTGTAGTAAATATGACAGGTGATGTAAAGCAGAGTCAGGCTAGGGAGGAGGAGAGGAGCTGGGAAAGTAAAGTAAAAATTCTAAGATAAGAGGAGCCGATTGTTTTATTGTTCTGTGATTAGTGGCCTGTGGAAACCTGAAGATTCCTCAGTGAGTTGTAGAAAGCCATAAATCGAAGCGAGACAGTTCACATAAGAAATGTCAAAGGTTCATTGTCTTCTAACTTGAGTCTGACTTTTGACTTTACTTTCCCAGCTCCTCGTCCCCTCCCTAGCCTGACTGTGCTTTACATCACCCGTCATATTTTACTACAGCATCTAATCCTGCTTATATGTAATATATATATGTGTGTCTTCAGAATTTGTGTCATTGTTCAACTGTAGGGAAGGACTCTGGGCACTAGAGGGCTTTTGGTGTTTGCTTAAGTTTGTTTGTGCTGCCAGCAATATGGTGTTGCACAGGTCTGCACCAGGTCCAGTCACAAAATTTAAAAGAAACAGACAACACTCACCATTAGGGTGGAGGCACACTAGGTGCGTGTAAAACGGAGCATTTTGTACGCTAGCCATTTCTGCGACTGCGTCGCGTATTTGTCCGCGATCACGGTGCGAGTTGTGTGCAAGTGCGGTGTGAATGTTGTGCGTTTGCAGTGCGAGTGCGATTCGAGTGAGATGCAAGTGCGTATTTTCTGTCACAAACAGCAATCCGTTTTTGAGGCATGGCAGGGCGTGATTAGCCTGGCCCTAAGCTCTGCCCAGCAGCACCAAAGCTGTTCGTAGATTCCAATCATGGACCAATTTGGGAGCTATTTAACTGATCGAAAGAATCATTTAGCTCGCCATTCTCAATCTTCACATTGTGTTGTGTTGAGGCTCTGTTGAACAGTCAAGCATGTCTTATCGTTTGTCCCTTAACTCCACCGAGCAAATCTTGCTGCACTGGGTGTTATATAGCCGTTATGGTGAGCCCATGCCTTTACGCTCCAGTGGTGTGGTCCGTCGATTTTGGGTGCATCCTTTGAACCAAAAACGTCTTTCCAAAGGGAATTTCCATCGTCTGTACAGGCATTTTAGACAAAACCCTGATAAGTTTTTCAAATACTGTCACATGACCCTGTCCATTTTTGATTACCTGCTTGAACAGATCAGACCACAAATAAGCAGGCAAGACACCATTATGCGGCGCAGTATTTCACCTGAGGAGCGGCTGTTGGTGACCCTAAGGTGTGTATGTTATGGTTTCTTGTCATCTTTTTTGATAAGGTTTTGACCCAATCATTGGCATTTCAATGTAACCTGCTGACTTAAGCTTGGTCATAGATTGGCGTAATAGTGGTAGGGTTTGGGTGGGGTTGTGTAATGGCTGTTAGTGACAATCTGTTGTTTATATATTTTTTTGCAGATTCCCATCTACTGGTCTGTCATTTGCTGCACTGCATTTGGAATTTTTTTTGTGACGGACAACTATTGGTGGAATTGTGCATACCACTTGCAGAGCTATTTGGGATTGTCTACATGGCCAACTCCTTCCTGAGCCCACTACCCAGCTGTGACGAAATATAGCTGATGGCTTTCTGCTTAACACGCATTTCCCAAACTGCTATTGATGGGAAGCATATTCGGGTCCGCAGGCCACCCAACTCCGGATCGTTGAATTTTAATTACAAGCAATTTTTTTCTGTTGTCTTGCTGGCAGTAGCTGACCATAATTCTTGTTTTGTCCTCATTGATGTCGGGGCATATGGCAGTCGTGGAGATTCACACATCAACAAAGCCTCAAACATAGGTCGCAGGATGAGGAGTAATCAGCTGGCTGTGCCCCTCCACAAGCCATTGCTGGCACAACGCTGCCTCCCATACCTTTTTATTTTGTGGGTGACCAGGCATTCAAACTGACCTCACAGATGATGAGGCCCTTCCCAATGCGCAGCTTGACCAACACCAGGCTTGTGTTTAATATCCGTCTCACACGTGCACGTTGTGTAGTGGAGTGCGCCTTTGGCATCCTATGTTCAAAATGGAGGATCCTGAACACACCCATGCAATTAAGTCCCCAAAATGTAAAGCACGTTATTAAGGCTATAGTCATCCTGCATAATTTAACCAGAACACGAGAGGCTTTGGAAGGTTTACCAAGGCAGGCCGCCGAAACATCACCTGCCAGAAGGGTTCCCTCACCCACAGCCCCTCGCGGTCGACAAATTAGTGGCATCTGTGTGCGTAACATGCTCACTGATTATTTCATGAGCCCTGAAGGGGCAATACCCAGTCAAGAGGAAGCACAGATTGTTGTTTGATACTTTTTATTTGGTTTGACCCTGTGTGAAAACAATACTTGTCCCTTGAGATGGCAAAAGTGGGTACTGATCATCATGTTTGTGAAGAAACATAAACAAAGACAGTATCCATGTGTCTGTTTGAGATAAAAACAGATTGTGTTGTTTTATTAAAGTACCTCACTTTGTTTTATTTTTAACATATAATGGACTTAGACGTATATCCATATTGTCTCCATATGGTATGCACGTGTGTTTCAGACTATCCAAATACTCATTTATTTTACATAAGGCTAGATGCAAAAACCGTAGCACACACAGTAGCTAAGAAATGGACAGCTACAGTGTGGGCAGCCTACAGTTTGGCTACAGTGCCTCCTGTTCACACAAAATTTAGAAGTCATCATAAAACATTATTGAAAACACAAAGGCATTATTATAACAGTTCACAACGTATTATAGATATTGGTCAAACATAGGCAAATGGTGAAAAAAAAAAGAAAAAACAATAATGACAATAAACATATTACGATTGGGTGGTACCTGGGGCCGGCCAAAGTAGCCTGATCTGGATATTGGGCAAGATTTCTCTGGGCACCTCCATACTCTGGAGCACTTGAACCCTGACCCGCCAAACTCGGCTGCTCGGCTTGCCTGGCCTACATAATTTTGTGGATTGGAGGGTTAGGGTCAGATTCTGTGGTGGGTTTGGTCGCCTCATTTCCCATGTGGTTGGTTAAGTAACCCTGTACCTGCGCCAACACTAAACCCTGCCGAAAAACAATCTGCGCCTTCCGACATCATCTGCGTGAAGAACATCTGTCCTTCGGGCGCCTGACATTGCCCGAATTACCCATCTTGGAATGCTGTGGCTGCACCCTCTGACCTATGTTACAAGTCGAGGGGTGCTGTGGGTTTGCCCCTGGCCAGACATCCATCTGTCTGTCTGAGACAGGGCACAAGGAATGTGGAGGTGGGGGCAGGGCAGCGACATAGTGGACCCCCCTGGCCGGTGTGGATGCTGAATGTGTTTTCAGCAGACAGCTGCCATCGCTCTAGAAAATTAAAGACCATCATGGGGTCGTTTGGAGACATACATGAGTCTATCACAATGGCAAGGACATTGTGACATCTCAACCGGAACCGACGAGGTATTTCACGCAGGTACTGGGCCATACTACGCCCATAAGCCTCCTCACCATCATCCGTGACTGAGCGAGATAGAAAATTCAAAACTCCATTTTCTATTTCGCGCTGGCCACTTGTGCTGGGGAGCTCCCTCCGACGGCGCGGTCTTTGATTAAATATTCAACGGCACAGCAGAGACATCACTGCTGGGCCGTGATTCAGCCACCTGGGATGTGGAAGCTGTGGCCTGTGGAGAGGATAGTGGGCTTAAATTTACTTCCTCGGGTGCTAATGGGGGCTGTGGGGATGCAGCCGATCCTGTTGGCCGAGCTGGACGGCGTTCTGCCTCTGATGCATCCTCCTCTTCATCCTCAGTCGGTTCACAGAACTGCCTTCCGAGTCCGATGGACCCTCTCCCTCTGTTAAGTTGGAGTCATGCTGAAACACAAGTGAAAAAAAGCAGATGTGAGTAACCATGTAATTTATATGAAGTTAACCGTTTGCACCGCAGTAGCCTCAGCCTCCAAATCATTGTTCGTACCTGGTAACGTAAGGCAGAAACTTCATTATATCTATGCAATAGTTCAACGGGAGACCAAAATATTGGGCCCCGAGAAAAATTTAAATTTACTATGATGTGGGCCCCCCGCTGCATAGGCTGGTGGACTGGGAGGTATCAATGCCAGAATAATGAGACACAGACAAAGACTTATACACATGGTTAGCTGGAAGGTGCCACACCATGGCTTTTTTTTAAAAAGACAATATGGTTACCATGTCCAGCAGCTTAGTGCCATCCCTTGGAGCTATGGATTGGGGGAAAAGCCATTTAGTGAACGGTTATTTGACACCAAAAAATAAAACTTACGGACAGCCATCGACAATTGGAGCCAGAAAATTCAGCCCGGTCATAGTAAATATATGGCCGTTTGCCTGTTGGTTGACCACCATTCCTTTGTCTGGCTTGGTGCTCGCGCCGGTATTGGTCCCGGCAACTTCTCCAGCGATGTGTCAACTGAGTCACTGTCGGAGAGTAACATGTGTAAGACGTTGATAAGCATGGCATGATGTCAAACAATTATTCCAGTACACCCCGCATCCCCACAATCCGTACAGATCATTTAAAAAGTTTGCACAAAGAAAAGGAAACAGAGCCTACACACTGTCTTCTCACATTCCACAAAGTCGATAGGCTGGGTTCACATTGGCGTTCCCCTCCGCAGCGTTCTGCGGAGGGGAAGCGCCATGTGTGCGCAGTCCAGCAGAAGCCCTATCTTTATAATGAGAGCGCACGGTGCTGCGCTTGACTGCGCAAGACCGTGCGCTCCCATTCACTCCCATATGTGATTTGTATGCAGGCGGACACCTGCGCGCAAATCACACACTCTCCTCCGCACCAGGGACGCGACATGTTGCATTCCTGGTGCGGACGAGACTGTGTGATTTGTGCGCAGGCATCCACCTGCGTATAAATCACATATGGGAGTGAATGGGAGCGCACAGTCATGCACAGTCAAGCGCAGCACCGTGCGCTCTCATAAAGATAGGGGCTTCTGCTGGCTGCGCACACATGGCGCTTCCCCTCCGCAGAACGTTGCGGAGGGGAATGCCAATGTGGACCCAGCCTTAGCAAAAGGGGTATGGTGGCAGGCTACTCCACACAATACAAGGCACAGCTAAACATGACATTCTAATCAGCATGTAATGATACACCATTTCTCAAGTCACTTACTCATCTCCTGCTGTTCCTCTATGGAGTTGTTGTTGAATCCCGGAACATCTGGGCACACACCCTGGTCCAGGCAACCTCCCTGCATTGCCTGTTGCTGTATGAGGTATCTTTTTTGTCCCATATGTCTGGGTGGCCCTCGATTAGGACAATGAGCATCTCAACATTGAGATGTCTGGCCATCTTAATTCCCCAGGATCCGACGATTAAGCCACTCACACACAGCTTAATAGGGGCCGTGAGTGCAGGTGCACTTCAGAATTGAAAGCAACTTGCACTTCCTGTTCTGCTGATCACGTACAAGCGTATTTCGCGCATGTAACTCGCCTTATCTGCTGTTTTGATGCGAGAAAAACACGCACCCATTGACTTTCATTGCCCGCACCGAAATCGCACACAAACGCAGCATGCTGCGAGTGGAATCGCATTGCCAACGACATGTGAGAGACGGCTGCGGAAAACGCACCACTGTGCCCTGGCCAATTTCTTAACATCAGTGCGAGTGACATGCGTTTTTTACAAGCGTGAGACTCGCGCGAGTCTCACGCCAGTGTGCCTCCTGCATTAGATGAAGGTACTTTTAATCCAAGTGCTCCGTTAGGAGGTGCGGGTTACGAACATTATGTGGTGTTCTTCTAAATTTTTCGAGAATTTGTGTCATCACCCTGACGAAGGGGTCATAGTGTCCCAAAAGCTTGCTTCACTTACCATCTTTTCAGTTAGCCATTAAAAGTTATCAACCACTGAGGACTCTCAGATTCCAATATTTTTTCAGTTGTTAGAATGAACTCAGAAATATCTGTGTAGCATTCTACGATGATGTTTGTTTATTCTTTCTGCTTTAATGAAAGATTTTTGACAAATTTTATCACCAATTTTTCATTTTTACAACATTTACAAAGCTATTTTCTTAGGCAACACATCACATTTGAAGTGACTTTGAGAGGCAAATGTGACAGAAAATGCCCATAAGTGACACCATTGTAATACCTGCACCCCTCAAACTGCTCAAAACCATATTCAAGAAGTTTATTAACCCTTCAAGTGCTTTACAGGAATGGATGCAAACTATAGTGGAAAAAAAAATATTTTCATTTTACTTAAAAATGTTGCTTTATCCCCATTGTATTCACTTGTACAAGGGATAGCATGACAAAATGTTACTCAGTACTTCTGAGTGCACTGATACTCGACACGTGTTCATAAACGTCTGTTTGAACAAACTGTAAGGTTCGGATGGGAAGGACTATTTGAATTTTGGAACACAAATTTGGCTGAAGCAGATTGCGGACCCCATGTTGCATTTGCAATTCCCATAGGTACCTAAACAGCAGATACCCCCCACAAGTGACCCCATTTTAGAAACTAGACTAATCTAGGATGTTATCCAGGAGTATAGTGATCATTTTACCCACAGGTACTTCACAGAATTTGATAACAATAGGTTGCATATTGAAAATGTAAATTTTTTTCACAAATGTGTTGTTTAGCCCCAAATTTCTCACTTTTACAAGAGGTAACACGAAAAAGTGGATCCCTTATTTAGTTTGTGGATCACCTTTTCTATTCATAAGGTGATACCCCACATGTGGCCAAAGAGTCGTCTTTTGACAAACGGAAAGGCTTGGAATAGTAGGAGCAATGTTTACATTTTGGAAAGCAAATTTGGCTGAAATAGATTACGGGCACTATGTCACATTTGCAGGACCACATTTTGGAAACTAGACTCCTTATGGATTTTATCCAGGGGTATAAGAAGCATTTTGAACGCACAAGTACTTCACAGAATTTGATAACATTAGGTTGTCATATTGTAAATAATAAATAATATAAATATATTATAAAATTATTTTTTTCATTAACATATTGATTTAGCACCATATTTCTCATTTTTCACAGAGGTAACACAAAAAAGTGGATCCCACAGTTTGTTTCAACTTTCTTATGAGCAAGGTGATACCCCACATGTAGTCAAAACTTTCTGTTTCGATAAACAGCAGGTCTGAGCAGGAAGGAGCATTGTTTAGCTATTAGTAAAAATGGGAAAGGAAACGGTGTTCACCAGTCCGCGCTGCCAGGATCCACTTATTCCAGGAAGAAACTCACGATCAGATGTGATATGATCAAAGCCTTTTATTGCAATAAAAGGCTTTGATCATATCACATCTGATCGTGAGTTTCTTCCTGGAATAAGTGGATCCTGGCAGCACGGACTGGTGAACACCGTTTCCTTCCCATTTTTACTGTGTGATTCCACGTGCAAGTGGTCGGTGGGAGTCCAGCAGCAGCCATCCGGATAAAACACTACATGTCTGCATACCAGTTGTGGGTCGCACAACTGAAATAGGTGAGTGGTTCCTTTATACCACCGGATTGTCAGTGTCTAAGTGATAAGGCACTATTGCGCCTCTTGTTCCCCTTCCCCTTTTTTCTTCCATTTGTTTAGCTATTAGGCACAGATTTAGCTAGAATACTTTGTGGGCAACAGTTGCAGTGCTCTATATGTGCCAGAACAGCAGAAAAAACGGCGATATGCACCCTGTAAATTAAATACACTTTCCCCAATGCCACATATTTAGTCGCTAGCTGTGATTAAGACACATGGGGGCTCAGAAAGAGGGAATTATTTAGATGTGGGAGCACAGGTTTCACTGGATTTTATTTGAGGACTGGAAGGTTTTGCTTTTCCAGTCTTAGTTCTTCCAGTCACATGGGGACAACCGATATTTCCAGTGACAGATGATGGACCTGAGCGGAGGTTAGGTTTTTGAGGGATAAGTTAGAGAATTTACTGATTCATCAGGCTGCCGGGCACCAATCCAAACATGTTCTTCTTCTCCACATACGGAGACCACTCCGCTCTGGGAGAACGCTGCTACCGCTCGCTGGCTACTCAGCAGACACCCAGGACTCTATGGTGCACACTTCCGGGTTACAAGGTGCACTTCCGGTCACAACAAACAAAGTATGGCAGCACTCACCGGTCCTGGGTAAAATCTTTTTTAAACTTTATTCCAACTTCATAGCAGTGCTGGATTCGCAGGGAACTGAAATTCTCTCAAATGTGAACCTAGCCTAAAAAAGATAGTCAGGAAATAAAAATAGTTAATTTGAAAAATCTAACCTGAAGACAGCTCAGAGTCCAAATCCGGTTGAAGGACTATGTCTTCTCCATCTGAGTCAGAAGGGTTGGTGTTGCTCAGGATCAGTTGAATGCCTGTTGAATGGTGTGCCTTCTCTGCATTTTGTTTCTTGTGAACAAAATAGGTGAAGCAGTCACTATTTATCCCCCACAGCACAAAAGGCTGCATGCAAATTTGCTAAGGTGTTAGCAACCTTATGCGGCTGGGGGGTGGGCAGACACACTCAGGAGCAGCTTACATTCTTTGGTTTACACTCTCTTACAAGACCTTTGTTGAGGTGGATCAACACAATTGCCCCTGCAGATTCCTCAGCAATGGCCACATTTACAAATGAAAGGATACTAATTGGAGCCATCAGAGTTGTCAGTTTGGACTAAGGGTCATTTGACCCTCTTTCGGAACTTCAGGGGAAGCTCGAAATTTCTGGGACTTCTAGTGTTAAACAGCCTTTTTTGGCATAAACAAACAGACAGAACTTAGCCATTCTACACACAACTGCGTGGTCCTCCTGCTCAGGGAAATATCTGTCTCTTTTAGAACTAGCTTATGTCACGAATGCTATGGGAAAAGGGAAAGAAGGTACCTGATCTGTCAATCAAGCTAGTGAGCCCTGAACTATTTCTAACTCAGGGGTACTCCTGATGGTAAATAGGCCTGAGTCACCACCCTGGGCATGCTCCTGTGCATCCCTGAACAGATTCTCACTCTCCTTCCCCTGGAGCTAGGAAGTAAAGAAACCCACAGATATGGTACCTTTACACGCAGCTACAGGTGACAGGTTTTCCACAGGTAACTTATTGTTGCAGTGAAATCATGGAGACATAGTTCCATTTGTACACAGCAACAAGATAGAACTATGTCTCCATGATTTCACTGCAGCCAGTAAGTTACCTGTGGAAAACCTGTCACCTGTAGCTGCGTGTAAAGGGGCCAATAAGGATAGACAATGGAAAACCAGAACTCAAGTTCACATCACACACACACAGGGAGAAAACAAAAGGTAATGAGGAGAAATCCAGTACAAGCAGGAGATAAAAATACAACAAGGAAGTTTCCACCAAACACCAGAATCGTAGCAACTGTGTCAAAAACACGGAACACCAAGCACAAGACAGCTATCGCTGGAGTAAAGTTGAAGCTATAATCGGCACAGGAGACTGGGCTACACCATACTTAAGGGTGGAGATCTCCATGATAGGACAGAATCTACCAAAACCTCCAACATCAAATTACCAGCCATCAAAAAGTTAACTTATACAAGACTGATGGCTAGTGAGCACATAACAGCCGACGCCCTAACTCTGGCTGAGCAATAAAGAAGCACAAGGTTGCATATCAGACTCCATAGTGTGAACAGAGTCAGAAGATGCCATAACCGCGCAAGCGGAACAGCCATTACAGTAATCCTCTACAAATGACCTCTTGACCCTCAGGGCTCTGCAGCCCTGATTTCTTAGCGTGGCTACCATAAAAATATCTAATCAGACGTTCTGCATGGATATCTGTCATAGGCACCAAAGTCCTCTCTTCAGGATCATAACCTAGCCAGTGCAAGATACTGCAGAGAACGATGAACAACTCGGGAATCAACAATCCTAGACTCTTCAAACTCCAAAGAACCATTCACTAAGAGTGGCAGTGGAGGGGCTGGAGTGAGGTCACCTGACTCCACAAATTTTCTCAAAAGCGATTTATGAAAAAATATTATGAATTTTGTATACCGCTGGAAACGCCATTCAGAAAGCCAGCAGATTTATGACAGCCAAAATTTTGAACCGTGAAACACAGTCCCAACTTGAGTAAAGATTTAAGTTTGATGTTCTTAGTGGATATCCATACCATATCACCCACCTTCAGGTCAGAACCAGGCACATGACCACAGTTATTCACACATTTATATGTAGATCCCATGTTAAATAAGTGCTGCTGAACTTTCCTCCATGTAGATGATAACACTACAAGAGTAACCTTGACACAAAGTACAGAGTTGAGGATGTTGACCATAGACACAGAAAAATAGAGACACACCAGAGGACTCATGATGGTGGTTATTAATAGCAAATTCTTCAAGAGGAAGAAATGCAGACCATTCCTCCGGGTTGTCAGAGATAAAGCAGTGCAAATGCAGTTTGCCCATTAGATTGAGGATAGAAAGACGATAAGTGGGACAACTTAATCCCCACCTGAGAGAAAAGCCCCACACTGAAAATTGGCAGTAAATTGGGTACTACTATCTGAGACAATGTCAGACAGAACTCCATAAAGTTTGACAACTTTTAGAAATCCAAACGACCACAACCAAAATAGCAGTGTTACCAGCAGAAGGAAGTAAATCTGTAATCAAATGCATGAGAATGCATTAAAGGAGAGCTGCGGCACACATGAAGTAAAACACTATTGCATCAAAACTTAAAAATTGGTGCACTAAGCCAGGTGAGTGAGGGGGGAGAGGAAGAGAAGAGACAAAACAAGTGGTATAAGGACTACTGCTGTTTCTCTCCAATGAGCTTGCACAGGTCCAACCACTTGCTTTGTCCCTTCCTCTCCCCTCTAGCTTGCCTGATTTTTGATGTAATTAAGAAAGTGTTTTACTTCACGGAAGTGTGCCGTGGCTCTCCTTCAACACATTGATTATACTGCCCGGGACTGGGTATTGCCGGATGTGCACCGCTGCTTGCAGTTTCTTGGATGGGCTGCCCCTAACCTGTAAAGGTACATTCACTTAGTTCTACGTGGGGAAATGTGTAGTGCCCTGTATTCCGCTTTCTCTGTAAATGCATGGAAATATCCATCCTTATTTTGGTAGGCACACTCTGTGGTAGCAGAGAACCAGATGGATGAGACGGCAAAGGCTTAGAACGTGCACAAGTGGTACAAGCAGATACATAGGAGAATACATCCTTCAAGCTTTTGGGCCACCAGAAATGATACAACAGTATATATGACTTGCTCTTTACCCTAGGGTGACAAGCCAGGACCAATCATGATCTACCCCCAAAAAGAATGAAGGTTCAGTGAAACAAAAGACCTGTTAGCTGGAACCCCTGCCAGTGCATCATCTTGAGCCTCAGCAATCTTAGACTCCACTTCAGTGCTGATAGCTGAAACAAAAACACCCTTCTGAAGGATGTGAACCTGTTCCTCATGTAGTTCTTCACCAGAAAAACTCTGCATGCATCGCCCAGAGAGTCAAGCAAAATTGTCCGTCTCTGGATGTGGTCCTGCAGGTGTAGTGGTCTGGTTTCTGTGAACAGGTCGGGCTCAGTTCCCCGCACGTGAAACAAATGCTTGTGCATTCGCGCCTGTCCGCCTTGGATGCTGAGTGCACTGTGATTGCATGTAGTCAGTGTCAATCAAAGCGTCAATTCTTTCTATAGTGATAATAGGATAGATAGATGATGGGAGCATATCGAGCTCACCAGTTTCGATGCTGTCTGGGGTGCAAAGCTTTACTGCGACCACCAACTGACACCAACAGCCAATTACAAATGCTCACTCTCTGTGAGAGGTCCTATGGTGTCATTGTAGGGTCTGTCTGGGTGCCATACACATTAGTGTATAGCAACTAACCTGCCTTAGTAGTGTGTAAAATAAATAAATAATGCAAAAAAAATGTAGGGATTCACTGTATTTTTCATTTTCAGCACAGATAAAGAGGACAGTTTTGAGCTGCCACTCTCAGCTGCCTAGTTTTATCTTGACTGACAAAGAAAATGCGTGGGATTTGCCCTATTTTTTATTTGCCAGCCAAGGTAAAGCTAGGCAGCTGGGTGCTGAATTCTCAGTGTGTTGGAAGCCCATAGTTTTTGGGTCCCCCCCACTATAGAATAGAGCTACACTGTCCCAGATTTGGCGCATTCATTATAAGCGCAAACCTGGTGCTTACCGCTCTTCTAGTTGCCCTGGTGACGATGGTAAACTGGGTAATAAAGGGGTTTATGAAAGCTGATGATTGACAGCTTATCATTAAGCCTTGGATTGGTAATGTCAGACGTCTTCTGATTCCCACCAATTACCAATCCAGTAAGTAAATATAATCACACATACAGACAAAATCCTTATTTGAAATTAAACACACTGACAACCCTCATTTATCCATTTATTAAAAGCTTCAACAACATAACCTCTGATGATAATCGACCACAAGGTCCCATGCTGCAATCTCGCTGTGAAAAAGAAACATCTTAGCATTGTGGCCTCCGAGCCAAAATGAGAGCCCGAGGAGCTGGAGCTGTGTTAGGGGGGAGTCACTGAAGTCACCTGAGGACAACTAAGGTAAGCATAGTAACCACTAACATAGCGTTTACAATGGCACCTGAGCTGGGTCCGTGGGTGATGTTTCTGACTCACCACTCACCCAGCTGCAACTCTTTGGGTCTCATTCTGTGCTTGGAGGCTGTGATGACAGATGTTTCTTCTCCACTGCAGCCTCCAATGTAGCAGAGCTGAGATTGTAACGTGGGACCTCACAATAGTTGGTAGGAATTTGGACCCATTCATCCTGACAGAACTGGTGTAACTGAGCCATGTTTGGAGGTCGCCTTGCTTGCACCTGCCTTTCAGCTTTGTCCATAAATTTTCAATAGGATTGAATTGAATTGTGATGGCCACTCCAAAACATTGACTTTGTTATTATTAACCCACTTTGTAACCAGTTTGGCAGTATGCTTTGGCTATTGTCCATTTTGAAGATCCATTTCCGCCCAAGCTTCAACTTTCTGGCTCATGTCTTGATATATTGCTTCAGTATTGTCACATAATCTTCTTTCCTCATGATGCCATCTATTTAGTGAGCGCACCAGTCCTGCCTACAGCAAAACAACCCCAAAACTGGCTACAACAGACTTCGCACATGCGCATTCGCAGCACGAAGTCGGCAGTAAACCCAAATGGGTGTACTGACGTAGTAAACCCGGATATGACGAGGTTTTCGTCATACCGGGAATACCGCGCATCGTAGGAGAGGACGCGGCTTTACTCACTGCAGCACGCCCAGCGGGGTGTGAATAATCATGAAGGAGGCGGTGGGGAGCGGCAAGCAGGCACGCCTAGGATTTCATGGTATGTAAGATGATTTTATAAACTTTGCCAAATCGATATTTAGCGAGAAAGGGATGTCTGGGAAGCACTTAAGGTGCTGCAGGGACAGGTTTAAACAGCATGGGGACGCAATTTGTGAGGTCAGGATCACTTTAAATGACTCTCTCAGGAGCACCCTGGACCACGTAGCACCCTCACCCTCAAAACCTCCAAACACAGAGTTAAACAGCCCTGGCTCTATCACAAACTTGATTCTCAGCGATGCTCTAGGAGTGTGAACGTCTATGAGGAAACCCGCATCCAGAAATGTATTCACATAAATTATGCTGAGAACTTACAATCTCTGCCCATTCACCTTGCATTACACCTACTGACACCTGACCCTTCTCACTAGTCACTCCAAAAACTTTTGCCTTTCACTCTCTTTCAGTCAAGTGCAGGCCATCCCGACTCTGTGCGATGATCTGGCTCTACTTTTAGACGAATCACATTCATCGGAAATCACACTCCCAACCTCAATCGCATGTTACCATACTCTCTCATATTTCTTGGCTCACTCTCCACTTTTGTCCATTACAGAGAAGAGTCTCCAGGCTCCTCTCTTCCTCTTGTCCTAACCAAATCTCAATGGCTCTCCCTTCTCCTCTGGCACTCCGCTGCTACTTCAAACACTCTTTCATTATCTTTATTAAGAAACTTCTCTCGAGCCATCTGCACAAACAAAACAGACCAGTCTCCAATCTACCCTTCATCTGCTAACTCCTGGTGCCTGGTCTACCCTGCTCACTCATTACATCTCTACTCACCTCTTCTTGACCCATTACAGTGCTGATTTACGCCCCTACTTCTACAGAAACTACCTCTCACCAGTGACCCAACGACCTTCTGACAGCAACACGTAATGGTGCCACTCTCTGCTTATCCTTCTTGATCTCTCTGTAGCCTTTGACACTGTTAACCACCATCTCCTACTCTCCATGCTGCACTCCATCGGCTTCAAGGACACGGCTCTCTCCTGGTTCTCTTCCTATCTTTCTGACCGCTCTTTCAGTGTATCATTTGCTGGTTCCACTTCCTCCCCTCTTTCTCTCACTATTGGGGTCCCTCAGGGTTCAGTCCTTGGACCTCTTCTCTTCTCTCTCTACACGGCCTCGATTGGACAGACCATCAGCAGATTTGGCTTTCAGTACCATCTTTATGATGATGACACACAACTATACAACACAACTATACACTTTTTCCCCTGACCTTACTCCCTCTTTAATAAAGAACGCCAATGACTGTCTAACCACAGTTTCCAATATCATGTCTGCTCTCTACCTGAAACTAAGCCATTCCAAAACTGAACTTTTTCTGCTCCCCCCCTCCACTATCCTTCCTAAATATAACATCTCTCTCTGTGTGCGATACCACGATAACGACTAGTCAGCAGGCTTGCTGTCTGGGTATTATGTTATGTATGACTCTGATCTTTCCTTCACCCCATATATACAATCTCTCGCCCGCTCTAGCCGCTTCCACCTCAAGAACATCTCTAGAATTTGCTCCTTTCTCACCTTGGAAACCACAAAAACCCTCACTGTGGCCCTTGATTCTCTCCCGCCTTGACTATTGTAATTCTCTTTCAATTGACCTCCCCTGCACTAGACACTCCCCTCTCCAGTTCATCCTTAATGCAGCAGCCAGGATCACCAATCTAGCTAACCATTACTCGACGCTCTGCTCTATACCAATCACTGCACCGCTGCCTATACACTATAGCAGAGTCTCAAACTCCACCCTGAGGCCGACCAGTCCAGGTTTCAGGTTCCTTTGAATTTGACATTGTAATTGATTACCTGCAATGCTATGGAATCTGAAACTGTACTGACTGCTCCCTCGAGCGATTGAGACCCTGATTAGATCCAATTAACTGCTTGTCCTCACCCACAAAGCTCTTCACAGTGCAGCACCTCCCTACATCTCCTCCCTCATCTCTGTCTATCACCCCACCCGTTCTCTTCGCTCTGGAAGTGACTTTAGACTCACTTCTGCATTAATCCGAACCTCCTACTCCCGGCTCCAAGACTTCTCCTGAGCTGCACCAATTCTCTGGAATGCTCTACCTCAAGAAATTATGTGTATCCACAACTTACATAGTTTCAGGCGATCCCTAAAAACACATCTTTTTAGGGCGCCCTATCATGATTCCTAGTCAAAGTCATCTAGACATAGTCTATCTGCTCCACCAGTCTCAAGTGAATCACAAATAATGGTTGGTGGCCACGTATATGTGGCGCCCTGCTAACCAAAGGTACTCACAGACTCACCCGCAGCATGGATGGGTTTCCACAGCGGGTACACAGCTACACGCAACACCTTCCATCCCAGCACAGTAGGGGGAGCTCAACCTGCTTATTTTAGGCAAGATCCCCTATAAATACTGGTGCTAGGGGTGGAGTTAGACAGAGTGTGTGCAGACGCTACAATAGCTGCCAAGAAGTGCTGGTGTTCGGTGTCGCATTAGGCCCGAGCCAGTCCCCCTGACCAGTTTCCGGTAGCCCTGCAAGGCCCAAGAGTGGGTCGAGAGGCAAGGAGAAGAGGCAGAACATTGAGGGAACTGTGGAGCAAGCGTTAGGTTCACCCCCAAGCAACCACCGGACACCAGAGTCTGCGTCCACTGGAGTGCACCAGGCCCAGTGGAGAACACCAGAAAACCGTGGAGACTTCAGTCTCCCGGATTCTTGCGCAGTCACATACCAGGGAGCCAGGCTTCGCGGGGAGAGAATCAGCGGTAGTTAGCAGAAGGTATCCCGACGACAGCACAGGAGGAGAACGAGAGAGCAGAGGAGGCCAGTCAAGTTCTACACAGGTGGGGGCTTCACACACACACACACAGGGAAAGCAACGAGGAGGCCTTATACCCACTCGCTGTTGAGACCCCGAAGTGCATCCTGAACACCCGGTGGTACTCTGGACGATTTATCTGCTTCAACACTAGTAAAAAGATAAAGAGCAACCAGCAGTGTGTGTGTCATTTTCCCTTCCCTGTGCCCCTGCCATCCTCAGAGACTGTCCCGTTATCCAATCATCCGGTCAGGTCCCTGCTCATCTATCCATCCATCACCAGCACCCCTATCATTACCGGTGCTTCCTTGCCCCGGGGGTTAGCTCTACCTGCAGGGAGCTGTACCATCAAGGCTGCTATACCACCACCCTCTGGAGGACTGAAGCGTGCTGGTGCTCAATCATCAGAAGCTGCGGGTGGCGTCACGTGAACTATATTATAACTTTATTTCCCTTGTATATATATTCCCTTTTTTAAGTTCGGTCTCCGGGGCCACGGGTCCGGGCAGGCCACCAGTAACATCCCTAACCACAGCGGAAAGGGGCTCGGATACCCGAGTCCCCACTGCCCCGGGCGACTCATATACTGCTCCTATCTGTTCCCCATCTTCTCAAGTTGACTATACCATCATTGTAAATAAGCACCTGTACTTTGTGTCACCCCCACCTCATTGTTAGATTGTAAGCTCTTTAAGGCTGCCTTCACATTTGCAGATGCCTCTGCAGCGTTCTGCGGAGGCATCTGCAAGCCTCTGCATGCAGACCGCAGCCCCTATCTTTATAATGGAGCGCACGGTGTCTGCAGATGCTTGCTGACCGCCGTGCGCTCCCATTGCCCGCCATGAGTGATCACACTCTCGCCTGCACCAGGGACATGTTGCGTCCCTGGTGCGGGCGAGAGTGTGTGATTTGTGCGCAGGCGTCCGCCTGCGCACAGATCACTCATGGCGGGCAATGGGAGCGCACGGCGGTCTGCAAGCATCTGCAGACACCGTGCGCTCCATTATAAAGATAGGGTCTGCGGTCTGCATGCAGAGGCTTGCAGATGCCTCCGCAGAAAGCTGCGGAGGCATCTGCAAATGTGAAGGCAGCCTCAGAGCAGGGCTGTCATTATTTTGCTCTAATTATTGTATTGTATTATGCTTTGTATTGTATTGTTTTTTGTATTGTTTTGTATTCTATTGTATTTTCTGATAACTGTTTCTTATGATTGTTTAAATATGAACCTCTGTATTGTAAAGCGCTGCGGAATACGTTGGCGCTATATAAATAAAGATTATTTTTATCATTATATCCATAGGTGTGTCTCTAATTAACTCAGGAGCTTCCAAACACGATATCATCATTTGGGCTGTCCCAAATTTGTTTAAAGGCATAGTAATCTTAGTGTATATAAACTTGAGACATTGAAGAAAGTAATAAAAATGCCTTAAAACATTTTCTCTCTCATATTATTCTGGCATTTGGTAAATATTAATAATTAAGGTAATCCAAATTTACCCAAACCGGGTTTATTTTGATTTCATGTCAGATATTGAGAAATACATGCATGTGTGTCTTTTTATATAGTGTATGTAAACTTCTGGCTTCAACTGTACCACTGATACAGGCTGGAAGCATGGGTTTTCTCGCCCACTGTGCTTTTTTATACTCAGCGTAAACTGACCTACGGTGCGTGTTTCAAAATCATAATGTGTCAACTTCTCTTGCAGATATACTGAGTTTTATGTACAGATTTTTCTCCGTGTTTTTTTTTAACCATTTATTTGAGACTAGCTGTGAGCCCGATGCAAATGCATCGGGTGTCTAGAATATTTTCAATTTTTTTTTAACATTTTCAAATAATATCCATATAAAGTATAGGGGGACTTGCGGCAGGTGCGGCAAGTGCGGTTTTGCACTTGCGGCAGGTGCAGCCGCGAAATAAACCACGGCTGACCGCGGTTTTTTTCGCGGCCGCACCTGCCGCAAGTGCAAAACCGCACTTGCCGCACCTGCCGCAAGTCCCCCTATACTTTCTATGGGGATTACCGCAACCGCCATCTTGCATGTCGCCACTGTGAACAGGGCGAAACCAAGATGGCGGCCGGGAACTCTCGTGATACTTCCCGGCCGCCATCTTGGTTTCAATCTGTACGTGGCGGCGACATAGAAGAGAGCGGGCGGAAGACGGAGGCGGGTGCGTTCTGGTGGTAAGGCTACTTTCACATTACGATTTCTTTAAATCCGATGCTGTCCGAAATAAATCGGACAGCATCGGATCCAAACTGATCTCTGCAATCGGATGCCAAATAGGCATCCGAATCCTACTTTTTGCAGGATCAGTTTGGGCTGTCACGTAGCTCCTCCTCCTCTCTCCCTCCTGTCATCTTGCTGCCTCTCTGCGGCCCCCCTGTTTTGCCCTACTGTCCCCCTACTCTCTCCCTACTGTCCCCTGCTGTGCCCTCTCATGTGCCCCCCTCCTGTGCCCTCTCATGTGCCCCCCTCCTGTGCCCTCTCATGTGCCCCCCTCCTGTGCCCTCTCATGTGCCCCCCTCCTGTGCCCTCTCATGTGCCCTCTCATGTCCCCCCCCTCCTGTCCGCTCCTCATGTGCCCCCCTCCTGTGCCCTCTCATGTCCCCCCCCTCCTGTCCGCTCCTCATGTGCCCTCTCATGTGCCCTCTCATGTGCCCCCTCATGTCCCCCACCTCCTGTCCCCCACCTTCTGTCCCCCCTCATGTCCCCCCCAACATAACAAATGTTTATTCTCACCTTCCAGCGCTCCCTCGGCGTCTCCAGCTGCAGCCGATCGGGTGTGCAGGACCTGTGATGACGTCAAAAGCGTCATCGGTTACCGCGGTAACCGGTCATGTGACCCGATCAGCTGATCGGGTTCTGACATCATCACAGGTCCTGTTACCGAGCGAGCAGCTGCAGCTGGAGACGCCGAGGGAGCGCTGGAAGGTGAGAATAAAGATTTGTTATTTTTAAACACTTGATTTAACTTTAGTATGACGGGGCACAGGAGCACAGTGGCACAGGCTCCGGAGCACTGTGTCAGCATGTGCTGACAGCAGCTGCTCCGGAGCGGGGGCACAGGGGCACAGGGACACAGGCTCCGGAGCACTGTGTCAGCATGTGCTGACAGCAGCTGCTCCGGAGCGGGGGCACAGGAGCACAGGGGCACAGGCTCCGGAGCGGGATGACAGCGGCGAGGGGTCGCAATGCCCGCTACGCGGGCATTGCGACGGCTCGCAATGCCCGCTACGCGGGCAATGCCTCGCACGGCGTGGTGACGTCACAGTGTGACATAGCCACGACGTGCCGGGGTCCGACACAAAACGTGCTACGGCAATTATATAGTAGATTCTTAATGGCTGGATCTAAAATGGTCTGACCTTAAGAATCTCAGATCTTAATTCCAGATGAAAATACAAAGCTGGTATTATCCCCTTATTACTCAGAGTGCCACCCTCTACCAGACCCACTGGAAGATCCTGGTAAAGTGCCTGGAAATGGCACTTCTTATGAACGCGACATTTTCAGGGGTGGCTGTGGGTTGCTATTCTATAGCATTGAGGGGACCAATAATGAAGGCCCCTGCCACTCTTAGAATACCAGCCCTCCTCTGCCTAGTTTTACCTTGGCTTGTCATTGAAAATAGCGCGAAGTCCACGCATTTGTTTTGGACAGCCAAGGTAAAATTCGGCAGCTGAGGGTGGCAGCTCACAGCCGTCCGCTTTATCTGTGCTGAGATTGAAAAATACTGTGAAGCCCCACACATTTTTTTATTTATTATTATTTATTTATTTAACACCCTATGACGGCAGGTTGGTTGCCATACTACATGAGCGTCTGTGATTGGCTGTTGCAATCACACTGCATTTCCTCAATATGGACGATGATTATGCTGGGATACCATTTACATTAGTGTTTGGCAACCAACCTGCCATCATAGTGAATTAAATAAATAATTTAAATAAGAAATGTGTGGGGCTTCGCAGTATTTTACAGTCCATGCCAGTGAAAGCAGACAGCCGCAAGCTGCCACCATCAACTGTCTAATTTTACCTTGGCTGGCAAAAAAAATGCATGGGCTTTGCCCTATTTGTAGTTGTAAGCCAAGGTAAAAATAGGCAGCTGAGCTCAGTGGAGTGAGGGCCCATGGTTTTAGGGCCCCCAACGCTAAAGGATAGCAGCCCGCAGACACCCCTGAAAATGTGCATTCATCGTAGCACTATTTCCAGGCACTTTACCAGGCTCTTCCAATGGCCCTGGTTGGGTAGTTGACATGCTGGTTAATAATGGGTTAATACCAGCTTGTTCTTTTCAGCTGGTATTAGTCCTGAGATTCTTAATGGCGGGCCAAGTTAGACCTGGCCATTAGGAAACTCAAATAAATAGTTAAAATAGACATAACACAGAGAAAAATCATTTTATTCAAAATAAAAACACAGAAATACTTAGTGACTCCATCTTTATTACTCCCTCATACCCCTCCACGATCCTCTGCAACATCTTCTTCATTTGAGGCTATGGTGAAGAATACAGAATTCTATCACCATAGCCTCCAGTCACTGAATGAATGAGTTGTGAGCTCTGTCCATAAATGGTGACTCGCTGTGGTCAGAGTTCAAGTAACCATGGTACCCACTATGATTAGCGGCCAACATTGTTACCTGAAGGGTAGCGTCAGGTGACCTCAGCAAGTCACCGCATACCTGGAGCAGAGGTAGTGGTGATTGACGTGCGGGGCAGCTGATCTGGTCACCATAGTAATCAAGTCAGATGACCAGATCAGCTGACACTGTCTGGACACGTGATGCGATTGCTATGGTGGTCAGGTCAGCTGACCGCACATGTCACTCACTGACAGTGCGGATTTGGAAGTGAAAGGGAAACTGAAAGATGGACTAGCACAAGGAAGCAGTGTGGCCTGGTAAGATGAGGTGTGTGTGTCTGTCTTTGTGTGTAGGATAACGTAGAACATAAGCATTAGTGCATTTGCACAAATGCTTCTGCCCTACATTAATCTACACATATCTGAAGCATTACCGAACATTCTCCAAATTTCCCGTCTTTTCTGCAAAAAGTTCGAATTCGAGGTGACGAATCGAATCGGCTGGGTTCTTGATGAATTTGAAATTGGCAAGCATGTTTGAGCAAAATTTGCTCATCACTCCTCATCATGGAACGTAGCCAATAACTACCTAGGTGTTCATTTTGCTGTTCTAAATCTAGCTTTGTTTTCCTTTTTTACTATTCATGAGATGTTATGCCCTTCTGTTTAGTGATTCTAGTCAAGTGGATATGTTCTTCAACATTTCTATAACACTGGTCAACAGCATTTTTGGTGCCAAAGATATTTAATTGAATTTAGGGTAACTTTGGGGTGCTGATTCTGAATATGTCATCAGTTTTGCCAGATTGGCTCAAGTTTTTGAGATTTTTCGTAAAATGTGTAACAAAAAAGACGTTTTTTGCTACTTTTTTAACGAAGTCTGTTATGTTTCTTCTATGTTTTGTCAGTGTATATTCACCACAAATGTAACAGAATGAGTCTGGATCGTTAAGACAACTTCTTCTTGATGAGTTCATGCTTTTCACTGGACAACAGACAACAACATAAAGTTAGTGCCAAAAACCAAGCTATGAACAAACTTTTAGAACACTAATTAACACAAAACTATATTGAGAACTGCTCAGTTCAAGTACTAATCCAAAGAAATTAATGAGATGATGTGTCGCATTTACCAACAAGTGCTATAAATAAGATACCAAAAATCTCAAAAACTTGAGCCAATCTGGCAAAACTGATAGCATATTCAGAATCAGCACCCCAAAAATACCCCAATTTCATTAAAATATTTTGGGCACCAGAAAAAAAAATTTTTTTTGTTGACCTGTGTAATAGAGTCTTTTTAAAAATCACACCCAGAGAGCTAAAACAGCCTAAATTTATATATGGGGAAGAATGGCATAAAAGAAAAACTGTGCCAGATTCATGAAAATAGCAACATACACTAGATGAAAAAAATAATTTTTATGGCAAGTGTTAGGTTTTTTTAACATAAACTTGCTTCTTTTGGCTCTATAATTTTAGGACTTTGCAAACTATCATTTTTTAATAAAAAATTGAAATTCCAAAATACCATCTATTTCGTCAGGCTTCCATTTTCATCTAGAGGTAGTAAATACAATATCTCCCTTTTGATATACATTTGTGAACATTGCTCAGCTCCTCTCATAGCACAGTGTTTACAGTATTCTCCAATCTAAGTCAGGGACTCTTTCTGACCAAAACTGTGGAACTGCCCCAATAATAATGTACATAAGTGAGTAAAAAATATATATTAACTGTCAGTGGTAGATACCCAATCTAGTGCATCTTGCTTTTTTTGCTCTGTATTGAAAGGGAAGATTTTTGTTCTATATAAAGTAAAATCCCCCTGTATAGTGGGAATGCCATAATTATTTTCCTGGCATGGCAAGCGTTAAACAGTGCTAATGAACTGGAGGTCAGTTACAGCACGAAGCAGTAATTAAAATATTGTATTACAAAGTGAGAATTTCAGTCTGTTTCTGTAATCAATAAGTATGGTGTCAGACAGCTGAGGCTGGCATGGGACTAACCCCCTATCTTCTCAAAAGCTTAAATATACCCCCTTAACTAAACTAATCAATCGGGGACATCTGGGAGGAAAGCTCTGTTACTCCCAGGTCTTTTATGAATATGCTGTTCATTATAGAAGGGATAATCATTAAAGGGAACCTGTCAGGTCCTTTATTCCCTCCTAACCTAGCAGCAATCACATGTGTATGCCAAAATTCCCAGCCTAACCAGCGCTGTATAGTGTTATTTACTAAAATCTATGTTTTAAAAAAGCATATATAAAGTGTGCTGTTCTTATGCTAATTAGGCCTATGACTAGTCGAAGGAACATTGTTTTCCCAGACTAATCATGCCTCTTTTCATATTATCAAACCCCTGTGGGCAATGTAGTGTCCCAGAGTATGCCACGTGTTGTTTTATAATGGTGTGTATTGTAAATCCTACACTTTAGCTATGAGACTTGTAGCATGTCTAATCCCACACTGCCCTCTACTGGCCATTCTCTAAACTGCAATTTCCCTACATGGTCAAAGGAAGCTAAGCAACATTGAGGAGTTTTCCAGCTGTTGAGTGTATGCTCCGAAGATGCAACATTAGTGATGTCAGCTTTATACAGAGACCTTTCTAGAAAAAGGCACGGTTTATGTTACAGTGTACTTCCCAAGCCAAAGTAGGACTGTACATAGCAAAACCTAAAAATCCAACCAAAGCAAAGCTAATTTAAAGGGGTCCTGTCACCTCTAGAACGCCTCCTAAGCTACCAAAACATGTCCCTGCACCATCCTATCACTAATCTCACACTTCTTTTGTCTCCTAAAAGCATCCTGTGAAAGTGCATAAAAACGTTTTAATACTCACTCATTAGTGATTATAATTAGCAGGGGCTATATTCTTTAGCCCTTAGGGCGTGTTGTTTTGCAGCCTGAATGATCCACCCTCTCTCTGTCTGTGTGCTCTGCTTGTGTCTGCTTTGCCCTCCCCTCTCTCTATCACTCACAGAATGCAAATCACTAGTCCTGCCTTCAGCTGCACATCACAGCAGCACAGACAGAGAGATGGTGGATCATTCGGGGGGTGATAATGAGCACCTAGGGAGTGCTTAGAGTCTCACAGGGGAAGCCCTGTGAGACTTATTCAGGGACAAGAAGTCTCACATTTGTAAGTGTATATTGTTGATTATTCCAATGTTACAGAGCGTTTTTTTTTTTTTAAAGAAAAGGACCACTAATAATGATCTGTCATGGTGCAGGGACAGGTATTAATAGGGTTGGGGGTGATTTGGAGAGGTCAGGTTCCCTTTAAGGCTAGGGTCACATTTGGTATTGCAATTGTCATTGCAGGCAAAATGTGTGGATGAAGCCGCAATCCGGTAACCGGATTGCCCCGGATGTGTACCGTACCGTACTGCTGCTGCAGGGATGAGCAAGCTGTTAACACTGTCATAAAAGATTAAATAGTAATAATAATTGTGGGCAACATGTCTCTAGGAGGTGCCCACCCCCCCTAGAGACATGCTGCCCACTCAGGACGGCATGTCATGGGTTAATAACCCCTGTACAGTAAGCCGCCTATTGTCGGCTCTGTACAATTTTCTCAATGAAGTCGCGGCTCCCCTGTCAGCTGCGCACATACTATACGTAATGTACGTATAATATGTGCCGCTGTCCGAGGTCCTGTAGGCATTTACAGTAGATCTATGGCGGAGCGTTTCCTGCTACGGTTTTGAGCTTTTTGAAAGTTCAAAACCGGATCAGGATTTAAAAAAAAAAAAAAAAAACGCAAGTGTGACCCTAGCCTAAGTTCCCTGCTGCTAAGAAACACTCAGAGCTAAAGAAGAGGGAGAGTTAGGGTACTGTCACACTTGGCGACGCGCCAGCGATCCTGACAACGATTTGACCTGGCCGGGATCGCTGGAGCATCACTACGTGATCTCTGGTGAGATGTCAAACAGTCAGATCTCACCAGCGACTCAGCAACAATACGGCAGTCATTGGGAACCTGTCACTCTCAGGTATTGAGATTGTTGGTCGTTGTCCCTGTCAAACACAGCGATGCATGCTGTCTAGTGGAAGCACGACGACCAAAAAATGGTCTCACAGCAAGGGCCTGATTGCTGCTAAGTTTTAAACATAGCGAAATAGCTGCTGATGTCGTTTTGCATCACAAAACTTGTGACTCAGCAGTGATCTCGTTAGCGATCTCGCTTAGTGTGACGAGGCTTTAGTTAAATGCCCACTATGGAGTTGGCATTTAATATGGAGTAAAAGTTCTTAATCGTTCAAGAAACCTATGGTGTTCGTGTTTTTATTGAACTACACCCACCTCTGCTATTACTCTATAGCTGGACTAAGAAACTAGCCCTGCGATCCACCTAGGTAACTTCCCCTTTTTTACATTTGCCTCCCAACCTGTGGATTGCCGGAGCCTTCAGAGGCACAGTGACAGGATTAAACTCCGATTTCCCAGGCCCTGCAAACCTAATGGAGGTTGCGGCAGCATGATACCATGATTTTCAAGGGCCGGCATCTTTGCAGCTCCTGGAGATTTTGCGCATGCGTGTGGTTCATTTTGGCAGCATCAGTGCATCTCTGAAGCAAGATATTTGTGTCACAGCTTCAGAGAGATGCATTGTGTATGATCGGAAGTGCAGAAGCAGTTACATATGTTTAGTTATACAACTAAGGGCCACGTCACACACACAGATATCTGTACAGATATTGTTCTCAGATCTCTGGTTGCAGTGAAATCATGGATACATTGTTCCATTTGTACACAGCCACAAAATGGAACAATGTGTCCATGATTTCACTGCAACCAGAGATCTGTGAACAATATCTGTACAGATATCTGTGTGTGTGGACGTGGCCCTACCTTATGTCCTTTTACATGTAATGGAACAATACAGAAAAATCAAAAAGCAATGGACATAATTTCACACAAAACCCCAAAAATTGGCTGGTCAAAATGGTTGGACGCTTTCTAAACAACTTTGTTTCAAGCAAGTGGTGCTTATTCAAATTTACGGTACCTTTGGCAAATAACAGGTCTGACCAATATGAAAGCGCAGTTACACACACAGATTTGTGCAGAGATTGTTCGCAGATCTCTGGTTGCAGTGAAATCATGGACACATTGTTATATTTGTACACGGCCACAAAATGTAACAATGTGTCCATGATTTCACTGCAACCAGAGATCTGCCAACAATCTCTGCACACTTATCTGTGTGTGTAACTGGGCCTTAAATATAGATAAAAGGAGACACAAGAGGCGCAGATGGTGCCTTATCAAAAAGACACTTTGCTCGTATGTAGGTCAAAAAGGGGTCCTCTCACTTTTCAGGTTGTGTCACCCACAACCAGTTTGAGCGCTTTAGCAGCTGCTGCAGAACCTCCACCGTCTCGCCAAAACCGCGGCGAGACGGTGGCGAGAAAAACTCTGTTCCTCCCTTCCTGGGGTGTCACCGATTCTTGCTGCGCTGTCGGCCAACTCGCCCCCAGGTGGGGCTACATCAGGTTTATTGGCATTGCGCTCCCCCGGAGTGAAGGATGGCAGGGGCGGTGGTTTCTTTTCCTGCTCCTGGCTGGCTCGACCCACGATGAGGGGCACTGAAACGCCCCGCGCCAAGCACATGGCGTCAGTCTTTTAGGGCCGCCATTATGGGGGTCATATTTGCAAAGTTCAAACACAAGTTCTATAAAGTCTTTTCAGCACACAGTACCCGGGTTTAACGGGCACGGTATCCTGTTCGTGACGCCAGAAAAACTGATGCACCCCCAGGCTATGGGGTACTCGGGAGCCAGGCTTGTGCTGTCTCTCTGGGGTATCACGGTAGTCGTGACCCGGTCCCGTGGCCTGGGATGAGTCCAAAAAGGGAGTATTTATAGGGGATTTGTCATGACGCCACCCGGGGTATGTGGTTAATAGAACCACTGCTGCCATATTGCTGCTGGAGACGGTGGCTAGGGGCAGCGTGGATGGTAAGCCCTCCTCTGGTAGGGCTGAGGGTCCCCAGGGCAGGAGTAGATGTGATGGATGGGCCTGGTGAGATATTTTGTGCAGTGCAGTTCACTTACTTCAAAGCTGCAGCTCTCCAGCCAGTGTGCAGTGATGACAGTCTGTGGCTCCTCAGCGGGACTTCACTGCGACGCTGGAAGTAAACAGTCTCAGGCAGTGAAGAGCTTACTGGGTACTTTATTAGGTCTTTCACAGCACAACAGTTCACACAGTTTACAGTTCTTTCAGCTCTTTCAGTTACAGTTCTCACACTTTAACTCTGCACCGGGTAGCTCAAACTGTGCAGCTCATGTAGCTTTTCTGTGTTGCTCCCTCAAAGTCCTTTCAGGCCCCTCTCTCAGTATTAACATAGTACCTCACCCACAGGTTCAGTCTGGTCATCCCAGACTCACGGGTGAATATATTTTTCTTGCAGTCAGGGTCATCAGTCCTAGTATGACAACTGTGTTCTTAGTCCATGGTAGAAAGTTAGGCTGCAGCACATAAAGTTTCTGCCCCCCACCGGTGTGTCTCATGATTAGTGTCTGGAATCCCCGGTCACTTCAGAGCCGATTCCCTTTTGTTGGCCTAGCCCTCCAGTGTCCCAGGTTTAGGTATTTGAGCACACCAGGCTCCTTCTGTCAGTCACTGTTTCAGGTCAGGGTTCCCCTGGCCAGCTAAGATGTGTGCATGCAAAGAAAGAAAAGAGACAGGAAGCACTCCCATAGAGGAGACTCGGTGTGCTATTTTAGGATGGTTTAGAGGGGTGTGCGGGGGGTCTCTTACCTGTGCCAGTTGTGCCGCCTCCGCACAACCTCAGTGAGAGCTTCCACCGGGTTCTTCTGATGCCCACACTGATTGACGCTGCTCCTCCGCTTCTGCATCACGTGGGGTGGAATCAGATGAGCCGCGCGTCACAGGGCTTCTACGTCACCACAGGTCCTATGGCTCCACACTGTACTCTGTTGGGGATTTCTCAGCAAACCGCAGCTTCAGTAACCACACACCACAACGCGTTTCCACAATGGATAGTTGTCTTCCACAGGTGGATTCCATCTGAGGAAGACAACTATCCGTTGTGGAAACACGTTGTGGTATTAAAGTTGTTTAGACCAGATTTCCACCCATCTCCTAAGTGAATCTGCGTTCCTACTGAGTAACCCTTTCTTTATTGCAAAGCTAAGATGTGTGCGGCTGTCGGGCCCTTGTCCTCCCACTCTTCCTTCTGCTGTGAGGTGTCTCTCAGTCTCTTTCCCCTTCCCATCGCCTCCAGGCTATGGAGTGGGCTTTCTCTCCTAGGGTCTGTGCCTCTCAGGATTCTACACCTCCAGGGAACCCGAAGCTGTCTGGGACGTCTCTCTCTGTTCTGTTGTTCTAACTTCTTCTGCTCTTGTTCTTCTGTTCTCCTCTACTCCACTTGGTGCTCCCGTGTTTTATCTATGGTGCCACCCACATGATCAGCGCTACTCTACGCTCCACCCACTTTGCTACACCTGCCACCTCTTGCCCAACCTAGAGTCCTAGGCGTAGGGTCGGTGTTTGTGCGGTGTGGATGTGTTTTCAACCATCTTGCTTACCACTTCCACTACCACTGCACTTCCCTCTTGTGGCCTCCTTGTCACAGTGATGCCACAAATTCACAGCATCCGATCTTGCAAGTTTCTCCCGCATCACATAGGAAGTGGCACGAGTCTATCTGGCAGCCAGCAATAGGCTTGTTCCACTAAAATTAAGGTATCTCAACAGCCCATCTCCCTCATGCATTGTTGTTAGGGTGTGGGTGACTAGGAGTCCCACCATAATGTCTCCTGTCCCCTGGGGTTTGACCTGCACTTCCACATCTTGCAAAGGAGTCTGAGCCAGCATGGTGAGTACCCTGTAACCATGTGGCACAGTCAGGGCAGTAGTAGGGGGTACCACAACTTTTCATATGGATTGGTATGCGACTGATGATCTCTGGATTGGAGCAGCCCATATCAGCTGTTGGAATACTGTTCTACTAAAGTGATGCCTAGTCACATGTCTCCAGTCGCTTCCCCATCAAATGTCAGTAAGAAACTCTCCTACTTCCTTCAGGACGTTCATCACCAAAGTCACAAACGGTCCACCCCTAATGGGACCTTTTACTAGCACAAACTCCTTCTTTCCCAGATTCCTTCCCCAAACGTGTATCTCTGTCCCTACCACTACCACTATTGGGATAAGTAATTGGTTGGTGGCCATTAGTCAAATAGGTGGGCCTCCTCTGGATCAGCCAATGTTTTGGAAAGTATTGTTGTGGTCACCTGGGACCCCATGTCCATTAAGCAATCCTTTGTCTAACTCAGCCCATTTCTTGGAACTCTCAGAAATGACATTTTTGGAGTCCTCAAACCTTCGAGCCATGCAGTATCCTTCCTCGCCATGGGGCACTTTAGTGTAATGGTTGCCACCACTGTTAGCTGTCTCAATGTGGGACAATCCCACCAACATATGTTCCATTCCTCCACAAGTCCAACACTCACTTCTTTGCTGATCCGGCTGGTGTGGAATGGCAATACCCCCAGGGCTCATTCCAGGATACAGAACTGGATTTGAGTGCAATCACAGGGGTTTTTTAACAGCTCCCCCTGATTTTTCACATCTCCTGCTGTAATGCATGAGCACAGTATTGTTCAACATTGGTGGCTCGTGAGGTGGTTGCTTCATGGCTTTGGGCCATACACGCCTTGGTTGGTGAATCTTACTTTTATAATCTGACTTCAGCTCCAACCTCGAGGCAGCTGATGTTGGAATTGTAACACAGACGCTCCTTCAGGGACTGCCTCAGGTGGATGTCTCTTAGGCATGCATCTAGCTGATCCCTTAGCACTTCATCAATGCTTACACCCTCATAGTCACCTGTGGTTTTCTTATTCATGTAAGCTCTTACTTCGTACAGAACATCCACATATTGGGCCACCGTCCCTCCTTTCTGGACCCAATGGAAGAGATGAACACGCAAGTTACCTAAAGCATTTGCGTGACTATGCATGTCCTCTAGAATCATGATCACTTCATCTACAGAGTCATGGTTTCGTGATTGTCGGAACATGACTGTCTGTTGTGCCTTTCCAGCTAAAGTCAACTAAGCTATCTGTGCCTGTAACACAGGTGTCATAGGGTGCATCTGTAATATACTCTTTAGATATTGTACCCAGTTCCACATCAGTAAATTGTCACTTGTAAACATCGGTATGTTGCTTAGCAAAGCTTTGAACGGTTGACTAATTTATCGACTAATCTTCCATTCCTGCGCTTGAATGTTGCAAACTGCCGACTACGCCAAGTGTGAACAGATACTAAAATGCAGTGGCACTGACAATAAAGAGAAAGTAGTATCTGAACCAACAACGGTTTATGTACAGATAAGGAAAATGTTCCTTTGACTCAAGGTCAGGGGATAGCACAGTTGGTAACAATAAAACAAATTGTGGCAATACAGAATATGCAAGAAAGAAAATGCTAGAAAGAAACACAATACTGTTTACAGGCTGTTTTTTTTTTAACTCCCATCATTAAATAATGGTCCCCATCAATGATATCTTATATTTAAAGGGAACCTGACTCCTCCAAATCACCCCCAACCCTATTAATACCTGTCCCTGCACCCTAACATATCAGTATTAGTGCTCCTTTTCTATAAAAAAAAAGCGCTCTGTAACATTAGAATAATCAACAATATACAGTTACAAATCTGAGACTTCTTGTCCCTGAATAAGTCTCACAGGGCGTCCTCTGTGAGACTCTGGGTACCTTTACACGCCGCTACTGGCGGGTGGATACAACCAGCTACAGGCTACAAATGTAGCTTGTAGTGGCAAAATACCCCGTAGTAGCGGCGTGTAAAGACGGTAGGAGGCACCCAGCAACAGATACATCTGTTTCCGTGCACTGCCCGGAAACAGGTGGCTACACAGGCGATTGTAGCGACCTGTAGGGGCGTGTAAAGAAGGAACAGAAGGGTTGTTTCTACACCTTGCGATGTACCTGGTATGTAGCTGGGGCGTGACACAGCCTCCGGGTTACCGCGCCCCATCAGCGATCATTGGTGGAAGATACTGCGTACCGATTGGCTCTTCCTTCACACTCCGCCATGTCACAGGCGCTTATTCCGTGCCACAGTCCGATCACTACTACGTCACGTCTCCGCCATCCGCCCCTTGCTTCGTGCCCAATCAGAACTCTCTTGTGTTGGCCAATAGTTGAGGTTTGGGCGCGGCGTGATGGACTGTGGCACGCCTATATGTTTTACCTGCTGCCTTTGTTCCGCCCAGATTACCCTGTGGTGGCGGCGTGTAAAGATGGTAGGCTAAGCTACAGGTGGCTACTTGTGGCACCCGGCGGTGTATCCGGGGATAGATGTCACGTAGCGTAGCGCACCTTGTGGCGGCGTGTAAAGATGGTGCGTTTACCGTTTGTAACCGTTTGTGCGTGCTCGTGCACGTGAAGTAGCTGGTTGTATCCACCCGCCAGTAGTGGCGTGTAAAGGTACCCTCTAAGCCCTCCCTAGGTGCTCATTTTTTTGCCCCAAATGATCCACCCTCTTTCTGTCTGTGCTACTGTGATGTGCAGCTGAAGGCAGGACTAATGATTTATATTCTGTGAGTGATAGAGAGGGAGGAGGGTAAAGCCTGCACAAGCAGAACACACAGACAGAGAGGGGCTGGATCCTAGAGCTGCAAAACAACACCTCTTTTGAGTTATAATCATGGTGTGACATCATGCATCACATTGCAATGATTACGTTGTGCCAGGATTACAATTAAAAGAGGAATTGAGATGTTGGAAACAGGATGAAATGCTGGATATCCGAGCTGTTGAATGGAAAACCAGGACTCAAGAATTCTGGTGCAATGGTGTGACTTTATTCCGACGCGTTTCAGAGCAGCCTCTGCTCCTTCCTCAGGGTTTATGCCTGAGGAAGGAGCAGAGGCTGCTCCGAAACGCATCGGAATAATGTCACACCATTGCACCAGACTTCCCGGGTTCTGGTTTTTCTTCTCAGCAGCGTGGATCACCGACACTTCATCCTGTTTCCAGTTATTTGCCACGTTGCACGTGGAGGTGTGGATCCAGTGATAGCTGTAAGAGCGCAAATACTGGTTGTGGGTTCACACAATCAGACCAGGTGAGCAAATTTCATCGGGCGATGAATTTCATTCTGCCTAGAGATAAGACCCTATGCACATTTTTGTCTCACAATTATAGAGTTGGGATGTTGACAGGTAGAAGTTCACGGGACAACTGTGATAGGTGGCCATGGACTACTGATGTGACCACTGGACCAAGAAAGTGCAAATTAATTAACTCATTGCTACTGTAGCAGTCAAACTTGCTAATGAATTATTAATCAAGGGCATTTGATTAGTATCATCAGGGTTGCTTCTTACTCTCTTAAATACAATGGAAACAGTAAAAGGTGTACTTTATTTTTAACTCACTGCTTCTGCATTTTGGTCTAGTTTTCATTACATAATAATTAGATAGTTCAATTTATAATGTGCAGTTGTTCATCTAAGGTGGTAGTTATCTAATTGTAAGACTTCTGTTGCATTATATACATTTATGAATAATACATTGAAACACATAATATGTCTATTCTGAGTACATTAATCAAGGTCAGAAGTCTTTAGATCAGTAATATAAGACACAACAATAAAACATGGGTGATTGTACAACTCACAAGCAGAAAATATGTCAACACCAAGGACAAAATGGATGAAAATATGACATTTAATTATATGATTACCGAGCAAAAGCACAAAGTGTTGTGAATATTAAGTCCCTGGAAAAATCCCGAGGTTTCTATATTTACCATATTGACAGTGGCTATTGAGGATTTTCACTGTAGCTCTAGAAACTGGTGACATCACCCAAAAAAGCAAATGAGTAAAATATTAACAAAACAGAAAATGAAAATGAAGGACTTTGTGATGTTTTCTAACCTTGAAAAGCCACAGCCCCTATATCTTGTCTATGGCTGGGCAGCCTGCTGTGAATGTGGCGTCCGGAATAAATCGAATCCAGTCTGCTCTTAGGCATATTTTATACATTGCTTAATTCAGATAGAGCAGGTCTACCCAACATATATGCCACCGAAGAATGTTGCGTGGCCCGCTGAGAAACAAAAGTATCTGCTCCTTCCTATATTTAACTGAATTTGCATCTTTCGGAAACAAATACAATTGAATACTAGAGCACTATGACTGGGGCAGAGCAGAGAAGCACTCGCCATCCCCCACCTCAGTGTGCAGCAGTGTGATGATGTCATTATGTTGTTACCTCTTCACACTGCTGGCGCCACAGCACATTGGAGGTGAATATGTGGCACCCTGGCACCCTGGTTGGGGCACCACAGAACTCTTGGTACACAAATGGAATGTACACAGCAAGCAGAATTCACTACTAACTAATACACCTTTTAACAGCCCTTTTCACCCCAGGCCTCTAGGGGGAGCTCCACTGGTTACCTTAAGCCAGTTCCCCCTATAAATACGGGTCCTGGAGGGAGAAACAGTAGAGTGTGCAGTCGTTTTAGAACTGAGAACAGCTAGGAGAGCTGACCTGGTATTGGAGCCACACTAGGCCCATACCAACACACCCGGAAAGTGAGTGACCCTTGCAACTGCGGTCATAGGACAGGAGGCAAACACCTCACAGGGACAGAAGAGTTGTCTAACTCTCCCTAACAATCTGGTCACTGGGTCCGAGCTGCAGGAGCCACATCGCAGGTTGCAGAGAAACCAGCACCCCAACCAGGAAGTCTAGCTCCCTGTACACCTGAAGCACCACCAGATGAGAGCCCAGGGATGGAGGAGTAATTACACCTAATCCCTTTTATAGTGCCCTCAGTGCAGCTAACTCAGGTGAATCACGTCCCACCAGAACGTGCAACCCGGTCCGGCAGGATTCCATATCCACCAGACCTCACCAGAACAGTGTATATAAGGAAGCCTACACCACTGCTTGTTGTGGAAACTCCAGGAATGTCAACCTCATCACCCGGTCGAGTGTACCTGTTGTCACCAGTAAAGGTACCAAAAGACTCTATGTGTCCTGTGCATCATTCCTGGACTAATACATAGCAACTAATGAGCTGCCATATTCCATCGAGTGCAGCTCCTGGCCCCGGGGGACTCCTGCTCATCCTGTGGGGAGCATCCCATCTAGCTGCCCACATCCCCCGGAGGCCCAAGCAGCGCCGGTGCGTTCACCCGACTCCCATAGGTGGCGTCACGACAAACAAGAATTATTCCCATTCGTTCATCCCCTTTGATCTGACCACCGGGCCCCACAGCCTCAGGCGTGGAACTGTGACAAGTGAAGCAACGCCTGGGACCTGAGAACCCGGCAACGGTGAGTCAGAATTTGGTGATCATGAACAGGATACGAACAGACCCGTTTCCCAACGGGTATTGTGTGCTATTTAATGAATGTGATTATCGAACTGTACATTTGAACCGCCATTGTTGCGCAAAAGGCCGTAAAAGAAGGGGGTTACTGTACAAAGGGCACGAAGATAGGCCCCGCCGCATACTCTGACGAGTTCCGCCGAACGCAGTAGGAACTGGAAACTCCCGTGGTGCCTCACTCCTCACCCGAGACCGACGACTTCCGCTGAAATCGAAAGGGCTGGCCACGCTTAACTAAGGGGGAGCGAAGATGAGTGACTCGGATCCTCGCAAGTAAACCAACTGGTTGTTCCACCGGGGCCACCAAACGTACCCCCAGTCGGTCAGCCACCCGTCGGCGACATGCCGCAGCAACCCGCTCCGATTATGCCGATATCTCTGCCGTACGTCCCGAATGCGGCCTGGTTACCAAAGTACAGCAGTAAACCCGGTACCTGGATATGTTCCGGAGGAAGATATGCCAAGTGCTGGATATGTACGCCATGACCGGTAAGCAGAGAGCTTCAGTTATAATGGGACAGTTAACAGATGCAGCAGAGCTGGAGACCCGAAACTGGTCTATAGAAGCTCAGGAGTCTGTGGAGCAGATATTTGCAAATTAAACCGGGTTTTTGAACATCATACCGAAGCAGAATTAAAACTGTTGTTCTACCATTGCAAACAAGGGGCACAGGAGAGTGTCCTGGATTATGCACTGCGCTTACAGGAAGCATTAAGACTGTTAAAACAAGTCGATCCTGATGGCTTAGAGATGAAAACAAAACGCTAATTGGACAATTTGTTGTGGAACTTAGACTACCTGATGATAAGAAGCAGGCACCTGGTGGTCTCTGCAAAACCCTGATGCAGAGTTTGATACCTTAAGAGACTTAACCGTGCGGGGACAGCAGTTCTCTACAGTGCCCAATCTAAACTCTCAGCCGCAGTATGCTAACACCCCTTCCTGCCGGCCGCAGCATCTCCAATCCCCACGGTTCAGGCCAGCACACAACTATAACACCCGACCGGTTCGAACAACTGTGCGCCAATGTGCAGCAGCTAATGAAAGACATGGCCAAGCTCCGAGGTGAAAGAAGACCCAAGACAGAAGCAAGGTCATCGGACAAGATCCAGCTCGCTGACAGCCCCGACGATGTCCCGTGGATGAAGAAGAAGACACAGCCGCCACGAGGAAAACCCACAGCTCGCTGCACCCCTGATGGACATCGCATCTGCCAGAAAGGCGACCAAGGAGGACGTACCTACCACTCCAGTCCTTTAAACGAGCAACCCCTGGGTGAGAAAGGCCAACCCCAGGAGTAGACTGTCCAGGCCCAACCAACTGGGAGTACAAGTACGTGGGAGACCGTCCGTACTTGTCAATTATCATCGATGGCACCGCTACCACAAGCGTTGATAGACACTGGATCCCAGGTGACAACCATCCCGAGTATCCTTTACAAACTGTTCTGGCCAGATGTTAAGCTGGAACCCCCACACCCTGATCTGAACATTGAGGCAATTAATGGTTTGCTAGTTACAGTAGAGGGACAATGGGAAGCTACAGTAAAGGTGGGGAGGGTGCAACTGAAGAACCAGGGTATCATAGTGGTTCAGGACAAACCATACGAGCAGGATCCACATGTAATACTGGGTACCAATGTAATGGTTAAATGTCTCGATGAAGTGTTGTTCTTACTCCAACAGAGTGCTGATGCTGGTAAACCAAGAGAGAGGAGATCTATCCAAAGAGAGATCCGAGCTCTGGTATATCAACAGCAGGTAAAAATGTCAAATGGTGAAATTGGCAGTGTACGGGTAACAGATCCCATTCCAATTGTGGTACCACCCAGAAGTGAAATGATGATCTGGTGTCGAAGCAGCCATAGGCCTCAGAAGGCAGGACTACCAAGCTGTAGTAGAACCTGTAATGTCTAATAGTAGTCCTACGCTCTTGACAGCCAGTGGGTTGGTTGACGTGGAAAAGGGAGAGTTCCCGTACGCAAATTAAATTATGGTGATGACGAAGTCAGACTGCCAAGATATTCTACTGTTGCAAAATTATACCAGGTTGAAAACAATGCCATACTTGATGTAAAATCCTCTTGCCAAACAGTAACTGACAAGCCCCCTCACTCCAAAGATCAGCTAGAGAAATGGTGTCAGGAGCTCAGTGTAGGAACTGACAACACACCTTCTCACCAGAAAAATGGAGTTTACCGGGTAGTTCGGGAGTACGAGCAAGTGTTCACAAACACCCACTTGACTTTGGGACGATTAAAGGGGTACAACACCATATCCCCACAGGCGACCATGCACCTATCAAAGAGAGGTACAGGCCTATACCACCCACACACTACCAAAAAGCAAAAGAAATGCTTCAGGACATGAAAAATGCAGGGGTCATTAGGGATAGCTGTAGTCCCTGGACAGCACCACTGGTCCTGGTTAAAAAGAAAGATGGTAGTATGAGGATGTGCGTAGACTACAGACAATCAACAAAGTCACACACAAGGATGCATACCAGTTACCTCGCATAGAAGAGTCACTAGCTGCACTTAAGTCTGCCAACTACTTCTCCACATTAGATCTTACTAGTGGGACTGGCAGGTCTCTGTTGCAGAGAAGGATCGTGAGAAGACAGCCTTCACAACACCTATGGGGCTCTGCGAGTTCAACAGTATGCCATTCGGGTTGTGCAATGCCCCAGGAACATTTCAGAGACTGATGGAATGTTGCTTGGGTCACAAGAACTTTGAAACTGTGCTGTTATACCTTGATGATGTCATTGTATACTCCCAGACCTACGAAGATCACCTGCAACACCTGAGTGAAGTGTTTGAGTCACTGTCCAAGTACGGAATGAAGCTGAAGCCTACCAAGTGTCACCTGCTGAAACCCAAGGTCCAGTACCTAGGACATGTGGTCAGTGCAGAAGGCGTGGCACCTGATCCGGACAAGGTAACCGTCATCAAAGACTGGCCAGCACCAACCACTCACAAGGAGGTACATCAATTCTTAGGACTGGTCGGTTACTACCGACGATTCATCAAAGGCTACAGCAAAATAGCAGCACCCATGCAAGATCTCCTAGTAGGTCAATCTAAAAATGGCAAGATCAGAAGGCCCCCGTTCCGGTGGGGACCAGAACAGGAGCAATCCTTCCAAAAGTTAAAAAATGCTTTAACTGGAGAAGAAATCCTGACATATCCCGATTACAACCTACCATTCTTACTGTACACTGACGCAAGCAATGAAGGCCTAGGAGCCGTCCTAGCTCAACGCCAGCAGGGAAAGGAAAAGGTGATCGCCTACGCCAGCAGAAAGCTCCGTCCCACGGAAAGGAACCCGGAGAACTACGGCTCGTTCAAACTGGAGTTCCTGGCCCTGGTCTGGGCAATCACAGAGCGTTTCAAGCATTACCTGGCATCCGCCCCGTTCACAGCTTTCACTGACAACAACCCCTAACACATTTAGAGACTGCAAAGCTGGGAGCCCTAGAGCAGCGTTGGGTAGCAAGGCTATCAAACTATGATTTCACTGTGAAGTACCGGGCAGGTCACAAAAACGGCAACGCTGATGCCCTGTCCAGAATGCCTAACCTTCCTGAAGAAGGAGAAGACATAGATGACCTGGAGGAGATAGAACTACTGGCTTTCCATTGCACGGTACGGCAACGTGTCATCAGGCGAGTCAGAGACGTGGAGAGAAGATCGTGAACCCTTTACCTCACCATGACTGGAAAGAGGTTCAAGCCAATGATCCAGACGTCAGCTTGGTCAGAGAGTTGATAACTCAAGAGCACGCCAGCATGGATCCAATGCCAAGCGCCCTATGGAAGGAAAAATGGAAGTTATTTGTCTACCAAGGGAAACTATGCCGACGGTACCTGAATCCCAGAACACACAAACTCATCTGGCAGATCGTAGTCCCCAAAACTGAAGTTCAAATGATCCTTGAAGCCTACCATGACGATGCAGGACACTTCGGATGGAAGAAGCTGGAAAGACTCCTGAAAGATCGTTTCTACTGGGTCGGTATGCGAGGCTCAATTGATAAGTGGTGTAAAAATTGTGGACCGTGTCATCTTCGAAGAAAAGACCACCTGACTCAGAAAGCTCCGTTACAGCCAATTGTTACCAAGAAACCCCTTGAAATAGTTGTTCTCGACCACGTAAAGTTAACCCCAAGTCGAACCGGTTACACTTACGCACTCACCATAGTTGATCACTATTCAAGGTTCCTGGTAGTAGTTCCAGTTAAAGACTTAACTGCAGAAGTAGCAGCCAAAGCATTCCAGAGTTACTTTTGTCGGCCCCATGGGTATCCAGACCAAGTTTTGACTGACCAAGGGCCGGCCTTCGAATCAGCCCTGTTTCAAGAATTTCTAGGACTATATGGGTGTAAGAAGATCAGGACCACACCATATCATCCCCAACAAACGGTTTATGTGAGAAAATGAACCACATCGTGATTGACATGCTCAAAACCTTACCCCTCGAAGAGAGAAATCAATGGCCTGAAAAACTTCCAGACCTTGTGGATATCTACAACCACACACTTGCTTACTTAATGCGAGCAAGACCAGGTAAACTATCAGTTGATTTACAGATGGGAACCATCGAACCAACACCAGATTCTCTAGATGAAGATTGGATTAACCAACGCCAAGAACAGTACAAAAAAGTACAAGAGAGTGTTGAAAGGAACTTGAACATAAGCAGAAGCAAGCAAGAGCACAACTTTAAGAAGCAAGCCTCAGCAGAACCCTTAACCATAGGTGAACTAGTTCTAAAAAGGAAGAGAAAAACCAACAAATTGGATGACAATTGGGAATCAGAACCCTACACAATAATGCCGTCACAATATGACAACTCAAAAACTTGTGTAATAAGCAAAGACAAAGGAAACACCTTTACAACTGTATCAAGAGACCACTTGAAGAAATGTCCAGAACAGTTAATACCTCAAACAACCAGTTACCCTACAGTAACAATTGAAAAACCAAAAGAAAATCTAGTCCATACAGAAATTGGAGACTTACCCGCCGACTGGCCACAATGCAATGGTGCATATATAATACCAGTTATTTCTTTCTACCAACCTGTAGAAAATCAAGAACCATTACCAAACCAACCAGTTCAAGAAGAACCAAGTCAAATGCAAGAGATGCAGCCTGTTATCCTGGAACCTGAGATTCCTGTAATCGTTGAACCTGCTAGTCTCACAGTAAGACAAAGAACTCCTAGACAATTACCTACATTACCACCTTTAACAGAGGATAGTCCAGTAGGCAGATTACGTACCTACTATGGAATTCCAACAACACGTAGGAGCAACAGACCAACAACCAGTATGTACACTACAACAACAGCTTTTGAAACACCCACACTACGCAGATCCACACGTAGTACATTAGGACAAACCCCAAATAGATATGGAGAATGGGTTTAAAATGTAGTGGAACCATGTTACCTGTTAAACACTGTAAATATTACCCGTGTTCAAAAACTGTAAAAAGTAGTGTACGGGAGGGTGGAGGAACTGGGCTCTGTCCCAAGTATATTAAGTTGGGAACAGAAAGTGCCTGTGTAGGGTAAGAAGGTTGGACCCAGCCTCCTAAGCAGAGACACCAATAGGGAATGTATAAAGTTTAAAATGTATACCCGCGTATGTGTTTAAGCCATCGGAGACTTTACTGCTGGACTTTTCTCTTTTTTCCCGTCTTATAAACTTTGACAATCGTCACAGGACTTGTGTGACCAAAAACTTACTCTTTTTTAGAGATGATTAGGTGTAATTACTCCTCCTTCCCTGGGCTCTCATCTGGTGGTGCTTCAGGTGTACAGGGAGCTAGACTTCCTGGTTGGGGTGCTGGTTTCTCTGCAGCCTGCGATGTGGCTCCTGCAGCTCGGACCCAGTGACCGGATTGTTAGGGAGAGTTAGACAACTCTTCTGTCCCTGTGAGGTGTTTGCCTCCTGTCCTTTGACCCCAGTTGCAAGGGTCCCTCACTTTCTGGGTGTGCTGGTATGGGCCTAGTGTGGCTCCAATACCAGGTCAGCTCTCCTAGCTGTTCTCAGTTCTAAAGCGACTGCACACTCTACTGTTTCTCCCTCCAGGACCCATATTTATAGGGGGAACTGGCTTAAGGTAACCAGAGCTGCTTAGCTGTACCTGGCTAGACATAGAAATTGTGTGGAGCCCCACGCCGTTTTTTTTAAATTATTTCATGAAATGACATTGACAGCAATATTGATGTGTGTGAAGGCCCCTTTAGTGATTTATTCCTGTACTGGTAAGGCCACTTCACACACACACAGATATCTGAGTCCAATATCTGAACAGATCTCTGGTTGCAGTGAAATCATGGATACATTGTTTTTGTGGCTGTGTACAACATGGAGCAATGTATCCATGATTTCACTGCAACCAGAGATCTGTTCAGATATTGGACTCAGATATCTGTGTGTGTGAAGTGGCCTGTAGTAGTTCTGATCATATAGCAATCCATATTGTGCTTCATGTTAAAACTGAAAAATCCTCAAAATTTAGTTTTGAAATTATGAGTTTAGTTTTTGCTCCAAAAACTCTGTGTATGTTGGGTGTGTTCACACTGATTTTATTTTAGCAGAAACTCTCTAAATCCTTTTCAAATAGACAAATTTGCTTAATGTAAAGACCTTCATTAAAGTGGATTATACGGATTGCCATCAATTGGTGGTTGGTGCACAAATAAAAAATGTATGATCGTCTACTGTAGAATGATATGTGCTTGACAAGGGTGAAAAGTAAGGCCCGGTTCACACCACGGCCTGATCAGGTCCGTGGCTGTCCGGTGTAAACCAGACAGCCGCGATCCTGATTTTGACATTATGCAGCTCTATGGGGCCAGATGGAACTGGATGGCAGCTATGTGATCTGGGTGAATTCGGATTTTTCTCCCGGACACAAAAATGTTGCTTACAACGTTTTTGTGTCCGTGGCAAAAATTTGCCCAAATCAGATCTTCCCGGATCCTCCTGGATCCGGGGCGATCCGGCGCTACCTAACATGGGAGTCTATGGCGCCGGATCGCCCTGGTCTGACAAAAGCATCAGATATGCTAAACTTCAGCACCACCAGCTGTCCCCTGCTGTGATTTCAGGACCGCGGCTAGCTCCCTGCTACCCGCGATGTTGAAATTTCAGCAGCTGCAGCTGCGATCAGAGGCATCTGGCTGCAAACCAGACCGAAGGGTATACTTGCCCTCTGGTTCTATTTGCAAATCCGGTCCGGGGATGTCCGATTCACATCGACCAGACCTGATCATGCCGTGTTGTGAACCCGGTCTACTACAGGCATATTCAAATGTTTTGATGGTCAAAATCAGGAGTAGGACAATAGACATCAGAAAACAAACAATTTAAAGAGTAAAGCGGCCGTCACACGCTACGATATCTTGAAAGATATCGCTTGAACGCGCCAGATTAAACATCGCTTGAACGATGTCTGTGCGTGTGACGGCAAGATACGACGAACGATAAATGATCAAATCGCAAGATCGAGATCTGAGCTCTGGACCTCACATCTGACGATGTCGACTCATTAGATAAACAGAATCGACGTGTCTAAACAACCGATATCGTCTACACGTTAGGAACTGCGCGATGCCTAAATCTAGCACGTAGGCGTGGCAGGAATTTCTCATTGTGTCGCCTCCTCAGTTGTGATTAGTTAACCTTAATGGTTTCGGATTGGCTGGTTCTACATTAGCTCGCATTGGTGGAAGATCATGCGTTCCCATTGGCTGTCCTCACAGGGCGCCATTTTTGAAGAGCTGTCTTCAGCACCACACATAGGCGTCGGCTGCACTCTCACGCATTGTCATGTACAACTTAATGTGCACCCACAAGTTCGTCAACCTGATAAAATAACCTGCGTGGTACATGAGGCTGCTATAGTGTTCACCTTGTCATACACCCAAACAATCTTGACAGACACCGTGCACACAACGCGGCGCTACGTCACGCCCATGGGATATTGTCCCGTAGGTGCCGCAGAAGTGGTTATTGGCGTGTCACGCCGCGTAGGTTGCCTTTAAGTTTTGCAACGTCACGCAAGGGGCGGTCCTGACGGAATGAAGTTGGTTTCAGTTTCATTCCGCCTGCAAGGTGCTAGCTCCTCCCATGCACATTGCAGCTCAGTTATGGCCGCAACACGCCGCGCTGCCACAAGGGGGATAGCAGTTTCTACCTTTTTCAGTAATAAACGTATTTTTTGTGGTATAGCACATCGTGTTTACACATGTACATTGCGAGGCACATCACAGGACATTCTGAAGATGAGGCCGCCATGTTTCCAAGGACATCTGACCAATGAGGACGCAGTACTGGCCACCAATGATGTAGTGAGGGGCGCGGCATTGTAAACAATGTAGCACGCCTATGTGCTCCAATTTAACCTTAGAAAACGCCCAAATTTACCCCACGAGGCTTCTGTGTGACTGTTTGCTAAACGATGTGCACAGATGATAAGTGCATCGCTCATACGACCGCTGGATCGCTGCATCGGAGAATCGTCTGAGCGATATCTGTGGGTGTAGCGTTGTGATGAATGATCTCACACATCGTTCGGGCGATGTGCAAATCCGACATCGTTTCTAACATCGTTATCTATATCGTAGCGTGTGACGGCCGCTTAAGTCAGACATCAGTGGCGTAACGATCACGGTCGCACCAGTCACGGCTGAGACTGGGCCCGCACCTCCCTGCAAGGGGGCCCGGGCCTCCAGCCGCCCCCCGCGACCACGATCGAGTGTCAGAGGAGAGGAGGTGAAGTGAAGGAAGCTTCCTGCTTCCCGCGGCTGATCCCGCCCCTCCTCTCCTCTCATCTGCTGCCCCGGCTCCCTGGCTTGTAATGTGCGGCTTGACAGACGCAGGCAGCAGCAACTCGCACCCCCCCCAGCTCTTCAATTTGTTGACCCCAACCCCCCCACTCTTCATCTGTAGCTAGCAGCACACCCCCCCTGCTCTTCATCTTCAGCTCGTAGCACCCCCCCCCATCCCGCTCCTCACCTAGGACTTGAGGGATGAATATACACCCAAATGGGCCCCGGGCTAAATGCCGCACCGGGGCCCACCAGGCTCAAGTTACGCCACTGTCAGACACAGAATCCAGTAATAGAGAAATGGTCAGAATCAGGATAATTGTCAGAGATAAGGAATGTGACGTCATCACAAGGTGTATAACTCAGTGGATACTTGATGCAGCTGTGCCCATAAAAATAAAATCATTCTCAGAGCAAGAAGGAAAGAGGCAATCTGCTTTATGGCCAATTGGCTGCTACTAGAGAGTAGCAGAATCCAATGTCCATACCAGGGGTATGGAATGCCAGGTCTCAAAGCCCGCCAACAGGTCATGTTTTGAGAATTTCCTTAGTATTTGCACAGGGGTTAGAATCATCACCAGTCCAGGTGATTCAGTTATCACCTGTGCAATACTAAGGAAATCCTGAACACCTGCACTGTGTGCGGCTCTTGAGGGCTGGAGTTCCATACCCATGATGTTACGTTGCAGCAGCAAAGTAAAGTGAATAACTATAGTATTGCTTTAAGATGTTGAATCCAAGAATAAATTCCTTTAGTGATTTTGGTGTTTGTAGTGGTATATCACATAGTAAACAAAAGAGATGGTTTTATATCAAGTATTGTTCAAATACGATGCATACAATAATAAAACAAAGTCACACTCACAGGTAAAAATGGAAAGAACATACGCTGATACGCATAAGATTACTAACATATAGGATGTATCTGTTAATGTGGTCCAGGTATAATAAGCACACAAGTCAGATATTACAGGGGTTGTTCACTACTAGACAACTCCAGTGTAATCAATTCAGGACTCACATTAACATAAAAACAATGAATACTGATCTTCTACAGCAGCGCTATTCCACTGATGTTGGTGCTGCTGTCCCTGGAAAATGACTTGTCTTGCAGCTGACAAGTGGCCGCTCATTGGCTGAACCTGGTACAACACACAATGTCTTGTCCCTTGCCACTACAAGTGGCAGCTGACAAGTGGCCGCTCATTGGCTGAACCTGGTACAACACACAATGTCTTGTCCCTTGCCACTACTGTAGGAGGTAAGAATCCATTTTTTTTTAATTCATGTAATTAACTGTAAAGAAATGGTTGCCCTTCATGGGCAGTCTCCCTTTTTGTTTCACTACCAACTATACTCCCTGACTCTAAGCCACTCCCACCCCAGTTAGCGACTATGCACAAGCCTTAAACTCAGGTAAAAGTGCACAGTTTCAGGAAGGGGTCAGAGTAAATGTGTGAATGCAGAAGCCCCAGCAGAAATGTCAAACTGCCATCAGAGCTTCCAATTCACAATACAGTATTACATTTACAGCCCTTTTGTGGAAACATAGATGCACACTGGCTCTCCCCCCTGACAAGGTGCCTCTGTGTGCTGTCACCCCCCCTCCTCCTGACAGGGGCCATCTGTGCGCTGTGTCTCCTCCACCCTACCCCCTACGCTGTCTTTTACCTCTGTGCATTGTGCACCACATCCGACTTGGTTGGTTAGCGGCTTATGAATAAGCCGGCAGCAGAGCTGAGTCATTATGTCCAGCAGTGACCAGTGACGTCACCTGTGGGGCCTCATTGATCTCCTGACCCTGCTGTCAGCTCATTACTAGAAGCCGCCAGCAGTCGGATGCTGCGCTCATTGCAAATCACAGAGAGGGAGGAAGCAGTGCAAGGCAAGGGACAGCATCCAGCAAGCAGCGTGGATGGTGTTTCTGACGTCGAATGGGCCCCAGCAGAGTCCCAGCACTTGCCTGGGTGCGCTGGGTGCTGGCGCTGGCCCTGCCTGTCACTGTAATACTGCCTCTGATATAAGGTACCTTGGTGAAAAGTTATCCTGAAAGTACAGGAAGTATGAGTCCTGAAAAAGGCCCCGTCACCAGTGTGAAAACTGCAGGGTTACTAATTTATTTATTTATTTAAATATAAAGATCACAAAATGTAAAAATCTTTGTCGATGTTTTTTATTAAAAAAAATGTAATACCAAGGTTATTTTCTGATAAGAGCTTCAGGTTAAGTAGAGCAATGTTAGTCTACAATACCTTTAAATGACCTATCACATACGTACCAGAAACTTGCAATAAGTCCCAACATGTATAAAATATATCAGTAGTGGTAGTAGTATAAAATACAAGGGGAAGTTTACCAAATGAATAAAAGTTCGCTGGACAGTCTTAAATGTAACCTCCCTGGAAAGTTAATATAAAAAGAGACACGAGTGACCAAAGAATGGTTATTATCCACTAGAGAAAACAGCAAGATAAGAGATACTTGACTGAATGGTGTTATTAAAAAAAATAAAAAATAGGGACACCACACCTTTAGTATTAAATCAATGTACAAGTCCACAAATACGCTATGTAACCAATATTTGTTGAGCCCCATGGGGGCCGTGGGGTACTCAGAGTTGGGCCTCTCCCACTTTTCTGGCGATGTCGTCTGCGGGATCTGAAGTCTTTGGAATGTCATAGTGGAGTGACTTGGTCTGTGGCCCCGGAGAGGTCAATAAAAAAGGGGGAGAAGAGGTTTAGGAAGTAGTGGATTCTGGGGGTGGTTGTCATGATGCCACCTGTGGTATGTGGCTATTAGTGGACGCCGCTGCAGACCGGGACCTCTGGGGATGATGGGATAGCAGTTGTGATGGTGTCGCTCCCCATTGGCATCAGGAGTAGGGGTTATTAGGGTGATGGTGGGCCAGCGGGGCTGGTCTGGCTGCAGGGACAGATCAGTGCATCTCACAGGCAGACTCCTGCGGCCTGCGCGGTGTTTCAGTCTACCGCTCCTCAGGTGGAAAATGAACAATCTCACACAGTTCTGATTTCCAAACCTGGTTTACTTAGCTTCTCTCTGCTCACACCACAGGTTACAGTTCAGGTTTAATCGCAGTCTGGGTAGTCCTTAGCAACCAGGATGGCTCGTCCAGTGCACCCCTTTCTTGTTTCCTTCCCTCTTGGGTAGCTCTTCCTCAGTGCTGCCTGCTCGCCTTGCTCCTGCATGCGCCTCCACACACAGTGCCCCAATCCAGCAGCCACGGGCCTTGTCAAGCATCTGGCCGTGTCCCCTGATGCTAGTACTACTGCCTTCATGGTGGATGTGTCGGGACTAGGTAATAGCTCCTCTAGATCTCGTGGCCTCTGGTTCTGTGATTGGAGCTTGGAGTCTCCTCTCCACGTTCAGGGCAGGGTCCCTGGTGCTCTCCCTGCCCCTCCACTTTACTTTAGTTTCGGGCACACAGGTGAACTGCTTACTGCCCACGCCTCTAGGGCTCCCTCTGTCTTTCTGCAGTCTCTTGTTCAGGGACCTGGGACAAGCCTCATCGCTGCTCCAGCCCTCTGGGTCCTTCCTCTCCTGCTTACTCTGCCAACATTCTCTCCTACTCACCTCGGTCTTACCGTCTGACTACTTTCTGTTGTTTACCCTTTTGTCCTCTTTCCTACTTCCTGACTGCTTCCTGCTAACTTCCCACCCACCACCTTTCTCTCCTCACCATCCCACTGACTGCATGAGCCATCCCACTATTGGGATCACCTGCTGTCCCTGGGACTGGGTGTGTTGGGTGTGTTTTGTGGGTGACTGGACTTACCAACCTGATTACTGCAGACGGGAATACCACACCCGTAGATTGGGTGCAGTACCCCTCTGTGGTGACCAGACCGCAGGGGCGCCAAATTCCTCCTTAGCAAAGATTAGCACATCTTTGTGCTAAGACACGGGTAAAATGATGTTGCAATGGAAACTCAATTTTTTATAACAGGCATGTAAAACAATAAATCAAATACAAGAAGGCTTCTTCCCTTATGGGGGGTTCTAGGCTTAAACATTACTTAACAGAAACACGCCGAATATATATGATTGTATAAAAAGGGGTAAGTATAAAAGTAGAAAAGGGGCAGCTATAAAAATATAAAAAAAGAAAGTGCAAACAAAGTTTTTCAACAAGAGTCCCTCACCGGGTGCCTCAATGATTGTTGAGTTCATTTTTTTTCTTCTGGGAGAACCCACCACAAACAAACCCCCAACGGTGGTCCAGGTTGGGCGACAGGACATAGGACCAACATTTTGGCCACACCGAGTGGGTTTTTCTTCATGGTCAACAGGTTAATTAGAGCACACTTAAAAGGCACACATAGAAGCAGCATGGTCTAAAACAAACAGGGCACACACCGGGATTATTTATTATTATTATTATTATTATTAAGTACTAGCTGTACTACCTGGATACGCCTGGGTTAATAAATAACTGATGTTTGCTGTAACAAAATAGAATTTGAATATGTCATATTAATGACCTGTAGGAAAATAGAAGCTGAGTTGTGATTGTTTGCTATAGGCAGCCTGATAAATCTCCAGTCAACAGTAAACCCTCCCCAGGCCGGGCAGTATATGTTACCTCACACATACACATCATAGACAGCTCATGTGACTGACATTCCCTATATGGCACATGTGTTGCACATTGGCTGTTTTTAATCAGATGTTTATTTTTGGAAATTAAAGATCGCACACGTATGAGGCAAGTTGTGTGAGGTGATTTGTGCACATCTGTGTCTGTCTGTGTGGTGTGTGTGTCCCTGGGGTGTGTGTGTGTGTCCCTGTGGGGTGAGTGCATGTGTCCCTATAGGGTGTGTATGTGTGTGTGTCCCTGTGGAAGGGTGTCTATGTGGTGTGTGTGTGTCTCTATGTTGTGTGTCTTTGTGGTGTGTGTGTGTCCCTTTGGGGTGAGTTATTGTGTCCCTATAGGGTGTGTGTGTGTCCCTGTGGGGGGGTGTCTGTGTGGTGTGTGTGTCTCTGTGTTGTGTGTGTCTCTTTGTGGTGTGTGTGTCCCTGTTGGGTGAGTGCATGTGTCGCTATAGGGTGTGTGTATGTCCCCGTGGGGGTGTGGGGGTGTCTCTGTGTTGTGTGTGTCTCTTTGTGGTGTGTGTGTGTGTGTGTGTGTGTTCGGGTGCGTGGTGAGTATCCAATGTTGGGGCTGCATCTTAGCAACTATACACTTGCTGTTACTCTTTGTGTGCATGTGGTGTGTATATATGTCCCTGTGCATGGTGAATATTCCACGTCAGGGCCCCACCTTAGTGACTATATGCTGGTATATGCTGTTAGTCTTTGGTGATGTCATTAAGCCCCTCTCATGCACAACTGTCAACTGGTAACTGCCACTTTTTCCCCATTATGTAGATAGGGCCAAAATTGTTCGGTGAACTGGAACGCGCAGGGTTAAAATTTCGCCTCACAACATAGCCTATGACGCTCCCGGGGTCCAGACGTGTGACTGTGCAAAATTTTGTGGCTGTAGTTGCGACGGTGTAGATGCCAATCCCGGATATAAATACACACATACACACATACATACATACACGCATACACACATTCATCTTTATATATTAGATTTATATAGCGCCATTAGGTTACATGGCGCTTTACAAGTGAGAGGGTAGACAAAGACAAGAAGTAAGACGATGACAAATCAGTCATACGGGTACAAAAGGGCAGAGGAACCTGTCCGTGAGGGCTCATAGTCTAGAGGGGGTGGGGAGGGAGACAGTATGAAGGGGAGAGGGGGGTGAGGTGGTGCAATGGATGGGTCTCAGTGTGGGCCGTAGGCTTGTAAGAAGACGTGGGTCTTCAGGTTTTTCTTGAAGGTTCCCAGGGTAGGGGAGTGTCTGATGTGGTGGGGGAGAGAGTTCCAGAGTAGGCAGAAGCATGAAAGAAGTCTTGTATGCGGTTGTGGGAGGTAGAAATGCGGGGGGAGAAGAGAAGGTGTTCTTGAGAGGAGCGCAGGTTGCGCGAAGGGAGGTAACGGGAGACCAGGTCGGAGATGTAGGGAGGGGACAGGTTGTGTATGGCCTTGTATGTCAGGGTTAGGGTTTTGAAGTGGGATCTCTGGGGAGTGGGGAGCCAGTGGAGGGCTCGGCGGAGAGGGGAGCCGGGGGAGTAACGGGGAGATAGGTGGATGAGTCGGGCAGCAGAGTTGAGGATGTTGCGGAGAGGTGCAAGGGAGGAGGCAGGGAGGCCAGTGAACAGGAGGTTGCAGTAGTCCAGGCGGGAGATGATAAGGGCATGGACAAGTGTTTTAGCCGTGCTGTGGTCAAGGAAGGAGCGGATACGGGCAATGTTTTTTAGTTGGAGTCGACAGGCGGTGGCGAGGGCTTGGATGTTGGGCTTGAAGGAGAGGGAGGAGTCATTGACCGTGATGGATAGGTCAGGAAGAGGGAAGGGTTGTTAGGGGGAAAGACGATGAATTCGGTCTTGTCCATGTTGAGTTTGAGGAAGCGGGCAGAAAAGAAGGATGCGATGGTGGATAGGCAATCAGGAATTTTGGATAAAAGGGAGGAGATATCCGGGCCAGACAGATAGAGCTGGGTGTCGTCGGTGTAGAGGTGGTATTGGAGGCCATGTGACTCGATGAGTTTGCCTAGGCCAAGGGTGTAAATGGAGAAGAGTAAGGGTCCAGGACTGAGCCTTGGGGAACTCATACAGATAGGTGATGGGGCGAGGAGGAGGTGTGGGAGTGGGTGACACTGAAGGTCCTGTCCGTTAGGTAGGAGGAGATCCAGGAGAGGGCTAGGTCAGAAATGACAAGTGATTCAAAGATTTGAAGTAAGAGGGAGTGGTCAACAGTGTCGAATGCGGCAGAAAGGTCTAGAAGGATAAGGACAGAGTAGTGTCACTTGCTCTTGGCGATCAGTAGGTCTTTGGTGAGGGCTGTTTCGGTGGAGCGGTGAGGTCAGAAGCCGGATTGTAGGCGATCAAAGAAGTTTTGAGGCGAACAGGAGGTGAGATATGGGGTGAAAGTTGGAGACTGTCGTAGGGTCAAGGGATGTTTTTTTTAGGATGGGCGTGATTAGGGCGTGTTTGAAGGTAGAGGGGAATGTGCTGGATTTGAGTGATATGTTGAAGAGATGTGTTAGGGCAGGGATGCCGACTGTGGTGAGGTTAGGGATGAGGTGGGTGGGGAGTGGGTCAAGGGCTCAGGTGGTGAGGTGTGATCGTGCTAAAGGGAGGAGAGGTGGTCCTCTGTCATGGGGGTGAAACTGCATTTGGGCAAGGGGGGGTGGGCGAGAGGTGGGATGGGGCGAGGGGATTGTGGGTCGAAACTTTGTCTGAGTTTGTTAATTTTGTGTTTGAAGAAGGAGGCGAAGTCGTCAGCAGAGATGAGGGGTGAGGGAGGGGTTGCAGGGGGACGAAGTAAGGAGTTGAAGGTTTTGAAGAGTTGTTTGGGGTTGTGGGACAGGGCGGTTATTAGGGAGGAGAAGTAGACTTGTTTTGCGCAGTCTTGAAGGTATTGAGGGAACACTTGTATAGGGTGAAGTGCTCAGCGGAGTGGGAATTCTTCCATTTCCACTCTAGCCGCTCTAGTCTTCCTTCGGAGTTTTTTGGTGAGGGTCATGAGCCAGGGTTGTCGTTGTACTCATGTTGTGTTAAATGTGAGCTGAGCAGCCTGGTCGAGGGTTGTAGTGAGAGTGGTGTTGTAGAGGGAGGCGGCTGAGTCAGCATCTTGAGAAAAGGCCAAGTCTGAGAGGGGGAGGAGGGACTCTGAGAGTGAGTGGAAGTCTATGAGATTAAGGTTTAAGGGATGTGCTAACTATTTACAATCTAGTCCAGACCATTCACTGTCCATTATCTATAGGCCGTAAACAACAATCACACACATAAGCATAAAGAAAGAAAGAAAACTATTTACAAGCAGGCCGCTTACTCCTTCACTTTCCTTTCCAGGGTAGGGCAGCCGGGGTCACTGCTCTTTCCTGCAATGACACCGGGAATAGGTACCCAATCACCGAGGTCTGAGCTCCTGCTCCTGCAGTTGGGGGTACCTTTTCAGGGTAGATTCCGTCTGAGTTTGGGCCTCAGGTCAGACCCGCTTTACGCGAAGGGCGTATGCCCTCACTCGCCCTCCCGTCGCTCAAGTGTTCTTCAACATCCCGGCGGGAGACAAAAAGTTCTCACTTGGCTCCTGGTACCCGGAGAAATCCCCACCCTTTGCGCAGACCAAAGGTGGTGAGTATCCCGCACTGGCATGGCCCCCTGTCAGCAGGCCAGGTCTTGCGGGCTTCGGCCTTGGCCTGCATGGTTAGTTCTTCCCTTGCTTGTTGCTGGGCCCTCCATTTTGCCTCCTCCGCCTCCCACTGGGCAATCCGCCACGTGAGGTGCTCCCTCCAGTCAAGGTTTCTATCTCGGTCTTGCTGCCTCCACCTCCCACGGGAACCATCATGCCCATCATAGCCCCACTTGGGTTCTTCTAGTAAAAAGCCATGGGCTCGCCGTGGACCTCCTGGGATGGGTGTGCCAGTGTCATTGGGGCGGTAAGCCCCTTCCCGGGGATGGGGGTATCTTCCCAGGCCGGACTGAGCAGCGTCGTGCTAGAGCGTTAGGGGACAAGTGGTGTCGATGGGCATGAGGGGGGCCTCCTCAGTTGGCAGGGTAGTGACTGTATCTGTCCCTGCAACGGGTTCCGTCTCATCCTCCTCCATATCATGGGTTGGAGAAGCAGGACGCTAAGCTGCCCACCTCATGGTCACCTTCTCCATCAGGGCTTGCTGCTATATCCCCACAGTGGTGATGTGGGTTTGCACCAGCTGGCGCCTCAACTCCTAGACCTTTGTCCTCCAGGAACTCCAATCCAGGTGGCTGGCTCAGGCCACTCTCTGGTGAGCTGGAGAAGTCCTCCGCTGCCACCCCATTCTCCAGGTTCTCGGGGCCTTTTCCCGCCATTCTGCTTACTAGGCCACAGTTCCCCTCACACTTTGCCATCCGGTTCACCCAGAGTGCTGGTCTGCCCCCTCCTTTCCTGGGTGTGTCTCTGCTCCTGGCCTGTTAGTCACACCTCTTGGTGGAGTAACAGTCTTTTGGCCCACCCTCCCAACTCTTGAGGGCGAAGGGGTGTAGCCATTTTTCCCCGCTGTGTGCTGGCTTGGCCCACGATGGGGGACTGTGGCACGCTCCCCCCAGCCAACACATGCTCTCAGTCTATCGTGGCCGCCATTATGCCAGCCTAAGAAAACACAGTCTCTTTGTTACAGTTCAGAAGGCGCACGAGACCCAGCGACACCGGGTCGGTACATCCTGTTCGTGACGCCAAGTTTTACAAGCCCCGTGGGGGCCATGGGGTACTCGGAGCCGGGCCTCTCCCTCTCTTCTGGTGATGTCGTCTGCAGGATCGGAGTCTTTGGAATGTCACGGTGGCATGATTCGGTCCATGGCCCCGATCTATCAGTAAAAAATGGGGCTGAACAGGTTTAGGGAGTAGTGGATTTTGGCATCACAGACTGAAACCCAGAAAGAACAGAAATGGCTATTATCTTATTTCTAGTAGTCCTTTAGCCTTGATCAACTTTGTTACTGTGCCTTTCCTTTATTTTGACTATTACTGCCTTTTTTTCTCCTGGGGGTTATTTTCCTACCGTCCTCGGTATCCTTTTATCTGATTCCATTTTACCGCTATTTATTTAGTGTTGTCCAACCTATGCTTTTTTCCGCAGTAAGACTCTTAATAAATTTTCACATTTTGGATAAATTGTTACTGAATTTTTCTGTGTGATACCGGAATTCAGTGAGTGTAGACACAATACTATTAACCACCGACAAACTGATTTCTGTTCTTTTTGGGTTTCAATAGGGTTTCAATGTTCACATAGGAGTTGTGGACTTGATTATTATGGATCCATGTAGACTCTTTAATTGTGTATTGTATGTAGCCAATATATAAAAATATAAATTTCATGGTCGTTGAGCACACTGAGATTAATGAATACATGAACTCCACTACATGAATTCCACTATATGGTACATAGAAAGTAGGATATTAGTGGTGGAGACCATCCATATTAAGTACACCTTGACATGGTTAAATGGCTTTCAAGCTCTTTGATGAAAAAAATAATCACTATAAAATGACGCATAGTGTATCTAGTGTATGTGTTTGCAGAATGACGCTGTCTCTACAGTGGGTATGCACCATTCTGTAGTAACTCAAGTAGTCTATTGTCATGTTGTCTCTCCAGTTACTTTTATGATTGTCTAGTCATTTTTTATTACTTATGAGGTCTCCCTTGGATTTTTAGAGTACTACTATCTTTTGTACTTGTTTGGAATTAATGCAAATCTACGGTGCATATGTTATGGGTCCGAGATATAAAGTTCTGGCTAAATGTTTTGAGGTTGACACAAATTTAGCAAATTTTGCCTTTTCACACAGTTTGCTGCTTCAGTTTTATAGTGGCAATTTGCATTAGTTCTAGATTGTTATAAAGAATGATTAGATGACTTGCAGTCATTACTCTTTACAAAAATTTACCTAATCACAAAAACACAATTTCCACTAATTTTCAACCCTGCCACAAAATGACCTGCTTACATTATTACAATCATCTTCTCATTAGCTCAAAAGAAAGTATTAAAGAGAACCTAACAGCTCCATTCTCCCCTCCTCGTTTGCTTTCAGCACGCCTCGCTGGGTGTCATCATTCATTCTTCTGTTCCTCTTCTATTTGAAATTCCCGCCCTCATCTTCTACTGTGAAGCGCCGTCCGGAACGTCATATCCGACCCTGTGCATTATGGATGCTTATGATGTCACTGGCTCGGCTTCAATATGCACACTGCACATGCGCCAGAGCTGAGCCGTACCATGTGATCAGCCCCCAAAATACACCGGGCTGGATATGACAATCCGGCCGACGCTTCACAGTAGAAGATGAGGGTGAAAATTTTAAACAGGAGGAGGAATAGAGGAATGAATGATGATGCCCAGTGGGGCATCCTGAAAGCAGGCAAGGAGGGGAGAATAGAGCCCCAGAGCCCACCCATTGCAGTCTACGGATGCAAACTACATATAAGTCATTTTATTAAACTCTATAGGGCAGTTTTAGGTGAGACAGGGATGATTAGGGATCAGCTAGTAAGGTAGTGTTAGCAGAGGGGGTGGAATGAGCTGTCAGGTTCCCTTTAATGAGCATGTCATGTGATATCACAGTGTCATGTTGATTGAATTATAAGAGCAGAATAGTTATTTTAAAAGAAGACTGGTACATGAAACCATTGTCTTCTTCTGTTAGCTATGTCTTTCTCAAAGTAAACACGTGCAGCCATTTTGAGGAAATGAAAATGGCTTTACAGGTAAGGACATCGCTGCTGGTAAGATTATCCATAAAACAATGATTCATCATTTCATCCAAGCTTCACAGCACAGACAGGCTCAGTTGCTGTGAAGAAAGTTTAGAGTGCTTAAGGCTGGGTTCACATTGCTTATTTTTTCCTGTCCGTGGGATCCTACTTTTTGTAGGACCCCACGGACAGGAAAGGACACCACAGGGGGTGACCTATTCTGAGTCTGGGTCCGTGATTATCACGGATCCGGACACAGGGGGGCACTTTTACTTCCGCAATGTATAATATACAGTTAGGGCCAGAAATATTTGGACAGTGACACAATTGTCGCGAGTTGGGCTCTGCATGCCACCACATTGGATTTGAAATGAAACCTCTACAACAGAATTCAAGTGCAGATTGTAACGTTTAATTTGAAGGGTTGAACAAAAATATCTGATATTTTGTTGCGAATCCTTTGGAGGCAATCACTGCCTTAAGTCTGGAACCCATGGACATCACCAAACGCTGGGTTTCCTCCTTCTTAATGCTTTGCCAGGCCTTTACAGCCGCAGCCTTCAGGTCTTGCTTGTTTGTGGGTCTTTCCGTCTTAAGTCTGGATTTCAGCAAGTGAAATGCATGCTCAATTGGGTTAAGATCTGGTGATTGACTTGGCCATTGCAGAATGTTCCACTTTTTTGCACTCATGAACTCCTGGGTAGCTTTGGCTGTATGCTTGGGGTCATTGTCCATCTGTACTATGAAGCGCCGTCCAATCAACTTTGCAGCATTTGGCTGAATCTGGGCTGAAAGTATATCCCGGTACACTTCAGAATTCATCCGGCTACTCTTGTCTGCTGTTATGTCATCAATAAACACAAGTGACCCAGTGCCATTGAAAGCCATGCATGCCCATGCCATCACGTTGCCTCCACCATGTTTTACAGAGGATGTGGTGTGCCTTGGATCATGTGCCATTCCCTTTCTTCTCCAAACTTTTTTCTTCCCATCATTCTGGTACAGGTTGATCTTTGTCTCATCTGTCCATAGAATACTTTTCCAGAACTGAGCTGGCTTCTTGAGGTGTTTTTCAGCAAATTTAACTCTGGCCTGTCTATTTTTGGAATTGATGAATGGTTTGCATCTAGATGTGAACCCTTTGTATTTACTGTCATGGAGTCTTCTCTTTACTGTTGACTTAGAGACAGATACACCTACTTCACTGAGAGTGTTCTGGACTTCAGTTGATGTTGTGAACGGGTTCTTCTTCACCAAATAAAGTATGCGGCGATCATCCACCACTGTTGTCATCCGTGGACGCCCAGGCCTTTTAGAGTTCCCAAGCTCACCAGTCAATTCCTTTTTTCTCAGAATGTACTCAACTGTTGATTTTGCTACTCCAAGCATGTCTGCTATCTCTCTGATGGATTTTTTCTTTTTTTTCAGCCTCAGGATGTTCTGCTTCACCTCAATTGAGAGTTCCTTTGACCGCATGTTGTCTGGTCACAGCAACAGCTTCCAAATGCAAAACCACACACCTGGAATCCACCCCTGACCTTTTAACTACTTCATTGATTACAGGTTAACGAGGGAGACGCCTTCAGAGTTAATTGCAGCCCTTAGAGTCCATTGTCCAATTACTTTTGGTCCCTTGAAAAAGAGGAGGCTATGCATTACAGAGCTATGATTCCTAAACCCTTTCTTCGATTTGGATGTGGAAACTCTCATATTGCAGCTGGGAGTGTGCACTTTCAGCCCATATTATATATATAATTGTATTTCTGAACATGTTTTTGTAAACAGCTAAAATAACAAAACTTGTGTCACTGTCCAAATATTTCTGGCCCTAACTGTACATTGCGGAAGTGAAATATAGTATAAAAGAAAGAGTTAAAAATAAAAAAAAGCTGTATTCTCACCTATCCGCGATCCACCGCTGCCTCCAGCAAGGTCCAGGTGCTTATAGGACCTGCGGTGACGTCACAACCCGGCAGCGTCATCGGGTCACATGACCGCAGTCACTGCAACATGTGAGAGTGTGTGATTTGTGCGCAGGCATCCGCCTGCGTACAAATCATACATTGCAGTGAATGGGTACACATCAATCTGCATCAGAGTGCAGGCACCTGCGTTCCCATGTTAAACATAGGGACTTGCGGTGCCTGCCCTGAGCTTGCGGATCCCCTCCACAGGACGCTGCGGAGGGGTCCGCAAGTGTGAAACCAGCCAAAATTGTAGACCTGCACCAGGCTGGAATGGGCCACAGGACAATATGCAAGCAGCTTGGTAAAAAGACAACAACTGTTGGTGCGATTATCAGGAAATGGAAGAAACACAAGATAACAGTCAATCTTCCTTGGCCTGGTTCTCCATGCAAAATCTTGCCTTGTGGGGTAAGGATGATGCTGAGAAAGGTCAGGAATCAGCCCCGAACTATATGGAAGAACCTGGTCAATGATCTGAAGAGACCTGGGACCACAGTCTCAAAGATTACCATTAGTAATACACTACTTCATCATGTATTAAAATCCAGCAGGGCACAAAACGTCCCCTGCTAATGCCAGCACATGTCCAGGCCTGTTTGAAGTTCACCAATGACCATCTGGATGACCCAGATGAGGTCATGTTGTCAAAAGAGACCAAAATAGACCTTTTTAGTATCAACTCCACTTTGCACTTGCACAACCCCAATTTCTCCTTCAGTTAGCTGTGTTTGGTTGCCTAACCCGAACAGGGTTCAACACTGAATGAACAACGAAATTCACAGTTTGTGTTTGCTCATCCCTAATGACAGGCATTAGATACACAGCTATGTTATGCCAATGATCCTCCTACAAAGGCTTAAATTGATATAGCAGAGTTGAGTCAGTGTTCAGAGCACAGAGTGTGATGATTACACTCCTGCGCTCTGAACTGCAGGCTATCATCTGTGATGAGATATGATCACAAGTCTGGTACTGCACTACTGATCCCAGGCTGCTGACCACTGCACACCGTCGCTAGTACTCACCTCATCCCGAACCTCTGGTCTCCATAACTCCTACAATCACACTGGCATCCCAGCGCCTTTTCACCATTCAGCTAATGCTGGACACAGAGTGGTTACGGGGGGAGAGTGGAACTTGCACAGTAGCTGTTAAAAGAATTGTGCCAAACTCCTACCATAGCTGTGACCTGGACAGTCCTGTCATTATCAGTAAATGCAAATGGCAGCCCCCAGTGGCTGCACAATAATAATAATAATAATAGCTTTTAAATTAATAGTATTAAATGTTATGTTAAAAATAATTGATTATATAATCAATACCTTTTAATACAAAAAAAATTGTGGCACCTTTCCATTCAGACCAGGCTTAGTGCTGTCTACATGGTGCTTTATACACTGACTGATAAAATGTTCAGGTTGACCTTTCAGATGTTTATCTGATTTTCAAGTAGATCCTAAGGCAGAAACATTGACAGTCCACAGCCTGAAAACAAATCTAGCTCTGAAGAGACAATCTTGTCTTGGCATCATTGATTTTTAATTAAACATCTACAAGCTGCTTAATCTCGTTATGGGACGTTAATTGACATTGTACTTTACAATGCAAAAATAACACATTTGAAGCTTGGCTGCCCTCCTGATGAGCACAATCAATACATTGTCAAATACATGCACTAAGTATTATATATTATAAGTACATTATTTGACCGTGAAAACTATACTACCTGCTCTTTGGGGAAATGTCACGTTAATTAAGAATTAATTTGCTTCCACCAGAAATCTGTTTACTGAAATGATCATTCCCTCTTGCGTTATGTGTATGGAGGCTGCATGTAATCAGGCCTACAACACTGGGGTATTCTAATTGTTTGTTGCAAATTCTCACTTCAAGGAGGAAACAGACAAACTCTAGTGCCACCTATTGAAAGTAGCAATCATAATTGACGCTAATAAGCCTTTCAATATGATTTAGGATTTATGCCATATCAGAATCTCAGTCTGCATCAGTGCAAAGTATGGTATCTGATATGGCTGTACAAGGGTCTATGACAAGGTCAAGGTAATAGCTACTCTGCTAATGGAGATCAATCCTGCATGCCAGCAGTAAGGAGACTTTTAGGCACAATGCTCCTCTGGGAATTATGCTAATTGTCATTTCAGGGAGGAAGTAGATGAACTCTAGTGCCACCTATTGAAAGTAGTAATCCTAAAAGTCATACAGTTAGGGCCAGAAATATTTGGACAGTGACACAATTTTCGCGAGTTGGGCTCTGCATGCCACCACATTGGATTTGAAATGAAACCTCTACAACAGAATTCAAGTGCAGATTGTAACGTTTAATTTGAAGGGTTGAACAAAAATATCTGATAGAAAATGTAGGAATTGTACACATTTCTTTACAAACACTCCACATTTTAGGAGGTCAAAAGTAATTGGACAAATAAAGATAACCCAAACAAAATATTTTTATTTTCAATATTTTGTTGCGAATCCTTTGGAGGCAATCACTGCCTTAAGTCTGGAACCCATGGACATCACCAAACGCTGGGTTTCCTCCTTCTTAATGCTTTGCCAGGCCTTTACAGCCGCAGCCTTCAGGTCTTGCTTGTTTGTGGGTCTTTCCGTCTTAAGTCTGGATTTGAGCAAGTGAAATGCATGCTCAATTGGGTTAAGATCTGGTGATTGACTTGGCCATTGCAGAATGTTCCACTTTTTTGCACTCATGAACTCCTGGGTAGCTTTGGCTGTATGCTTGGGGTCATTGTCCATCTGTACTATGAAGCGCCGTCCAATCAACTTTGCAGCATTTGGCTGAATCTGGGCTGAAAGTATATCCCGGTACACTTCAGAATTCATCCGGCTACTCTTGTCTGCTGTTATGTCATCAATAAACACAAGTGACCCAGTGCCATTGAAAGCCATGCATGCCCATGCCATCACGTTGCCTCCACCATGTTTTACAGAGGATGTGGTGTGCCTTGGATCATGTGCCGTTCCCTTTCTTCTCCAAACTTTTTTCTTCCCATCATTCTGGTACAGGTTGATTTTTGTTTCATCTGTCCATAGAATACTTTTCCAGAACTGAGCTGGCTTCTTGAGGTGTTTTTCAGCAAATTTAACTCTGGCCTGTCTATTTTTGGAATTGATGAATGGTTTGCATCTAGATGTGAACCCTTTGTATTTACTGTCATGGAGCCTTCTCTTTACTGTTGACTTAGAGACAGATACTCCTACTTCACTGAGAGTGTTCTGGACTTCAGTTGATGTTGTGAACGGGTTCTTCTTCACCAAATAAAGTATGCGGCGATCATCCACCACTGTTGTCATCCGTGGACGCCCAGGCCTTTTACAGTTCCCAAGCTCACCAGTCAATTCCTTTTTTCAGAATGTACCCAACTGTTGATTTTGCTACTCCAAGCATGTCTGCTATCTCTCTGATGGATTTTTTCTTTTTTTTCAGCCTCAGGATGTTCTGCTTCACCTCAATTGAGAGTTCCTTTGACCGCATGTTGTCTGGTCACAGCAACAGCTTCCAAATGCAAAACCACACACCTGGAATCCACCCCTGACCTTTTAACTACTTAATTGATTACAGGTTAACGAGGGAGACGCCTTCAGAGTTAATTGCAGCCCTTAGAGTCCATTGTCCAATTACTTTTGGTCCCTTGAAAAAGAGGAGGCTATGCATTACAGAGCTATGATTCCTAAACCCTTTCTCCGATTTAGATGTGGAAAGTCTCATATTGCAGCTGGGAGTGTGCACTTTCAGCCCATATTATATATATTATTGTATTTTTGAACATGTTTTTGTAAACAGCTAAAATAACAAAACTTGTGTCACTGTCCAAATATTTCTGGCCCTAACTGTAATTGATGCTAACAAGCCTTTCAACATGATGTAGGATTTTTACCATATCAGAACCCCAATCTGCAGAGGTTGCCTTTCTGAGTGATTGCTCCGCACTGATGGCTTTACAGGGCCCTCTGCTGTATTTGTGCCCCCAGGTGTTTCCTCTGTCTGTTGTTTTGTGTAATGTGGTGGACACTGTGGGTCTATGCACCACTGTCAAGGACTGTATCAGGACTGGTCAAAAAAATAGCAGTATCTGCATTTGTCTTTACAAACTCAAAATATGTACTCCTTTTGTTAGGATTTAGCATTCCTGTGAATCACATAATATTTAGTTGTATAGCCACAGTTTTGTAGAACTGCTTCAAATCTATGTTGCATAGAATGAACCAACTTTTGGCACCTGTCAACCGTTATTGCAGCCCAAGTATTTGGGGGCCTAGCTAGCTTCAGAAATGGCATTTTTGATGTCATCTCACAAGTGTTCTAACGGATTATGGTCCGGTGATTGATCTGGTCACTCCATAACCTCAATTATGTTGGACTGGAACCTACATTTTGCTTGTTTACTGGTGTGTTTAGGGTCATTGTTTTGAAACCCATTTCAAGGGCATTTCCTATTCAGCATAAGGCAATGACTCACCGTAGCCGGGGGTACACGTGGCGGGCGTTGCTTCTCCTCCAGTCACGGAACCGCGCCTGCGGTGGTGTAGGCCCGGTGGTCCAGATCAATAGGGGAAATGGCGGAACAGTAGGGGTGATTTGTCTTCGTGACGCCACCTGCGGGTGTTCTGGTAACTTTACCAGCGCTGCGGGTTCTCCGGGGGATGTTAAGCCGCTAGATGGGACGCTCCCCACAGGATGAGCGGGAGTCCCCGGAGCCGGGAGCTGCGCAAGATGTTGTGAGGCAGCTACGGGGTGCTGCGCGCTGAATCCAGGAGTAACGTACAACCACACAAAGTCTCTTTTAGGTACCTTTACTGGGTGGTAATCAGGTACACTCGGACCGGGATAGTGTAGTCGGCACTTCTGGAGGTTCACAGCAAGCAGTGTTAGGCTTCCTTTCTCTAGTTCTGGTGCTAAGGTCGGGTGGATGTGGAATCCAGCCGGACCGGGCAGTGTGTTCAATGGAACTTGCTTCACCTGGTTAACAGCACTGAGGGCACTGTAAAAGGGTCTGAGCAGGATCAGTACTCTTCCCTGGGCTCTCGTGGATGGGTGCATCAGGTGGAACAGGTGGCTAAACCTCCTGTTGATAGTGCTGGTTCTCTGTGATGGCTTGGTGGCTCTCACAGCTTCGGCTCCAGTAACCGGTTGTTAAGGAAAGAGTCAGAATAACTCTGTTTTCCTGAGAGGTGTTCTTCTTCCTTTTATCCCAATTGCAGGGATTTCCTCACTTGCTAGCTGGCTGATTGGGCCTAGTGTGTCCCTCATAGGATGGAGGTTTCACACAGGCTGGCAGCTCTTGTAGCGTCTGCCACACTCTGGAGTTTCTCCCTCCAAGACTCTATTTATAGGGGGAACTGGTTCAAAGTCACCAGTGGAGCTCCCCCTAGAGGCTTGGGGTGAAACCAGGTGTTCTGAGGTGTTGTGGTGTTTGTGGGTTTTGCTTTGCTGTTACTTACTCCATTTGTGCCCCAAGGGTTCTGTGGTGCCCAACAGGTGCCAGGGTGCCACATTCCCCCTTAGTTAACCTCAGTTCTCCCGGCTGAGCAAAAAGTTCTTTTTACAACTTAACACTAAGCATTTTATAACAGTAAATTACAGAGTCTTAAAGAAAACACAAAAATCACTGAAAAGGAAGTGAAAAATATGAAAAAGGTGAAAAGCAGTCCGTACGGCACTAGTCCATCTGCCGCAGGCTGGAAAAGGTAAAGTTAGTGGTCACACAAGTCCTGTGACAATTGTCCAGAGTTCATGAAAAGGGAGAAAAGGTAAAGTCCAGGGATACACAGTAAACTTTATACATTCCCTACGGGTGTCTCTGCTTGGGAGGCCGGTACTAACCTTCTATACCTTACCATGCGCTTTCTGTCCCCAACTCAGTATACTTGGGACAGAGCCCAGTTCCTCCACCCTTCTGTACACTACTTTTTACAGGTTTTGAAAACAGGGTAACTATCTACAAACACTTACAGGTTATTGTTCCACTACATTTTAAATCCATTCTCCAAGTTTGTGTGGGGGTTGTCCTAATGTACTACGTGTGGATCTGCGTAGTGTGGGTGTTTCCAAAGCTGTTGGTGTAGTGTACGAAGTGGTTGGTAATTCTCTATGTCTGCTTTGTGGTAGACCATAGTAAGTGCGGAGTCTATCAACTGGACTAACCTCTGTAGGTAGTTGATTAGGAATGGCTTCTCTTACTGTGGGACTAGCAGGTTGACCGATTACAGGAATCTCAGGTTCCATAATAACAGGCTGCAATTCTTGCACTTGGACTTGTTCTTGTTGGACTTATTGAATTGGATTTGGTTGCTGATCTTCTACAGGCTGGTAGAAATGCATAACTGGTATGAGGAATGCTTCACCTAATTGTGGCCAGTCAGCTGGTAAGTATCCAATGTCTGTAAGGACTAGGTTTTCTTTTGTTTCTTCATCTGTAGTTACAGTAGAGTAACTGGTTGCTTGTGGGATTAACTGTGGCGGACATTTCTTCAAATGATCCCTTGAAACAGTTGCAATAGTATTCCCATTGTCTTTACTGATAACACAAGTTTTTGAGTTGTCATAGTGTGACGGCATAATGGTGTAGGGTATAGATTCCCAACTGTTATCCAATTTGTTGGTTTTTCGCTTTCTTTTTAGCACTACGTCACCTATAGCTAGAGGTTCAGCTGAGGCGTGCTTGTTAAAGTCTTTTTCTTGTTTGGTTCTACTGATTTCTAGGTTTCTCTCAACACTTTCTTGTACTTTCCTGTACTTTTCTTGGCGTTGGCTGACCCAGTCTTCATCAGAAGAGTCTTCTGTGGGTTCGATGGTTCCCATCTGCAAATCAATAGGCAGTTTACCTGGTCTTGCTCTCATCAAGTAAGCAGGTGTATAGTTTGTCGAACTGACAGGTATGTGGTTGTAGATGTCCACGAGATCTGGAAGTTTCTCTGGCCATTGATTTCTCTCCTCAACTGGTAAGGTCTTGAGCATGTCAATGACTATGCGGTTCATCTTTTCACATAAACCGTTCGTCTGAGGATGGTAAGGTGTTGTGCGGATTTTCTTACACCCATATAGCCCTAAGAATTCTTGGAACAGAGCTGATTCGAAGGCTGGCCCTTGGTCAGTTAAGACTTGGTCTGGATACCCGTTGGGGCGACAGAAGTAACTCTGGAACGCTTTGGCTGCTACCTCAGCAGTTAAATCCTTAACTGGAACGACTACCAGGAATCTTGAGTAGTGATCAACGATGGTGAGAGAGTAAGTGTACCCGGTTCTACTTGGGGTAAGCTTCACGTGGTCAAGAGCAACTATTTCAAGAGGTTTGGTGGTCACAATTGGCTGCAACGGAGCTTTCTGAGTTAAGTGGTCTTTCCTTCGAAGGTGACATGGTCCACAGTTTTTACACCATTTGTCAATTGAGCCTCGCATACCGACCCAGTAGAACCGATCCTTCAGGAGTCTCTCCAGCTTCTTCCATCCAAAGTGTCCGGCATCATCATGGTATGCTTCAAGGATCATTTGGACTTCAGTCTTGGGAACTACAATCTGCCAGATGAGTTCATGGGTTCTTGGATTGAGGTATCTTCTGCATAGTTTACCTTGGTAGACGAACAACCTCCCTTTCTCCTTCCACAGGCGTTTAGCAGTTGATGAGGCATCAGAGTCCATGTTAGCGTGTTCTTGAGTGATCAGATCCCTTACCAGGCTGACATCTGGGTCGTTGGCTTGAGCCTCCTTCCAGTCATGGTGAGGTAACGGGTTCACGGTCCTCTCTACACGTGTCTGGTTTCTCTGATGACATGTTGCTGTACCCGAACAGTGGAAAGCAGGTAGTTCGATCTCTTCCAGGTCATCTATGTCTTCTCCCTCTTCAGGAAGATGAGGCATTCGGGACAGGGAATCAGCATTGCCATTCTTTTGACCTGCCCGGTACTTTACAGTGAAGTCGTAGTTAGAGAGTCTTGCTACCCAACGCTGTTCTAGGGCTCCCAGCTTTGCAGTCTCTAAGTGTGTTAGAGGATTGTTGTCTGTGAAAGCCGTGAACGGGGCGGATGCCAGGTAATGCTTGAAACGCTCTGTGATCGCCCAGACCAGGGCCAGGAACTCCAACTTGAAGGATCTGTAGTTCTCCGGGTTCCTTTCCGTGGGATGGAGCTTTCTGCTGGCGTAGGCTATCACCTTCTCCTTGCCCTGCTGGCGTTGAGCTAGGACTGCTCCTAAACCTTCATTACTTGCATCAGTGTATAATAAAACGGTAGATTGTAGTCAGGGTAGGCCAGGATCTCTTCTCCAGTTAAAGCATCTTTCAACGTTTGGAAGGATTTGTTCTGCTCTGGGGCCCAGTGGAACGGGGGTCCCTGATTTTGCCGTTTTTGGATTGACCTACTAAGAGATCTTGCATGGGTGCGGCTATCTTGGTATAGCCTTTGATGAAGCGTCGGTAGTACCCGACCAGTCCTAGAAATTGACGTACCTCTTTGTGGTTGGTGGGTGCTGGCCAGTCCTTGATGACGGTGACTTTGTCCGGATCCGGTGCTACGCCTTCGGCGCTGACCACATGTCCTAGGTATTGGACCTTGGGTTTCAGCAGGTGGCACTTGGACGGTTTCAGTTTTATCCCGTACTTGGACAGTGACTCAAACACTTCACTCAGGTGCTGGAGGTGATCTTCATAGGTCTGAGAGTAGACAATGACATCATCAAGGTATAACAAGACAGTCTCAAAGTTCTTGTGGCCCAAACAACACTCCATAAGCCTCTGAAATGTTCCTGGGTCATTGCACAACCCGAATGGCATACTGTTGAACTCGCATAAGCCCATAGGAGTAGTGGCGCAACCAATTTCTATATCTCATTACATAGGAGTAGTGAAGGCTGTCTTCTCACGATCCTCCTCTGCAACGGCAACCTGCCAGTACCCACTAGTAAGATCTAATGTGGAGAAGTAGTTGGCAGATTTGAGTGCAGCTAGTGACTCTTCTATGCGTGGTAACGGATATGCGTCCATGTGTGTGACTTTGTTGATTTGCCTACAGTCTACGCACATCCTCATACTACCATCTTTCTTTTTAACCAGGACTAGTGGTGCGGCCCAGGGACTACAGCTATCCCTAATGACTCCTGCATTTTTCATGTCCTGAAGCATCTCTTTTGCTTTTTGGTAGTGAGTGGGTGGTATAGGCCTGTACCTTTCTTTGATAGGTGCATGGTTGTTTGTTGGGATGTGATGTTGTACCCCTTTAATCCTCCCAAAGTCAAGTGGGTGTTTGCTGAACACTTGCTCATACTCCCGAACTACCCGGTATGCTAAATTTTCTGGTGAGAGGGTGTATTGTCAGTTCCTACACTGAGGTCTTGACACCATTTCTCTAACTGATCTTTGGAGTGAGGGGGTTCATCAGTGACTGTTTGGTTTGAGGATTTTACATCAATCACAGCATCATCTTTTACTTGGTACAATTTTGCGACAGTTGCATATCTTGGCAGTCTGACGTCGTCATCACCATAATTTAATATGCGTACGGGGACTCTCCCCTTTCTTACATCGACTAACCCTCTGGCTGTCAAGAGTGTATAACTACTATCGGACATTACAGGTTCTACTACAGCTTGGTAGTCCTGCCCTCTGAGGCCTATGGCTGCTTGACACCAGATCATCATTTCACTTCTGGGTGGTACCACAATTGGAATGGGATCTGTGACCCTTACTCTGCCAATTTCACCATTAGACAATGTTACCTGTTGTTGATACACCAGAGCTCTGATCTGCTTTTGGATAGCCCTCTTTTCTCTGGGTTTACCGGCTTCAGCACTCTGTTGGAGTAAAAACAACACTTCATCGAGGCATTTGATCATGACATTGGTACCCAATATGACATATGGATCCTTGTGGTTAGGCTTATCCTGGACCACTAAGATACCCTGGTTTTTCAACTGCACCCTCCCCACCTTTACTGTAGCTTCACACTGTCTCTCTACGGTAACCGGTATACCATTAGTGGCTTCAAGGTTCATCTCGGGGGTTCTAGCTTAACATCTGGCCAGAACTGCTTGTAAAGGGTACTGGGGATGGATGTCACCTGGGATCCAGTGTCTATCAAGGCGGATATAGCGATGCCATCGATGACGATTGGTAAGTATGGACAGTCTCCCACATACTTGTGTTCCCAGCTGGACGTAGGGCCTGGACAGTCTACTCCTGGGGTTGGCCCTTCTCGCCCAGGGGTCGCTCGTTTAAAGGACGGGATTGCAGGTTGCGTCCTCCTAAGTCGTTCTGCTGACTGTTGCGGCGTCTGTCAGGACTGCGGCGGTATGCAGGTTTTCCTCGCGATGGCTGTGTCTTTCTCCTCATCCACGGGACGTCGTCTGGGCTGTCGGCGAGTTGAATCCTGTCCGATGGCCTTGCATCTGTCTTGGGTCTTCTCCCAGCTTGTAGCTTGGCCACGTCTTTCATCAGCTGCTCGACATTAGCACACTGTTGATCAAACCAGTCAGGTGTTACAGTCTGTGCACTGGACTGAATCGCAGGGATTGGAGATGCTGCTGCCGGCACGGAAGGGGTGTCAGCGTACTGCTGCTGCTGTGAAGCGGGATCAGGTACTTCAGCGAGTCGTTGTCCCCAAACTGTTATGTCTCTCAAGGTGTCAAACTCTGCGCCAGGATTTTGTATGGACCACCAGCTTGCTTGCTTTCTATCCTCAGACAGTTTAAGGCCACAATAAATTGTCCAATTAACGCTTTGTTCTCATCTTGGACACCATCAGGATCAACTTGTTTTAACAGTCTGAATGCTTCTTGCAAGCGCAGCGAATAATCAAGGACACTTTCTTGTGCCCCTTGGTTACAACGATAGAATGACAGTCTTAATTCAGCTTCAGTATGGCGCTCAAAGACCCGGGTTAATTTAGCGAATGTCTGCTCCACAGATTCCTGAGTTTCTACAGGCCAGCTGCGGCTCTGCAGTTCAGCTGCGCCGGTTAACTGTCCCATAATAACTGAAGCTCTTTGCTTACCGGCCATCGGGTACATGTCCAGCGTCTGGCATATCTTTCTCTGGAAGTTTTCCAAGGTACTGGGTACACCGCTGTACTTGGGTAACCAGGTCGCATTAGGAACGTAGGGTAGAGACATCTGCATAATCGGAGCGGGTTGCGGTGGCATACCGCCGACTTGTTGCTGTCCATCAAGAGGTATGTTTTGAGGTGCCGTTTGGTTTAGCGGGGGCACCGCGTGATCGGGAGCCGGGTTACTCATGGTCGCTCCCCCTTAGTTAAGCGTAGCCTTTCCCTCGGTTTCAAACGGAAGTCTCGGCCTCGCGGTGAGGAGTGAGGCACCACGGGAGTTTCCGGTTCCTGCTGCGTACGGAGGAAGTCGTCAGAGCGTGGGGGCGGGGCCAATATTTGCGCCCTCTGCACAGTCACGCCCCTTCTTTTCCCGCCTTTTCGCGCAGCAATGGCGGACCAAATGTACAGTTCGATATTTACAGTCAATAAATAGCACACAATACCAGTGATAACGGGCCTGCTCGTATCCTGTTCGTGATGCCAAATTCTGACTCACCGTAGCCGGGGGTACACGTGGCGGGCGTTGCTTCTCCTCCAGTCACGGAACTGCGCCTGCGGTGGTGTAGGCCCGGTGGTCCAGATCAATAGGGGAAATGGCGGAACAGTAAGGGTGATTTGTCTTCTTGACGCCACCTGCGGGTGTTCTGGTAACTTTACCAGCGCTGCGGGTTCTCCGGGGGATGTTAAGCAGCTAGATGGGACGCTCCCCACAGGATGAGCGGGAGTCCCCGGAGCCGGAAGCTGCGCAAGATGTTGTGAGGCAGCTGCGGGGTGCTGCGCGCTGAATCCAGGAGTAATGTACAACCACACAAAGTCTCTTTCAGGTACCTTTACTGGGTGGTAATCAGGTACACTCGGACCGGGATAGTGGAGTCAGCACTTCTGGAGGTTCACAGCAAGCAGTGTTAGGCTTCCTTTCTCTAGTTCTGGTGCTAAGGTCGGGTGGATGTGGAATCCAGCCGGACCGGGCAGTGTGTTCAATGGAACTTGCTTCACCTGGTTAACAGCACTGAGGGCACTGTAAAAGGGTCTGAGCAGGATCAGTACTCTTCCCTGGGCTCTCGTGGATGGGTGCATCAGGTAGAACAGGTGGCTAAACCTCCTGTTGATAGTGCTGGTTCTCTGTGATGGCTTGGTGGCTCTCACAGCTTCGGTTCCAGTAACCGGTTGTTAAGGAAAGAGTCAGAATAACTCTGTTTTCCTGAGAGGTGTTCTCCTTCTTCCTTTTATCCCAATTGCAGGGATTTCCTCACTTGCTAGCTGGCTGTGTCCCTCATAGGATGGAGGTTTCACACAGGCTGGCAGCTCTTGTAGCGTCTGCCACACTCTGGAGTTTCTCCCTCCAAGACTCTATTTATAGGGGGAACTGGTTCAAAGTCACCAATGGAGCTCCCCCTAGAGGCTCGGGGTGAAACCAGGTGTTCTAAGGTGTTGTGGTGTTTGTGGGTTTTGCTTTGCTGTTACTTACTCCATTTGTGCCCCAAGGGTTCTGTGGTGCCCAACAGGTGCCAGGGTGCCACAGCAACATGACCTCTTCAAGTATTTTGATAAATGCAAACTGGACCATGATCCCAGATATGCATTAAATAGGCCTGGCAGTAAGAGAAACCTGCCTATATCATGATGCTTGCACCACCGTGCTTCACTGTCTTCAGAGTGTACTGTGACTTGAATTCAGAGTTTTGGGGTCTACTGTGGCACTTGGGCCCAAAAAGAAAAATGTTACTTGTATCAATCAACAAAATGTTTCTCCATTTCTCTTTAGGCCAGTTGATGTGTTCTTTGGCAAACTGTATGGCTGTGCGCCCACATGCCGGGTTAGGGCCGGTTTAGATGTGTAAACCGCCGGCCGGTTTACATAAGTTTTATGTAAATTTATGTTAATCCAAACCGGCGTTTGGATTAACATTAAAACCTATGTAAACCGACACCCGCTGTGCACACAGCGGCGGTTTACACATGCTCATCTGTTGCTAACCCGCTGGGTTCCCAGCGGGTTAGCAAAGAATGAGCATGTTCTATAATCCGGCTGGTTCTGCAGCGGCTGCAAGCAGAATCATGTGCTGCTTCCAGCCGCTGCAGAAACGCCGGCGCTAACCCGCTGTGCACCCGCCCGCAGCACCCGCCCGCACCCGCCTCACATACCCGCCAGGAAGCCACCGGACGCCTGCAGAGCTTCCTGGCGGGTCCGCCCAGCCGCCCACCGGCACAAAGCCGGTATGTGGGCACACAGCCTATCTGTTTCAGGTCGTCTGTTTTTTAACAGTGGGACTTTGCAGGGACTCCTTATTCCCGTAACCTTATTAGCTTCACACAGGGGTCTTCCAACTGTCATAGTTCTCACAGGTAACTTAAGTTTGTCTTTGATCATCCTGGAGCTGATCATTGGCTGAGCCTTTGCCATTCTGGCTATTCTTCGATCCATTCAAATGGTAGTCTTCTGTTTTCTTTCACATCTCTTTGGTTTTGCTTTCCATTTTAAAACATTGGGATCAATTTAACTGAGCAGCCTATCATTGTCTGCTCTCCTTTATATGTTTTACCCTCTCAAATCAGCTTTTAATCAATGTACACTGTTGTTCTGAACAGCGTCTCAAACAAACCATATTTCTCAGGCTTTCAAGAAGAAATGCATATACAACATGTGCTGGCTTCACCCTTAAATAAGGGCCACTTGATTCATACCTGTTTCTTCACAGAATGATTGACCTCACTAATTCAACTCCACACTGCTATTATTTGGAACACACCCACTTTCAATTAATTATTCAAATACACTGATTCAAGAACATGCAAATCATGAATGTTGAGTCTTTTGGTTTTCTGAGACCCTACTGTACCAACTCATCAACTGGTAAATTGTGGCAATATAATTTATTCCAAAAACAGTGAATAATCTAGTTAGTCATATTGGACTATTATTTTGAACACTACTGTATGCACAAAGCACTCACTCAACCAAGCGCTTTTATCTTCTCTATGAGAAACATGCTAGCTAACATGTCGATTGGTGGTCCGAAATTTGACATGCCCTTTTCAAATTTACCGTATATACTCGTGTATAAGCCGACCCGTGTATAAGCCGACCCCCCTACTTTTGCCCCAAAAATCTGGAAAAACCTATTGACTCGTGTATAAGCCGAGGGTGGACCCCAGCACAGTTATACAGCCCCCAGCAGTGTGGTATACAGGCCCCCCAGTGGTAGTATACAGCAGCCCCAGTGGTAGTATACAGATTCCCCAGCAGCCCCAGTGGTAGTATACAGATTCCCCAGCAGCCCCAGTGGTAGTATACAGGAGCCCCAGCAACCCCAGTGGTAGTATACAGATTCCCCAGCAGCCCCAGTGGTAGTATACAGGAGCCCCAGCAGCCCCAGTGGTAGTATACAGCAGCCCCAGTGGTAGTATACAGGAGCCCCAGCAGCCCCAGTGGTAGTATACAGGAGCCCCAGCAGCCCCAGTGGTAGTATACAGGAGCCCCAGCAGCCCCAGTGGTAGTATACAGGAGCCCCAGCAGCCCCAGTGGTAGTATACAGCAGCCCCAGTGGTAGTATACAGGAGCCCCAGCAGCCCCAGTGGTAGTATACAGGAGCCCCAGCAGCCCCAGTGGTAGTATACAGCAGCCCCAGTAGTATACAGCAGGTCCCCAGGGGTACATATAGCAGCCCCCAGGGGGTACCCAGCAGCCCCCTGGGGGTACCAACAGCCCCCAGGGGGTACCCAGCAGTCCCCTGGGGGTACCAGCAGCCCCCTGGGGGTACCAACAGCCCCCAGGGGGTACCAACAGCCCCCAGGGGGTACCCAGCAGCCCCCTGGGGGTACCAACAGCCCCCTGGGGGTACCAACAGCCCCCAGGGGGGACCAACAGCCCCCAGGGGGTACCAGCAGCCCCCTGGGGGTACCAACAGCCCCCTGGGGGTACCAACAGCCCCCAGGGGGTACCAACAGCCCCCAGGGGGTACCCAGCAGCCCCCTGGGGGTACCAACAGCCCCCTGGGGGTACCAACAGCCCCCAGGGGGGACCAACAGCCCCCTGGGGTACCAACAGCCCCCAGGGGGTACCAACAGCCCCCTGGGGGTGCCAACAGCCCCCTGGGGGTACCCAGCAGCCCCCAGGGGGTACCCAGCAGCCCCCTGGGGGTACCAACAGCCCCCAAAAGCTGGCACTGTCCCCCCTTGTAAGGCCTCCCCCTCCCGCTACTTATACATTACCATCCCGGTGTTCTGATCGGCGCCGCTCCTCCGTGCTGCGTCGCCGTCTTCATCCTCCCGCGCTGGCTGCATCCAGGATCTCCGGCGGTCGCGCGATGACGTCATATCGCTGCGACCGCCGGAGAACCCGGATGGATGCAGCGAGCGCGGACGGGAGGATGAAGACGGAGATGCAGCACCGAGGAGCGGCGCCGATCAGAACACCGGGATGGTAATGTATAAGCACCGGGGGGGGCCCTTACAAGGGGGGACAGTGCCAGCTTTTGGGGGGGCCATATGCACTGCTTCCCCCTGCGCTGATTGACAGGGGGAAGCAGTGCATATATAATGAGCGGCCCCACGTGACGGGGCCGCTCATACAGCAGCCCCCCCCGCCTCCTCCAGCCTCCACAGCCCCCACCACACAGCCCCACCACACGGGTCTACCGTATAGACCCGTGTATAAGCCGAGGGGGGGACTTTTCAGCCCAAATTTTGGGCTGAAAAACTCGGCTTATACACGAGTATATACGGTACTTATTACAGACAGTCAGCCAGTACACATGAGCTGAATCTGTTGAAATTTGTAGGTTTGGCCAAAAATAGTCAAATATGGTTGCCATCATTTCATCTCCAATGGAATCAAAAGGACCTCAAAGGTGGCTCATTCTTCCATCTGTACAGAAAAGACATGTATACCCATTCAAGCTGCATATTTATAGATAAATAAATAGTAGCTGAGAGCTATCTTAAAGTGTAAATGTCATTTCATTGAAGGGAAATAAAAACAATACTGTACTGGTTGTTAATGATGGGTCACATAGTAGTTAAGATAATGCTTTTTTGTGCCATATGACTTATTTTCTCACATTTTTCTGTGCTCTTTTAAAAACTGCATTTTATGGCTGTGTGGGCATGGCCAGCAGCTGATAATGAGCCGTACAATGTGATGGAGAACTGACAAGATTAGAAAATGTGACCTGTGTGGCGAGCCAGCAGACAGATGATAGATCAGAGAAGCTTGTGTCAATGAAAGAGCAGTGGAGTTTGCAGTAATCCTGACATTCTGACATTACTTACCAACTGTGCTGTAGCCTGAGGTAATCTGATACATTGTTTCTTCATCAGAAGCAGTCAGGAGTGTAGACCATGCCCATTTCCCTTATATGGTTACATGCCCGCATTCAGTGTGCTGACTGATAATGAACATATGTCTGCTTCACACACAGTCTAGAGGAGACACCTTGTAGAAGGTTTATGAATGGTTTTCAACCAGTATTTTCTTAGGAAGTATATTCGAACAATTATTAAAATCACTTGTTCTACATTATTATTAAATAAAAATTTCAACTTTAAGTGTAGGGCACCATAACTGTAATCACAGCACTGTTGAGAAACAATTTTGCAATTTGCTTGGCCTTGTTTATAGCAATGGCTTCTTCTGCAGCAGTGAATTTTCCATCAAGGGTAAAGCTGAGCTCTTTGACCAATTTTAAAGAGGACCTATCACCAACCACACATGGTGATCTAATTACAGTACTGAATGCAGCATGTCTGCTGCATCCAGGCAAGGGGTTCCCCAGCCCTTGAACCCCCCTGTACCCCGAGATAATACACTTTGAAAACTTACATTGTGGAGCCAAATAGGAGGTGGCTTGTGGCTGGAGCCAAAAGGCAATTTCACACCCCTTGTATGTTTGATCTGCCCACCGCCACCTTCCTGATGCCAATCATTGTCTCCCTCGCCTGCAGCTTAACACAGAGCGAATGGTGCGGTTCTGGCCACATTGCCCCGCCCCCTGCGGTGATGTCACCGCTTATACCCGCCCTGCTCCATGGTTAACATGGAGCAGGGCGGGTATAAGCAGTGATGTCACTGCAGGAGGCGGTGCGGCCGGCCTCCTGCTGTGACATCACCGCTTTTCCCCACTCTGCTCCATGTTAACCATGGAGCAGGGCAGGTATAAGCAGTGACATCACTGCAGGGGGCGGGGCAATGCGGCCAGAACCGCACCCCTCACTCTGTGTTATGCTGCAGGCGAGGGAGACAATGATTGGCATCAGGAAGATGGCGGTGGGCAGATTAAACATACAAGGGGTGTGAAACTGCCCTTTGGCTCCAGCCACAAGCCTCCTCCTATTTGGCTCCACAATGCAAGTTTTCTAAGTGTTTTATCTCGTGGTACAGGAGTGGTCAAGGGCTGGGGGACCCCTTGCCTGGATGCAGCAGACATGCTGCATTCAGTGCTATAATTAGATCACCATGTGTGGTTGGTGACAGGTCCTCTTTAAAACAATATGATAGCTCACCAATTCACCATGAGTATGAAAAAACAGATTAATTGTACCACACTTTGGAAGATAGAAGATAATAATTTTTAGTGATTATTACATTATTGTTGTATTTTTCTGTTTGCAGCATTGCTGGTTGCCTTTGTCTCCCTGCTGTGCATTTGGGGACTGTACTACTTCACAGCTTATGTCTTCAGGTAATGGGAATTCTATTAATTTGTATTGCCTTCTTAAAGAAATTATTCTCGTACTCTCTGTGTCTAGAAGCAGAATCATGTTTAATGACCAGGTGGTCAGGAGAACAAATCCATTTGTGATGCTCTTCTGCCAACAAAGAAGATTAAAGTCATACACCCAATTTATGTATTCTTGCCCTGTCCACGTAAAATACTCCTCCACAAATTTAATACATCCAAAGCCACTATTTTACAGTATAGTACACATTGCTCTAATGCCAGCAATTACACAAATCTGTAACCTGTGCTTCTGAAATAACACAGAAATTTGATCCACAGCATTTAATATTTAATTTTAGTTTTTGTGGGTCATGTGGTAATTAATGGTAAAATGATGCTTACTTTTATAGGTTGGCCTATACTCACAAGTTAATAAAAGAGCTGAAAAAGAAGATGGGCTATGAGATTAAAGATGTAAGTACAAAACAACTACATGTCCACCTAGTTATTGGTTCTGTGACTGACCCTTTAATTGACCTACCCCTTGAGAATGCTAGAGCGAAATGTGCATTGAGGGGCATCCTGAGGCTGGTTTCACACTGCGGTTTTTCACTGATCAGGTTCGATCAGGTTTGTGTGCCAAAACCAGGAGAGGAACTTGCAGAGAAAAACTATAATTGAAAGATTGACACCTGTTCTGAGTTTTGGAGACACTCCTGGTTTTGAAACACAAAACCTGATCGAACCTGATCGAACCTGACCTGATCTGACCGCAGTGTGAAACCAGCCTGACACTTCCACTTTGCACTGGGGTTCGTTATGCTGTTTTTTCTCTTGACTTTATAATTATTGACTGTTACATATTGACCATTAATTTATTTATAGACTCTCTCCAGTTTATCATATTTTGTGGTAATTGATTGATTATAAGTTATTTCTTCACATAGCCATGACGGTTTGCGCAATATAATAGTGATTATTATTTATGGACCACTTATTATGTCATTAACTTCTTCATGTCCAGCCTATTATGACCTTAATGGTGTAGAGTAAGTTTAAGCACACCAGTGTTGCGGGTGCTCAAGGGTAAAGGCCACGTCACACGCATCAATCTTATGAGCGATATCGCTTAAGCGATCTGCTTTTTTGATCGCTTAAGCGATATCGTTTGTGCATCGCTACGTGTAATCAAGCGATTTTACAATGTAAAATCGCTTGATTTATTGATCGCAGATTTGTGAGCCTGAGCTCATATCAAGCGATAATCGCTTGATCAATCTGCTTCATCGTGGTGTGTGACACCACGATGAACGATCTCCCAGCGGCAGAGCCTATGCTGGGAGATGGTATCTATGGTAAACGTCGGGTTACTAAGCGCCGAGCGGCGCCTAGTAACCCGACGTTTACCATAGTTACCAGCGATCTCGCTGGCCCACATCGCTGGTGAGTCTGTCTGTGTGACAGCTCACCAGCGATGTGAGCGATATTGTTAGCGATCGCGCGTGCATGTGATCGCTAACAATATCGCTCATAAGATTGATGCGTGTGACGTGGCCTTAAGAGATGTGATTGTTTAGAGCAGAGGTCCCCAACTCCAGGCCTCAAGGCCCACCAACAGTGCATGTTTTCAGGATTTCCTTGGCATTTGACAGTTGGAATCACCACCTGTGCAAGAGATTGAATTACCAACTGTCAAATTTCTAAGGAAATAATGAAAACCTGGACCATTGGTGGGCCTTGAGGACTGGAGTTGGGGACCTCTGCAAAAAGATCCTTTTTATTGAATACAACTCAACAATCGTTTCAATCTTTACAATTTTCATCAGGGTGGATCTCTAGGTGTTAGAGGAGGCAGAGTGCGGTGGTTGAACCTAAATGTACCAGTGGAGACATGTACTGATCTTGAAGGCAGACAGCAATCTGGTATTATGTGTCCTTAAGATAGCCAGACTTGGCTATGTCATACTGTATGTCATATGGCAATTGGCTGGCCGTTGGCGTGCTCCTTGAAATGGCACCAGTCAAATAAATTGGTGAATGGTAAGACAACTAGATTAAATCACCTGTATGATAACTGAGATGCAAGTCTCTCATATAGTTGCAGGTACAGTCATCTAGTTCCATGGTGCAATGATTTGTTGTAGGGATGGGCGAATCTACTCGCTAGGACTCGTTACTCGGCGAGTAGTAAGGGACTCGCAGGACTCGGTACTCTGCGAGTTTCCCAGTGATTACTCGCACGAGTCCAATGCAAATCAATATCAATCCTAGTTTTGTCAGAAACGCTGACAAAACTAGGATTGCCATTGTTTGCATTAGACTCGGCTACTGTGCCAGTGATAGCAGGGAAACTCGCAAAGTAACTGCTGTTTCTTTGCGAGCCGAGTCCAGCTGTCTTCTCTGTGCAGCTCCAGGGTCCTAGAGCCCGCCTGCTGCCTGATGTAGCAGTGCTGAGATTGTTCTCAGTCTGCTCATTCCCTGTGTACAGACATGAATGTCTGTGCACAGAGATGATGTAGCAGAGCTGAGATTGTTCTCAGTCTGCTCATTCCCTGTGCATAGACATCTATATCTATGCACAGGGTATGTAGCAGAGAGGACATCGCGTTTTGGACTACGTCGGACGGAAGAGGATTTTTTTAATTAAAGATGGAGTCCCTAATGGCTTTTTTTTTTATTTCAAATAAAAATTTTCTCTGTGTTGTGTTTTTTTAACCCTTTATTGGAGATTCTTAGTGGCTGGGTCAAACGTGGCCTGACATTAAGAATCTCGGGCTTAATACCAGCTTGTATAACAAAGCTGGTATTAACCCCTTTATTACCCAGCGTGCCACCGCCGCCAGGGCCGCTGGAAGAGCGGGGTTCAGCGCCAGAGGATGGCGCTTCAATGAACGCGCCATCTTCTGGGGCGGCTGCGGGCTGCTATTTGCAGCGGGGGGTGCCCAGAAAGCTTGGGCATCCCTGCGCTGCGGATTCCAGCCCCCAGCTGCTTAGCTGTACCTGGCTAGACATAGAAATTGCGCGGAGCCCCACGCATTTTTTTTTTTATTATTTAATGAATTTCAGAGTCAGAGGCTCAGAGTCAGAGTCTCGGAGTCGGAGTCTCCTCAGAGTTGGAGTCTCAAAGTCGGAGTCGCCTCAGAGTCGGAGTCGCTTCGGAGTCGGAGTCGCCTCGGAGTCGCCTCGGAGTCGGAGTCGCCTCGGAGTCAGAGTCGTCTCGGAGTCGAGTCGGAGTCGGAGTCGTCTCGGAGTTGGAGTCGTCTCGGAGTTGGAGTCGTCTCGGAGTCGGAGTCGTCTCGGAGTCGGAGTCATCTCTGAGTCGAGTCGGAGTCGGAGTCGGAGTCGTCTCGGAGTCGAGTCGGAGTCGGAGTCGTCTTGGAGTCGTCTCGGAGTCGGAATCGTCTCGGAGTCGGAGTCGTCTTGGAGTCGTCTCGGAGTCGGAGTCGTCTCGGAGTCGGAGTCGTCTCGGAGTCGGAGTCGTCTCGGAGTCGGAGTCGTCTCGGAGTCGTCTCGGAGTCGTCTCGGAGTCAGAGTCGTCTCGGAGTCGGAGTCGTCTCGGAGTCGTAGTCGTCTCGGAGTCGGAGTCGTCTCGGAGTCGCAGTCGTCTCGGAGTCGGAGTCGTCTCGGAGTCGGAGTCGTCTCGGAGTCGGAGTCGTCTCGGAGTCGGAGTCGGAGTCGTCTCGGAGTCGGAGTCGTGTCGGAGTCGTCTCGGAGTCGGAGTCGTCTCGGAGTCGGAGTCGGAGTCGTCTCGGAGTCGGAGTCGTCTCAGAGTCGAGTCGGAGTCGGAGTCGTCTCGGAGTCGGAGTCGTCTCGGAGTCGGAGTCGTCTCGGAGTCGGAGTCGGAGTCGTGTCGGAGTCGAGTCGGAGTCGTCTCGGAGTCGAGTCGTCTCGGAGTCGGAGTCGTCTCGGAGTCGGAGTCGTCTCGGAGTCGGAGTCGTCTCGGAGTCGGAGTCGTCTCAGAGTCGAGTCGGAGTCGGAGTCGTCTCGGAGTCGGAGTCGTCTCGGAGTCGGAGTCAAAAAAATGCGTGGGGCTCCGCGCAATTTCTATGTCTAGCCAGGTACAGCTAAGCAGCTGGGGGCTGGAATCCGCAGCCCAGGGATGCCCAAGCTTTTTGGGCACCCCCCGCTGCAAATTGCAGCCCGCAGCCGCCCCAGAAGATGGCGCGTTCATTGAAGCGCCATCCTCTGGCGCTGAACCCCGCTCTTCCAGCGGCCCTGGTGGCGGTGGCACGCTGGGTAATAGAGGTTAGGGCCAGCTTTGTATTATCAGCTGGCCCTAAGCCCGAAATTTATGGCGGTCACACCAATATTAGACATGACCGCCATGAATTTCTATTAAATTGTTTTAAAAAAAACACAACACAGAGAAATTTTTTTATTACAAATAAAAAAAAAAGCCATTAGGGACTCCATTTTTAATTAAAAAAATCCTCTTCCGTCCGACGCAGTCCAAAACGCGATGTCCTCTCTGCTACATCCCCTGTGTATAGATATAGATGTCTATGCACAGGGAATGAGCAGACTGAGAACAATCTCAGCTCTGCTACATCATCTCTGTGCACAGACATTCATGTCTGTACACAGGGAATGAGCAGGCTGAGAACAATCTCAGCACTGCTACATCAGGCAGCAGGCGGGCTCTAGGACCCTGGAGCTGCACAGAGCAGACAGGACTCTTCTCTTATCTGTGCGAGTTTCCCAGTGATTACTTACAAAGTAAAGAGTCCAATGCAAATAAATAGCAAAACTAGGATTGCTTCAGGCTGAAGCTTCCGAGACACATCTGCGATTTGTAAATCTCACACTACTCGCTATTACTCGCTTCCCCATTCATTAACATTGGACTCGCTCGACTCGCAACGAGTAGCGAGTCCTGGGCTCGTACTCGCTAGAGTCAAGCGATTCCGAGTAATTTAGGATTCGCCCATCACTAATTTGTTGCACACCTGTGGGTTAATATGTGAAGGGTCCTGCCGCCATGTGTTGCAATATGACAAGTCTGGCTGTCTTAAGGACACATAATACCAGATTGCTGTCCGGACTCCTTCCAGCTCTTTTCATATCTTCACACGCACATTTACATTCAGACATACCACACATTTTGCTTCATCCGAGCACTCTTGGCTCCACTGCGCTCTACCTCCTCTAACACCTAGAGATCCACCCTGATGAAAATCATAAAGATTGCAACGATCATCAGGTTGTATTCAATAAAAAAGGATCTTATTGCATCTGAACATTTATTCACTTTGCATTTTTGGTGTTATACTCTAAACAACTGTTTAGACTTTTACATTATCAGATAATAACTCTGGGATACTTTAAGGGATCCCAGTAATTCTGAGAATGTTTTTTGTGACATATTGGACTTCATGTTAGTGGTGAATTTAGGTCAATACATTTTGTTTTGCTTTTCGAAAAAATGCAAATTTGGTTAAAATTTTGAAAATGTGCAATTTTCAAACTTTACATTTTTATTCCATTAAACCAGAGAGTTTTATCACACAAAATAGTTAAGAAATAACATTTCCCACATGTCTACTTTATATCAGTACAATTTTAGGAGCAACATTTTTCTTTATTAGGCGTTAGAAGGGTTCAAAGTTCGTCAGCAATTCTCACTTTTCCAACAAAATTTACAAAGCCACTTTTTTTAAAGACCACATCACATTTGAAGAGACTTTGAGGGTCTATATGACAGAAAACACCCAAAATTGACACCATTTTAAAAACTGCACCCCTCAAGCTACTGAAAACCATATTCAAAAAGTTAGTTAACCCTTCAGGTGCTTCACAGGTTAAAATTAATATTTTACTCTTTCCAACAAATATGTTACTTTATTCTTAAATATTGTATTTCAACAAGGATAACAGGAAAAAATTAACACTAAAATTTGTTGTACTATTTCTCCTGAGTACATCAATACCACATATGTGGTTGGAAATAACTGTTTGGGCACATGGTACGGCTTGGAAAGGAAGGCGTGCCATTTGACTTTTTGAATGGAAAATGACCTTGAATCTTTAGCGGACACCATGTCACGTCTTGAGAGCCCCTGATGTGCCTAAACAGTGGAAACCCCCCACAAGTGACCCCAATTTGTAAACTAGTTCCCCCAAGGTATTTATCTAGATGTGTGATGAGTAATTTCAACCCCTAGGTGCTTCACAGAATTTTATAACCTTGAGCTGTGAAAAGGAAAAACATTTTTTTCCACAAAAATGTTCTTCTCTCTTTTTTCATTTTCACAGGGGCAATGGGATAAAATGGACATAAAAAATGTTTGTAAATTTCTCTTGAGTATGCTGATACACCATATGTGGTGGTAAACCACTGCCACAGGACTCAAGAAGCAAGGAGCAACGTTTTTTTGTGCAGATTTTGATGGAATGGTCTGTGGGTGTAATGTCACTTTTGGCTATCCCTTTACGTATCTAAACAATGGAATTTGTTGAAATTAGTTTAACATCGGAGCTGGCTATGGGGATTTAGTGGGATTTGACGAATCCCTAGTTAAACTTTAGGTGTTGTTCCTGGAAGGTCCTTTGGGGGTCCCGTGAACATACCCTCCTATTGGAAACTAATTGTTAAATGTAATGTATTAGGACCCAGCGCTCACTTGTTTAAACACCTATTGGTTCCCTTTTTTTTTAATAACCAGATAATTAGTTGTTAATTGCTCTGGCTGGATTGTATATGTATAGTAGTATATATCATCAAATATATAGCTTTTATCAGCTACTGCATTTCAATTATCCCTGCCAAATGATATAACATGAGATTTCTAATTTGAAATCAAAACATTTTATTTAAAACTTTAAAAACATGTTAATAGTTCAAAATAAATCTCATAAAAATGTTTTTGATTTATAATTAAAAGATTTTTGATCTATAAATATTTTTTTTCTCAGGTTGGACAGGCGTAGATCCTCGATCTTGGGTTTGTTTGGCGTCTGTCTAAATTGAGTAAAGTTTTTTTTTTGGGGAAAATGAGATAAGTCTTTATCAGTTTTGTTTGTGACCAAATGGGTTGGCTAATTAGCTGTGTATACAAGAGGTTCTCTCACCTCCATCTGTTTGGTCATATATCTTAGGGGTACTTCACACACAGCAACATCACTAACGATGTTGCTGAAACGTCACAGGTTTTGTTACATGCATCAGCGATCTGGCCTCTGCTGTGAGATTGTTACAAATCGTTCAGGACCATTTTTTGGACATCGCACTCCCGCAGGGCAGCATGCATCGCTTTGTTTGACACCTTAACAATGACATAGTTAGCAACTTTGAACCCGGCCACACAGATGTGCTTTTGCGTTGCCTTTCCTGCCCCCTCAGCTCCGATTGTTGCCCGCTGTTGCATTCTGATTGGGTGGTTTTGACTGAAAAGAAGGCAACTTAGTAGCGCTTCCGTCCTTTGTTCCATAGCTACTTTGCTCCTGAGCGTGCTGGTTTGCGGAGCATAGTAGAGAGGTCTCCAGGCTGCGATACTGCAACATCTATACAGTAGACATCATTTGGGGTATCAAATTATGATCTTTGTAGCATTTCCATTTTTACTTCTATGACATTATCTGCAATCAACCAAACAGAATGCACTAGCGAGCACCAATCGGAGCTGAGGACGTGTGGTAAAGCACACCTAGGTGGCTTCAGCGTCAAACAGCCCCTAACATAGGTGTGAGTCGTCAAATTAGCTGCTCTGTGACACGTCCCCAACGCCCAACGACCAGCGAGGTTGTTATGCTGGTCTGTATCGCTGTTGCGTCGTTGAGCAGATCTGCCTGTTTGACTGCTCACCAGCGACTGTGTAGCGACGCACCAGTGATCCCTGGTCAGGTTGGATTGTGGTCATGATCGCTGGAAAGTTGCAGCATGTAAAAGGGCCCTTAGTTCTTGCGGTTCCCTGCTTCCAGATATTCTAATATCCTGGTTAGTCTGAAATGCAGAATGGTGGTTGTCATTAATGTGTACCTTTTCAAAAAATCTCCCATGTAGAACTAATTATAATTCTGTTAGTACCTTTGCAGGATGTCAGGTTGATAGGTGTACTTCGATGACACAGTTTGGGTGCAGGATGGCGTCTATGGTGGTATGCGGTGGCTTATCTGGAAATAAATTAAAGGGGACTTCACACACAACGATATCGCTAGCAATATTGCTGCAATGTCACAGGTTTTGTGACATAACAGCGACCTCGCCAGCGACCTTGCTATGTGTGACACGTAGCAGCGACCAGGCCCCTGCTGTGAGATCAATACAAACCATTCTATTCTTTTTTTTTTAACTGCGCTCCCGCTGGGCAGCATGTATCGCTGTGTTTGACAGGGACAACAACCAATACTCTCAATACTATGCATGAGAGTGACAGGTTCCCAACGACCGCCGTATCGTTGCTGCGTCGCTGGTGAGATCTGACTGTTTGACACCTCACCAGCGACCACGTAGCGACGCACCAGCGATCCCTACCAGGTCATATCGTTGTCGGGATCGCTGGAGCAACGCTACATGTAACGGGGCCCTAAGGATGACTTTTATGCCTGTTAGGTGCCCACCAAGGTTTTGTCTTTAATAGTATCTATATGTACCTTACATGCATAGTATTGTGATTAATTGCACTGGTTTCAGGGATAGATCATGTGCTCTCTTCTCAGGTAGGATTTTTCTGTTGGTAAAAAATATATGTTTTTTTGGGGGGGGTGTATTACATTGAATACTTTCCTTTTTGTGCCTTTGTTATTATAGTAAATGTAACATACCGGTATGTTTGTACTAGTGCTTGTAGGGCTAATCAAGTTTGGTGCATGCCATCTGTGAATGCATTTGTTAGATCAGTACTTTTGCAGGGTGTGTAAAGGGTGTCTCCTCTATTCTGTATGTTCAATGGCTCTGTGTAGTAGTAATTGGTGCACATATAAATTGATCCTGCATATACTGAACTATACACAGCTAATTAGCCAACCCATTTGGTCACAAACAAAACTGATAAAGCCTTATCTCATTTTCCCCTAGAAAAAGAAGAACTTTACTCAATTAGACAGATGCCAAATAAACCTAAGGCGGCCGTCACACGCTTCAATTTAATGCACGATATCACTTAAGCGATCTGCTTTTTGATCGCTTAAGCGATATCGTTTGTGCATCGCTGCGTGCAATCAAGCAATTTTACAATGTAAAATCGCTTGATCGTTACATCGCAGATTGGTGAGCCGGAGCTCATATCAAGCGATCATCGCTTGATCAATCTGCCTCATCGTGGTGTGTGACACCACGATGAACGATCTCCCAGAGGCAGAGCCTATGCTGGGAGATGGTATCTATGGTAAACGTCGGGTTACTAAGCGCTGCGCGGCGCCTAGTAACCCGATGTGTACCATAGTTACCAGCGATCTCGCTGTTCCACATCGCTGGTGAATCTGTCTGTGTGACATCTCACCAGCGATGTGAGCGATATTGTTAGCGATCGCGCGTGCACGTGATCGCTAGCAATATCGCTAGCGATATTGCTACGTGTGATGGCCGCCTAAGGCTGCTTTCATACTGGCATTCCCCTCCGCAGCGTTCTGCGGAGGGGAACCGCCATGTGAGCGCAGCAGTGCAAGCCCCTATGTTTACAATGTCATGTCGCATTTGGCGAACTCTTGGTGCACCTAAAAAATTAACTTCCCCCACAAGTGATCCAATTCTGAAAACTAGTCCCTCCAAGAAATTTATCTAGATGTGTGGTGAGCACCTTGAAACCACAGGTGCTTAGCAGAATTTTACAATGTAGAATCTTTCAATTGTTTTCAACAAAAAATTTTGTTTTAGCAGAATTTTACAACATAGAAACATTGAAATGGAAAAATTAGACTTTTCCCCTAAAAATGTTATTATAACACCAAATATTTTCATTTTCACAAGGATAACAGGAGAAATTGGACCCCAAAATATGTTGTTCAATTTCTTCTGATTATCCTGATACCCCATATGTGGTGGAAAACCACTGTTTAGTTCTACAGCAAAGCTCGGGAGGGAAGGAGGACCATTTCATTTTTGGAGCGCATGTTTTCCTTAAATGGTTAGCGGATTCCATTTGCTAAGTGTCAGAACTGCAGACACCCCCTCATGTGACCACATTTTGGAAATAAAACCCCTCTGGGAATTCATCTATTGGATTAGTGACCATATTATCTCTGGAAAAATGTAGTTAAAGGCAGTGAATGTTGCAGAATTAAAAATTGAAAATAAGCCCTTGTAGTGCCCAATACAATGTAGTGCTCGCACATTGTGCTCAGCTCATGGTTTTGGAGACACACAGCCCATATTGCCTTTGTTCTACCAGTAACGCAAAAGCCCATTATACTTAGGATGGACCTGGGGGGGGGACTTGCTTTTTGTGGGTTGAGTTGAATGCTATTGGTGGCAATATGAGTACAGAATATTTTGAATCAGTTCCTATTTATCCTGGGTTCTATGCTAAGCACTTACATTCAGGTTTCCATCTATATCTCCCAAATACATAATTCAGATGAAACCTCCAAAGGATCCATTCACAACTGAGGCAGCAGAGTTACTCTGAAATCCGTTAGGCCTCTGTTCAGCTTTGTCTTTCTTTTCAAAATTGTGGCTGTGGAAGAGGAGCCAGGGAACACCACATTCGCAGATGAAGGTCTTGAGGTTGCATCATGCCCCCCTAGCTTCCTCTGCAGGGGACTCTAGAGAAGTTGAGGGTGTGTGTGTGTGTGTGTGTGTGTGTGTGTGGAGTGTACCCTTTATACTTGCTATCTTCAGTCCAGAGGCCTCCTGGTTTTCCTACAGCATCAGCGAGGTAGAGTGTCTCACAAGCAGTTCATCACAGGGATCATACAGTCCATGACACACAAGATTTTCTTCAAAACGTTACTCAGACATGGGCTAACACACTCTTTGGTGCAACCTGTTACTTTCCATTTCTCCATTACACACCCACTGGTCATTTTTATAGAAGCACCACAGGGTGAAGGAACTGTCCTCACACAAGCACCTTGCCACTTAGTGTACATATGGGGGGGCGTCTGTGCAGAACACTAGGATAGTTCCCTGAAGATATCTGCAACTCTTCCTTCCTCCGTATCCCACCTTCATGAAAGGTCACTTTAACTGTCAGATACCAGTACTATACTGTCCACACATCAGTGTCATAGGAGTTCCTCTCTTCTCAGGGCTCTACAAGGTCTCACATAACAGTCCTCTGAAGCTACTTTGATCTCTCATCTTCTCTAGGTTAACACACTATTTTCTGTTTATCCCACTATCCCATTCTAATCCCTGCACACTCATAAGACTAAAACTTTATTTACTCTTGCCGAGTCACACCATCCCACTAAGACCCACTATAAGGAACCAGAAAGAGTGACACCTAGTGTCAACAATAAATACTTCACCATTAAACCACATCAAACACAAACTATAATACCGTATATACTCGTGTATAAGCCGACCCGTGTATAAGCCGACCCCCCTACTTTTGCCCCCGAAACCTGGGAAAACCTATTGACTCGTGTATAAGCCAAGGGTGGACCCCAGCACAGGTATACAGCCCCCAGCAGTGTGGTATACAGCAGCCCCAGAGGTATATACAGCAGCCCCAGTGGTAGTATACAGCAGCAGCCCCAGTGGTATATACAGCAGCAGCTCCAGTAGTTAGTATACAGCAGCCCCAGAGGTATATACAGCAGACCCAGTGGTAGTATACAGCAGCCCCGAGGTGTATACAGCAGCCCCAGTGGTAGTATACAGCAGTCACAGTGGTATGTACAGCAGCCCCAGTGGTAGTATACAGCAGCCCCAGTGGTAGTATACAGCAGCCCCAGAGGTATATACAGCCCCAGTGGTAGTATACAGCAGCCCCAGAGGTATATACAGCCCCAGTGGTAGTATACAGCAGCCCCAGTGGTATATACAGCCCCAGTGGTAGTATACAGCAGCCCCAGGGGTATATACAGCCCCAGTGGTATATACAGCCCCAGTGGTAGTATACAGCAGCCCCCAGGGGGTATATAGCAGCCCCCAAATGCTGGCACTCGCCCCCCTTGTAAGGGAAGGGACCCCCCCCCGCTGCTTATCTTACCAACCCGGTCTTCTGCTCAGCGGTGCTCCGTTCTCCATGCTCTGTCCTCGCTGCATCCGGGATCCCCGGCCGTCGCGCGATGACGTCATATGCCTGCGACGACCGGAGATCCCGGATGTAGCAGGACGGGAGCATGAAGAATGGAGCACCGAGGAGTGGCGCTGTGCAGAAGACCGGGATGGTAAGATACGCAGCAGGGGGGGGTCCTTACAAGGGGGGAGAGTGCCAGCATTTGGGGGCATATATGCACTGCTTCCCCCTGCCGCTGATTGACAGGGGGAAGCAGTGCATATATAATGAGCGGCCCCGACTACCGTATTGACCCGTGTATAAGCCGAGGGGGAGACTTTTCAGCCCAAATTTTGGGCTGAAAAACTCGGCTTATACATGAGTATATACGGTATATATAATAACAAACACTTCACGGGAGGGACTTGTCACCCCCCTACATACCTCCCCTCTTTAACTATGGCCATCCTCGTTCATAGCAGAAATCTGTAAAGGTACCTTCACACGGCGCAATATCGCCTGGGAATCTTTAAGGCGATATGTCGCCCCGAAGCTATCGCCGTGAAATTGCCTCACAGTTGCGGCGTGTGATTGGGGAATTTCGTGGCGATAAATTACCTCTCGGCTGTCGCCTGATTCCAAAGCACTGCTTAGAAATCAGCCGCAATCCTGGAGGTGATATTTGCGTGTTGTGGCGTGTGATAGGGCGATAGTGATGGAAGCAAGCGTTGCCTAGGATTTCCCGTAAGCGTCTCTCAGCGTGCTGGACTCCGTGCCCCGTCTGACCTGATTGGTGTTGGCTAGTGTGTTCCCATTGGCTGTCAGTTCACACCGCGCCATATTTGAGCGTGTATTGGTGCCAAACTCTGATAGACAATGACATCATGTATTTGCCTGCCTTCCAGAGCAGGCTGACCAATAGTAATGCTGTTGTGTTGTCCAATGAGCGTGTATGGGGCGCGGTGTTGACCACTGCGGCACGCCTATATCCTCGCGGCGCTGAACATGTAAGCCCACATTTCCTTTGGGCTTGCGGCGTGTGAAGCGGCGATGGAATGAGGCAAGATTGGTCCCGCTGTTGAGGCAATTCCCGGAGCGACACATCGCCTTACTTTCAGGGCGAGATTGCGGCGTGTGATGCCGCCATCGGCGATCTGAGGCAAGCATGAAAAACGTGCACGCGCATGTTAGATCGCCTCAGATTGCCAGATGTTATTGCGGCGTGTGAAGGTACCATAAGACATCATTTATAAAGTCACACTTGTAATCTAAAAACCCACTATTAAGTATTTTTTTCTCTGGAACCCTTTATTCATCAATGTCTTCTTTCTTTGAGTCTTCCCGACCCCAGTCTCAATAGGTTAAGACCCTCGAGTCAAAAATTCAAGTTCATATATTTTTCTTTAAAAGAACACATCAAAGTATGAGTCCTTTCCCCGGGCACAGTTCCTTACACATTGCAAGAAATGGACCTAGCTAGCACATCGAGTTCTCCGATTTTCTCCCTTCACCATCACACAATCCATGAGACCTGGCAAGTCCCATAAAGATCGGTAAGGTCTACTAAAAATGGTGCATAGTCCATAATAAGGCACAGTCCATAATGGGGCACAGTCCCACCAATCCAGCAGGGGGAAGCACAACAAGCACATTAAATGGTGAAAAGGAGAAAATAAATATCAGGCCTTATCCGGCCATGAGGGCAATAGAACCACCCTCAAAAAAACCCCCACAAGGCACACACAGGGGCCTCCCCCAGCCAACAGGCCCTTAACAAGTCCTAACAAGGCTTCTAGAGCCTAATCTTTTTCTATTGTTTGCAGGGTCTTCCTCACAGCAAGGGCAGCAGCTAGGAGAGGCTGGTTGGCGTCCTGTTCTCCAGCCTTGAGATGGCACATGGCAGATTGAAAGAGGGCATCCGAGTCTGTCTGGTTGGGAGGGACAGGCAGGTGGTGAGCTGCCCTCTGTGCAGCTGATGGTTGGTGACGGGCTCCTTGAGGACCCAGGTCTGGGCTCCTCCTCACCTTGAGCAATACCACCCTCAACCTCCTCCACACCATCTATGACAAGGGCCTTCCCCTTAAGCTTGCCCCTTGTGCCATTCGCCATTCTTGCAACCTTTGGTCACTGATACAGAGCTGCAACCTGATGCACCCACTCACCTTACAATATTTGCAGCTTTGTGCTGAGCTGATCTTAAAGAGGACCTGTCACCAAACCAGGCATGGTGATCTAATTACAGCACTGGATGCAGCATGTCTGCAGCATCCAGGCAAGGGGTCCCCCAGCACTTGAGCAGCCCTGTACCCCGAGATAATACACTTAGAAAACTTACATCCTGCAGCCTAAAAGGAGGTGGCTAGGGGCTGGAGCCAAAGGGCAGATTCACACCCCCTGCATGTTTAATCTGCCCACCGCTGCCAATCATTCTCTCCCTCTTCAGCAGCATTAAACAGAGTTTTTTTTTTTCATAACTTGCTGTTTGGGCTCCCCCCCCCCCTCCACAACAGCAAAAGCCTCTGTTGGTAGTCTTAGAAATAGAGCTACTTTGTTCACTGCATAAAAATAATAGGCATTTTCTTGTGTACACAATAAACCCTCACAGTTCCTAAAATAAATGTGTTGAGTATGAAGGTGTTGCTGTGCTTATTCATTAAAAAAACAAATCAGAAAGAAGTGTGATGTGGGAAAAATACGACTATAATGCAGGTGATTTTTATTTATATAATGTGAGTGGTTTGAAAATTCACATGTCAAATTTCTTCTTTAAAATGTAATTAAAGGAATTGTCCATCCAAATAAAAACTTGCCTTGGTGCCTTTCTTCCCCTTTAACTAGTTATGTGCTTGAAAAAGACTGTCTGTCAGTACAATGGCTAAGCCAGCTTCCTCTCAGTCCCTGTATAGCTAGGGTCACACTTGAACCCTGGATCTGTAAAAACCATTAGTTTTTTAACTTAGAATTTTAGGAAAACTGATGGTTTTAACGGATCCGTAGCAGCGTTTTTGGGTGCAGTAAAAAAACGCATAGCGTTTTTTTAACATGGGGCCCTATGGGAAACGCATCCGTTAACGCATGGTACATATAGGTAAAATTCATCACAAGAAATATTTATACACACCCATTCCAAAGTACTGAGGTCAAATTGCTGTGCCAAAGACTCCCATGAGTGTGTCTGGAATTACAGGAACCATTTGCCTACCGAAGAATCGCTTGGGAACAGGCACGTATCTCCACTACTGAATCGATGTAAATTCGGTGAGTGCACAGCAAAGTGAGTCTCTGGAGCCATACTATGACATACAAACTTAACATCAAACCTATACCCCCAAAACATATATACACCACAACATTAAAGATACCGGGGTATCTAACTTTCAGTACCATTTGAGTCTCTCTTAGTCCAACACAGGCCTGTGAAAACAGCTGCAGCCCTCTACTGGACTTTTAGCACCAAAGTTAGTATTCTTACTTTACCCACCAAATGTTGCATATGTGGCTCAAGACTTATTGTTAAGTTGTAAATCTAAAAGGTAAAACAAATCTGCCAGAGTTCTGACAGACACCCGGATAAACAGCAGCTTTCTCAGTGACCAAATCACCACGAGTAACCTCCTCACGCACACAGAATGGATCGTATGGCCTCTCTTTATCTACACTCATAGATGTCCTCAAAAAAACCCTCCCACTCACAGCAAGAGCTTGCCTCTCACCATAACAGTCCAGTACCCTAACATACATTGTAGATTAGTCCTGCCAGTGCCGACTAACAAAAAGAGAGCCGGCCGCAACAAGTCTACACATTACTGGCTGTCTGTCCTTTCTGACCCAGTATGCTTGGGCAGAACCCTTTATCCAGTCTGTGCAGGGGTCCTCCTGGTGGTCAAGGAAAATCACCTCCGGTTGTGTTAAGTGCACACTCTCACATGCCACTCCATTAGAGGTTGGTGTCCTCAACACTCTGCCCCATAAAGAATCATCTTACGCCTAACACTGAGAAGGCACTTAGGCAGTGGCTTGGGTTGTCCTCCTGGGGCTGATCGTGGGGCTCTCAGGAGAGCCAGATTCTTTACCAGGGACCACCCCAGGAGGATTCAATGCAGATGCTCCCTCCTGATAATCAGCACCCGAAGGTGTGGAAGTCGGATTAGACACCTGCTCCTGTTCTTCATAACTTGGAGAACGCACAGGGTACACAACACTCTCTCAGTGGGGGAAGGGCAAATGGGTGCAGGAGCAGGCATACCCCACCATTCAACTTCATTTGAAGGATCCACCATTTGGGACACAGGCTCAGGCCCCTCAGAGATTGACACCAGATCTTGAAACCAACACCATTGTAGCATATTGCGATGGAGCCTACGGGTTTGCCCCCCATACCCACAGGTTTTAGTTTGCAAACAGGTTTCCCAGGACCCACCTGCCTTTTCATTACATACTGAGTCGCCTCTCATCGATTACTCAACTTGCCAGACTGTTGCTTAATCTTCACCAGTACTCCCCAGAGAGAAGGGCTCAGTTTGCACCTGTTATGTGTCTCTGTGAGCTACCTGTTTTAGTTGATCACCCACCCCCTGATGCACCACTCTCAACCGACCTTGGTGCTCACAAACCCATTCTGAAGTGGTTTGGGAAGGGTTTGTAAAGAGCTCTGACATATTCAGGGCCTCAAAGCCCCTACCAGTATATATTAAAGATGTCTGGCACACCTCTATGTTGGGTGCAAGCTGGAAAAATACATAACATTACTAGATAAATATCCTCTGCACACCAACACCAGAAATTCTAACAAGAAAAAAGCATAATGGCTGACATGTATTACTGTACAGTGTGAACTGGAGCAAAAGGCACAGTAGAAAATGACTCAAAGCTTATATAAGGAATAACATGAGAACTTAGCTGATATGATGGCCATGACAAGGTCGCGGCAAGGTCTCTCATTCTACTGGGTCCTTCTCTAAATCGGCTTATGTCTGCAGTGTGAACTTGCGTGTATGGGTATATGCCACTAAATGCAATTAAAACCTGCCTATGAAGGGCGTGTCTGGGACCAAAGCTACAAATAAAATGGAGAATCTCATTGCGGCTATAGGGCGGGGGAGGGTGCACAGTCCAAAAAAATAACTATAAGTATATATTAAAGATGGCTGGCACACCTCTATGTTGGGTGCTAGCTGGAAAAATACATAACATTACTAGATAAATATCTGCTGCACACCATAGGGTGCACACCTTTTGCTCCAGTTCACACTGTGCAGTAATACATGTCAGCCATTATGCTTTTTTCTTGTTAGAATTTCTGGTGTTGGTGTGCAGCGATCTAGGGCTTGGTGTCTGCTGGCTAATCCTCAGCTAACATTAACCGCTTATTACCCTGTCTGCCACCACCGCCAGGGCAACTGGAAGAGTGGAGTACCGCCAGTTCTGGTGTCTCTCATGGAGGCATCAATTCTGGGGTGGCTGTGAGCTGCAATTTTTAGTGTGGGGGGCTCAGAATCATCTGTGAATTCCAGTCCCCAGCTGCCTGGGTTGCCTTGGATGGAAATCAGGCATATGGTGAAGCGCACATCCATTTTTAGTTATTTATTTATTTTTACCAGTATTATAAAAGACATAATAGAACAGTACTCATCAGGATATGTAAAGAAAAAACAACAACAGCTTGTAGTGCGCCTGTACACATGGGGCTGTTAACGGGCGGTTCTTTTGCGTTTAAACTCACCTGGTCTGGTTGTAAACCACAGCCCGTAGATAAGCTTATTAATATGAAGCAGCGGAATCCTCCGGTTCCGTCCTCGTGCTTCCTACGAGGTCTTCTCCGGGGAAACACTAGTGCCGGGCGGCGTCATGTGTCTAGTAAAGGGGCCGATCCAGCTGACGTCTTCTCAGGTCCTCTCCCTCCTCTGCAGCTCACTCCACCACTCTCCCCATAGGGAGTCAGAATGATACAAAAAGATGGAAGCGTGGTGTATGTTTGGGCGCTGAGGTAAGGAAGATCTCTGATGCTGGCTTCTTTTCCGGACTTTATTAAAATAATTGCAGTTATAATTATTCAAGCTTAAGGCTCTCAAAACCCACGATGCATTTCGACGTGCATACACGTCTTTCTCAAGTGAATGCTCTTTTTTTTTTTTTTTTTTTTTCTGTCCCCATTTTAAAGATCCAGAATGTTTCTTTTTTATTTAATCTCTCAATTTTATCATATGCATATTCATTAATTTGATCTATAATAATTAATTTTAGGCCTGATGGGTCCTTATTATGAACAGATGCAAAGTGTCGTGACACACTATGGAAAGGGAATCCTTTCACAATATTATGGCGGTGTTTATTCATTCTTGCCCGCATACTTTGGGTTGTCCTTCCAATATACTGGTATTTACAGTCACATTCCAGTAAATACACCACAAATCTGGATCCACAGTCCAGTCTGTGGGGTATCTTAAATAATTGCTTTGTTGTATTGGAAAAAAATGTTCTACTCCCATTTATCATGTTTTTACAACATTTACATTTAACGGATCCACACCTAAAACTCCCTTTTTCCCTTTCCATCTCTTCATTTTCATCTTTCTTATTTCTATCCTCTTTCTGTTTTATTTCATTAATACTTATAATCCTGCTTGGTGCCAGTATTCTTTGGAGATTCATCCCTCTTCTAAATATAATCCTAGGATTTTTGGGAATGATTCCTGCTAAAATGGGATCACTCCTCAAAATTGACCAGTTCTTTTGCAGAAGCTTAAAGATATTCCTGTGGGAAGCATTAAAACTAGTTATTAGATTGCAGCCAAATTCATTTTTATTTTCATTTTCCTCTTCAGGGATTTCGCCGCTGATTTTTTCGTTACTGATTTTTTCGCTGCTGATTTTTTTACTACTGATTTTTTCGCTGCTGATTTTTTCGCTGCTGATTTTTTTGCTGCTGATTTTTTTATTTGTTCTCTTTATTTTCTTTTCCTCCAATTTTTTGAGGCAGGTTTCCTGTGTAAACTTGCTACTTTTTCTAAAGGCATCATTCAGCAATTTTTTGGGGTAGCCCTTCTCTATAAATCTAGTTTTTAAGATCTTTACTTCTTCCAGAAAGTCTTCTTTATTAGTGCAGTTTTTTCTGACTCTCCAGTACTGCCCATACGGTATATTTCTCAACCATGAGGGAAGATGGCTACTGGAGAAGTTCAGATAGCTGTTCACATCCACCTCTTTAAAATACGTGCTGGTACTAATTTTGCCTTGATCATCTATCCTCAATTGGAGATCTAGAAATTGAATATTGCTATCCGAGATGTTAAGTGAGAACTTTAGGCCCCAGTCATTCGCATTGAGGTCCTCCGTGAACTGTAATGCCTCTTTTTCGGATCCTGCCCATATAAATATCAGATCGTCGATAAATCTCTTAAAGAGTTTAATATACTTACTCCCTAGTGGGGACTGCGCAATGGTGACTGATTCAAAGCACCCCATGTATAGCCCTGCGTAACTGGGGGCGAATCTCGTCCCCATTGCGCAGCCCCTTATCTGTCTATATGTATCCTCCTGAAAAGTGAAGACATTATTAAGTAGCACAAATTTGATACCTTCCTTTATAAACTCCTTTTGGGGGGGGGGGCATTTCTGTGTCCTTTTCCAAGAACCAATTTACCGCTCTAATGCCAAACTCATGTGGTATATTTGAATATAATGAACTCACATCCATCGTCAGCAATAAGCAATCTGGGTGCGGGGGAAGCTCCGACAGAATACCGATCAAATGTGAAGAATCATGTAAATAAAAATCAAGTGCTAAATTATATTTTTGAAGAAATAAATCTAAATAATGTGATAAATTAGTAGTGAGTGATCCAATACCAGAAATTATAGGGCGACCAGGAGGGTCCACCATGTCTTTGTGTAGTTTAGGTAAAAAATAAAAATGGGGAATTTTAAATTTTGTGACTTGTAAAAATTTGTGTTTTGTTTTCTGTCCAGGATCCCCTGTTTCCAGGCTGCCCCAATCAGTGACCGATAATCCTTCAATATTATATCCATGGGGTTAGCTGTTTCCTTAATATAATAAATCTCATCCGATAACATTTGGGCCCCCTTTCTACTATACCATTCATGACTCATTATTACAGTACCACCCCCCTTATCTGATTTTTTAATCACTAAATTGTGCTTTTCTTTCAAATTTTTCAGGGCAGAACGTTCACCCACCGTTAAATTATCTTTCCCTTTTATGTTTTTTATCTCCCTGATTTCACGTACACACATATGTTGAAATGTCTCAAGGTGGGACCCTTTATGGTGCATTGGATAAAAATTACTTTTGTTTTTTGGGTTAACGTGGACGAACTCCTTTTCTTCAAAAATTGGTGTTTCCTCCTCTTTATTTACCTGTACGTCAATATTTTTCTCATTCTTAACCATAAATTTTTTACCCTGTATTTTTTCTAGCGCAAAATGTCGTTGCACCGTTAATTTCCTCACAAATTCATTAAAGTCAACATATAACTCTAGGGAATTAATTTGGGCTTTTGGGCAAAAGGATAACCCTCTTCCTATTAATCTCATTTCATCCTCCGTTAGTCTAGCTCCTGAGAGATTAAAAATCCCATATTCATTAGCATTCCCCTTTTCCTTTATTTTATTATCCTGTACCTGATTATTCAATCTAATTTTGTTTTTTTCTTTTCTGTTAATGATGCCTCTTGATCTAGATTCAATTCCGCTCCCTCTACAACCCCTTGGTCTCGTTTTCTTTTGGACTTTCTGCCTACAGCCTCGTGAAAATAATGCGTTATTTTATTCTGTGTTTTGTCCCCTATGGGAACCTTATCTCCCATCCTTTTTTCTTGAGTCGAAGTAATACCATTACTTACATTATCCCTTATTCTTTGCATAGGTATTTCAAGGGGAGAGTTCAGGGTTATTAATGGAGGGGAAGGATTCGGTGATTCTGGTAATCTATGATACATCGTATTATCAAGTTCAGTAACAAGTCCATTCTCATTATTTATTTACCATTCTCTCTATCAATCTGTTGTGAATCTGTAATATTATGGACAGTAAATAATTCAAACGATACATTATCCTCAGAATCGGTTACCTCCATATCAAAAGACATTGAAGCTAATTCCACCCGCATATTCCGTGATTCTTGTACCTTATCTATAAATTTACTAGTTCTTATTCCATTTTCTTCTTCCTCGCATTCCACTACACCAGTTTTCTCTTTCCTGTTCTTTTTCCCACTTTCAATCATACTATTTCTTCTTATCCTCTTTCCTTTATCTTTATCCCCACCTGTCCCTTTTCTTTCTATCTGGACTTCCTTAGCAGCTGTTAATTTTCTTATACTTCGCTTTTTTTCTACCTTCTGGATAATTTTACTCTCTCTAGTTTTATTTAATTCCTCCTGGTCAACCATTTTATTATTAATTATTAATGTTTTTTTATGTTTTTCATAATCCTCCCTTTGTTTAGCTGTTTTTAAGATGTCATTCGTTTCTTTAGGGAGTACTATACATTCTGCTCCTAATTCTTTTCTCACCCTAGTTTCTCTGTTTTCTTTTTTTCTTTTGTTTTCTTTTTTTCTAGCACTAGCGGATTTTTTCTTTTATTGCTTCGTTTACAGGGGATGATATTGGGGTTTCTTCCATTACCACATCCTTATCTATCCTTTCTATATTTCTATCCCGCATGAATTTATTCCCTTTACGCTTAATCAGATCCTCTTCAAATTTATTTAATCTGGTATGCCTGCTCCTGCATTCACTTGAGAAAGACGTGTATGCACGTCGAAATGCATCGTGGGTTTTGAGAGCCTTAAGCTTGAATAATTATAACTGCAATTATTTTAATAAAGTCCGGAAAAGAAGCCAGCATCAGAGATCTTCCTTACCTCAGCGCCCAAACATACACCACGCTTCCATCTTTTTGTATCATCAGGATATGTGCGATCTTCAGTTTAATGCATCCATAAGAACACACAGTTCTCTGGGGAGGGGGAGTGGAGGTGTTGGCTGATGGCTGCAATTTCAGCCAGTGAATGTGCTTTAATGGGTCCATAAGCATATGACATTAGTTCCACTGCTTTAATTGGAAGTACGTTCCTTGACTACATCACCGCCCAGTTAAAAACATTAATTTACATGTCAAGAAGTGCAAGGCTAAGTAAAAACAAGAACAAGGTAGCAACATATAATTCTCATAAAAAGACAGAAGGGTTATTTCTATTGTTAAGACCAGCAGCACCTAAGGCCTTCATTTCAATAATAAGACTCACATCTTTTCTCAAAAGGGCATCATGAGTGTATCATCCTTGGGGGGATGGATACAACCTTTCCAATCCCAGAAATAACATTAACTCAGGATTGCCTGCATGCATCTCCCTTATGTGCTTTATTAGTCCAGGGGAACTCTTTCCTGAGGAAATTAAAAATGTTCCCAGAACCTGACATATATGGGGCAGATAGTTTTCCCAATGTAAAACAGATCAGAGGGATACATAATGGCTTACATTACAAATTTGGTTTTACATTGTATAAAATCGTTCACATTATTATATATCGATTTACCAAACTACCAACCTTATGGAAAGTGCAGAAAGCACAGTTCCAACATTTAAAGTTGCCCGAACGGTAACACTTATTGAGCCAAATCCTATTTGATTTCGATCTATTGCTCACTAACATGTCTTTTAAATTATGGCAACATCTATATGTGACCAGTGGCTTTCTCCCAGCCACTTCTGCAAGGTGTTTATCATTTTCTAAGACGTGACAGTTCTTTAAAATGGCCGATCTTCTCACCGTCAAAGGTCTAAACTTAAAATTAAAGCTGAACTTTCTTGTTCCCTTTTTACTACTGGTCTGGTGTATCACTGAGGTCAGGATCACTTTCTGACTGGCCTTATTTATCAGGTCTCCTGGATAAACCCTCGCCAGGAAGCATTTTTTAAAGTCCTCTGCTTGCTGGAAAAAAACTATTGTCATCCCTGTTTATTATTTTTAATCTCAAAAATTGACTAAATGGTAGGGATTTTTTTATGGCCAGGATGGGCACTGTCAAAGTGCAGCAGTGCATTGGTGGTAGTAGGTTTTCTAAAAACATCTCTTTAAAATATACCATTAATCATCAACAGTTTTACATCCAAGAACTTAAGTTCACTATTGCCAAAATTGGAGATGAAGTGCATATTGAATTTGTTGGTATTTTCAAAAAGGCTACAAAAGATGAGAATTCAGGTTTGGAACTGTCTCTGATGAGACTGTTCCCAAAGATTTCTAAAACTGATTTTGAGACAAAATGAGAAAAGCATGATTCTACCATCTCTGAGTTATTGAGACTAAGAAAAGAGTTAGAATCCAGACTCACTAAGGAGCCATGGTCATCTTTTCTGGGAAAATTAGATAAGAAATTAATTCCAATGCAGACAGTGATTATGAATAAAAATAAAAAAAATCATCTTTATAAGTCGAGGGAAACACTTTCCTGAGGAAATGTAATTAAAATGTTCCTGGAACCTGACATATAGTGGGCAGATAGTTTTCCCAATGGAGATCAGACCACAGGGACACATAATGACCTACACTATATAAAGACAGAATGTAAAAGACAATTAAGTGACACAAGTACTTATGCCAAGTTGTTGTCAGATCCCACAGTAAAATTGAAAGAATTGAAATATGGCTTCCTACACAGGATACTGTCTGAAGGTGTGATCTTCCTCCCGAAGATGCAGAAATCAACAGTATCCCCCTGGACGTCAAATTGTTTCAGAGGTGGGTTCTTTAATGCAACCCTTGTTCCAATATGTGGACTGATTGCTACGTTCTTTACTCCCTAATATTTCCTCTTATATTCAGGACATGAACCATTTTGTGCCAGAAATTGATGTATTTCTATGGCAAGGTGGATTCAAACTGACGTCAGTTGATGTTGAAAGTCTTTATACTAGAATCCCTCAGGATCTTGTTATAGAAACGGTGAAAGAAATTCTCAACATCAATAGAGATCATCATGTTGTCAATTTTGTATGTGAAGATTTAAATTTAATTTTAAAACATAATGCGTTTTCATTTTTGGATGATTGGTATCTACAGTATGGAAGCATATATCAAAGAGGATTAGTTTCTAAAATGTAACTTTTATTTGATTTTGTTAAAAAGGAAACTATAGTTCCTGTGATGCGGTTTATGCAATCCAAACCTTACCAAGGGGATCTAGGGGGGTGGGAACGCTGTCCCTATACTCTCCCTATCTCACCCTGCCTTGCAATGGAGTTTTAGACACGTAAAATTCTTGCTGTTTGTCTCATATATGTGTCATGGAAGTGCAAAAGGAGGTCCTACTAGCAAAGTCCAGGTCAATCCCCGTTGGTCAGTGGAAAAAGCCACATAGGACGTGTTTGTACAGAAAATCTGTTTCTTGTGATAGGGGACCCCTCTATCACAGGGTGTGTGTATGGGGGCGTGTTAGTGTGGTGACCTATTTTCCAATACCAGCAATAGTTGGCAATAAACCAAATCTCAAATGAGATATGTGTCACACTTTACCTATAAACAACACACACCCAAAAGATATGTACATAAAAACACTGTCAGAGACCAAATTCTGGCCCAGACCATTGCATGTAGGACCTATAAGACATACAACCGTACCACTGGGGGCACCTGTAAGGCAGGGGTATAGTACCCAAAGTAGCTAGCCAGGAGTCACTTAGCTTAGCATGATGATGCCGCGTCCTTCACTCTACGCGTTTCCCCCACCGTAGTTCTCGTCGGCGGGTTCCTCAGGAGTGATCCTCCGCAGCACCGCGCACCGGTCTGTGCCCTGGGTCGCCCAGGTTGAAGGAGATGATGATCCTCCTTCTCCCCTTCAGTATGGTAAATGGCGGCCCACACGTGCCTGAATCCCTGCCTTTTATACACTCCTTAGCTGTGATGTTTAATTAGGGGGCGGAGTCAGCGGGTCACCACGCCGACCCCCTCATTATGTCTGATTACCATAATCTGCGGTGCTGCTGGCCAATAATCAAATGTCCGCACCTCTCAATCTTCCCCCATGTCCAGCGTGTGCAACCAATATCTCCACTACTTCCCCTTTTTTTTTTTCTCCCTTCTTTTTCTCCCTCTTCCTGTTTACTTCCAAGGATGCAAGTGCATCACAGGCACCCGATCACATGACCGCATTCTCATCCAATAAATTCCATTGTTTACAGCCAGGGGCAGGATATGCATCACTCGTACACAGTCATATGGCCACGTCCATCTCCAAAGTCCTTCCCCAGCCCGGGAGTGTACGGATATGAACTGTGTCCCCCGGGAAAAAAGTCTATACGAATTAGTTCCACATGTGTGAAATTAATACCACACATGTTGAAACATAATCTCTGCATGCCGAAATAAGATATCAAACTGTAGGCAAAGTTCAGAGCGCACCTATGATCCTAAGGGGGGGACACCAGGCTCGGACTGGGTACTGTGCAGGTATTCATCCTACCTCCTGGTCAATCACACCAGGAGGGAGCCCGGCAAAGGAATGTATGAACAGGAACCCTAATATCAGGGGTTCCCCTAGATGAGGAATGATGGAAGAGAGGGGGGGGGAGAGGGAGAATTAGGGGAGAGGGGGAGGGGAGAACAGATACTGGATCGCCGGGGGTCAGAGAGAGTTCGGACAAAGCAGCAACACCCCATATCAGACATAATATCCCACATCACAATATCGGGGGTACAATTCCCCAGGGACCAGACAGTGAGTGTGCACGGAGATCATCATAACGGATAAGCGACAGTGAGCCGCTTTTTAGTTCGTATGCATAAATAGAGATGTTGTTTTTACTGATGCTTATGTCATATAATAATGACATCCTCGTCGCCCATGGTCATATATCCTATTATGGATCAATGGACCATCGAGCAGGTTCCTTGTACTGATATCTAGACCACATAACATTAGTTACTCAAAAGAGGGAGCTGGGGGCAGGGATCCCTCCCCAGTCACACAGACACCCCTATAAGAACGGGGTAAAGGTTAGTTGTTCATTCAGGCCATGTCCACCCACCGACCCCATCCTATAGATCCACCTTGTCTCCTTCTTCAGGATCATCTTATCCCAGTTGCCCCCCTAACCGGTTTGTCCACCACCTCCATGATTTGGAAGCTAAAGCACCCTACATCCCCCCCCATGGATATCTCTCACGTGACGTGAGACCGGGGTATCCCTTGAGTGTAGAATGTCCCCCAGATGTTCCCCTATCCGTTTCTTAAGGGGCCTCTTGGTTTTTCCCACATAGTCCATGGGGCAGGAGCACTGGAATAGATACACTACACCCTCCGTTCTGCAGTTCCCAAAGTGTCTACAGGCTTATTCTTCAGCCAATATTTTTTGGGTGGCTTCTGAGAATCAGTTCATCTATGATATATCTAATCCCTTTTTAAAGCGTATAAAAATACTTGAGATATGTAGATGATATCTTCATCATCTGGGACAGTTCCAAACCTGAATTCTCTGCTTTTGTAGCCTTTTTGAAGAATACCAACAAATTCAATATGCACTTCACCTCCAATTTTGTCAATAGCGAACTTGAAGTCTTGAATGTGAAACTGTCAGTGATTAATGGTATAATATAAAGAGAAGGTTTTAGAAAGCCTACTGCCACCAATGCACTGCTGCATTTTGACAGCGCCCATCCTGGCCATAAAAAAAGTCCCTACCATTTAGTCAATTAGTCAGTTTTGAGATTAAAAATAATAAACAATGACAATAGTTTTTTTTCCAGCAAGCAGAGGACTTTAAAAAATGCCTCCTGGCGGGGGGTTATCCAGAAAATCTGATGGATGAGTCCAGTCAGAAAGTGATCTTGACCTCTATGGTACACCAGATTAGTAGTAAAAAGAGAACAAGAAGGTTCAGCTTTAATTTTAAATTTAGACAGGGCGAGAAGATCAGCTATTTTAAAGAACTGGCATGTCTTAGAAAACAATAAAGACCTTGCAGCTAGGAGAAAGCCACTGGTCACATATAGACGTTGCCATAATTTAAAAGACAAGCTAATGAGCAATATATTGAAATCAAATTGGTTTTGGCTCAATAAATGTGGCCCTACAGACAACTTTAAAGGTGGGAACTGTCCTTTCTGCACTTTCCATAAGGATGGTAGATTGGTAAGGATAGGAGAATGGTGGTATAATGTGAAAGATTTTATTTAATGTAAAACCAAATTTGTAGTGTACAGCGTTATGTGTCCCTATGGTCTGTTTTACATTGGGAAAACTTTTTACCCCTGATATGTCAGGTTCCGGGAACATTTTAATGAAATTTCCTCAGGGAAGAGTTCCCCTTGACTTATAAAGCACATAAGGGAGATGCATGCAGGCGATCCTAAATCAATGCTATTTCTGAGGTTAGAAAGGATATACCCATCCCCAAAAGGAGGAGACACTCAGAATGCCCTTTTGGGAAAAGATGTGAGTCTTATTATTGACATGAAGGCCTTGGATGCCACTATTCTTAATGATAGAAATGACCTTTCTGTCTTTTTATAGGATTCTATGTTGCTACCTTGCTTTTGTTTTTCCTTAGTGTTGCATTTTTTGACTTGTAAATTAATGATTTAACTGGGCATTGACATGGTCAGGAACTTACCTGTTAAAGCAGGGGAACTGACATTACACGCTTAAGGACCCACTGAAGAGTGTGCAAAATGGCAGCCATCATCCAATAGCTCCACTCCCCTTTCCCGCTACAGTGTTTGTTGTTATGGATGCCTTAAACTGAAGATGGCACATACACTGGTGAGTACTGTTCTATTCTTCCTTCTATAATACTGTATTATATTTGGTGATGCTTCTTTGGAGACAAGCAACACTTTGATATGAAGTCCCAATATGCCGCTATTGTCCGATACCTGGGAGAAGGTTTCTGTGTCTGCTTATTAGTGGTGCCCAGTCTTTTCTTCTGAGAGCTTAGTATTTGTTTTTATATTAATTTGACATTAGTTTTGTTGCCATACTGGCAACCAATCACAGATGCAGGCAGAGAGGGTCGGCGGGCCTAAGTCTGACTTTAAACAATCAATAGGGGAAAACAGTGAGGTTCATGAGCTGGCCCGGAATCAGGGTGACAGCGGCGCTGAAGCTTGGCAAGTAATAGTTAGCAAGCTATTGGCTGTGTCAAAACACCAGGGCACCACTGCACAATAACTTGAGCTGTGTTTGGCAGCTTTTGGGCTTTTTAAAGGTGTTTTATAAGCCCTTGATTTGAATGGGGTTCGGAACTTTGGCGAACTGTTTGACGATCTATTTGGCAAACATATGCCCATTCAGAGAGCAGAGCCAAACCTGAGCTTCAAAAGGTTCGCTCATCTTTAGTCACCATCCTGATCAAATTATTTTAGTTATGTGCCCCATCCTGATTCCCATCTTTTAGTAATGTCCCCATCCCGGTATCCATCTTGTAGTAATGTGCCCTATTGTGCCATTCTTCACCTATGTATAATAAAAAAAGATTCTTCTCACATGTCCTGTGTTCTCTCGGCATCCTTTTTTCTCTAGGCCTGCAGGTACCGTAGACCTTGATGATCGCGACCCAGTCCAGGAAGTCACTTACATTGTTTCAGTTAAATGCATGGCTGGCTCCTCACAGAGACAAGCTCTTTGCACAGCTATACCAATTCCAGCCGCAGGCTAATAAGAGTCCAGCAGCTGATGATATATGTCAACATCAGTTGCTGGTCCTTGATTTGCTCGCGGTTTGCATTTAAATAACTGTGCAAAGAGCTTGTATCTGCACGGTGCCATCAATTCATTCAACTAAAATAAAATGCTGACATCAGCAGACCCCTCGACCGGGCCACAATTGTCAAGAGTACAAGTGAGCAAACCTTTTGAAGGTCGGGTTTAGTTCAGTTCACCGAACTGGCAGATGTTTGACGAATAGATCGGAGAAAATTTGCAGAATTTCTGAACCCCATTAAATGCAACGGGTGGCAAAACTGAAGGCATAGAAAACACTTTTGCGGGAGAGAGGGGGGCAAAAAGCTGGAAAAAGCTCAAATTTTGGCCAGACACCAGGAAAAGTGGGATATATTCCCCAGAGTTACCATTTTTATCATGGAGCACTAAAAATGCCTGGGACAAGGCCTGGCCCAGCATTTCAAGTTTCAAAATTGATCAGTATCCAGGGGTGAGTGACAGGTGTAGGCATTATGCTCCGAGAGCCCTGCTAAATTTAGGAAACAAACAAAAAAAAGACCCCAAGAAGATTCTCCACATTTAAAAACATTAGAACTGGACAACACGAAAGTGGCATCAATAGACCCAGAAGAAAAATTGTATAGTGGCAAAGCTTGCATGCATGACACAGAGTCTGGAACAGGGCCTGGCCAAGTATTTGAAGGTTAAACATGGATTAGGAACAGGAGGATGAGGAACAGGTATAGTCATTGGGCTCAGAGAGCCCTGCTAAACTGCTAAATTCAGGAAACACACAAACAAAAAAATAGACCCCAAGAAGAGTCTCTGCATTTCAAAAAATTAGGACCAGACCCCATGAGAGTGGCACCAATTAACCCAGAATAAAAATTGTTTAATGTCAAAGTCAATGCAGCACACTGAAAAGTAAACCATCGCCTAGTCTGCCTTGTCTGTGATTGGGGTGGAAGCGTTCCTGAAGATCCATGATGGACATCCATCAAGTTAGACAGTCTACACTTTCAGGGGACTGCTGGATGCGCTTATCCATCAAAACACCAGCAGCAGCGCTGAAGACACATTCTGAGAGAACACTGACTGCTGTGCATGACAAAACCTCCAAGGCGTGACTGGCCAGCTGAGGCCACTCTTACATTTTTGAAGCCCAAAATACAAAAGGGTCCAAACCCCCCTGATCAAATGGATATTGAGCATGAGATACTCCTGCACCATCCTTTTCAGTTGTTCACTATGTGTCAGACTTGTACTCAGTTCTGCTGGTGGACAGGCTGGTTTAAAAAAATTGGTCAAGAGACTCCCAAAAATTGCTTCTAACAGTTAAACTGCTGCTAATGTTTCTGCACTGACGACTCGACGTTCCCTGGGGTGGAAGTGTACATCTGCGATGCATCTGTGTCCCTCACTGCTTTCTTGGGGAAAACCAGTTCTAAGATTGTCTACAAGTGTTTTTTGATACTCCAGCATGCGACTGTCCCTGTCCAGGGTGGGAAGCATCTGGCAAAATTTACTCTGATACCGCGGATCTAACAATGTTACAACTCAGTTGTCATTTTGAATTCTAACAGTATGGGCATCATGTGGTAGATACTGCAGCAAGAAGGCACTCATGTGTCTGACAAATCCATGAGCCCCAAGTCCTTGTTGTGTTGGTGGGGGGTAACAATCAAGCTTGCTTCCTCTGTCCTCCTGCCAATCTCAGACTACAGAAAGGGGAATAATTTCTTCTTCATCTCCTGACTGTTTTGTTCCTATCACTAGTGATGGATGAGCCCACTGATCTTGAGTTTGGCAGAATTGAGACTAACTTGGACTTTAAAGTTATGGAATGAGCGTTGGAGGGTTGTAAAAAGAAAGAAAACATTAATTCAACAACTCATACTTACCAGGGTCTATGCGCTTGTATTTCCAGGGCCGTTCATTAACTTCCTGATTAATCACTAGTGAGGAGCTCAGCAGCCAATCAGAGATGCTGTCACAGAAAGTGTGAATCTGTTATTGGCTCTTGGAGTAACCTGGAAACAGCCCATATCTTTTAGCATCTACCATGCAGGGTAGATACTAGAATGTATGAGCTGTTTCCAGGGTATCCCAACAGCTAATCACAGATGCCCACTCTCTGTGAAAGTATCTTTGATTGGCTGTTGCACCCCTCATCAATGAATAATTTGTTAGTTAATGAACCACCTTGGAAGTGCAAGTTGGTTTATTTTGACAGCTCCCTGCCGAACGCGAACGCCAATTATAACACAGACTTCTCAGGGTTGTTCGCATTCGGGGTCTGTGTCCACACACTAGGTGTTCGGTGCGGACCTCGAAATTTACAGCTGAGGTTTGCCATCTGTTCCCATCACCTCTTCATCCTCGTCCTCCTCCATTTATTCCTCTACTTCTGCATCTTCACTAATAGTTTGTCTGGAACCATGAGTCCCCCTCCGTCACTCTACGCCAACCTGCCATGATACCTGGCTGTGCAACCGGATACTGGACCCTAGACATATTGCTATCCCTTTTGCATCCTCTTCTTCTTTTTCCTTTTCCTCTGGGATCACCACCTCAATCCACAGACTTTTTAAAGTTTTCTCCAGCATGTAGATGACTGGAATAGTGAAGCTAATGATAGCATTATCAGTGCTAACCATGTTAGTAGCCATTTTGAAACTGTGCATAAGGGTCAGAGGTCCTTGATGTGTGCCCACTCTACAAGCTTCTTTTGCACCACCTTTGATTTGCATTTACTCACTCTACGCATACTGTGCCAGGGCTTGACGCTGCTACTCACTGCAACATGTGCAGAGAGGAATTCTACTTTTTTGACTCATTGCATTTCAACCACTTACCGTATATACTCGTGTATAAGCCGACCCGTGTATAAGCCGACCCCCCTACTTTTCCCCCAAAACCTGGGAAAACCTATTGGCTCGTGTATAAGCCGAGGGTGGACCCCAGCACAGGTATACAGCCCCCAGCAGTGTGGTATACAGCAGCCCCAGAGGTATATACAGCAGCCCCAGTGGTAGTATGCAGCAGCCCCAGTGGTAGTATACAGCAACCCCAGAGGTATATACAGCCCCAGTGGTAGTATACAGCAGCCCCAGAGGTGTATACAGCAGCCCCAGTGGTAGTATACAGCAGCCCCAGTGGTAGTATACAGCAGCCCCAGAGGTATATACAGCCCCAGTGGTAGAAAGACACTAATGAGCCATGCACACAGTGAACAGATCTGTAGGACACTGTTCACACCACCAAAAGACTGAATCACAAAAAACAATCAGAAAAACGTGCAAAAATACTCTGTTAAAAAAGATAAAAACAGTAAAAAGCAAGTGCTGCATAAAAAAGTGACAAAAAACAAGGTATTTAGTTGATACTTTTTTTGCAAAAAATGTATACGAAGCTGCTCTACCGAACGTCAAGGTAACCCATATCAGAGCAGTCCCTATCTGTGTGTTCAAAAAACTACTGTTTTTATCTTTTTTAACAGAGTATTTTTGCACGTTTTTCTGATTGTTTTTTGTTTGAAGACGGAGGAGCGCGATGACGGCGGCGGGACAGCGGCAGCGGGACAGTGATAAGTATACTAATCTCTTCCTTTACAGGTTTGTGCTGCAAGGGTGGGCCTGTATACTGATGGGGGCGGGCCTGTATACTGTATACACTGTATACAGTGTATACAGTATACAGTGACTCGCGTATAAGCCGAGGGGGGACTTTTCAGCCCAACTCGGCTTATACGTGAGTATATACAGTAACTTGTTGTCCAAAAGACCTCTGTAATGATGCTAGTCAATGAGCCGAGGGGTGCGAACAGTGTAAGTGAGCACACAGTGACTGAGCCTTCTGCAGCAGTCCATCCAGTCCGGAATAGTGGTGTAGGAGTTGCTGTACAACCAGGTTGAGGATGCAAGACATGCAAGGCCCATGTGAAAATTTGCCCTGGCGTAGGGCTGCCATCAGGTTCACACCATTATTGCATAGTTATCCACAACTCTTTAGCTGTATGACTGACATCTCTAAACCATTTTAATTTAAAAATTGCCTGATGTCAGTGAGCTCTGGCAGTGCAGCATTGAGGTGGGGGGATTCTCTGTGAACTGTTGGAGCATTAAGGGAGATGTTGAGGGTGCAGCTGGAGACCCTAGAGGAGGTGAGGAGGCAGAAGCAGTTGATGAAGCAGTAGATACAGAGTTTGTCCTTAGGAATTTCAAGACTTGTGGATAAGCCCCTTCCCCAACCAGCCCTGCAGCTAGCAGTCCCCCAGTGCCCAGCCATTGAAAACCAAAAATAACAGAAATGGGTTTGACGGTGGTTAATAATAGTGTGTCTACACCCGCTGAATTATGGTATCACACAGAAAAATTCATTAACAGTTTATGCAAAATGTGAACATTTATTAAGAGTCTTAATGCGGACAAAAGTATAGGTACGATGACATTATATGAATACCAGAAAATGGAATCAGATAAAAGGATACGAGGAGGGTAGGAAAGTAACCCCCAGGAGAAAGCTATCAAAGGTTAAAGCAGGCTACAGGAGATACACAACCATGTCCCAGGGAGATCAAGCAAGAAATGGCAGAACTGCCCGAATAACCAATAATCCCTGGGCCAAGAATACATCAAAGGCACTCACCCATAATCACAAGTAAACTGCCTGGAAGACTCCGGGGATCACCCCTACATGTTTCATGCCAACAGGCACTTTTTCAGGGGTGTGGAATTGTATCAAAAACATCACATATATACCACTGCTATGATGAAATGAATTATAAGTACATGCGTGTGAGGGTGCAAACAGGAAGATGTGTGACAGCTCATAGTATTCTGACGGTGCCCCGAAGGAGGAAACATCTCTGTAGACATCATTAGCTCGGGGCAATGCCTGACCAGAAACTCACATCATTGGATTTCCGGTTTCATACTGAGCATGCGCGGACTTTACTGCCACATTTTACTTGATGGCAAAACTCAGGGCACATTAAACGCTAGCAGGCTACCAAAAGTGCTCAGTGGTCACAAGGGGACCCAGGAAACCACAAGACATACAGCTTACAAAAAAGCAGCATTGTGTCTATAAATTCAAAGTCTGGTTATCATTTCACAGGCACCAGGGTCCATATATCCATATAGAGACCACAGGAAGCACAGAAAGAGAAGAGCAAATATGCACAGGCAAAGCAGGTACAGGCTACAGTAAGAGGATGAAGAATGAAAAAGTACAAATTAAAAGACATTGGAAGCAAAAACAAATTAACTAAGGACAACAATCAAAATAGTATAGAATTTAAATAGCAATAAAGTATGGGATGCTCTGTGCTCGATGATCCAAATGGCTGAAGTCGAAGTCAGACATTTACAGTCTCCCATATTCATGAGATCTTATCACAGTGGTATAATATGATCATGTAATAAAAACATAATGTCCAATTCATGACTTATAATCAACAAAGAATGTAAATAAGAGTTAAAAAAGGGACACCATGTATTAAATAAGCCAATAGCTCAAGGTTAGGATCTTGTGGAGCCCATTCGGTAGCAATTAAGGGCTGACCAGTCAAATACAGAATGTTCCAGCCTCACAGATTATACAATGGACGTCTTATCCACATGAGGTACCAGAGTAGATCCAAAGGTAATGGGATGAAACATGCAGTACAGAAGGCTATAAAAGATTAAGAAAGGACACGATTAAAAACCAATGCTCAGTAGGGTGGATCGGGCATACCCTCAAATACAGATGTCATAAATTAAAATGGACGCAACTGAGGACCAGAGAGACCAAAGGGGGAAGAAACATGCAGACAGAAGGCTATAAAAATTAAGAGGCTTAATCTTTCTTTAGGGCAACTGGGCAAGAGTAACTAACAAAAATCCATTTGCTCTCAAGCTGGGCCATGGTGTGTTTAACATCACCACTCCTAATGGACAGCTTGAGAACATCAATCCCCCTGTCCTGCAGGCTCCTCGGATCACAATCATGATGTTTTAATTGGCGAGGTAGTGTCCTCAGGGAATAGACATCATCAATATCTACTGATGATGCGATATCTCTGACGTGTTCCCTCGGTCCTTTGATGGATCTCCCAAGGTCAGACCCACATAAATATAGTTACAGCCGCATGTGGCAAAATAAATGACCCCTTGGGTACTGCAGGAGATATAGTGACGTATCTGGTACTCACGACTCCAACGGCCGATGAGAACGTTGAGGCTTGTATGATGTTAATGCACGCCACACAGGAACACATGGAAAAAAAAACCACTGCGGTTGTCCTGAACCGAACAACTGGGCAATACTGCGGAAGTAGTGGCTGCGCACCAGCAAGTCCCTGAGACTCCTACCCCGCCTTGCAGTCATTAACAGTCTCTCAAGCAAGAGATCTTTTAAACACTGATCGGTACAAAGGACTGGCCCGTGTTTAGCCAGAATATCTGTTAAATCTCTCCATTGGCTGTTATAAGTAGAGATGAAATGAACCACTGTTTTTTCAGACCGCGGCTTCACCTTGTCAGGTAGTAGTTCGCTTCTCAGGGTATTCTTGGCGTGGTTATACCCTTTCTTTACGGACCTCTTTCTGTAGCCCCTGTCAATGATATGATCACGAAGGTCAGAGACCTGAACCTTCAAGGTCTGCTCGGTGGAGCATACCCTCCTCATCCTTAGAAATTGCCCCACATTATCTATGTATCGCAGTGCTCAGTCAGTGTCATGTAACACACCTGGCCATGTTTGCTCATCTAGGTGTTAGTGGTGATATGCACCCTGTCATACAAAGAGTTTCTCAAGAAAAGGGTGATGTTGTCTGTAACATGCTGGTAGCGCAGCACAGCTTTCTAAGTGAATTAATGGCAACTGGGCAAAAGGTACTGGGGGATTGCAACCGCCATCAGCTTTTGAAAACCATTTGTAGCCACCAGGTGGATGTCAGCATTGAGGGGTGAGGGCTAGCTGCTGTGCTGAGAAAGGGTTGAATAGGGTCTAAACAACAAACTGTTGGACTGTGAGGGAGGTGCAGGTGAAGATGTTAGGGTGGATTGACAAAGATTGACTTAATTTTGTTTACAAAGTTGGCAAATAACATGAGTTGGTTCATCCTTTGCGGTCTCAAAAAAGGCCCAGACTAGGCAACCCTTGCCACCCTTGCCTACCTCCTCTGCTGAACTACTCAGCTGCATGATTCTGGGTTGATTCCAAGTAAGATCTCAAACCTCATCATCATCCTCTCTGCTGTCCCACTCTTCACCCTGAGAGTCATTTCCTCTCTTCTTGTCCTAAATGCACAGTACAGTGCAGGTGCTGCTAGATATCTGAATCTGAACATTATCACCTCCACCACAGAGGGTGAAGGATCTGGATGAGGGTCTGGATTCTGCTCGGACCCTACTTCATCCATCCCCAGATCTAATTCCAAAATATTTTGGGCATCGGTGCAGATGCTTTCATCCTCTGGAGTATGTGAATCTTTGGAGCAGACTCTGATGCCCATGAAATAGATTGTGTGAACATTTCTGCAGACTCACCCATCTTTGTTTCCCCATAGTCAGTTGGGCAGTTGGAGAGTTGAGACATGGGGAAAACATGGGTAATTGGGGTGCCACGTTTAAGAACTGTTCAGTGTGTGATGTTGAGGTGGAGGAAGAGGAGGGGAGGGTACTTGATGCAGCTCTTGCCATGAACTGTAGCAAAACCTCTTTCAGGGCCTCACCACAAGTTATATCACTCTGCTGCTGCCAAAAAATAGACTGCATTAGTTCGTTCAGTAGGAGAAGTTGTCACATGGCTTTCGATATGACGAGCCGATGTTTGATCAGTACAACTTTCAGAAAAATTAGTAGTAGCACATACCCCACATATACCTCAAACACCAAGCCTATTCCCCCTTACACCACACCTATTTCCCTTCCCACCATGACCTTGGAATCTCCCACTCAAGTTTAATGCACACAGATTTACCAATCACTAGTTAGAGGCACCAAAAGTTATTTGACAATAGACAGAGATTTTGCAATCAGTCTTTTGATGCCAACAAAATCCTGTTGGGGAAACCCAAATTTGGCAATTACTTATTTGAGGCCAAAAAAAAGCTTATTTAACAACAGACACAGATTTGGCAATGACTTGTTTGAGGCCAAAAAGAGCCTTTTAGATGCACCACAAATATTTGGCAATGACTTGTTGAGCCAAAAAGGTAGTTTAGGGGAAACACAAATATTTGGTAGTGACTTGTTTGAGGCAAAAAAAAAGGTCTTTTAGGGGAGCGACAAAGATTTGGCAATTATTTGTTTGAGGCCCAAAAATGCCTTTTAGGGAAACAACAAAGGTTTGGCAATGGCTTCTTTGAGACCAAAAAAATCCTTTTAGTGTACCACAAATATTTGTCAATTACTTGTTTGAAGCAAAAAAAAAAAACCCTTTTATGGGAAACACAAAGATTTCGCAATCACTTGTTTGAAGCCAACAAAGCCTTTTAGCAGAGCCACAAATATTTGGAGATGACTTGTTTGTGGCCAAAATAGTATTTTAGGGGAAACAAAGATTTGGCAATCACTTTCTTGAGGCCAAAAAAGCCTTTTAGACCACAAAGATTTGGCAATGACTTGATTGTGGCCAAAAACAGTATTTTGGGGAAACACAAAGATTTTGCAATCCCTTGTTTGAGGTCAAAAAAAGCCTTTTAGGGGGAACTCAAAAGATTAGGATTAACATTTTCTATGCAAAAAAACATCTTTTGCAACACACACAGATTCGGTAATCACTTGTTCTAAGCAAAAAATGCCTATATCCGGATGCAAATTGTCACTAAAGTGAGGAAGTGGACGATCTCTAGTGCCACCCATAAAGGTAGCAATCCTCAAAGTCATAATCGACTCTTTAACAAGCCTTTTAATATGACTAAGGATTTGTGCCAGATCAGAACCCCAAACTGCAGATGCTGTGTTTCGTGGTCACTGCCCCTCATCAGTGCAGTGTGTGGGAATTTTGATCTGGTTGTATGAGAGTCTAAGACGAGGTCTGGGGGACTAGCTATTCTCCTTATGAAGAGGAATCTGTCTGCCAGCATAAGGAGACTGATAAGGAGACTTATAGCTGCAATGCTCCTCTGGGAAATATGGAAATTGTCACTTCAGTGAGGAAGTGGACGAACTCTAGCGCTGCCTTTAGGTAGCAATCCTCAAAGTCATAATTGACTCTTTAACAAGCCTTTTAATATGACTTAGGATTTGTGCCAGATTAGAACCCCAAACTGCAGATGCTGTGTTTCGGGGTGACTGCACCTCATCACTGAAGTGACAATTTGCATATTTTCCATAGGAGCATTGCGGCTATAAGTCTCCCTATCAGTATCCTTATGCCGGCAGGCAGATTCTTATCCATAAGGAGAATAGCTTGTCTCCAGATGGACACTCTCACCCTCCTGTTCTATCTAAAAAGAAAAGAGATCGAGTTGCTAGCATATCTTTCTGTGTAGTAGTTATGGAGCAGCGCGGAGCAGCAGCAGGACCGTCTCTAGCTGTAATACTTGTGACTTGCATGTGACTTAGTCAGCCAATGACACAAACCCTTGTGTCTGCAACTTTTGGATAGTTTATACACACTCATTGGCTGCCGTACTGGAACATCCAGACAGTAAGTGTCAGGGAAAAAAAAAACTCAGATGCTCCTCTGACATCTAGCCACTCCCTTACCTTATCAAAGTCTTCCCGCCTGCTATCCTAGACAGTTATAAGGTAGAAGAAAAGCATCACTGCAAACGCAGTATTGCCTTTTTCCCATCAGATCAGTTACTGAACAAAGCTGAGTTTGCCGATTTGCAAGCAAAGTGTTCTTGTTCTCGATACTGAATCATAATAGTTCATGTTTGTGCCAAATTTGAAATTGGCAAACATTTGGGGATAGTTTGCTCTCTAGTCAAAAAGTGTACAGTGCCTTTAGGGCCATGTGTTTGAGACCCTTGCTCTACAGAAACTTAGCTTGTGCATATATTAATGGAGGGCCACTAATGCAGTGCCAGTTCCAGCAATGTATCCTTTATTGTGCTGGAAGCTGCAGTTTTGATAAAACCTACCAGTTCTCCGTATGCTGAGCTCTGTATAATTCCACCTACATCACTGACAGCTTTCAGTTTACAATGTGCATTAAGCAGAAAGCTGTCAATCAGTGATGAGAGGTGTGTGTGGGGAGGAGGGCTAATGCAGAGCTCATCAATCTGGAAAACTACATGGCCACAGGTTTACCAGTCCTTTAGTGATAATCTCCAATTTTATAAAAGCTACATCAAGCAGCCCAGAAGGTGACACATTTCTCGAATTAAAGTGTACCTGTCACCAGATTTGGATATTTTAAACTTAAAGTACCACCTTCACCAGCACCTACGCTCGGTCCGTCCCACCTCTCCATCCGTCCAGTTTCTCCTCACCATCCAACAGTCTCCTCTTCTGATTGATACCCAAATAACTTGCATGTGCAGAGGATTCTCTGGAACGTGCAGGTACACTGCACAGAGACCTTCATGGTCTACGCATGCACAGAAGAGTTTTAGGCTCTGCCTGCAGTAGGGAAGAGCATTGTGCGCAGGCATGATCTGCAGAAACAGAGGCTGTTGGGCATGGAGGAGAGGCAGGATGGACGGCAAGGAGAGGTGGGACGGATGGTGAGGAGAGGTGGGATGGACCAAGCTGCAATCAAACCCATCAGACCAGAAACAGGTAATTATAATACAGGGCGGGAAGATTTCATAAGTTATTTATTTGATGTACAGGTGCTGAAGTTTGGCTTTTAGTTTAAAACACCCAAATCTAGTGAAAGGCTCATTTTAGGGTGTCTGCCTTTACAGCATGTTGCTCTCAGGAATCGATGGCAAAAATCTGGTAACGGATTCCCTTAAAGAGATGGAAGTTCTAATTTCACCACCCACCATTGTCTTTTGTGATACTAAGCTCTCACATATTATTATTATTATTAATAATAATAATAATAATAATAATAATAATAATAATAATCATAGTTATTCATATATATATCGCTATTAATTCCATAGTACTTTATATACATTTTGCAACACTGTCTCCCTTGAGGCTCACAATCTACACAGTTGTGACACAATTAGAATTCTTAGATGTAGAATAGCTCAAAAAGCTCTATGTACATGGTATATTGACAGTGAGCTTCTAATCAGTCCTGGCAGAGCCAGGGGCTCCAAGTCTTGTAATGATTATCTCCTGCTGATAAAACACACATTCTATTGAAACAATAACACACAGTCTATAAGTGACATGTCGTTGAAATCATTGCATCAGCCCCTACCTTCTTCTGCCCTTAGGTTACATAGCAAAAATTTGCTGACAGATTCCCTTTAAAGGGAATCTGCCACCCTCAAAACCTGATGTACACTACTTAAACAGTTTTATAGAGGACTAAGGCCCCACTTAACTCAAACCTATTGCACAGATTTGCCCTCTTTACTAATATAGAAAAATTGCTTTATTGCACATGCAAATGTGGGCTCCACGGTTCACCCTTGGTGCGACCAAGAGTGCAGTGCACTACTTCGTCCCATCAATCAACATGTCACACACTTTCCCTTAGCTTGATTCTAAACGATCACTTGCCAAGAGCAAGTCCTGCCGAAATTGAAATCCCAGCTTATCTAATATATAAAACCCCAAGCCATTTCCGTCACTTTGGCCAGCACTTTCGTCACTTTGTCATCAGCTACGTGACGTCACCACAGCGCTACACCCTGAACGGGTGGACCAACATGGCGGCCCTAAGCGGAGCGAGACTCAGGCAGCCCCGCTACGCTTACAGCCGCCCGTATAGTGCCCCAAACACACACACACGGTCGGGAGACGACCGACGTCAGCCATTCGTCTCCCGGCCACCACACATCACGGTCCTGCGAGTGCGAGCCTGCCGGGAGACGACCCGACTGGCTCGCGGCTGCTCGGAGCTCAGCCGCGGCTACCTATGACACGGAGGTCCGTGCCGAGTCAGCCGGGAGATGTCAGCCGGCGCGATCCCGGTGCCACCCCGGTCTCCCCGGTCTCCTCCTTGCTCCCGTCTCCTCCCTCCTGGATCACCCGGAAGAAGCGGCCGATGGGCTAACCCGGAAGCACCCGCTACTGTCATGGAGCCGGAGCTGGGAGGAGGAGCGCGATAGCGGCCAGATGTGGCCGGATGCGGCCGCCCGGTGAGTACCTTCCCCCCTGTGCAGGCCCTGGTGCTCTCCCTCTCCCCCTCCTCCCCTCCAGACGGCAGGGGTTAAAAATAGCTAAGCATATTTTATTCTCACCTCTCCGGGCTCCAGCGGCGCGATCCAGCTCTACCTTCAGATGGTAACAGGAACTCTCGCGATGTAAGGGTCACATCAGCGGTCATGTGACTCTTACATCGCGAGACATCCTGTTACCATCTGAGGATAGAGCTGGATCGCGCCGCTTGAGCCCGGAGAGGTGAGAATAAAAGATGCATAGCTATTTTTAACCCCTGCCGTATGGAGGAGAGGAGGGGGAGAGGGGAGCACCGGGGCCTGCACAGGGGAAAGCAGCACTGTCACCTCTGTGTGTATAGTACCTGCAGCACCATTGTCACCTCTGTGTGTATAGTACCTGCAGCACCATTGTCACCTCTGTGTGTATAGTACCTGCAGCACCATTGTCACCTCTGTGTGTATAGTACCTGCAGCACCATTGTCACCTCTGTGTGTATAGTACCTGCAGCACCATTGTCACCTCTGTGTGTATAGTACCTGCAGCACCATTGTCACCTCTGTGTGTATAGTACCTGCAGCACCATTGTCACCTCTGTGTGTATTGTACCTGCAGCAACATTGTCACCTCTGTGTGTATAGTACCTGCAGCACCATTGTCACCTCTGTGTGTATAGTACCTGCAGCACCATTGTCACCTCTATGTGTATAGTACCTGCAGCACCATTGTCACCTCTGTGTGTATAGTACCTGCAGCACCATTGTCACCTCTGTGTGTATTGTACCTGCAGCGCCAGTGTCACCTCTGTGTGTATTGTACCTGCAGCACCATTGTCACCTCTGTGTGTATAGCACCAGCACCATTGTCACCTCTGTGTGTATTGTACCAGCACCATTGTCACCTCTGTGTGTATTGTACCAGCACCATTGTCACCTCTGTGTGTATTGTACCAGCACCATTGTCACCTCTGTGTCTATTCTACCAGCACCATTGTCACCTCTGTGTGTATTGTACCAGCACCATTGTCACCTCTGTGTGCATATAGTACCAGCAGCACTGTCACCTGTGTGTATAGTATCAGCATCATTGTCACCTGTATGTACCACCAGCTGCAGCACTACCACCTCTGTGTGTATTGTACTAACAGCACTGTCACCTGTGTGTATACTACCACCAGCATCAGCACTGTCACCTGTGTGTATTGTACCAGCAGCATTGTCACCTGTGTGTATAGTACCACCAGCATTGTCACCTGTGTGTATTGTACCAGCAGCACTGTCACCTGTGTGTATTGTACCAGCAGCATTGTCACCTGTGTGTATAGTACCACCAGCATTGTCACCTGTGTGTATTGTACCAGCAGCATTGTCACCTGTGTGTATAGTACCAGCAGCATTGTCATCTGTGTGTATTGTACCAGCAACATTGTCACCTGTGTGTATTGTACCAGCAGCAGTACTGTCACCTGTGTGTATTGTACCAGCAGCAGCAGCACTGTCACCTGTGTGTATTGTACCAGCAGCACTGTCACCTGTGTGTATAGTACCAGAGGGGTCTGGCCCCCTCTTGCCACCCTCCACTGCGGTTCCCTGTCTCCCTCTTGCCCGAACCTGGCTGCTGTTCCCCGACTCCCTCCTGCCTGCACACAGCCACTCTTCCCCGGCCCCCTCCTGCCCGCACCCCCCTGCTCTTCCACAGCTTGCTCCTGCCCGCACCCGCCCGCTGTGCCCTCCTGCAAGCAATCAAAGATATTGTCACAGGATTTAAACCCAGCTTCGCTTTGCATTATTCTTAAATCTTCATAAATAAACTACATACATATTCTAGAATACCCGATTCTTTAGAATTCGGCCGCCATCTAGTTACTTTATAAACACCCGTACCTCATCATTTACACAGTGTATCTATTTTGTGTTATCTGACAAGTATTGTTTCTATTGTAACACTATTATGTTTGATTTTAAAACACAACATTTATTTATATCACATCTTAAAAAAAAGCAATGGAAAAATCCACCAATGGTGTCCTAGAGCTAAATATATTTTGAACTGATTTGATACTTATCCATATTTGTTCTATTTTGTTTTTTAATTCCCTAACTCTCCTAGAATACAGAATGGCTTAGAAGTTTCCTTATTTCTTCTGTCCTTTCTGGTGCTTGATTGCAGTTAACCAAGCTTAAGGTTGGAAACATGGTCGCCCGCTCTCCAGACAGGACCGTGCAGCTGCATAGAAATACATGCAGCTGACATGCTCCTGACATGCCCCTCAAGGGCTTTAGGATACTCGGAACCAAGCTTTTTTGAGGCTTTATCTCGGGGATCACAGGGAACGAAACCCGGCTCCTTGACCCTGGCGGTGTCATTAAAAGTTCGGTGTGAGTGGTTCTCTCGCTTAGGGAAGGTCATCTGGCGTGGAGGGTTCATTTTATGTGAAGGGATGACCAGACCTGGGGATACTTGTTAATTTTACATGACGCCACCCGCAGGTTGCGGCTTTAGATGGCCGCCGCTGCACAACAGTTCTCCTAGGGGCAGATGGTTGGGAGGCAGCAATGTTCTTAAGCTTTCTACGGGTAAGGCTGACCCCCAGGGCAGCTAGAGGTACCTGAGTGAGTTGGTAGTTGTGTTTCTGGTGCTTTTGACGTGGTAAGAAAGTTCACAGACACAGTAGGTTGCAGTCTTCAGTTTTTTTACTCACAATCTTTGTGTAGCAGCCCACTTAGCACTGGGCTCTCGGAGGCAGGGATCAAGTTACTCTCGTGTAGGAGGATGACACATAACCGTCACCCCTTTTCTGTCCTTTCTCTGCCTCTTCACACTGCGCTTGCCTCGTCCGTCCTGCCTTGCACCTCGCCACACAGAGCTCTGAGCCAGTGACTGTGGCTTTTCTTAGGGGTTAACCTGCAGTGTCTCCCCTTAGCCCTATGGTTGCCACCTCTTCCGTATATGTAAGCAGTTGTCGACTGTGTCACTGTGGAAGTACCACACAGTCTCCGTGTTGCTAGCTGAGCCTAATCTGTCTTCTCCACTAGTCTTGGGGTTCTTGGTGCCCCTAGTCTTCAGCCTGGTCCCTCCATTTGCCTGCGCCTGACAAGGAACACTTCTCTCAAGTTCTTTTAATTCTGTGACAGGCTTTCGTTCTCTTGCTTCCCTCCAATTCGACTCTAGCTGCTTCACTCTCCTTTCCTCTCTCTGAAGCAACTGTCTCTCCTCAGCTGTTCAAGTGTGTTCTCCTCTGTTCTAGATCTGTCCCACTCTATTTATACCCTTTGTCATGTGTCCCACATCATCTACGTGTGTTCTTCCTGACCTCACTCCTTCCCAAGTGCTCCCTCTAATTACTTCCTTCACCACCCATCCCCACTACAATGGTTCCTAGTGCGTGGCCTGGGTGTCCCAGCACCGGTCTGTGCCCCTCTTACCCATGAGTGGGATAATACACCCTAACAGGGATGCAATACCTCTGTGGTGACTGGATCCGCATGGGCACCACACTTCTGTGCAGAGAGCAGCTGGTGATGCAATGCAAGCCTCATGCAAGTCACACACATGAGCAAAAGGGTAACAACGTTTTTGACCTTTTGATTTTCAGGCTTCATATCTCACCATGCACTGCAGCTTTGAGCTTGAGACTAATATTAATTTTATAGACAATCATCTTGGCTATCTCATACATAGATTTCACTTGACAGCTATTTAGTTCAAAATTTAGATGTTCAAAACATTGTTACCCATTTGCTCATCAATGTATTGTAACTAAATGTAGATCTGGGATTTTTTTGGACATCAGTAATAATCCTGTGTCTGAGAAGCTGTAATCTGTAGTAAATGAACCGAGTTCCTTCATTCCGATGACAAATGAGACCCAGAGAATGGGCACTATACAGGAATATATAGCCCAGCTGGCCCCATAGCAAAGTAATGATAAAATGAAATCAGACCAATAACCAGCAAGCCTCGGTCATTCATCACTACAGATGCAATTGAGTTTTGTCATGAGATATTATATCGTAATGATGCTGGTGTCTTGTCTTAGTCATTAGACCATTTCAAGCTTAGTCAGTATATTAATACAGGCCGGTTTGGGGTCTTTTGTAGTATGTTTTAATCATAGAAAGCAAAGTACAAATTCAACATAAATACATGTAAAAAACAATATTTTTATACTTTTAACACATTTGAAAATCTTTGGTTATAATGGTGAAGAGTGCAACACCAATTTTTACAGCTCTATATATCTCATCTATTTTTTCCATAATAATTCCACTAACTTTATGAAGCTCCATCAATTTCAGTCTGTTTATAGCCTTGGTCTCATAGTATATCACATCATATAAATAAAGCAATTCAGTCAAGGAGCCTCACTGCAAAGTCAAATGGTTGAAAAATTGTTAGCAGGAAAACTCGTTCCCGATTAACTGTTATGAACATGTCAACAGTCACCCTGCAAACAAGTAAACAATTGTTCTTTGAGTTATATGATTTTTCTACACACAGGAAAATCTTTATAGGCAGCAGATTGTCTGGTGTAAACCAATGTTCTGCTGAAAACATGCACCATGTATGCGGACAGAATGGTCACATTGCTCATCAGCCTGTGTAAGTAGGCAAGTAAACAAGCACCGTAAAACTAAAATGTATTTGCGCTTATCCTTACACCGAGTTCGCATTAAGCTTGTGAGTAGGGATAAGCAAACCACACTTTAAAGTTGGAGTTCATACCGAACACAGGATTTACAATAATTTTCATTCCAGAGTTCAAGTGCTTTACATATGCAAACCACTGGATTGGGCATCACTGTGGTCGGGTACAATCAGTGCTCAGCTGCTCGCACTGGGGGGAGATAAAATGAGCACTGCCTAATCAGTGACTTCAATGTGGTTCAGGTTAAGTTTAGGCCCAGTGCAGAACTTTAAGGGTAAGTTCACACTTACCCGGCGGTTCGGTCGGCGGCTGCTGGCGGGACCCGCCAGGAAGCTCCGGCGCCGTGCACCGGCTTCCTGGCGGTTATGAGCTGCGGGAGCCGGGCGGTAACCGGCGGCTGCCCAGCGGGTTCTCGGCGGCGATTCTGCAGCGGCTGGAAGCAGCACATGTTTCTGCTTGCAGCCGCTGCAGAACCGCCGGTTTTTACAACATGTTCATTCTTTGCTAACCCGCTGGGAAACCTGCGGGTTAGCAACGGATGACGCTGGGGAACCGCCGGTATGTGCACAGCCTTGGGCGGGCTACATTAGTTTTAATGTTAATCCAAACGCCGGTTTGGATTAACATAAATTAACATAAAACTAATGTATGCAAAACGGCGGTTTACACAGGTAAACCGCCGAAAACCCGCCCAGTGTGCACATACCCTAAAAGTCCAGCTGAATCTCCAGAACCCAAACTTCCACGGATCCACTCATCTCTACTTGTGAGTGTTACGGCATTTCTCCCAAAACATGAAAAACACTGAGGGAGATTTATTAAAAATATGTTAGAATTCTGCCTCAAATGAAGCCAGAACATACATGCTACATGCCAAAATAAGGTTTTAGACACATTATTGCACCTCATTAGACACTATTAGGCAACACACTGGCGTTTAAAATAACGGTCCATTTGTTGTCCAAGAGAGTTGGGTGATAGATCTCCGTTTTTTGATCCTTGTGGCATGCAACTGCAATGCAAATGTGTGTTTTTTTTCCTCAGGTATCATCCCAGTGCTGTCCGTATGTCATCCATGTGCTGTCTGTTTGTAATGCGATTTTCTCATGCAATTCCAATCAGAAATCAGTGAACACATTGGCTACACAGTTACCCTTACTGTGTTAAATAGCACACTCCCAATGTTGATCCTTTGTAGCGGTGTCCCCATGAAGCTTGGCGGCTGCGCATTTGCTTCTGTGTTTTCAGGATTTTGTGATTGGAAAATATTATTGCCACCTTGGAAAATGTTCAATCACCTTACTTTGAACACTTCAGAGCGTGTTTTATTTTACTGGGTTATTTCCAGGAGATTTGGAAGTCCTTACCCAATTAATGTGCATCCGAGGAGGTGGCATAGAATGTGGGTTCATCACCTACTCCTTGAACGCAGCTCCCGCAGTCATTTATGGCGAATTACGCAGTCATCCTGCAAATTTTTTGCATACACCAGAATGACCATCCAGACATATGACCTATTGTTGGAGATGCTGTGGCCTGGCATCACCTACCAGACTATACAAATGCGACAATGTATTTCTGCTGAAGAGAGACTGCTGTTGACACTGAGGGATGGTGATGTTTGAAAAATGTCTGATTTATAAAATTGTCTTTAATATGTTGCTTTTAATGGGCACATGTTAAGGTAATAGTTGTTATCTTTGAATTGTGTGCACACATTTCCATGTTTTGACTGTGTATGTTGTGCACCCAAAAAGGTCATGTTGCCTTTTTGTGAGTTTTTTTTTCATGGCACAACTAACCAACTTGGAGGATTGGTAGCCATGAGTGTAGCAGCATATATGACTGAGACACAGATGTTGTTTTTTGTAGCACACTGGAAGGCATAACAATATTGTGCACAGAATAAGGAAATGTCCATGTGCGTATTTTCGCAATTATCGTCTTTGTCCAAACACCGACAACTTCCATTTTGTGAAGTACATAAATATTAGTCTATCCTTAAGGTGGTTTCATACAAACAGTAAAATAATAATAACAACCTTTACAATGTAGTCACAAGTATACATGTACTTTCATCTCACCATGTGTGTTAATGTTGTTAATGGATTGTGTATTGATGTTGTATGTACTCCTATATTTTCTAATACTTTTTCTGTTTATTGTGTGTATTTTAGACACTGACTGTAAAATATCAAATTATATCTTAGGTTCCTTGCAACTGGCCTGTCATTTGCAGGTTTACATCTCGAGTTTTTGTTGGGCAAGTCAACCATTGGGCAAAGTGTACACTCTACCTGCGAGGAGATATAGAGTAGGCTTCAGCCAACAGTACTCCCTGAACTTAATGAGGATGGCTGGTACCGAATTGCCAACGGTTTTCATATCACTTGCCTATTTCCCAACTGTATTGGATCTCTTGATGGCAAGCATATACGCATAAAGAGCCCACCAAACTCCATAACCCAATTCTTTAACTATAAGCATTATTTTTCAATTGTTTTGTTGGCTCTGGGATTAGCACATATCACTTTATAGCTGTGGATGTTGGGGCCTATGGACAAACCGGAGATTCTAACATCTTGAATAACCCGATACTTGGTCGGTGGCTCATACAAAAAGATCTGAGCGTCCCCCCATCAGCCACAACTACCAGACTCCTTGGCAGAACTGTCCCTTTTGTTGCCATTGGTGATGAGGCCTTTCAATTGAGGCGTCAAGTTATGCGGTCATACCCCAGACATGGATTAGATTACCGTCGGTGTGTTTTCAATTATAGACTTTCCTGTGCTCATAGAATGGTTGAATGTACATTTGGTATCCTTACTGCCAAATGGCGTATACTAATGTCACCAATACTACTTAGTGAAACACATTCAGTATTTCAGTAATTAATGTATGTGTAATTTTGCATAATTCCACAAGGATACATGACCGACCAACCGAAGTGGCATTATCTGACACTCAGCAAGACACTCCTTATCCTCCTGTAGAGCAGGTTGTATTATCTAGGCAGGAGCCATCTGCTTTGGGAGTCCGTGATATGTTCATTAATTATTTTGTGTCTCCAGAGGGTTCCGTTCCATGGCAGGATCATGATGTCAATTTCACCTAAAATGTTTTTTTTTTTTTTTAGAAGCATGTAAATGTTTCAACATGCCCTCAACCATTTGTTTTGGTTTGCACCAAACAGTGTTATGTTAACCACATTGTTTAAAGACACATTGTTGTCGAAATTGTATCATAAACACAAAAAAATGTAAACACAAAAAAATGTACTACTTTGTTTTGTGCATAACATACAAAAGTAAAGGTTTGAAAAATATTGTGTTCATATTTAAACAATGAAAACAAACTTAAATGTTTTCTATATATGGGGGAATTATTGGTAGAGCCATGGTTTTGGCCATTATTAGTTTGAAGGCCATGACGCTACTGTTGTCATCATTCCTGGTCATGGAGGAGGTCTGGGAGTGATGACTTTGCAAGAATGAGTTGTTATCTGTTGCAGCGGCATAAAGGTGTTGGTTGTCTGGGAATGAAGTTGATTTGTGTTGGCAAACCAGACAATTTGAGGCATGTGTTGGTCTGACATTCGACCCTGCACATTGTTTTGTGGATGTTGTTGGACTTATGTATATTGGCCTTGCCCTGGCCAAGTATTAGTGGCTTGCCCATATAAAACACCATGTGCCTCATGTAATTGACTTTGTAAAGACCATGGTGGAGGCTGTTGACTTTGTAATGCAGGTTGGAGCTGTGTGTGTGTGGTAAGTGAGGCACATGCGGAATTGTATGTAGTTGTTGCAATGGAGGTTGTTGCACTACAGGTGCTGCTTGCGGTACTAGTGGTAGTGGCGCAACTTGTGTTTGCTGTGTATGCTCTGATGATCAGGGGCTTGCCTGCGTGGACATTGGCTCAGGCATGCACAGCCTATTGTCGACTGAATTTTGCCATTCTTCTAGGAGGTGAAACATCACCCATGGATTGTTAGGTGGCAGGCAGACATCCAGGACAATCTGGATGGCAGCCCTTGCATGTAATCTCACTGGTCGAGGATCTCACATAAATAGTTACTGAGGCTATGCCAAAAGTCTTCCTCCCCATCATCATTGACAGTACACACAACATATTGCAGCACACCTGTGTCAACCCTGCACCTAGGGTTGGTGATGGGTAACTCCCTTCGGTGTCTTGACCTACGTACTACAGGAGAGGACAAAGGGGACATAGCCAGTGGCAAACAGTGACTTGAACTTTGTCCAAGGTCCACTGGAGGATGCACAATTGCTGAGACCGAGGCTTGGGCACTGGATGCGCAATCTGCTGGGCAGGAAGATGGTGATGCATTATTTTCCTGCGACACAGATAGGACACATCCCTCATTACCAGAATCTGCACCACAATCGATGTGTGACTCATTTTCCGATGCTGAATGCAAACTGAGGTTGCTTTCGGTTCTATAGGGAAACATGAATGGATATTTGACAACAACATTGCTATGAATGCAGACATTCGGGACACATATTTACATAAATATTACATATGATCTTAGGTCCAGAATTGGTGGTAGGAAATTAAGACGGTTGAAGTATATATATTGGCGTTCTTTTGGCGCTTCTGACCCACTTGGTGGCTGATTTTTCTTTTCACGATACTGGTCATGACAACTCTGTCATTTCTTGGCTACAAGATCAACTGCGTTTGCAAGAAAGGTAAACCCATAATTACATATCAACAAAATATGACTAAACACCAACACATCCAGATTGTGGATGAGAAAAAAATGTCTGACACACGTTAATGTGTTGTCACTCATACAGTAACATTGGTCTGAGAGCAATGCGATATTTTATTGCATTGCACTCGTCCATTTTTCACCCCAGTGTGTCCCAGCCCTTAAAAGTGTCCACAAAAGGAAATGTGGTTAATGTGTTTTTAAGGTGCATCAAATTTTGTGTACCTCAACTTTATGTTAACAATTGGTGTTGAAGTATTCTACTAATAGCTGATGCAAACTTACACTCCCTGACAGAAGTTAAGTCGCTTATCCATGTAATGTAAATAAAAGCTTATAACCTAATGCTAAATTCATCCATTGGTTGTATAAATTACTCTTTTGAAAGCTGAAACCCTCCGAAATGTGGTTTAGGTTAAGTAAATAAATTGGCATCAATGCTGAAATATTGATCATTTAATGAACACAGAATGGTCAGATTTTGGCAAGACAAAAGTTTTGTCGCCCACAGAAAGTAATGTGATTTTCAAACAAAAAATTTACTTAAAATACAAATATATCTTGCATAACATTGGTGAGTGAAGTTGTGGTGCTATTAGAGTCATATTTAATATTTTGTGTGACTTCCATGAGCTTGAAGGACTGCATCCATGTGGTTCAACAGTGATTCATACAATTTATTAATGAAGTCACCAGGAATAGCAAAGAATGCAGTCTTATGGCCCCTTTACACGCAGCTACAGGTAACAGGTTTTCCACAGGTAACTTACTGGCTGCAGTGAAATCATGGAGACATGGTTCTATCTTGTTGCTGTGTACAAATGAAACTATGTCTCCATGATTTCACTGCAGCCAGTAAGTTACCTGTGGAAAACCTGTTACCTGTAGCTGCGTGTAAAGGGGCCATTTACATGCCTCCCAGAGTTCATTTCGATTTTTTGGTTTTGTCATCAAAGCTTCCGCTTTCATCCATCCCAAACATGCTCAATGATGTTCATGTCTGGTGACTGGGCTGGACAGTCCTTGAGCACCTTGATCTTTTTTGCCTGGAGGAACTTTGTTGTAGAAATGGATGTATGAGATGGAGCACCATCCTGCTGCAGAATTTGACCCCTTTTATGATTTGGAATATAAGAGGTAGTTAATATTTCTTAATATTTTTGGCTACTGATATTGCCTTCCACCTTACAAATGTTTTGAAAACCCCCATACTGAATGTATCCCCAGACCATGATCTTTCCAACACCAAATTTAACTGTTTTCTGGGTGTATATTGGATCCATAAAGGCTCCAGTAGGTCTCCATCAGTTTTTACGACGGCTGTGGTGTAATTCTACTGAAGATTCATCAGAGAAATCCGCCTTCTGCTACTTTTCCAGCGTCCATCTGTTTTGCAGGCTGTGGGACTTTGCAAATGCCACACGTTTTTTTATTTGTCTTTTGTTTAGTGCTGGCTTCTGGGCACTGATTCGACCATGGAGGCCATTTTGATACAGAATCCTACAAACTGTTCTAGTTGACACAGGGACTTAAAGTGACCAGGCCTGTTGGAGCTCTGCTGCAGTGGAAGAGGGGCTTGCTTTGGATTTTCTAATCAACAAACATTCCTCCTGAGCAGTTGTCTTGCGGGGTCTGCCGGACCTGGGCTTGTCAAACACATCTCCAGTCTCTTCAAATCTTTTTTTAATTCTTTGTACTTGATGCTGAGACACATTAAAGGTGCCAGCCACCTCTGCAGTGGATCTGGTCTTCAGCCTCTTGATAATCAAGACTTTGGTCACAGGGTGGATTTTTAGCATGTTGTCAGAGCTCAAGTTGCAGTTCAACTGAAGGTCTGGGGTGCAGGGTTTTTTTTTTTAGACACACCCACTAGGGATGGGCGAATCTACTCGCTAGGACTCGTTACTCGGCGAGTAGTAAGGGACTCGCAGGACTCGGTACTCGGCGAGTTTCCCAGTGATGACTCGCACGAGTCCAATGCAAATCAATATCAATCCTAGTTTTGTCAGAAACGCTGACAAAACTAGGATTGCCATTGTTTGCATTAGACTCGTGCGAGTCATCACTGGCTACTGTGCCAGTGATAGCAGGGAAACTCGCAGATAACTGCTGTTTCTTTGCGAGCCGAGTCCAGCTGTCTTCTCTGTGCAGCTCCAGGGTCCTAGAACCTGCCTGCTCACAGAGATGTAGCAGTGCTGAGATTATTCTCAGTCTGCTCATTCCCTGTGCATGTAGCAGAGAGGACATCGCGTTTTGGACTACGTCGGACGGAAGAGGATTTTTTTAATTAAAGATGGAGTCCCTAATGGCTTTTTTTTTTATTTCAAATAAAAAATTTTCTCTGTGTTTTTTTAACCCTTTATTGGAGATTCTTAGTGGCTGGGTCAAACGTGGCCTGACATTAAGAATCTCGGGCTTAATACCAGCTTGTATAACAAAGCTGGTATTAACCCCTTTATTACCCAGCGTGCTACCGCCACCAGGGCCGCTGGAAGAGCGGGGTTCAGCGCCAGAGGATGGCGCTTCAATGAACGCGCCATCTTCTGGGGCGGCTGCGGGCTGCAATTTGCAGCGGGGGGTGCCCAGAAAGCTTGGGCATCCCTGCGCTGCGGATTCCAGCCCTCAGCTGCTTAGCTGTACCTGGCTAGACATAGAAATTGCGCGGAGCCCCACGCATTTTTTAAAAATTATTTAATGAATTTCAGAGTCAGAGTCTCAGAGTCAGAGTCAGAATCTCAGAATTTCATGAAATAATTTAAAAAAAATGCGTGGGGCTCCGCGCAATTTCTATGTCTAGCCAGGTACAGCTAAGCAGCTGGGGGCTGGAATCCGCAGCGCAGGGATGCCCAAGCTTTCTGGGCACCCCCCGCTGCAAATTGCAGCCCGCAGCCGCCCCAGAAGATGGCGCGTTCATTGAAGCGCCATCCTCTGGCGCTGAACCCCACTCTTCCAGCGGCCCTGGTGGCGGTAGCACGCTGAGTAATAAAGGGGTTAATACCAGCTTTGTATTATCAGCTGGCCCTAAGCCCGAAATTTATGGTGGTCACGCCAATATTAGACATGACCGCCATGAATTTCTATTAAATTGTTTTAAAAAAAACACAACACAAAGAAAATTTTTTATTAGAAATAAAAAAAAAAGCCATTAGGGACTCCATCTTTAATTAAAAAAATCCTCTTCCGTCCGACGCAGTCCAAAACGCGATGTCCTCTCTGCTACATCCCCTGTGTATAGATATAGATCTCTATGCACAGGGAATGAGCAGACTGAGAACAATCTCAGCTCTGCTACATCATCTCTGTGCACAGACATTCATGTCTGTACACAGGGATTGAGCAGACTGAGAACAATCTCAGCACTGCTACATCAGGCAGCAGGCAGGCTCTAGGACCCTGGAGCTGGCAGCCAGAACACAGAGAAGACAGGACTCTTATCTGTGCGAGTCAGCGATTACTTACAAAGTAAACTAGCAATGCAAATAAATGACAAAACTAGGATTGCTTCAGGCTGAAGCTTCCGAGACACATCTGCGAGTTGTAAATCTCACACTACTCGCTATTACTCGCTTCCCCATTCATTAACACTGGACTCGCTAGACTCGCAACGAGTAGCGAGTCCTGTGCTCGGACTCGCTAGAGTCAAGCGATTCCGAGTAATTTAGGATTCGCCCATCACTAACACCCACTAATCAACCGATCATTTACTGAGCACAGGTGAGGATGTAATCTAGGATTGGGTGCATTATATGACCAGGCGACAAAACTTTTGTCTTGTTAAAATCTGACCATTCTGTGTTCATTAAATGATAAATATTTCAGCATTGATTCCAATTTATTTTCTTAACCTAAACCAAATTTCGGAGGGTTTCAGCTTTCAAAAAGAGTACGGTAATTTATTCAACCAATGGATGACTTAACGTCAGGTTATAAGCTTTTATTTACATAACATCGATAAGCGACATAACTTCTGTCAGGGACTGTACACTAGACAATTTAAATTGTGTCACATTTATCATCCAGTATTGGGCACTGTGATACATTTGATGTATGATAATACTGTCTAGTCTAAGAATACACTGTCTAACCATTACCAAGGATTCGTAAATCTGCCTCATTGTATTATGCCTAGCACAGTATTACTGAAATCTCACCTAGCACCTCACTCTGCACCTACCACTGAAAGGCTGAATTCACATGGCCATTAATCAGCCATTACAATGGATTTCCCAGAGATGCATTGGAAAAAAGGTTGTGCTGAATTTTTTTAACATTGGAGTCTATAGAGAATGGATCCATTAAGGGATTGTTATCTTCCATTTGTAATGAATCCTGCAAACAAAAAAAAACTGATCCGTTACATAAGCAAGAAAAAACGGATGTCTAAATAACAGTTAATGGATCAATTTTCCATAGACTCCATTGTTAAAAAAATGAATCCTGCAGAAATACATTAGTTACCATCAGACTAAAAATTAGTGTTTGCACAACTTTTTTTCTAACGGATCTCTTTAGGATCTATTTTAGCAGATGATTACTGTACATGTGAATTCTCCCTAACGGCTCAGACATATGTGCGTTGAAATAGGATGAGAAAATCTCACAATGTATTCTGACTGATATTAATGAATAAGTGAAAGCAGATGAACGTTTGGCTTCAGCTTTTTTTCATCCAGATTCTGGATGAGAGAAAAGTAGCAACATACTGGGACTATGAGGGTACCTTTACACGCCGCTACGGCAGGATGGATGCATCCCGCTACAGGCTACAAATGTAGCTTGTAGCGCCAATATAGCCCGTCGTAGCGGCGTCTGAAGACGTGACGATACAGCCGGCAACAGATACATCTGTTTACGACCTCTGCTCGAAAACAGAGAGCTACAAAGCCGATGGTAGCAAGATGCATCGGCGTGTAAAGACGTTACGGAAGGGAACTCTGTACACCCTGCGATGTAGCTGCAATGTAGCTAAGGCGTGACCCTGGCTCCGTGTTACCGCGCCCCATGTGCGATCATTGGTGGAAGCTGCTGCATGACGATTGGTAGTCGCTGCATAGGGAGGCATATTTAAGGAGCTGACGAGTCACACTACACAATCGCTCGAGCGTGCTGTATTACTCAGCCTCCTGCGTTGCCTGCCCAATCAGGATGTTATTGCTTTGTCCTATCAGCGTACGGACGGCTCGTAATCCACAATTGTGGCACGCCTATGTGCTGTCCCTGCTGCACCAGGTACGCCCATAGTAGCTGGTTATAGCGGTGTGTAAATGAGCTACAGATGGCTACTTGAGACACCCGGCGATGTATCTAGCTATAGATGTCACGTAGCGTAGCGCACCTTATGGCGGCGTGTAAAGGTGATGCGTTGAGCGTTTGTAACCGTTTGAGCGTGCTCGTGCACGTGAAGTAGCGGGATGCATCCATCCTGCCGTAGCGGCGTGTAAAGGTACCCTGAGACTCGCCAATGCAAGTCAATGGGTGCTATAAATAATCGCACAGCACACTGATGACACGCTGACAGCATAGGGACAGCAATTTTAGCATGGTCTTTCCCATGCTGGAAAAAGTTAAAATAGAATAGACAGATAGATAGGATAGATACACCATGTTCCAAATTATTATGCAAATTGGTTTTAAGTGTGATAGGGTTTTTTTTTGTCAATGAAACCCATTGATGGTATTGTGTCTCATGGTTCTTTGGATCATTGAAATCAATCTCAGATACCTGTGATAATTAGTTTGGCAGGTGAGCCCAATAAAAGGAAAACTGGGTTTTCCACAATATTAAGCTGGCCACAGTTTTCAAGTAATATGGGAAAAAAAAAGGATCTCTCTGCTGCCGAAAAGCAACAAATAGTGCAATGCCTTGGACAAGGGATGAAAACATTAGATATTGCACGAAAACCTAAGCGTGATCATTGTACTGTGCAGAGAGTTCATCGGATTAAGAAAGCTGCTGCTAAAAAGGCCTTACAAACCAGCAAACAGATATTTGAAGCTGCTGGTGTCTCTGGAGTCCCTCGAACCTCAAGGTATAGGATCCTTCAAAGGCTTGCTGTGGGGCATAAACCTACTATTCGGCCACCCCTAAACAGTGCTCACAAGCAGAAACAGTTGCAGTGGGTCCCGATATACATAAAGACTGATTTCCAAACAGTTTTGTTTACTGATGAGTGCCGAGCAACCCTGGATGGTCCAGATGAATAGAGTAGTGGATGGCTGGTGGATGGCCACCATGTCCCAACAAGTGTCACATCGCCATCGGACTCGGTGGCCGGTGTTCCTGCCTCGGCCGCTGGGAGGAGCCGGATTCCTTCGTCTGGTGGTGCTGGTGATAGGAAGGCCTTGTCCTCATATGGACCTGCTCCAGCGACGTCTGCCTCTGTCGCTGAGCGCCGCTGTGTTTCCCCTCTGGGTGGTGTTGGTCGCAGAAGACGGGCCCTGCAGAGGTGTCCGTTAGGCGCAGCCTGCGTTCTTCTGTCAGAGGTGGGCTGGGTGGAGCCAGTCGTGCATCTCCATCTGGCCTGGCTCTAGGGGCGGTTCGGATGAGGTCATCAGGCTGTGAGCTCCAGCCTATGGGAGGTAACCGCGCCCTTCAAATACATTGGAGCCTGTCTTGCAGGCCGCCAGATATAGTTTTGGTTCCCCAGTGATAGTGTGTGTTTAGTTTTGTCTCTGACCTTGCCTGGATTTCTGACTCTGCCTCTGCCTATTGATTTTGTACCTCAGCTGCCCTCTTGGTTTTGCCCTTGACCTTTGCCTGGATTTTTGACTCTGCTACTGTCTGACGATTTTGTACCTTAGCTGCCCTCTCGGTTTTGACTCGGACTCCTGACTACGTTCTTCGCTTCCTGATTTTTTCCCTTCCTAGACGACCTCCCTGCTCTGCTGCTCCCATAGGCAGCTACCCCCTGGGCTCCGCTATAATTCCAGATCCCTGTATAGGGGTTAAGGGTCTCGGGGTTTCTCGGGGTGCTGCCTTACCAGCAGCTCAGCCTTACAGCGGACGGTCGTCACAACAAGGCTGCGACGTTAGCAAGGAGGTGGAGGAGTCATGTTTTGGGCCGGAATTATTGGGAAACAGCTGGTAGGCCCCTTTAAGGTTCCTGAAGGTGTGAAAATGACCTCTGCAAAGTATATAGAGTTTCTAACTGAGAACTTTCTTCCATGGTACAAAAAGCAAAAATGGTCCTTCAGGAGCAAAATCATCCTCATGCATGACAATGCACCATCTCATGCTGCACAGAATACCTCTGTTTCATTGGATGCTATGGCCATAAAAGGAAATAAACTAATGGTGTGGCCACCATCTTCCCCTGACCGCAACACTATAGAGAATCTTTGGAGTATAATCAAGCAAACATTCTATGAGGGTGGGAGGCAGTTCACTTCAAAACAGCAGCTCTGGGAGGCTATTCTGACATCATGCAAGGATGATATCAAAGAAGGGTTCCTATGTTAACATGTAACTTGGCCTGTTAGGATGTTTTGGAGTTAAATAGCTTTTTAATTCAGTAAGTGTGACCTGCTAATGCTGCAAATTCAACAAATGAGCATTTTCAGTTCTTTCAAACGTATCAAATGTTTAGAAACTCTACTGTGAGTAATAATTTGGAACAGTGCATTTAGAGTTTTTTTTTTAATTTTGAAGATTATACTTATCATTGGGAGGTTTCTTCAGTAAAATTCGATGTATACTCTAACGGGTGATGACTTTTATTACACTGACTGTCATTTGCACCGATCATTTAGGAAAATCAGTGAAAAAGAACATTTGCATAATAATTTGGAATATGGTGTAGAAAGGTCATAGGAATAGCTAGATCTGGCTTAAAAGTCTCCCACTGCTGCTTCCAGGGATGCCCATTAAGCTTCATGCATATTCACTGCATTGACCAGAAAACAGCCAATCACAGATGCTCACACTTTATGAAAGCCTCTGTGATTGGCTGTTGCAGTCAGACGGCATTTCCACAATCTGGACTGTGATTGTGCTTCGTTGCCATACACATTAGTGTATGGCAACCAACCTCCTGTCATAGTGTGTTAAATAAATATAAAAAAAAAGTGGGGGTTCGCAGTATTTTTAAGTCTAGCCCAGTGAATACAGCCACCCTCAGCTGTGTAATTTTACCTTGGCTGGCAAAAATAAAAAAATACGTCGCCTCCACGCTATTTTTAATTGCCAGCCAAAGTAAAACTAGGCAGCTGAGGGTTGGTATTTTTAGCGGGGTGAGGGCCCATTGTTTTAGGGTCCCCCCACACTAAAGTATAGAAGCCGCAGCTGCCTCTGAAAATGGTGCATTCATTGTAGCGCCTTTTCCAGGTGCTTTACCAGGTTCTTCTAGCAACCCTGGTAGCGGTAGCATGTTGGGTAAAAAGGGGTTAATACCAGCTTTATTTTTCCAGCTGGTATTAAGCCCTGTGTCACGCTGGGAGCGGGAGAGGCACTCAGCGTAGGACCACGACGGGGGGGGGGGAATAAGGAGTCCCTAAAGCTATGGGCACAAGAGGGAGAGGGTGACCCCTAGTCTTACTAGGGCTGACCCTGTCTGCCCTAACGTCCCTATACAGTTTCCTCAACTGTCGCCGACCACGAACCTCGTCCCTCTCTGATCCTAGCACTACCTTATCTAAGGATCAGATGGAGAGGTTCACTAGACCCCTCCACTAACAACTAAAGACAAACACAAGGAAAAAAACAGACAATGGGGAAAGAAAACACTTATCTTGCAGCAGAGCACAGCAACCTCCACAACCTCAGCTTCTGCTGGAGCAAGGATAATGAGTCCACAAGGAAATATCACCTGCACCGAGGGAGGGCAATGAAACTCCTTATAAAGGTGGGAAGAACCTGCTGGGTCCTAGAGACCCAGAATACTGGTGTAGAAACCAGACCGAGCACAAGACCTTCCCAGCCGTCTCCCCATGATAGGGAGATCTTATCATACCTTCTCTTTATCTACACAGAAGGTAAATGCCCCTGAAAGACGGACCGTCCTCAAACCTTATGGCTGATTGGCCAAACGCTGGGACCGTCTGCGCGTGGCCTCTACCCTGTCATCCGTGCCATCCGTGACAGTACCCCCCCGTCCACGAGTGGCCCCCGGACACTCAGGACCAGGCTTATCCGGATGGGAACGGTGAAAAGCGCGGACCAGCCTAGCGGCGGAGACTTCCGACGCCGGCACCCACATCCGCTCCTCAGGACCGTATCCCCTCCAGTGCACCAAATACTGAAGAGAACGGCGTAACCTGCGAGAATCAACCACCTTTGAGATCTCAAATTCCAAATTCCCCGCCACGCAGATGGCTCCGGGGGCAAAGGAGACGGGTTAGACGACGGCACATACGGTTTGAGGAGCGACCTATGAAATACATTGTGGATTTTAAGAGCGGGAGGCAACGCAAGACGAAACGCCACGGGATTGATAACGGCGGTTATCTGATAAGGGCCAATAAACCTGGGCCCCAACTTCCAAGAGGGTACCTTCAACTTCACATTCTTGGTAGACAACCACACGTAGTCATTCACACACAGGTCCGGACCTGGCGCACGCTTCCTGTCAGCCATACGTTTGTACCTGTCGCCTAAGAGCTTCAAGCTACTCTGTACCCCCCGCCAAACCGAGGAGAGGCATGAGGTAAATCGGTCCTCCTCAGGAACTCCGGAAGGACTAGTACCACTAAAAGTACCAAACTGAGGATGAAACCCATATGCACCGAAGAACGGTGACTTGCCAGTGGACTCCTGAAGACGATTATTAAGGGCAAATTCGGCCAAGGGCAGATAACTCGCCCAAGTCTCCTGATTGTCAGAGACAAAACACCTCAGATAAGTCTCCAAATTCTGATTCATACGTTCGGTCTGCCCATTGGACTGAGGATGAAAAGCAGAAGAGAAGGACAAAGCAATTCCCAAACGTGCACAAAAAGCCTTCCAAAACTTGGAGACAAACTGAGTACCCCGATCAGAAACCACCTCGGAGGGAACTCCATGAAGCTTCACAATCTCACCTACAAACACCTGTGCCAGTGTCCGAGCATTAGGAAGTGCGGGCAGTGCCACAAAGCGAACCATCTTACTGAATCTATCAACCACTACCAGCACTACCGTCTTGCCTGCCGACGCCGGGAGATCGGTGATAAAATCCATTGACACATGCGTCCATGGCCTCTCAGGAATAGACAATGGCAAGAGAGAACCAGCCGGACGGGTATGCGGAACCTTAGCCCGTGCACACACACTACAGGCAGATACGAATTCCGCTACGTCCTTCCTCAACCCCGGCCACCAAAAGCGGCGAGATAAAAGATCAAAGGTGGCCCTACTGCCGGGATGCCCTGCCAATACGGAGTCGTGATGCTCTGACAGCACCCTGAGACGCAAAGATGATGGCACAAAAAGTCTCCCAGAAGGACAGGAGGCAGGGGCGCCCCCCTGGACCTTCAACACCTCCCCCTCCAGATCAGGGCAAAGAGCAGAAACAACCACCCCCTCCTGTAAGATGGGAACGGGACTTTCATGAGCACTACCACCCGGGAAACTACGCGACAATGCATCAGCCTTCACGTTCTCAACCCCCGGACGGTAAGTGACGGTAAAATTAAATCTCGTGAAAAACAAGGACCACCGAGCCTGCCGGGGATTGAGACGCTTGGCGGACTCAAGGTAAGACAGGTTCTTGTGGTCGGTAATAACCGTGATGGGATGGACAGCCCCCTCCAGCCAGTGACGCCATTCCTCAAAAGCCAATTTAATAGCCAACAGCTCCCTATTACCAACATCATAATTCCTCTCGGCCGACGACAACTTCTTGGAGAAGAACGCGCAGGGCACCCATCTCCCAGGCGAAGGGCCTTGCGACAATACAGCCCCCACCCCCACCTCCGACGCATCCACCTCCACCACGAAGGGCTGAGAAAGATCGGGCTGACGGAGAATAGGTGCGGAAACAAAACAACGCTTTAGGGAGGAGAAAGCCCGGCGAGCAGACTCCGACCACACGGAAAAATCTGTCCCCTTCCTAGTCATGTCCGTAAGAGGCGTCACCAGCACCGAATAGTTCCGAATAAAGGTGGGAAGAACCTGCTGGGTCCTAGAGACCCAGAATACTGGTGTAGAAACCAGACCGAGCACAAGACCTTCCCAGCCGTCTCCCCATGATAGGGAGATCTTATCATACCTTCTCTTTATCTACACAGAAGGTAAATGCCCCTGAAAGACGGACCGTCCTCAAACCTTATGGCTGATTGGCCAAACGCTGGGACCGTCTGCGCGTGGCCTCTACCCTGTCATCCGTGCCATCCGTGACACCCTGAGATTCTTAATGTCATGCCAAATTAGACCCAGCCGTCAAGAATCTCAAATAATTGTTTAAAAAAGACACAACACAGAGACAAATTAATTTATTAGTTCTAAACACACAGAGCTATGGGAAAATTAGGCAGCAGAGGGTGGCAGCTCGCAGCTTTCCCCTTTCACTGGGCTAGACTTAAAAATACGGTGAAGCCCCACACAGTTTTTTATTTGTTTAATTATTTAACACCCTATGATGGCATGTTGGTTGCCATACACTAATATGTATTGCAACAAAGCATAATCACTGTCCATATTGTGGAAATGCAGTATGACTGCAAGAGCCAATCACAGAAGCTCTTGGCTGTTTGCCAGTCAATGCAATGAATATGCATGAGACTTAATGGCGGCTCCGGAAGCAGCAGCAGGAGACTGGCAAGTCTGATCTAGTTATTCTACCATCTATTCTGTCTATTTACGTATATACTCGTGTATAAGCCAAGTTTTTCAGCCCAAAAATTGGGCTGAAAAGTCACCCCCTCGGCTTATACACGGGTCAATACGGTATGTGGTGTGTGGGGGCTGTGTCCGGGTGCTGGGGAGGCTGGAGGAGGCGGGGGGAGGCTGCTGACAGAGCGGCCCGTCACATGGGGCCGCTCAATAGATACCCCACTGGGGGCCTGTATATATCTGGGGGCTGCACAGTGTGGGGGGGCTCTGCACTGGGGCCTGCTATATACCCCACTGGGGGCCTGTATATATCTGGGGGCTGCACAGTGTGGGGGGGCTCTGCACTGGGGGCCTGCTATATACCCCACTGGGGGCCTGCTATATACCCCACTGGGGGCCTGCTATATACCCCACTGGGGGCCTGTATATATCTGGGGGCTGCACAGTGTGGGGGGCTCTGCACTGGGGGCCTGCTATATACCCCACTGGGGGCCTGTATATATCTGGGGGCTGCACAGTGTGGGGGGGCTCTGCACTGGGGGCATGCTATATACCCACTGGGGGCCTATATATATCTGGGGGCTGCACAGTGTGGGGGGGCTCTGCACTGGGGGCCTGCTATATACCCCACTGGGGGCCTGTATATATCTGGGGGCTGCACAGTGTTGGGGGGCTCTGCACTGGGGGCCTGCTATATACCCCACTGGGGGCCTGTATACATCTGGGGGCTGCACAGTGTGGGGGGCCTGTATACCTCTGCGGGCCTGAATACCTCTGGGGGCCGCCTGTATACCTCTGTATACCTGCTGTATACCATACTGCTGGGGCCTGTATACCACTGGGGGGGGCCTGTATACTTCACTGCTGGGGGCTGTATACCACTGGGGGACCTGCATACCTTACTGCTGGTGGCTGTATACCTGTCCTGGTGGCTGTATACCATACTCCTGGTGGCTGTATACCTCACTGCTGGGAGTCGTATACCTGTGCTGGGGTCCACCCTCGGCTTATTCGCGAGTCAATAAGTTTTCCCAGTTTTTGGGGGCAAAAGTAGGGGGGTCGGCTTATACACGGGTCGGCTTATACACGAGTATATACGGTATATTTAATCTATCTATTTTATCTGTCTGTCTACTCTTTTCTAACTATATACAGCATGGAAAAGACAATGTTAGATTGTGAGCTCTCATGGACAGCGTCCTCTCTTCTTCTGTACCAGTGTGCCATATGTTGTTCATGTACCTTGTACTTGTCTTTGTATACCCTTTCCATATGTAAAGTGCCATGGAATTTATGGTGCTACAATAATAATAATGTTAAAAATGCATTGCACACGGACATTACACTGATGTTAGCTGACAAAAAATGCACAAACGCATTGCACTATCATACTACATGGATCAAAAAACGGATGTCACTTGTCCTACTCTCCTGGATAAGAAATGGTCCAATTTTTCATACTGTCGTGTGTTTCCAGCCTAGGACTGAATAACAAAAATGCTGAAAGGAAATTGACAGGGAAACTGATCTGATAGTTTGTGGAGAGATTATTTCTACAAGTCTAGACCACTGTTCCCCAACTCCAATCCTCAAGGTCCACCAACAGTGCATGTTTTCAGAATTTCCTTAGTATTGCACAGGTGATCATTTAATCTTGATGATTCCAACACTTATGCAATACTAAGGAAATCCTGAAAACAAGCACTATTGGTGGGCCTTGAGTTGGGAAACACTGGTCTAGAGCATCAGTTTTTATGCTCGACAGTTGCAGGCACCTGTCCAGTAATTACATTTTATGTTACATTGGAATCCAGCTCCAAACTAGTACAATGGGGTAAATCGTGATGGCAACTGATGCATGTTTTGCACAAGAGGCTACGAAGAGACCATTCTGTGGCATAAGCTTGTGATGTTCATGATGCCTATTAGAGCTAAATCCTACTCTTGAGATTTCATTTCATAACTTTGTGATTGAAAATAATTTCCATTCACTTGAATGGGGTTGTTTCAAATATATGGTACAGTTGCAACAAATATGCAATGTGTGCAACATACGCTTAGATTTTACTCTGAAACCCTGCAACACTTTATAGAAAACATTGTAAAGCCTTCAAAGACTAGAAGGAGATACCTGAATAGTGGTCTTCTGCCAGATTCTCCTGCAATAGAAATGTCTTTTAATAATGCCGCTGTCAATCACTATCAGCAGTATGAGACAATAGAAGCTTTCAGTGTAAGGCCGGTTTCACATCACGATTTGTGGCTGTCCGTGGGGATCCGAGTTTTGGCAGGTTCCCCACGGACAGCCATGAATCCACACGGATCCCTGCAGTCGAATGGCAAATAGCCATCCGTATCCGATCCGATACAGGATCCGTGTGGATCCTGTTCTCCCTGCCTGTCCCAGCATCTTCTCTATCTGTCCCTGTCACTCCCTGTCTCTCCCTGCCTGTCCCTCTTCTATATCTGCTCTCCCTCTCTCTATCCTCCCCCCTGTCCTCTCCCCTCCAGTAAGTGAAAAATAAAAAAAATCCTCCCAGAGGATACTTTATCTTCCGGTGACTCCATGCGACAATCACCATCTGGTGGCTGCAAGAGCCTCTCGTGATGTCACAGAGCCGGTCACCTGACGTGTCAGCAGGCTGCGATTTTGGATCCGTGACCAAATCGGAAGGCTATGGATTGTGCTTAAATCGGATGGCCAAAAGGACACATCTGAGCACAATCTGAGCCCATAGGGATACATGGCAGGCAAAATTGCATCCGTGTGTATCCGTTGTCAAATGGATACATAGGGATGCCTCAAATTTGTGATGTGAAACCGGCCTAAAACGACCTGCTGCAATTGCACAGCTAAATTGAATCATTCCTCCTGTGATTCGGGCAACATAAATCTAATGATGGTTCCTTTTACCTGCTTCTTTCATCTTCTAAGGCTACATTCAGATACACCTTTTTTTCCTTTTCTCTTGTGGTCCATTTTCCAGCTGCTGAACTGATTGGATTTTCAAAAATCGCACCACCCATTCACACTGTGCATTTTTGCTCCTTTTTCTCTGCTGCATTATTTTCCCATTTAGAAAGGTTCCCTATGAGAAAAAGGGAGGCTAAAAACACCACTGAAACTAACATGCACCTACGAAAAACAGATCAGTCCTCCAGGCAAAAAAGGATCACTTAAACCAGTGATGGCGAACTCCAGGCCTCAAGTACCACCAACAGTGCAGGTTTTCAGGATTTCCTCAGCATTGCACAGGGCTTGGAATCATCCCCAGTGCAGGTGATTATATTATCACCTGTGCAATATAAGGAAATCCTGAAAACCTGCACCGTTGGTGGCACTCGAGGCCTGGAGTTCGCCATCACTGACTTAAACAATTCCCAGTCTGAATAGTCAAAAGTGATAACCTATCGGCTTGGCTGGGAATTCATTTGTGATCCATTTTTGTACAGTGCCCTGCAAAAAAGAGATCACAAAAACGGATGTAAAAAAGCATAATCTGAATGTAGCCTAACACACATGCTAAATATTAGCCTAAATATGAATAGTGTAGTTTATGAGCAAATTTCTTCCTACTGCTGTTAAAGCGTAAGCCCCTAGGATCATGCCTGACTATAGAAAAAGTATAGAAAGGGGCAAACATTTGGCTTTGTCACTGGACTAAAAATGCTATGTGTTTAGTATATTGGTATTTACACCCAGGAAACTTTAATGACAGAATATGAATTGCTACAATAACCAATATTCTAAAATTTGACGCTCAAAATACCAATATTGTTATTAAAAAATGACTTAATCTTTCACATTGGTTCATGTAATGGCAGTGACACAGTTAAAACATCTCAGTGCTGAGTATTCAAACATCTTATTGTTCTTTTTAACGCCTTTAACCCCAGGGAATTTGGATCAGCTGGTGTCGATTTTACAAATTAGGAAATGAGGTTTGGTATCTACACGAGTTCCTATCAATCTGAGCATCTCCATGCTATCTGTATAGGCAATCCAATCAGGAGATTGCTCTCATTTGTGTAATCTTTGAAGTCCTTTGGGTCAGTCAAGACCCATTACTCTAAAAAGCTGTTTAATCCTTTTAGGATCAGGAGATAAGAGTTGATTTCCTGAACCTGCAGGTTTAGGAATAGGCAATATTTTTAGTCCGGTATCACGAACAATTGCCTTCAGTGTCTGGGAATGTTGGGTATTCCTACATAGTTTCTTGCATGGAGTTTCTATACAGACACAGGTGTCCAATAGTCAAAGCTTCACGTTTCTTTGAATTCCAAGTACTTGAGCATTTCTTGAGCATTTCTATTCTATTTCTAGTCATACCTATCCATACGACTGATATCTCGGAATATCACTGGCATCTGTCATGGCTACGAATGCAAACTTCAAGCTTAATCAGAGCTAAATGTAAGAAGTTCTGCTTGTTGCTATTTGTCTCGTCACAGATGAAGCTCAGCTTGCTGGTTTAGCCTGGGCTATCAGGCATCTGGGAATGACATGTAGATCCATCACAGGGAATTAGACAGAGCATCCTTCCTGCTCTGTTTACATAGTAATTCAATCTGTGCTGAGGCCCAGCAGAGTCTCAGGGTAAAAGTCTCCTCGTATCATGAAGGCGCTGCTTTATTTGCTGCCATGCAAACATTAATAGAGAAATTTCCTGGGAAAAGAAGAACGAATCCTGTAGTCAAAAGTTGAAAGACATTTTTGCATCTATTAACCCTTTTCACCAGTAATGAGTGACAGTGCATTTCTATTATATTTTGGTGACCTAACAATCAAAACCGCAGCAGAAATCCTGCTTAAAATCACGAGGTTATTGACAATGTGATTTGGTTTTGCATACGTTTTTTGCCATTGATATTTCTGAATTTAGCCCAGAAAAAAAAAGTGATGAGAACACGTTCAGAAACCTCAGCAGCCAAATACGAACCCAAAACTGCATGGTCTAAACAACCTGTATAATTAAATGGTGGTATAAGAGACCTGTCATGTCATGTGATCTGCAAGCAGGATATTATAGAGCAGGAGAAGCTACTGGAAGCTGGTTGATGTACATTCGTGAGAAAAATGTCTGAATTTACTGGAATGTAAACTTGAATTTTCTACATTGAAATGTCAGTTTATGTGTATATATATATATATATATATATATCTACTCTATAATTGCCGTAGGCATTTTCGTGTCGGACCCCGGAATCGCCGTGGCTTTGTCACTATGTGACGTCACCACGCGCGGAGCAATGGCCGAGAAGCGGCCATTGCGAGTCGCTGGCCGAAAATAGAACCAGAGGCCCGGCTACACAGTTAGCGATTTACCGCTGAGGTAGCGCGAGCAATGGCCGCGAGGCCATTGCGAGTCGCTACGTCAGCCGCCGCAAGTCCCCTTAGACTTTGAATAGGGAATCCATGCAAGTCGCTGTGTAGTGCGAGCAATGGCCGCGAGGCCATTGCGAGTCGCTATCACAGCAATACATCTACATCATTATTCTTCAATTATTCTTCAAATCATCATCATCATCATCATCATCATCATCATCATCATCATCATCATCATCATCATCAACTACTACTACTACTACTACTACTACTACTACTACTACTACTACTACTACCCGCACAGACACCCCCCCCCCCTCAATGGCCGCACAGACCCCCCCTCAATGGCCGCACAGACCCCCCCCCTCAATGGCCGCACAGACCCCCCCCCTCAATGGCCGCACAGACCCCCCCCCCTCAATGGCCGCACAGACCCCCCCCTCAATGGCCGCACAGACCCCCCCCCTCAATGGCTGCACAGACCCCCCCTCAATGGCCGCACAGACCCCCCCCCTCAATGGCCGCACAGACCCCCCCCTCAATGGCCGCACAGACCCCCCCCCTCAATGGCCGCACAGACCCCCCCCCCAATGGCCGCACAGACCCCCCCCTCAATGGCCGCACAGACCCCCCCCCCTCAATGGCCGCACAGACCCCCCCCTCAATGGCCGCACAGACCCCCCCCCTCAATGGCCGCACAGACCCCCCCCCCAATGCCCCCCCAATGGCCGCACAGACCCCCCCCCCCCTCAATGGCCGCACAGACCCCCCCCCCTCAATGGCCGCACAGACCCCCCCCCTCAATGGCCGCACAGACCCCCCCCTCCCCCCTCAATGGCCGCACAGACCACCCCCCTCAATGGCCGCACAGACCCCCCCCCTCCCCCCTCAATGGCCGCACAGAGCCCCCCCCCCTCAATGGCCGCACAGAGCCCCCCTCAATGTCCCAAAGTCAGCTGTGACCACCTGGCCCTTGGACACTGGCTGCCATGCACACATCAGCTGGTAGGCTCCCATCACTTACCCACTGAGGACGGATCACTTCCAGCACCTCTTTACATGGCAGTGCTCTGAACTTCTGAATCGTCCTCTCCTCACTCAGACACCTGGCAGGTTCCTATCCAGCCTACTCACTCCCAGCTGCAACCCAGTGAGTCAATCAGCACATCTTCACTCACACACAGACCTGACATGTGATTAACCCCCTGTGCACCATTCAGGTTTAGCCCAGCAAAGCACTCATCCTCACATGTTCACCCGCTCATTAGGCTCATGAATGTATCGGATCTTCAGCACTCACACTCAGCTGTTTTACTCAGCGAGTCGCTGGCCGAAAATAGAACCAGAGGCTCGGCCACAAACTTAGCGATTTACCGTTGAGGTAGCGCGAGCAATGGCCGCGAGGCCATTGCGAGTTGCTACCTCAGCCGCCGCACCTGCCGCAAGTACCCCTATACTTTCTATGGGGATTCCCGCAACCGCGCCGCAAGTGTAACGGTTGCGGCGCGGTTGCGGTAATCACCATAGAAAGTATAGGGGGACTTGCGGCAGGTGCGGCAAGTGCGGTTTTGCACTTGCGGCAAGTGCGGCCGCGAAAAAAACCGCAGTCAGCCGCGGTTTTTTTCGCGGCCGCACCTGCCGCAAGTGCAAAACCGCATTTGCCGCACCTGCCGCAAGTCCCCCTATACTTTCTATGGGGATTACCGCAACCGCGCCGCAAGTGTAACGGTTATGCGGCAAACGCGGCAGATGCGGTTACACTTGCGGCGCGGTTGCGGTAATCTCCATAGAAAGTATAGGGGGACTTGCGGCAGGTGCGGCAAATGCGGTTTTGCACTTGCGGCAAGTGCGGCCGCGAAAATCTTAAAAAAAATTTAAAATATTCTAGACACCCGATGCATTTGCATCGGGCTCACAGCTAGTATATATATATATATATATATATATAGGTATATACATATATGCAGTGGGTGATCCTACTCAGTCATTGACAGTTTTCTCTGTATGACAGTGCAGCAGACAGCTGTCAATGACTGAGTTGGACGACCCACTAGACTCATATACACACAATCATCAGGAATTTAATTTAATTTAGTAAGTTATATTGGATCTTTTCCAATAAAGCTATATATCATTCTTCTCAGCTCCTCCTTCTCCGCAAAGTGCTGTCCACAGAACAGACTGCAATGTGACAGGTTCCCTTTAAGTTTTTGTTAGTTTGTGATCATGCACTGCAAGGTATGCATTGGGTGTAGTCTTCAAGCAAGTTAAGCCCGGGTTACATATAACGATGTCCCAGCGATCCGACTAATGATGGGGGTTGCTGGGGCATTGTTATCTGATCGCTGGTGAGCTGTCACACAGGCAGAATTACCAGCGATCAGCGACTAGGGAGAATGCTGGTATCCAGGGTAAACATCGGGTAACTAAGCATAGCGCTGCCCTTAGTTACCTGATATTTACCCTGGATACCAACGTCCCAGCGTGTGCTGTGCGGTGCTGGGAGGTGGTTGATCGTTGGTCTCCCGCTGTCACACCAACGATCAAAACATGGCGCTGGCCATAATACCAATGATCAGCGATCAGCGAGCTGAGCGCTGATCGTTGCAGGGTGTCACATGCAGCGACTTCACTACGAGGTCGCTTGCAACGTCACAAGTAGTAAAACATCAGTAGTAAAACAATTAGGAGTGGAGCCAGAACGTAGAAAAGTTGTATCATGGAAAGATTTGCATCTGTTTTTGTTTTGTTGATGCACTTTTAGTTTTTACTTACAATTAGTAAGGTAAAAAACGTTTGTACCATGTTAGCCAGTAGATAGAAAAATATTAAAATCTGAGAGTCCTCAGTGGTTGATACCGTTTAATGGCTAACTGAGAAGATGGTAATAAATAGCAAAGCAAGCTTTCAAGACACTATGGCCTCTTCATCAAGCTTATAATGACAATAATGTATTTGAGTTAGCCATTAAAAGATATCAACCACTGAGGACTCTCAGATTTTAATATTTTGCTTCCAATTACTGATGGAAGATGATCAGAATACAGCTGTGTAACATTGCCCTTAGATTTTTAAAGCAAGATTCCAAATAAAGATGCATTTGAGCCGATAGATTTCTCTTAATTACTTTGATAGTCTCTATTTAGGTTAGGTTGAGATGAGTGTACTTTTGGTCAGTGTGCTGTTGGTTTGCCCAACTGACTGAGCGTGGATACTGAACTGACTAAAGTTAATCAATGTGTAAGTGCAAATGAGCAGTTTTCCCCATGTTTCTAAGGTTTGCATAGGAAAAATATAGCATTCAGTATTCTTGCTTTACAGACAATCATGCACGTAATGGCAAGAAGCAAATTGTCATTAGAAACCCAACAGACAGATGGGGTACAGGTTACTGTGTCCTCATCCAACAGTCATGAGTAGAGAAAATAAAAGCATAGCTTGCCCATATGCTCCTACAATTTTGCTTTACAAATTTATGAAGACCCGTTCCCAGGTCAGTTTTTCTCTTGTTTCATTAACTCTGCTCCAAGTATTCAGCTGTTTTTTTAAATCCACCATAGGACTCCAAAGATATGAGCCTTTAATTTACAGTCTTTATCAAGTGGCCATTCTTCTAAGGGTAATAATGCAGGTTACACTAAATAAATACACATTCCCAAGAATCCTTTCAGCACCATAAATCAAGAGCATGGTAAAGACCATAGAAATTAGCAGGAAATAAAAAAGCCCATATATCCGAAACTCAATGGTGGATTAAAAATAAAGACAAAAAGCAAAATACTTCGGGGAGCATTAGGTAGAAAATAAGAGGAAAAACTGGCCACTTGTTCCCCTGGTGGTTCCTTTTATTACTGAGGATCTGAATACTGACTTTGCCACAATGATACAGGCTTTGCCAAAGCTTTCAGTAAATAACTCATTTCCTATTTTAATACAGGAACCTGATGAACCTGTTAACGAAAGACAAACTGATGAAATTCCCAAAAAGAGAAGGCTGCTTTCTCTGGATACATTTAGGGGGTAAGGTATAAATAGTCTACGTATATACTGCTAGAAATTTACATTATGGGTTTTCTATAAATTATTATCGCCACCTGCAAGCTCTGTGATGAAATCTATTCGTAGCAACAGAGATTTCATAGGGGAATATAACAATATAAAGTAAATTTCTTGGGATTTGTGAAGGTAAATAAGTTTTGTAACACGGTCTGCTTTGATCTTTGCTTATGTGTTGATCCAACCAAAAATTGACGTTTTACATTATGACACAAGTAGAGTTTTCTTTTGGATTTTGTTGCCAGTGTAACATTGGATTCAGTTATGGATTTGGTGCAGATATCTCCATATCCATTACAAATCAGCACAAGGAATTTACATTCTCCAAATCACTAAACAGTCCACACTAAATGGAAATTAGCCTCAGTTTGTGGATGACATTTTTGAAACCTTATTTACTCTGCTGCTACTATACTTTTATGCAGATTTTCCATTATCAAATGCTCAACACATGATATAATGGGGACTGCAAATTGGGATAATTGTTTTTTTTTATTTTGTCTCTACATTGCAGAGATACATATATATAGCCATCAAAGTTGTTGGCACCCGATGAGTTAACTTTTGTTAAGTCCAAGCACTGCCACTCTACCCACACTGCAGGAGGTTATACCAGGGGATCAGAGCTGTTTTATCTTTAAATCTCACACACTGAAATCTGTTCCAAGCTAGGGGGCGGGGTAATGGTAAATTATTTGCTTTGTTCCTGCCTGCTTATGATTGGTCAGCATCATAAAAGGGCAGAACTGCACAGCCCCAGTGAAAACTATTGGCTAACACCCACTTAAGTTGGACTTGACAAAGATAACTCATTAGGTGCCATGGATTGCTAATATCTCCACAATTAAAGGCAGAATTTAAAACAAAAACAATGTTTTATTCTTTACATTATGCGAAATGGTTCCCTCACACTGGCGATGATTCTTTCATGCGATAGAATTGGATGCATTATGCAAATGACACTCAAGTCAAACTCTTCTCCGAATGTTAACCAAAAGTCATTCACTGCGCTACAATTCTCTCGAATGTGAGAATTGGAGCACAGATAAGGACAAGATTTAAAACTTAATGTCTTCATTTTCTCCATTGCCTGAGTCCATGGTGATTGAACTGCACTTCAAGCACATCCGACTGCAGTCTGATGTTTAACAAGTACCCATAGACATGTATGGGTTCACCTGAACTGCATATGGGAGCTAGTTGCATCATGTTGTGATTATTTTGTCATGCCAAATTGACATTAGAAAAACATCTTAGATCTGCAGTACCCCATAGTATACCACTGGTCCTAGTGCTATCATATGAACAGGGGTGAACCTAGCCTCTCTGCTGCCTGAGGCGAACTGCAAAACGGCGCCCCCCCCCCCCACCCACTAGAAAAAAATTTTAATTGATAAAAATAAATCTGGTTCCTACAGATTTATATTTATCCTGTAAAAATGAGCAAAATAGTGGACATTTTAGTTTACTGAAACAGAAAAAAAAGATGTCCACACAAAGATGTCTGCACCATCACACGCACATACAAGAACCACACAGAAGAATCCAGAACAATAATCATTAATGGCAATGGCAGCTTGGCACAAGCATTTAGACACATAATGACAACTGGCAGAGCCGTGGTCCTGCAGGCAGAACTGATTGCCAACCTCTGGCACACGCCTGCAAAACTCTGGACCGCTGCCTGGCACTGAATATTCAGACAAGTCGCCATGCCGCACCTTCCACACAACACAGGTAAAGACCTGCAGTCTGAGCATCAACAAGCCGCCACTGCACTAAGTTGGTAAAATGGCGCTTCTTCTCCATCCAACAGACCACACTTACTCCCGAATTGCTTAGCCAATCACAAGCGCCACACACGGGGCTGTCTTTATGTAATTAATAACAGGGTCCTTCCTATTGGGTTGAGCAAAGGATATGGGAGCAGGAAGGGGGAAGAGCACCACCGACCAACCGCTGCTCAGGAGAAAGATGGCTGGATGCCTGAATGTACCGAGGGGCAGCACTGGACCTGGTGTGTAAGGGTGGTTTCACATTTGCATTCGGAACGCAAGCGTAACAGAACGCAGCCAAACGCTGCGTTCCTATGTTTAACATGGGAACGATTCCGTTTGGATGCGCATAATTTATACGCCCTCCTCCGCCCTCCAAATGCAACATGTTGCATTTTTTGTGCGTTCACAGGTGCTTGTTTTATCAGCAAGTGCCCGCGAGTGCACAAACAATGCATGGATCTCAATGGATCCGCACTGTCCTCCGCATGGCAGCGCAGGAGAACGCTGCGGATCACATTGAAATTTCGTCGGCGGCGGCTGGGAGGTGGAGGATCTCCGCCACAGATCTCCGCCTCCCGGCCGCCGTCGAGATCACTGATTGGCTGGCCGAGCACCATACTGATGAGAATCTCCTCTGCGTTCACATCAGTATGGCAGCGTTTGCCCTGCGTTTGCATGCCCTGCGCATGCAGACACAAATGCAAATCTGAAACCAGCCTAAGTTATGGCCAATCAGTCCTGCAGCAGAGGGACAATGCATCCTGCATCATAGAAATCATAGGGCCCCATAGCAGAAGTTCTAATTGGGCACCCCCCAACAAAAGCAATATTTGGCTGGGTCACATAGGTACATCTCTCTCAATATGTCAGCCTTTACAAAGTAATTTTCCTCCTACTGAAGCCCCTAGATTCCCCTTTCATTGCCCTCTAAAGTGTGATGCCAACAAAAGTGCCCCACAAACACTGTATGATCCCCCACAGTGCATTCCTCCACATGCACAGTATGATGACCCTACTGCACCTCCTGCAACTACCCCAGTACTGCATGATCCCCAACTATGACCGCCGCCCAGCCCTCCATGTAGTAAAATGGACCTATGTACAGTATAATGGCCCCCAACACAGCCCTCAAATAGCCCTTCATAAAGTATAAAGGCTCCCTTGTAGCCTCCAAGTATTATCATGCCTCCCACAGAGCCCTCCAAATATTATAATGGCTTCCAAATAGTATAATTTGCTCCATATAATATAATACACCCCCATAGTATTCCACATAGTATACCGCATTCCTCCATATATTATGCACCCCCATAGTCTTCTATAAAATAGAATGCACCCCCCACAGTACTCGATATAGAAAAACGCACCCCCACAGTCCTCCATATAGTATATTGCACCCCGTAGTCCTCCAAATAGCATATTGCACCCCCACAGAACTCCATAGAGAACAATTCACCCCCACAGTACTTGATATAAAATAATGCACCCCCACACTCATCCATGTAGTATAATGCACCCCACAGTCCTCCATATAGAATAATGCAGCCCCACAGTCCTCCATATAGAATAATCACCCCCACAGTCCACCATATAGATTAATGCACCTCCACAGTCCTCCAAATAGTATAATGCACCCCACAGTCCTCCATATAGCATAATGAACCCCCACAGTCCTCCATATAGCATAATGCACCCCCATATTGCATACTGCACTCCCATAGCTCTCCATACAGCATATTGGACCCCCATAGTCCTCCATATAGTATAATGCACCCTCATAGTCCTCCATATAGTATAATGCATCCCCTATAGCCTTCCTTATAGTATAATGCACCCCCATAGTCTTCCATATAATACAATGGGCCACAATAGTTCTCCATATAGTATATTGCACCCCCATTGTCCTATATTATATTGTACATTACATAGTTTCCCATCAGTGTACTCACTAAAAAAAACTATTAAAAAAATAAAAAGTAAATACCTCTTCTCCTCAGCATCTCCTCTGCCGCTCTGCACGTCTCAGCACAGTGGCGCTAAGTGATGACATCATTGTTCCCCGCCGTGCTGAGCTGCAGAGGGGTGGACAGCGGTGGCAAGGACTTGGGAGAAGAATGCTGCCGGCAGAGGTGGCCGGGACTATAGGAGCAGCATGCTCGGGGGGGCCACCACTGGTACACACATGGCTCCGCTCCGTACACCTAGTACACACTCAGCTCCGTACCCCACGTACGCCTCGTACACAAGCGGCTCTGCTCAGTACAGCTCGTACACACACGGCTCTGCTCCGTACACCTCGTGCACACGCGGCTCTGCTCCGTACACCTCATACACACTCGGCTCTGCTCCGTACACCTCGTACACACACGCCTCCGCTCTGTACACCTTGTACACACGCGGCTCTGCTCCGTGCACCTCATACACACTCGGCTCTTCTCCGTACACCTCATACACACTCGGCTCTGCTCCGTACATCATTGTTCCCCGCCGTGCTGAGCTGCAGAGGGGTGGACAGCGGCGGCAAGGACTTGGGAGAAGAATGCTGCCGGCAGAGGCGGCCGGGACTATAGGAGCGGCATGCTCGGGGGGGCCACCACTGGTACACACATGGCTCCGCTCCGTACACCTAGTACACACTCAGCTCCGTACACCACGTACGCCTCGTACACAAGCGGCTCTGCTCCGTACAACTCGTACACACACGGCTCTGCTCCGTACACCTCGTACACAAGCGGCTCTGCTCCATACACCTCGTACACAAGCGGCTCTGCTCCATACACCTTGTACACACTCGGCTTCGCTCCGTACGTCTCGTACACACGCAGCTCCGCTCCGTACACCTTGTACACTCTCAGCTCCACAATGTACACACGTGGCTTCACTCTATACACCTCGTACACACACGCCTCCGCTCTGTACACCTCGTCCACACGCGGCTCTGCTCCGTACACCTCGTACACACTCGGCTCTGCTCCGTACACCTCGTACACACTCGGCTCTGCTCCGTACACCTCGTACACACGCGGCTCTGCTCCGTACACCTCGTACACACGCGGCTCTGCTCCGTACACCTCGTACACACGCGGCTCTGCTCCGTACACCTCGTACACACGCGGCTCTGCTCCGTACACCTCGTACACACTCGGCTCTGCTCCGTACACCTCGTACACACGCGGCTCTGCTCTGTACACCTCGTACACACTCTGCTCTGCTCCGTACACCTCGTACACACACGGCTCCACTCTGTACACCTCGTACACACACGGCTCCACTCTGTACACCTCGTACACACTCGGCTCCACTCTGTACACCTCGTACACACACGGCTCCACTCTGTACACCTCGTACACACTCGGCTCCCCTCTGTACACCTCGTACACACTCGGCTTCGCTCCGTACACCTCGTACATACACAGCTTCACTCCATACACCTCATACACACGCACCTCCACTCTGTACACCTTGAACACTCAGCTCCACTCCATATACCTCATACATACACAGCTCTGCTACATTAATTTACACTGTAAAGCCTCAGCCCCACACATAAACTTCACCTCATCCAGCACCATGGTGGAGTCCTGGCTGCATACTGAGGAGCTGATCATGTGACCCGCCTGACTCCTCCCCTCCTTTGACATCATCACAGGTCCTGTCAGCGCGAGGCACAGTGAAGCATGAAGCCGGCTCACACAGCCGGCTCACACAGCCGGCTCACACAGCCGGCTCACACAGCCGCACGGGGGGGGGGGGGTTTGGAGACCGCGGACGCTAACACAGCTCACACTGCCACACTGGAGGGGGGGGGTGTTTGGACACCGCGGCCGCTGCCGCTGCGGCAGGAGATGCCCCGCCAGCAGCCCCAGATACGCCAAGCCTGGTCACAGCGTCGGCGGCCAGGACTGTAGGAGCGGCATCTGCAGGGTGCTGCACTACCACCAGCTCCTGAAGACGCCGCCCCATGTCTACCAGCAGAGCTCGCCGCCTGAGGCTGACACTTCATGTCGCCTCATGGATGGTGCGGCCCTGCATATGAAACATCAAATTGCACTTGGCCATGTTATACGACCCTAAAGGTGGAGAATAAATTCATCCAACTACATTATGCATTAAGATTTGTGATTGGTTTGTGTGGCCACCACTAACATTTACTAATATTTTTGCACAAACTATAGGTGGCCAACTACTATATATGTTAAGAATAATCTGCTGCATTTGTCTGAATTTGATAAAGCAATTTACTGTATAAGAAAAATGTTTTACATATATTGCGTGAATGTTACACATATTGAAAGAAATGATGGTGTAAATACAGGGTATGCTATTTCCTAGAAAATAGCAATGCAACTTTAAAAAAGTGACATGTCTTTAAAAGTTAAGTTATCGTTTTCTTTCCTTCAAATGTGCCCAACACTGACTTGCCCAATGGGGTATTATATACTTTTAACTTTAGCAGATAACTTTAACAGATCCTTCTATTAATGTTAGTATACTATACATGATGCAAAACCCAATAATATTATTATGCGACATTATAACTTTAACTTATGACTGTATTATTTAATATAAGATCTGTCAAGAAAACTGAATTTTATGCATAGTCTTTTCTCTGATAATTTTATGATATCATTAAATATATAAGGACACATATTCAGCAAGATGAAAAGGAAGAGGTGAACAAGAAGTTACGTTTTACATTTTGGCTTTCTAAATAGCTGATTTATCCAGCAGTAAGCTGCTAAATACATTTTCTTCCTGTAATTTGCTGCAGAGATTTTCTGTCGAGTCATTGTATGGAGATTCAACCAGGCTTTAGAAGCTGCAGAGGATGGGGTAATTTTGGGACATTATCCTGTGAATGCTGAACAGCCTCCGTGAACTACAAGTATATAAATTCTTTCTATAGCATTTAGTTATATGGCCCTACTTAAGAGGCTATGATAGAATTTCACTTTTATTCCTAAATTAAGGAGTGAGGTGATGAGCTCTTTCAATCAATAAATGCAAGAAAGGCCAGGGTCCATTGAAGGACTAAGGCCTGCTTCACACTGCGTGTGAGATCCGATCCGTAGCTGTCCACTTGAGGCAAACAGCTACGGACCGGATCAGCACACAGGACTGGGGAGCTATTATGTCCTCCGATCCTGTGTGCAGCCGCATGCAGTTTCCACTGCAGATAGGTGAGGACCGCGGGCGCCGCGGTCCTGACCTGTCAGAGGCTGCTGCTGTGTGCGCTGCACACAGGATCGGAGGGCATAATAGCTCCCCAGTCCTGTGTGCTGATCCGGTCCGTAGCTGTCTGCCTCAAGCGGACAGCTACGGATCGGATCACGCACGCAGTGTGAAGCCGGCCTAAGGCCAGGGTTCTACTTACGAGAGACAAGTGAGAGACTCGCACGAGTCTCAAATCACATCAGCATGAGCTGCCCACTCTCCAGACAAGAATGTGTAGCCGCATAGATATACATGCAGCTGACACACTTCGGTCAGAAGAGTGAGTGATGCAATGAGAGGCTTGCGCATGTCTCTCGCAAGTGGGACCCCAGCCTAATAGGTAGAAATGAGTGGATAAGGCAAAATTAAAACTAGTCTGTTAGTGTGGATTTTCTTGGAAAATTTGATTTTCTGAGAAGTAATTCCCTGTGCATTTAATATCCCTTAATATGATCCTAGAGCACAACCCCTGCTTCTCACCATCACCTGTGCTCGCCGCATCTTCAGATTACTACCATTTAAGCTAAATTCCCTTGGCCTCTCAAGGTGGACAGGGCTCCTGTCTTTGATTACACTCAGCAGGATTCTGCACATGTGCATACAAGGGTGAAGCCATGTTGTTATGATGCTGTGACTTTTTGCACACTTTCACATAATCCCTTCGCTGAGCCTCATCATCGCTGAAAATTTTAGCCCAGTGTGAGAGGAGTGGGAATTTCAGAGAGAGCAGTATCTTGTTGAATCCGCACAGTGATGTGGCGAATGTGGATTTTTGTAACATTCGAATAGAATTCAATTACATTTAAATTGATTCACATCTACATATGCACATTATTATTATTCTGTAATGCACAGACTAGCAGTATACAGTTAGGGCCAGAAATATTTGGACAGTGACACAATTTTCGCGAGTTGGGCTCTGCATGCCACCACATTGGATTTGAAATGAAACCTCTACAACAGAATTCAAGTGCAGATTGTAACGTTTAATTTGAAGGGTTGAACAAAAATATCTGATAGAAAATGTAGGAATTGTACACATTTCTTTACAAACACTCCACATTTTAGGAGGTCAAAAGTAATTGGACAAATAAACATAACCCAAACAAAATATTTTTATTTTCAATATTTTGTGGTGAATCCTTTGGAGGCAATCACTGCCTTAAGTCTGGAACCCATGGACATCACCAAACGCTGGGTTTCCTCCTTCTTAATGCTTTGCCAGGCCTTTACAGCCGCAGCCTTCAGGTCTTGCTTGTTTGTGGGTCTTTCCGTCTTAAGTCTGGATTTGAGCAAGTGAAATGCATGCTCAATTGGGTTAAGATCTGGTGATTGACTTGGCCATTGCAGAATGTTCCACTTTTTTGCACTCATGAACTCCTGGGTAGCTTTGGCTGTATGCTTGGGGTCATTGTCCATCTGTACTATGAAGCGCCGTCCAATCAACTTTGCAGCATTTGGCTGATTCTGGGCTGAAAGTATATCCCGGTACACTTCAGAATTCATCCGGCTACTCTTGTCTGCTGTTATGTCATCAATAAACACAAGTGACCCAGTGCCATTGAAAGCCATGCATGCCCATGCCATCACGTTTCCTCCACCATGTTTTACAGAGGATGTGGTGTGCCTTGGATCATGTGCCGTTCCCTTTCTTCTCCAAACTTTTTTCTTCTCATCATTCTGGTACAGGTTGATCTTTGTCTCATCTGTCCATAGAATACTTTTCCAGAACTGAGCTGGCTTCTTGAGGTGTTTTTCAGCAAATTTAACTCTGGCCTGTCTATTTTTGGAATTGATGAATGGTTTGCATCTAGATCTGAACCCTTTGTATTTACTGTCATGGAGTCTTCTCTTTACTGTTGACTTAGAGACAGATACACCCACTTCACTGAGAGTGTTCTGGACTTCAGTTGATGTTGTGAACGGGTTCTTCTTCACCAAATAAAGTATGCGGCGATCATCCACCACTGTTGTCATCCGTGGACGCCCAGGCCTTTTAGAGTTCCCAAGCTCACCAGTCAATTCCTTTTTTCTCAGAATGTACCCAACTGTTGATTTTGCTACTCCAAGCATGTCTGTTATCTCTCTGATGGTTTTTGTAAGAAATTGCAAAAGTTGAGTGCTGCAATTTTGTGCTGTGACCACTTGCAGTTGGTATGTAAACGACTACTTCCCTGGTGTCTTCGGGCTAACTAGGGTAAATGGTGGTTGGGTAGTTGCAAACTCCTTAAGGGTGGAGCTAGAGTATAAAAAACAGGTTGACAAAATGAGGAGGAAGGAGAAGAGAATGTAATGAAGCAACAAACGCCTCGCCTGTGGGAGGCGTGGTGAGTATGAGCCCCAAACAACAATTTAGCCAACCCTTTGGATCAGACTCAGGTGCCGGACCTGAAAACAGAGGACCGAGCTGTGACAGCCAAGTGACTCCGTCCCTCAGTAGTTGACTACATAATAATAATAATATAATAATATTTATTCATTTATATAATAATATTTATTCATTTATATAGCGCTATTGATTCCATAGCACTTTACATACATCAGTAATGCTGTCTCTCTTGGAGCTCACAATCTAAACATCCTATCAGTATGTCTTTACAATGTTGGAGGAAACTGGAGTGCCCGGAGGAAACCCACGCAGTTCAGGGTGATACACAAGTTCTACTGGTGGTAACTCAAACATTCCTCGTGGTTGCCGAAGGATTTTGGGATCTATTGAGCGGGTCATAGATGTGTAGTGGAGGAGTGTTGTCTCATTAGCTATTCCAATAGTTTTACACTAATTGCCTGGGGGTGGGACGGAGAGGACCCAAAAAGACTGTTTGATTCCGCAGACATAAAATGACACTAATAGGGTGGATGATAGGCTTGAGTGTCTCTTCAGAAACGCATGTGCCAGGGAAGCGGGCAGCCATCAAATTAACTGTGTTGCAGATAAATTCCCATTTGTGGGAAAAGTACATGCCCACAATATGCATGTGAATTCCTGGTTATCCAAAGTTTCAACGTTTACAAGAAAGCTTGAAGTGATTAGCCATTTTCCTCTCTGTTATTCATCTCCTTGCATGTGTAGCCCATAAAATATCTCAGGTATCTTAGGTACTTAAAGATGGCACTTACTGTAATATGGAAAAACACCTTAATTCAATCCTGGTCACAATGAACCTTCATCATAGGTTTCTAAAGGATAGTTGAGTCCCAGCAGAGAGATCCCTAATTGTCTTGTACTTGATGAATACAGCTCCCTTGCTGCTAGACTACCACATTTCTGTGCATCACAGAGTGATGAACAGAAATGTGGTAGACGGTACTGTTCAGGGAATTTTTGTATTTAATTTTTTGAGGGAGTGTCTCAACTACTCTGACAAGAGAGTACTTTCCACACCCTTTATGCTTGTAACCTCCCTCTCCATTTTGTATGGGTCCTCTTTGGTAACCCAGGCTCACGATTTGAAGGGTCATTATCGTATCAAGGGACCTTTATTATTTAATGATTTTGCTGCAACCAGGAAGTAACTGCTATGCCCTAGATGAAACTCCTAATATTAGAGGAGACGAAACGCATTGAGTAGTCTATATCGGGCCATCTCCTGATAGTCATGCTATCATCTCTCATCATTTCTACCCATTTTTAGAAATTCATTAACAAGGACACTGAATTTTCATTGACACTTCTTTTAAGACACAGTGAAACATCTTGAAACTACAAAGTTTCTAGTTACTCATGACTTATATAATGGTTATTAAATAACCTTGGTGTACTTAGAATAGAAAAGCTACCGTCTACATTGTGACATAGGGATCACTGACTGTGTTGGGGGACACTCACTTGGCAGAGATATTCAAACACACAGCAACAGTCTTTTCATTTAAATAAATTAATTTCTGGTTTATTACCTTACATAAACTGTATTGTGCAAATTAAACATACGCCGACCTTTGGCATTATAAAACAATACAGTTCATCTTAATAGCAGGGTACACCCGCACTGTATTCGGAATACCTCCACTGTTGTGGTAATGTAGTGGGGGAATGTCATTGTCCAGAGACTGACTGCAGTCAGTATACAACCTCCTATGTTTGAGGTTACCTTTTAGGTGAATGGCTGCTCCGTACACTGTCTCTTGGCAGTTCACAGATCTGGCACAGCTGCCTCCCTGGAATCACCAACCAGGATCTGTGATCAGCTTCAGACTGACTCCTGTTAGTCCAGGTTTCCAGCAGGTCAGTAGCTTCCCAGTCTCAGTGCCCTACCACTCTTCAGCCACACCATGTGCTCAAACAGTCCTTGCAGTGATCAGATGTGGACTGGTGTGTGGAGGGACTGGGTCGCAGAAGGGGACCGGCCCTGAACTGGTAGGAGTGCTGCATGCCTCAACCAGAAAACCAGAGGCCACTGTGTATGCAAGAATAGTGGCCAAAGACTGTGGATACTCAACGAGAAGGGGGCCAAACCTAGGGCCAGGGGACTCTGAGCGTCTCCCAACAAGGCCTGTGGCCACCAGATTGGGACACTGCCCATGTAGATGCAAGCGGGAGAGGAGGATAGCCAGCATGGTGAGTCGGCCCAGACAGGCTTTAGAGTGGTGTCTTGGAGGAGCAACCCTTATCACCTGGGGACTAGCCTGGCTGCGCATTGGAGGACTACAGCACCCGTGTGGGTAGCCTTGAGTGATCGTCAAGTAAAAGGTAAAGAACTGTAACCTGAATCTCCTCCAGTTATTCTCCGTGCCCTTCTGCACCGCTACACGGACACCATCACCATCTCCATAGACTTTGCTACCATATCTGGGGCCACGCTCTACCTGTGGGGAGTGATGCCATCAAGGCTGCCATTCCACTGGCCCCAGTGATCCCACAGCAGCGCTGGTCACTCTGACCACAATAACCACAGGCAGCATCACAAACTTATCCCTTGTACATACAGTAGTCCCCTTTAATTGCATGCCCAGAGTCATGGAGCCGGGTCACTGCCACTGTAAACAACCACCGAGCTGATCAGCCTGGTTACCGAGTACCCCATGGCCCTGCCGGGCGTAGCATCATGAATAGGATTCGGACCCCCGACAACATCAGGTCCTGTGCGCCTAAAAGAACTGTGTATAAAGAGACTGCATTTAAAAGACTTGAGTAATGGCGGCTGTAGCGCCATAACATCATGTGCTGGCCGGTGAGAGGGTTCCAGCTAATCATCGTGGGACAAACTGGCCAGCAGCGCGAAAGACAGTGCCTGCCCCCTGTACTGACTGTGAGCCGAGGGGGCATGCCAATCAACGCTGAGACACCACCTACGGATGTGCTCAGAATAGAGAGACATCAGGACGGAAGAGAAGCCGAGACCGAGCTGGGAGAGATAGAGGCAGAGTGATGGCGGGACAAGGCGAAAAGTTCCCCACATCTGGATGTCCCAAAAGCCGCTGCCGGTGATGGAGGCAGGCCTCCTGGAGGTGGGGGTTGAGGAACTGTTGACAGCTCCTGGAAGTGCAACTGGCCACGCCGGGCAAGTTGCGTAAGGGGATACGGGAAAAGTCGGAAAAGCAACCAGCTGCCCGGGATAAAGATCCAGGAGAGGACTGAGGACAAGGCCACTAAGACCAGGATAGCGGTAAACCCGGTGATATCCACTGCCCTGGTGGGTCCCATAGATGCCCCTCCCCCTAGTACCCCCGGCTGGGTTATGCAGTTAATAGACCGAGAAAGTTAGTTGACTGAATTGAGACTCCCGGCCCTGCTGCAGCCAGAACTCTCCTCCATGGTAGAGGGAACCGTGGCAGAGATGGTTTACTTCTGTTGAGTCTGCAGGGGAGATGCTCTGATGGGATTCCCTGAGGGCAGTACCGACACGCCAGAGGACCTGTTGGAGGTTTCTCCAGCGGTGCTCCAGGTGCGCAGAAGCCTGTGGAGAAAATCCAACCTGGCTGAAGATTTCATTCATTATAGGTTTATGCTGAAAACATACAACGCTTTACCTCTCCAAACTAAGCATACTACAACACTCTTATCACATCACTAGCCAATTATCCTAAATGACTCATAGACATTTTCCATTTCCTCCTCAGTCCAACAGTACAGGCCCCAAACATCATCCTCACAGCTGATGATCTGGCCAACTATTTTAAGGACAAAATTGACCACATATGACCGAAATCTTCCTGAGAGCCGTAGAACATTATGCATTTTCTTCCCTCTTGCACTTTATCCAACCCACTTTCGATCTTTGATCCGGTTACAGAGGAAGATGTTACCTGGCTCTTTGCATCTTCTCGCCCTACTACATGCATCAGCGACCCTTATTCCCTCACATCTCCTTCAATCCTTTCCCCAGGTGTCACATCTCACCCAACTGAAATATTTAATCTTTCCCTCTCATCTGGCATTTTCCCCTCCTCCTTCAAACACGCCTGCATACATCCATTATTATTGTCTCTAATCTCCCCTTCATCTCTAAACTCCTGTAACACTTTGTCCACTCCCATATGATCCACTATCTCTCTGACAATTCTCTTCTTGACCCTCTACAATCCGGCTTCCGCTCTTTACATTCTACCGAAACTGCCCTCACTAAAGTCTCTAATGATCTACTAACAGCTATATCTAATGGTCACTACTCCCTGTTGATCCTCCTGGATCTCTCCACTGCATTCAATACCGTAGATCACTAGCTCCTCCTCTCTATGCTCAGCTCTATTGGGCTCAAGGAGACCGCTCTCTCTTGGTTCTCCTCCTACCTCTCTGACCATTCCTTCACTGTATATTTTGCCGCCTCCTCTTCCTCTTCTCTTTCTCTCACAGTTGGGGTTCCTCAGGGTTCAGTCCCAGGTCCCCTTCTCTTCTCTCTATACACTGCCCCTATTGGAAAAAACATCAATAGATTTGGTTTTCAGTACAATCTCTATGCTGACGACACCCAATTATACACATCTTCTCCTGACATCACCCCTACATTACTACAACATATCAGTGATTGTCTGTCTGCTGTCTATAACATCATGTCTTCTCTCTACCTTAAACTGAATCTGTCAAAAACTGAACTTCTCCTGTTTCCTCCCTCTCCCAACCTTCCAAAACCTAATATTGCCATTTCTGTATGAGGTTATACCATTGCTCCCCAGCAGCTTGCTGTCTTGGGTTATATTTGACTCAGATCTCTCTTTCACTCCCCATATCCAATCACTCGCTCGCTCTTGTCACCTACACCTCAAAAACATCTCTAGAATTCAACCTTTTCTTATTATTAACTCTGCAAAATCTCTAACTGTTGCCCTTATTCATTCTCGCCTGGATTACTGCAATTCACTACTAATTGTTCTCCCTCTTACTAAACTCTGTCCTCTCCAATCCATCCTGAATGCAGCAGCCAGAATCATATTCCTTTCCAACTGCTTCAACCATGCCTCTCTCCTGTGCCAGTCATTGCACTGGTTACCATCCACTATAGAGTACAATATAAAATTATCACTCTCACCCACAAAGCTCTCCACAGTATTGCACCACCCTACATCTCCTCTCTCTCATCTCTATCGCCCTACACGTGCCCTCCGTTCCTCAAGTGACCTAAGACTGACATCAGCTACAACCTCCCACTCCTGTCTCTCACTTCTCACGAGCTGCACCAATTCTCTGGAACGAATTACCAAAAACAATTCAATTTATTCTCAATACCAATAGTTTTAAGCGAGCCTTAAAAATGCATCCCTGTAGACTGGACTATCAGCTCCCTCAGTTGTCTAACTATCTTCCCTTTTCCAAATCTGGCCTCTTGTGTCATCTTTCTGCTCCCTATGTATAATATAGCACTTTATCTGTAACTAGCTGTGAGCCCGATGCGATTGCATCGGGATTCTAGAATCGGTGTATAGGGCATTGCTCGGGCTGCTGCAACGACTCGCAACGCCCCCTTCGCGGGCATTGCGAGTGAGTCGCGTGGGCGATGCGCGCCCACGAACAAAGCCACGGAGGTAGCGGCGTGTGCGAGGGAAGTCGCTACGGCAATTATATAATAGATTATCAGTATGTAATATATAATTTCCCTAACGCACTTCCGTAAGTTTCGGCGCTGTTTCCGTCGTTGTGGGCGTGGGGGCAGCGCCCACGCGACCTGTGAAGCATTGCCAGCGCCACTGACTCGCAAAGCCTCACTCTCAATGGCTGCCAAGCGGCCGTTGCGAGTTCTTGCAGAATAGGCGCGACTCACTAATTTATACATAATCACATACATAATACTGATAATTCCTATATAATCACATATATATATAGATGGTGGCCTGATTCTAAAGAATCGGGTTGTCTAGAATCCATATATAGTATATTTACTAATAGTTAGGGGAGTGGGGTGAAATGAATTGTGTGTATACAGGTGGCTCAGTGGTTAGCAGTGAGTGGGGTGGCTCAGTGGTTAGCAGTGAGTGCGGTGGCTCAGTGGTTAGCAGCGAGTGTGGTGGCTCAGTGGTTAGCAGTGAGTGCGGTGGCTCAGTGGTTAGCAGTGAGTGCGGTGAGATTGGTCAGCACAGTGGCGTGGGCAGAGTTGTCAGCCCAGCGGCGTGGGCAGAGTGCTGAGTGCAGCGCTGTGGGCAGAGTGGTCAGCACACACATACATACATACACACACACACACACACACACAGACACTTCGCTATAGTTAGCACCGACCCTGCGTCTTCCCTGCCGGCTGGATCCTGAGTTGACATGTCGGCACCCGCGGACGACTGGATCCAATATGGCGTCCTGGAAGTTTGGCGAGACTTTTTGGATGCGATATTCGATCGAGTAGTTCGGGGGTGGCAACATGTCGACTGAGGATCTAGGCGGCTGATGCAGGGCCGGTGGTAAGTATAGCGGAGTATGTGTGTGTGTGTGTGTATGTGTGCGGACAAAGTGAGTGAAGTGCGGAGAAAGTGAGGTGTGGTGATGTGGCCCCTGGCCGGGTGCATCACACGGGTTATCAATGCAGGTCTCTGTTCAGATGGGCCGGTTTTCCTGATTGTGTGTGCTGTGTGAAACCTGTCCGATGTACAGGGGGTTAACAGCTGAAGGGTTTTCATGAGCTGAGTAAAACAGCTGAGTGTGAGTGCTGAAGATCCAATACATTCATGAGCCTAATGAGCGGCTGAACCTGTGGGGATGAGTGCTTTGCTGGGCTAAACCTGAATGGTGCACAGGGGTTAATCACATCTCAGGTCTGTGTGTGAGTGAAGATGTGCTGATTGACTCACTGGGTTGCAGCTGTGAGTGAGCAGCCTGGATAGGAACCTGCCAGGTGTCTGAGTGAGGAGAGGACGATGGGATTCAGAAGTCCAGACCAGTGCCATGTGAGGAGGTGCTGGAAGTGATCAGTCCCCAGTGGGACAGTGATGGGAGCCTGCCAGCTCCATGCTAGTGCACCTGATGTGTGCATGCCAGCCAGTGTCCAGGACCGAGGACGGGTCAAGGGCCAGGCGGTCAGATGTGCAGTGTGAGAGAGCGAGTACGGCTCAAGGGCCAGGCGGTCAGATGTGTGGGGTGAGAGACCGAGTACGGCTCAAGGGCCAGGCGGTCACAGCCGACTTTGGGACTGACTGACTGAGTGAGTCATGATATAAGATGTTCCAGGGAAAACATGCCGTCTTATCATAAAGCATCTTTCTCTTAAAAAACTGGAAAAGAACCTGGAAAAGACATTAGGTGCTCTTACCCTGAGGGTAACTTGATGACAAATTCATGATCAACACCTTGAAGTTTCTATTCTCTGAATCTTTTCCCACTGATCCAGATTACATTCTTATAAGGATCACTGCAACATCCATTATGTGCAATGTTAACGTTCTTGTTGCCACAAATTACTCATACATGAAAGATGCATGTGTTTCACAATTTTTGAACATATTCTGCTCTATAATAAAATGGCTGTTACCAGACAAACCTGTCAAGAAAACTTAACTACGTGATTTAAAACTGATGCAATAATGATTCCTATATGGAAACGTTTTCTTATACAAATGTAGTTATTTTGTGTGCACAAAATTGACTTTTGTTACCATTCAAATGTACACAAACTAGAAAAAAAAGTTTAATCTCACACCATTATAAGGTAAAATATATGTTTGTACCGTGTTCGCCAGTAGATAGAAAAATATCTAAGTGTCCTCAATGGTTGATACTTTTTAAGCTATTAGTTATTAAGACATTAGTGTACATGCTGGTAGGAATCCTCCGGATTTAGCTGCTGGGACTTCAGTACCCGAACAACGAAGGACTCCGGTGTCCTGTCTCTAGCGCTCCGCTCTGGGGCGATCTCGGTCACAGCTCCGCTCCCCAGGTTTCCTCGACTTCTCTCCTCTTCCCTCTCACTCGCTCTCCACTGCCTGGGACGAGCTCCAACCGGCTCCAGTCCCCAGGATGTCTGTGCTGTTCTCTCACTCAGACTGTCTGACTAACCCTGCCTCTGGACCAGAATTTATAGGGAAGCTCCCCTGAAACCGGATTCAGAGCTCCCCCTTCTGGTCTGGAGTCAGGAAAGTGTTGGATGCTGGTGTTACCTGACAAGGGGACCGCTTTTTGCTTCCAAGCATGACTTTACCCCCTGTGAGGGAGGCAATGCCATTGTAGCAACCGGACTCCTAGGGTGCCACATTCCCCCCTAGATAAATTCAGTACTCCTGGACTGAGGAAACATTTTAAAGAACAATAACAAGGTTATAACATCAAGAACAACAATTAGGAATTTACAAAGTCTGAAAAATATCAAAAATTACAAAAACAAACAAAATAGGAAAGCAGTTTCTGTAGCACTTAGTCCTTATGCTGCTATCCAGGAATTGTCTCTTTCCGGGTACCTGGAGCTTACTTGACGGGAACTGCCCAAACTGACTTTGTGTAGTTCGTCCCTGGGCGTGGCTACAGGACACTATCGATGCACCTGGTTTTTGGCCACATCGGCATCATATTTTCGAGGCCAACAACAAACTTATATACAATATTGTCCTGACCACACCTAGTCCTGTGGTCCGTTTGTCCATAAATAAACTATGTACATTTACGATTACTCAAGAGTTCTTACAGTAGTGTCTGTAGGTAACGGTACACTTGATGGTTGCATGAGAATAACCATATTTACATTTACCATTTTGAACTTCTGACTGAATCAACTATTTACACTCTGTAGAGTATGGGGGTCTGAACCTGGGTGCTTCGCTGCGACCTTCGTAATACAGGTGTCTCTATAGACCTACAGTTGTGGCTAAAATTATTGACACCCCTGCAATTCTGTCAGATAGTACTCAGTTTCTTCCTGAAAATTATTGTAATCACAAATTATTTGGTATTATTATCTTCATTTAATTTGTCTTCAATGAAAAAACACAAAAATAATTGTTCTAAAGCCAAATTGGATATAATTCCACACCAAATATAAAAAAGGGGGTGGACAAAAGTATTGGCACTGTTAGAAAAATCATGTGATGCTTCTCTAATTTGTGTAATTAACAGCACCTGTAACTTACCTGTGGCACCTAACAGGTGTTGGCAATAACTAAATCACACTTGCAGCCAGTTGACATCGATTAAAGTTGATTCAACCTCTGTCCTGTGTCCTTGTGTGTACCACATTGAGCATGGAGAAAAGAAAGAAGACCAAAGAACTGTCTGAGGACTTGAGAAACCAAATTGTGAGGAAGCATGAGCAATCTCAAGGCTAAAAGTTCATCTCCAAAGACCTAAATGTTCCTGTGTCTACCGTGCGCAGTGTCATCCAGAAGTTTAAAGCCCATGCCACTGTGGCTAACCTCCCTAGATGTGGACGGAAAAGAAAAATTGACGAGAGATTTCAACACAAGATTGTGCTTATGGTGGATAAAGAACCTCGACTAACATCCATCCAAGTTCAAGCTACCCTGCAGTCCGAGGGTACAACAGTGTCAACCCGTACTATCCGTCGGCATCTGAATGAAAAGTGACTGTATGGTAGGATACCCAGGAAGACCCCACTTCTTACCCCGAGACATAAAAATGCCAGGCTGGAGTTTGCCAAAACTTACCTGAGAAAGCCTAAAACGTTTTGGAAGAATGTTCTCTCATTTTGGACTGCTTGACCGTGTGCATGGCATTATGAAGTCTGAAGATTAGCAACAAATTTTGCAGCATAATGTAGGGCCCAGTGTGAGAAAGCTGGGTCTCCCTCAGAGGTCATGGGTCTTCCAGCAGGACAATGACCCAAGACACACTTTAAAAAGCACTAGAAAATGGTTTGAGAGAAAGCACTGGAGACTTCTAAGGTGGCCAGCAATGAGTCCAGACCTGAATCCCATAAAACACCTGTGGAGAGATCTAAAAATGGCAGTTTGGAGAAGGCACCCTTCAAATATCAGGGACCTGGAGCAGTTTGCCAAAGAAGAATGGTCTAAAATTCCAGCAGAGCATTGTAAGAAACTCATTGATGATTACCGGAAGTGGTTGATCTCAGTTATTTTGGCTAAAGGTTGTGCAACCAAGTATTAGGCTGAGGGTACCAATACTTTTGTCTGGCCCATTTTTGGAGTTTTGTGTGAAATGATCAATGTTTTGCTTTTTGCTTCATTCTCTTTTGTGTTTTTTCATTGAAGACAAATTAAATGAAGATAATAATACCAAAGAATTTGTGATTGCAATCATTTTCAGGAAGAAACTGAGTATTATCTGACAGAATTGCAGGGGTGTCAATACTTTTGGCCACAACTGTAGCCTGGTTTATTGTGCCTGCTGTTAACATTGTGGACCCACTAGTGTTTGTGCTACAAGTAGGCCTATGTCTCACAGGTAAGCTTGGCAGCTTTCTGTGACTCCTTACACTCACCATAGACATGAAAGATTTGCCGCTAGCAGGGGTTTGATTCTCCTGATCCACTGCCTGTGTGGCATCTGTTTCCGAAGCCGATGGGTCTTCTGGTTATTCTAGAGTCTTCGCTGCTTCATGTACTACAATCTGGGGAAAGGTCAGGACAGGTACAACAATTACCGTATATACTCGTGTATAAGCCGACCCGTGTATAAGCCGACCCCCTACTTTTGCCCCCAAAATCTGGGAAAACCTATTGACTCGTGTATAAGCCGAGGGTGGACCCCAGCACAGGTATACAGCCCCCAGCAGTGTGGTATACAGCAGCCTACCCAGTGGTATATACAGCCCCAGTGGTAGTATCCAGCAGCCCCAGAGGTATATACAGCCCCAGTGGCAGTATCCAGCAGCCCCAGAAGTATATACAGCCCCAGTGGTAGTATCCAGTAGCCCCAGAGGTATATACAGCCCCAGTGGTAGTATACAGTAGCCATAGAGGTATATACAGCCCCAGTGGTAGTATCCAGTAGCCCCAGAGGTATATACAGCCCAGTGGTAGTATCCAGCAGCCCCAGAGGTATATACAGCCCGAGTGGTAGTATCCAGCAGTCCCACAGGTATATACAGCCCCAGTGGTAGTATCCAGTAGCCCCAGAGGTATATACAGCCCCAGTGGTAGTATACAGTAGCCATAGAGGTATATACAGCCCCAGTGGTAGTATCCAGCAGCACCAGAGGTATATACAGCCCCAGTGGCAGTATCCAGCAGCCCCAGAAGTATATACAGCCCCAGTGGTAGTATACAGCAGCCCCAGAAGTATATACAGCAGCCCCAGAGGTATGGCTTATATTGGCAGCCAGCCTACTTACATACACATACCCATACATACACACATATATACACCCACACACACATACACATATATACACATACACACACACACATACACACACACACAGCTTCCTACCTTGTCCCCCGTTCTGCAGTGCTTTCCGGTGTCCTCCGTGCTCCGTTCCCGGTCTGCTGGGCCTTGTGGTTCCTCCTGGTTCCTCATCCTTCGGTTCCATCATGGGGGCTGCCATCTTGCTTGTTCTCTCCGCCCCCGGCCAGTGATGTCAGAGCAGGCCGCGCTGTGATTGGCTAGCACCCGTGACATGTGATCATGGGTGCTAGCCAATCACAGCGTGGCCTGCTCTGACATCACTGGCCGGGGGCGGAGAGAACAAGCAAGATGGCAGCCCCCATGATGGAACCGAAGGATGAGGAACCAGGAGGAACCACAAGGCCCAGTAGACCGGGAACGGAGCACGGAGGACACCGGAAAGCACTGCAGAATGGGGGACAAGGTAAGGAATACTGCGCAGCGCCCCTACACCCCCCGCGCCCCCTCCCACCATAGGATTACCGTATTGACCCGTGTATAAGCCGAGGGGGGGACTTTTCAGCCCATTTTTTGGGCTGAAAAACTCGGCTTATACACGAGTATATACGGTACTTGATTTAAATGCGTCCAGGACTGAAGAAATTCTCCAAGAATGGTATTAATCTTCCCTTCTACCATTTCTGTGGGTCGAGGGGCACTTTGGTCTTTCTCTTTGTTTCTTAGTTGGTTAGGGCACAACTCAGGTGACCTCTTGAGACAGCCACTGAGGTCTCGCCTCCATCTTTACTGATGAGCCACACCTTATGTTTGTCAAAGTTCGAAAGCAAGATGGTGTATGGCTCTGCCTCCCACTGGTCGTCTAGTTTGTGCGTCTTCCTTTTTCTTTTAAGAACCTGTTTTCCAGGTGCTAAAGGAGTAAACGAAGCTTGTTGGTTGTAGCTCTTTTCCTGTCTCTGTCTTGCCTGGGACAGACTTCTTTCCACGCACTCTTGCTCTTTGTGGTATTGTTTCTGCCGCTCAGTATCCCAGTCTGTATCTGGTGATGGTCTTCTCAGGTGTTAGTACTCCCATGTCTAAGTCAATGGGTAACTTGCCAGGTCTCGCTCTCATTAGATAAGCTGGTGTACAGCTGATGGAGTTCAGTGGGATATGGCTATATAAGTCTACCAGATACGACAATTTCTCTGGCCACAGACTAGGCTCTTCAAGGGGCAGAGTATTCAACAGGTCTATTACAACCTGGTTAATCTTCTTGCATAACCTGTTGGTCTGGGGATGATACGGCGTTGTCCTGTTTTTCTTGCAGCTGTCCAGGTTACAGAGCTCCTGAAACACTTCTGCTTCAAAGGCCAGGCCTTGGTTGGTGAGCACCTGTTCAGGGTAACCGTGCGGTCGACAAAAGTGTTCTTGAAATGCTTTGGCTGCTGTCTTAGCCATTTGGTCCTTCACTGGTTCAACTACCAGGAAACGGGATAATCGTTAACAATGGTGAGGGTGTAGACATAGCCTGACCAGCTTAAGGCTAGCTTCACGTGGTCCAAGGCTACCAGTTCAAGTGGTTGTTTGGTGACTATGGGCTGTAGTGGAGCCCTCTGACTATCATGGTCCTTCTGCCTAAGGTTGCATGGACCACATTCACGACACCATGTTCTCAATCCCTTTCCCCATGCCAACCCAGCTGAAACGTTCATGTAGCAGGACATCCAGTTTCTTCCACCAGAAGTGCCCTGCTCCATCGTGGTACGCTTCTAAGACCATGGAAGCATGTCTCTTTGGGACCACTATTTGCCAAACAAGTTCATGGGTTCGGGAATTGACGCTTCTCTGACACAGCTTCCCCCCATAGATAAACAGCCTGCCCTTCTCCTTCTACAGCTCTTTGGTTTCCTGTGGAGCATCTGGACCACGGTGAGAGTCAGCTTGTGTCTGCAGATCCTTTATCAGGTGGACTGCCGGGTCACTATCCTGCATCTCTGCCCATCCATAGTGGGGCAACAGGTTGAAAGAAACCTCTCGGATGACTTAGCACTTGTCCCTTACACAACGGGAGTACTGGACCGCATGGTGGCGGTGAAAGGCTGGTAGCTTTATTTCTTCTAGTTCTTCCGACTCTTCTCCCCATCTGGTAAATTGGGCATCCTGGACAGTGCATTGGCATTAGTGTTGTTATGCCCTGTTCAGTACTTGATGGTAAACTCGTAATTGGACAGCCAGGCCATCCATCGCTGCTCCAGCGCGCCTGACTTCGCAGTTTCAAGATGAGTCAGCGGATTATTATTCGTGAAGAACGCAAACTTTGCCGAAGCCAGGTAGTGCTTGATTTTTTCTGAGACAGCCCAGACAATGGTGAGAAACTCCAACTTAAAGGAACTGTAGTTTTCAAGATTATTTTCCGTGGGACAAAGCTTCCTGCTTGTATAAGCAATCACTCTTTCTCTGCTTTTTTGCACCTGGGATAACACAGCTCCCAATCCCACATTGCTGCCGTCTGTGTAAAGTGTAAAGGGTTGGCCATAGTCAAGGTAGGCCAGGACCTTGCCTCCCTTAAGAGCCATCTTCAGCCGGATGAAGGATTATTCTCTTTTATTCCATTCAAATGAAGGACTCGAGTTCTTGGCCTTCTTGGATTGGTGCACTAAGAGTTCCTGCATGGGTGCTGCTATCTTGGTTAAGCCCTTGATGAACCTCCGGTAGTAGCCTACCAGTCTGAGGAACTTCCGTAGTTCCTTGGTGGTGGTGGGTCTTGGCCAGTCCTTGATGACGGTTACTTTTTCAGGGTCCGGTGCTGCACCTTCAGCACTTACTACATGAACTAGATACAGCACCTTGGGTTTTAACAGGTGGCACTTGGACGGCTTTACTTTCAGACCAAAGCTCGATAGAGCTCGAACACCTCGGCCAGGTGCTTCAGGTGATCCTCATAGGTCTTCAAGTAGATGAGGACAACATCCAGGTACAACAGGATGGTTTTTAAGTTTTTATGTCCTAGGCAGTACTCCATTAACCGCTGAAACATTTCTGGTGCATTGCAGAGCCTGAATGACATGCAGTTGAACCGCAGAGGCCCATTGGTGTCGTAAACGCAGTCTTTTCCTTGTCCACCTCTGCCACGGGAACCTGCTAATACCCACTGGTGAGATCTAAAGTAAGGAAATAGTTAGCAGATCTTAGGGCAGCTAATGTTCCTCAATTCTGGGTAACGGGTATGCGTCCTTATGTGTAATGTGGTTAATCTGCCTGTAGTCAACACACATCCTCATTGTGCCATGTCTTTTCTTAACGAGGACTAAAGGAGATGCCCAGGGGCTACAACTATCTTTGATCACCACAGCCTCCTTCATCTCCCGTAACATTGCCTTTCACATTGAGCCGGGGGTACAGGCCGGTACCTCTCTTTAATGGGCGGATGATCTCCAGTGGGGATATGGTGTTGGACCTCTTTTACCAGCCCAAAGTCTAGAGGGTGTTTGCTAAAGACCCGCTCATGCTCTTGGACTACCCGGTAAACTCCATGCTTTTGGTGCGAAGGCGTGGAGTCAGTGCCTACGTGTAGCTTCTGACACCAGTCCTCCAGCTGTTTCTCGGAGCCGTTATTCTCTGCCTATTCGGACGGAATCAAGGGTTCCACTGCCTTTATAGCGTTGTTATTGACAGTGTACAGCTTAGCAATGCTAACATAACTGGGTAGTTTGACCTCTTTGTCCCCACAATTCAAGATGGGTACAGGGAGGATCCCCTTGCGGACATCAATTACCCCCCTGCCCGTCAGGAGTTGTAGGTTTGGTCTACTTTCTGAGTACACGGGTTCTACCAGGGCCTGGTAATCTTGACCCCTAAGGCCTATTGCTACCTGACACCAAATTAACATTTTACTGCTTGGGGGTATAGTAATGGGGAATGGACCACTTACTCTCACATTGCCGACTTCTCCACCAGACAACTCTACCTGTTGCCTTTGCATTAGGGCTTTGATCTCCTTCTGCAGGACTTATTGCTCACTGAAACTGTCAGTTCTGTTGTAATAGAACAATAATCTCGCCAAGACAATTTTCTACCACATTGGTACCAAGAGTCATCATTGGATTACATTCTTGACGATCAATGTCTACAATGTCTACAATTACTAAACCTTGTGATTTTAACTCTACTCGGCCAACCTTTATGGTCACCTCTTTATACCTCACTTGTGGTAGAGGCTGGCTATTGCTGGCGATTATTGTTAAGTCATCATCTGGGCTGCGGGTAATATCAGAGTCAGCCCAGTACCGTTTGTAATGGATACATGGCATCGTCATCACCTGGGAGCCAGTGTCCAGTAAAGCGTTCATCGGAATGCCATCAATCACAACTGGGAGGACCGGCTGTTCCCCTACGTACTTGTCCCGCCAACTACATGGGTCTGGTCGCCTTACTTCTGGGGGTTGGCCCCCTGCCCTAGGGGTTGCCTGTTTAAAGGACAGCCTCTTGTGAAGTGCCCCGCCTTGCTGCAGCGGCAGCAGATGGATCATCCAGTTGCGTCATAGCGGTAACTATTTCTTCCCCTGATCAGTGGGGTTCTTCTTTGCCGTCGCCACGAGACGTCATCCGAACTGGAGGCCAGCTGGATCTTTTCCTTTTGGGGTGAAACCTGAATGTACTGCACGTTTTTTGTCAGGGTAGTCAACTGCTGGATCTGGAGTGCAGTTTGCAGTCTCCTGTCCTCCGGATTTAGCTGCTGGGACTTCAGTACCCGAACAACCAAGGACTCCGGCGTCCTGTCTCTAGCGCTCTTCACGGCGAGTTCAGTCACAGCTCCCCAGGCTTTCCTTGACTTCTCTCCTCTTCCCTCTCACTTGCTCTCCACTGTCTTGGGACGAGGTCCAACCGGCTCCAGTCCCCAGGACATCTGTGCTGTTCTCTCACTCAGACTGTTTGACTAACCCCGCTTCTAGACCAGAATTTATAGGGAAGCTCCCCTGAAACCGGGTTCAGAGCCCCTCCTTTTGGTGTGGAGTCAGGAAAGTGTTGGATGCTGACAAGGGGACCCCTTCTTGCTTCCAGACATGACATAACCCCCTGTGAGGGAAGCAATGCCACTATGGCAACCGGACTCCTGGGGTGCCACACCTCCTCTCTTCTTCATTCTCCTTCTCTGCTTCACATGGATGACGCACCCTACATTAATCCACAAGGGGAACTGATGTCGGAGGTTCAGAACGGGGACACATATACTAGAATAGGGACCATTTATACCAGGAAGGGGATCATATATGGCAAGAAGGGGATTATATGGACGATGCATACCAGGATGGGAACCATATATACCAGGACTAAGACATATATCAAGATGTGGACCATATATACCAGAATGGGGTCCAAGTATACCAGGATGAGGGACAAATATACCATATGGGACCCATGTATACCAGAATGGGGATCATATAGACCATATATACCAGTATTGGGAGATATATACCAGGATGGGGACATATATAGCAGAATGGAGACCATATCGACCATTTGTACCCGGATGGTCCTATATATACCAAAGTGGGGATTATGTATACCAGGATGGGAACATGTATACCAGGATGGAGACCATATAGCCCATATATATCAGGATTGGGAGATATAACCAAGGATGGGAACATATATATCAGGATAGAGACCATATTGACCATTTATACCAGGATGGTCCTATATATACCAAAATGGGGATTATTTATACCATGATGGGAACATATATACCAGAATGGGGAACACATATACCTGGATGGGGCTCATATCTATCAGAAGGAGGACCATATACTGTTATACTAGGATGGGGGAACTATATAATAGGATGAGGACATAAATAGCAGGATTGGGATCAAATATGCCAGGATGAGCCCAGGGTGAGGACTATATACACCTGGATAGGGGACATTTATACCTTTATGGGAATCATATATATCAAGATGCGGACATATACACCAGAATGGGGAACATATGTACCAGGATGGTGACGTATATACCAGGGCTGGAGTCAGAGTTATATTCATGTAAATGGAATGAAGAAGTTGGAGGTTTGGCTTACCAACTCCACAGCCCTGTCTGTCCATATAGCTATATTCCCCACTCATCACCAGCTCGAGCCTCTATACTATCAGACCTGTTGCATTAGTAAGCCAAACTTCCGACTCCAACTCCTCAATTTCCCTGAATACAACTTTGACTCCACAGCCCTGTTATATGCCAGGATGGTGACATTACTAACAAGATGGGGGTCATTAATACATAATGAAGGAGGAGAGGATGGGCAATTCCTGAGTCTTTATAGGATTCAGAACGCTACAATGGCACATACATCTGACCAACGTAGGGGGGGTCCAGGTCCAAATCTCGCACTGGGGCTCATCACTCTAATTATGCCACTGCATGTAGTTACAAGTTTTTCGGACGAAGTACCTTTGTGTTCGCGCTGCTGCCAGGAAGAGATGGGACACACCAACGACACTGGACGTCAGGGTACCGGTGATATAGATTTATTTTCCGACGCGTTTCGAGCCATGTACCTCTGAGGAAGGAGCTCGGTACGTGGCTCCGAAACGCGTCGGAAAATAAATCTATATCACCAGTACCCAGACGTCCAGTGTCATTGGTGTGTCTATATCTTCCTGGCAGCAGCGCGAACACAAAGGTACTTCGTCCGAAAAACTTGTGATTAAAGCACCGCATCCAGTGGAAGTACAGTCCCTGTAGCAGCTGCACTTTTTGGGCGATTACGCTGGTTGTGTGCTACACAACCGCACCAGGTGAGCAATTCTAATATTACCATTTTACACCTGTCTATTAAAGGATAAGACCCTATTTGCGCATTCTCAACCCTTTAAACTGCATGTCGTTATACTTCGCACATCACCAGCAAAGTACATTTTTGGTTATGTCTTACAATAATAGGTTACATGGATCATTAGCTTCACTAGATGAGAATTAACAATAATCAAAAAGAAAAACCTGACAAAAAAAACAAAACAATAAAATGCAAAAAAGGAACCGTTTTTTCACCCAGTTACTGTGCCAATCTGTCAATACAGTGAGGCTCTGCTGTAGTACCATGTACTGCCCATGGACGAGATTGACACTGTTTAATGTTTTTGGTAGGTCAATTTTTTTCCCATTTTGAGATATGTGTATTGTGCACATTAGTCTGTTTAGTTATCTTTTTTAGGTAAATCATGTAGCAAGCATGATATGTGCACAAAGTAGTAATGGAAGTTGATTATTGGATGCTAATACTTATAAAACTTTGATAATTTCCAGAGCAACTAGGGTGTATAGTTGTGCAGGATGGAGCCGGTACTATACAGAAATGAACAATTAAGGTACCATCACACGCGGCAATATTGCTAGGCAATTTCACTGTCAATTTGCTAGTTGTAGTGAAATCATGGACACATTGTTCTATCTTGTTGCTGTGTGCAAATGGAACAATGTGTCCATGATTTCACTGCAACCAGCAAATTGCCAGTGAAGTTGCCTAGCAATATTGCCGGTGTGACGGTACCTTTAGAGGCATCATATTGTTGCTGAACAATTCTGGCTATGAGGAGTCCTCGCAGTATCTAAGGAGTATGATGACGGTTATATACAGCCCAATCTGCTCAGGAAATTGATATCTTTCATAAGTCCGGTTTACGGCATCTCTTCATCACTAGGATGACCTGTCAAACACTTGATTTGTAATCCTTTCTCTGTAGCATATAAAAATATTTAAATCCGTTATCTACTTAATCTTCGGTGGTGATCAGCCATGTAAAGAGGAGGCAGTGAGGTCACAAACAGGTTATGGGCCAATTTACGCATATCCAGCAGGCTTCCTGTGACACAGCCTTGGTAACACAATGAGCTTTTGATGCATTGCTATTAATTCAACTTTCACTTAAGTGTAGAGTCACTGCACATACTAGACCGCCTTCATTGTCAGACATTGAAGTTATATATCTTCCGAAGCTCTACAGCAAAACTAGTTACATTATCCAAATTGTTCATTTTTAGCGTTTTTAAAAATGTCTATATACTTAGAAAAATGTGTTTATCCATATAATATACTGGAGAAAAAGAGGCCTTGTAAAATGTTGACCCCTGACTTGCCCCTGCGCCCCAGGCACTTAGAACAGTCATTAGATAATGTAAAAGTTAAGTAGATTATTTGAAAAAAGATTAAATGCTTGTTAAGTAAGGTTAAGTCTGCTGATGAGATGTTGATTTTCAAAGTCTTGTCATGCAATGAAGCAAAATATATTAATACTAGTTAGTAAAAGCATAACCTAATGCTGCTGGTCTGAAATACAAAATCTATAGCTGGATCCCCGACTAAGCATTATTTAGCATATGGAGCTGAAGGGGCGTAACTTGAAGCTCATGGGCCCCGATGCAAAACATCCAATGGTACCCCCAATTATCGCAAATTTTTAATAGCAATAGTCTTTTTCTATAGGCTAAGGGGACTTTTGAGGCCCCCTTAAGCTCCAGGGCCCAGATACGATCTCAACCACTGCACCCGTTGTAGTTATACCCCTGCTGGCCTCCCTATGGTGAAGAGGGACCTTGTTACTCCATCTAATTCTCAAGTTTGAAAGTAATCAAAAAGTCTGCACACCTATAGTTGCTCCTATATTTTTTGCATGCCAAACTCATTAATACCATTCATAGAACTCTACAGTAATATTCTTCATTGTTTATAGTAGAGAATACATTATTCCTTAAATTACATAGTTATTTTGCTACAAAACCTGTAAAATAATAAAACAACCATACACATTAGACTCAAGTCAGTCACACCCATCAATATCAATGGGTTTGAAGACACTCTTGTTTGTGGGGCACTCGCCATCTGATTGTTGGGAAGGTGTCGATTGGTCATGTTTGATTTCAGACTGCCAACCATTTTGCTCTCCAAGAGGTAAGGCTGCCTTCAGACTGCGGCAGCGTCCGGTCCGGGACTGTCAGAAGTGACAGCCTGGACCGGAGTTTTCCTCCATAGAATCCTGTCGGGCTGCACGGAGCTGGATCCCGGCGGGTGTTAATTAGCTGCTATCCGGCTGCTGTGTCGCCGGATGAATCGTGCAGAAGTGGGGATTTTCTGCCGATTCCAAAACCGGTGCATGCAACGTTTTTGGAATCGGCAGAAAATCCCACTTCTGCACGATTCATCCGGAGACACAGCAGCCGGATAGCAGCTAATTAACACCCGCCGCGATCCAGCTCCGTGCAGCCCGACAGGATTCTATGGAGGAAAACTCCGGTCCAGGCTGTCACTTCTGACAGCCCCGGACCGGACACTGCCGCAGTGTGAAGGCAGCCTAAGCTACCATGTTAGGGAGCATCTCTCTCACAGTATATGGGAGACATAATTGTCAGCTAAATGATTGCCCGAAGCATCGTTTGGCCAAAAGCCAATGTGTATGATGAACTGCAGAGTAATTTCTTGTTCAGTTTATCTAGATTACTATCAAACACCTTATCCTTTTGTAAAGAAGGCTTTAAGCATCTAAGGTGTACGTATTATTTTTTTCCTGAAGCCAGAAGGACTTAGACCTGAGGAATGCAGCTCATTTTTTAAAGTGAATCTGACACCAGGTTTTAGCTATCCCATCTGAGAGCAGAATGATGTAGGGACAGAGATCCTGATCCCAGCGATGTGTCAGTTGCTGGACTGCTTGCTTCAGTTTTGATAAAATTACTGTTTTATCTGATGCAGATGTACCAGTATCTGAATGCTGAACTCTGTGTAACCCAATCCACACCACTGATTATATGCTTTCTGTTTATTCTTTACATAGGCAGAAAGCTGCCAATAAGTGGTGGTGTGGTTGGACCACCTGGTATTTGGTCACTAAGTTACTATAGTAATATTCTGCTGATGAAATGGCAAAAACCTGATGACAGATTCCCTTTAACAGGGGAAATGGTATATGTAATTCAAAAGTTCCAGCAAGGCGATATCACCTCTGGCTGGGAGATTGAAGCAGTGCCCATGTAGCATCTTTAATCTCTGTATCCGACACATTGGTGGAGCATCTTATATCCTAAGGTCAGTACAAAGGGTTAATCCAACAGCAAAACAGAAAATTAAATCAGGTCAGGCAAAGGAACTAGGTCATAGATAAACTGTAATAACTGGCAATGACGCCGAAGAATAAAGCACTGACTGCTCTGATTAAAGAGATTTGGTCCAATTGGATGGGCAGCCTTGTGTTTTGCCATACAGCACCAATACCCCTCTGATCCTGCTGTGACTCTCATGGTGATGGCTTCCAGTAGATAATGGCAGGTTTTGAGTTTGGCAACATGTACGGTATGTTTCAGTATGTTTTAGACCCCTTTTTTCCAGGAATTGACCTCCAGCTTGTTGAACACTTGTTATCTGGACATTATACAGTACACTCAATGTCTAATTAGATTCCTGACCAAATGTTACAATTCTGTCAATTTTCATGATAAAGAGGTCAGATCAGACAAATGTCAGGAAGAAGGAAGTAGAAGGTCACAATTACTGACCTAGTTAAAACTAGCCTAAATGCATCACCCCAGCACATTTTGCTTCAAAAGCATAGTTTGTTACGTAATATTCTAGACATTTTGTTTTCTGACAGTGGTCCCTGGTTTATATACATCAATATAAAATATCTGGATCTACAATTATCCCAATTATAGGCCTAGGCAGGCTCTTTTAAGGTGCATTACCATATTTTAAAGCTGGGAGTAACATTAAGTTTTACATCCTATAGAACCCATAGGAAGAACCTCTCCAACAGAGGTCAAAAAAGGGCGGAACTCCACTAATCAAGAGGAAACATAAGGTACCCTCTCTAAAAATAAGAGTAAGGGGTACATAGAAGGTGTGATCATTGGATAAAGCTAAGTAGGTCATTTGTAATAGGAAAATCTTTATCCTAGAAGTCCAATCGGCACAGACGCCGCTGATACCCTAGTAAATAGACTGTTACGCGCCTGCATGGCTTGATCCCTGAGGAAGCCGTGCAGGCGTAACGCGTGGGGCCTTTTCCACCATGACTATGAATTCCAAAAACTTACAAGAAATCTGGTGACTATGACTTCATTGTCTAAGTCCAGGGGTGCACCAAGCCCCACTGCCGCCTGAGCCGCGGCAGTGATTACGGGGGGAGGGGGGTGCTGGTGGAGCCCAGCGCTGCCGCCCCTTCTGTACTGGTCCCCCGGCGGGTCTCAACTACTGCCGCCTGAGCCGCGGCTGTGATTACCGCAGTGATTACGGGGGGGGGGGTGCTGGTGAAGCCCAGCGCTGCCGCCCCTTCTATACTGGTCCCCCGGCGGGTCGCCGCTTACCTGCGGTGCGCGGGGTGAGCGGCCGGCGCCATGACAGGGGGAGGCTGTGTGCATGAGGCGCCGCCCCCTTCTGCACTGCCGCTCCCCCTGCCTCTTGCCGCCTGAATGACAGGGCTCACACTGTCCAATGGACGGTGCGGCCCTGTGTCTAACATATAAAACAGTCTATTTTCCTTGCATATTGTGCACTTTTCTTTGTATACTCAGGAGTCTCATATAGGTACTTCTTATATAGGGGTATACCTGCCTATGTGTTGATACTACTTTGAGAACTATATTGTCTTGAAGTGCTTTTTCTGGCTATTATTGAAATAGGTGCTTTGCATATAAGGTTGTTTATATCTTCAATGCTGGACATTGTGACCATCTGCCATATGTTTAGAACAGACCCACGCACCTCACTTGAGGTTTTACCATGATCTGTTTTTACTTGTGTTTTAAGTGTGTGTTGTCTGTATCCATTTGTTCAATAAACTTTTTTAAATTTTTGTATATAACCCAGCGTATCAGATCATTTTTTTTTTATGTGATTCATCTCTGAGATTTAACTCTTTGGTGCCATATACACACACCACCTTCTATTTAAAGTTCTCATGTGTCTGTTTTTGGTGTGTGGCACATTGGTTATTGGTTATTATACGTGTGGTGCAGTATTGACTGTTCACGTTAATTTAATCTGCAGGCCCCTACTGTGAGATCGCCGACTGTGTTGAAATGTCCTGGACCATTTTTTGATCGTCGGGCTCCCGTTGGGCAGCATGCATCGGTGTGTTTGACGGGGATAACGACCAACGACCTCAATACAGTGAGTGACAGGGTCCCAATGACCACTGTATTGTTGCTGCGTTGCTGGTGAGATCTGACTGTTTGACAGCTCACCAGCGACCACGTAGCGATCCTTACCAGGTCGTATTGTTGTCGGGATCGCTGGTGTGTAAAGGGGCCTTAAGACACAATTAATTTACAAAGTACCCCAAACATCATATATCATCCTAAAAAAACAGAGGGGATACTAATTGACAACATATATATTTTTAGGTCATCCAAGATACCTAAAAGTGGAATGAACCCATCCAATACTGGCAAATCTAGTTGAAGGCACTCACTATAGCTAGTTCCAGTTTTTTAGAATTGTTATTTTTTGTTTTTATTTTTAATTGTTCTTATCATAAGTGTAAATCGCATCTACTATATAATTGTCTAAGGGTTTTTTGAGTCTGTCTGTAACCAAAATCGCGCGCCACACAAAGGCAGCTCATTGGCCGCTGCCGAAGGCGGCGGCCAATGAGCTCAGAGTATGCAAATAGTGCGAGCTGAACATTCGAATTTCGCGCCAACTTGCAGCCTGGCGGAAGCAGCGCATGAGCGCCGCTTCTGCAGGTATGCACAGTCCAGCAAACGGTGGACCCAGCGCGCGCGAGCTAGCCAGGAGACGACTGGCATTAGCCGGTTGTCTCCCGGCTGGTGAGCCGCTAACCGGAGCTCAGCCGCGGCTACCTGCGGCACGGAGGTCTGCGGCGAGCCAGCCGGGAGATGGCCGGCGTTAGCCGGTCATTACCCGGCTGGCGAGCCGCTGACCTCTGTGCCGCGGCTGAGCTCCTGTCAGCGGTGAGCTAGCCGCGAGATGGTGCACTTCGCGGTGCGGTGGTGCACTTCGCGGCATTCAAACCACGCGCCATGCCGCTGCACTCTTCTGATTGGCCAATCAGAATAATATTCTGATTGGTTGCCGCGTTCAGTGTGGCGACCAATCAGAATAGCAGCACGCACTATGCCGCCATATTTCAAATACACTGAGTACAGTGTACTGTACCCCAACCATGTCTTAAAGGGGCGGTCCTCAACCATGTCTTAAACGGGCGGTCCACAACCACGTCTTAAAGGGGCCATCCTCAACCAGTTCTTAAAGGGGCGGACCCCAACCACCTCTTAAAGGGGCTGTCCCCAACCTCTTAAAGGGGCAGTCCTTAACCACTTTTTAAAGGGGCAGTCCCCAACCACATCTTAAAGGGGCGGTCCCCAACCATGTCTTAAAGAGGCAGTCCCCAACCATGTCTTAAAGGGGTGGTCCCCAAACAGTTCTTAAAGGGGCGGTCCCCAACCACGTCTTAAAGGGGAAGTTCCCAACCACGTCTTAGAGGGGCGGTCCCCAACCACATCTTAAAGGGGCGGTACTCAATCATGTCTTAAGGGAGCGGACCCCCAACCATGTCTTAAAGGGGCAGTCCGCAAAAACGTCTTAAAGGGGTGGTCCCCAACCACATCTTAAAGGGGCAGGCAGCTCAGTGACGACCAGGAGGACCCACAAGGGCCCAAGTCACCGCCATACTGTCCGGCGTTACACACACCATGTGAACCCAGAGAACTTAAACAGCCCGGAAAGGACATGGAGATGGTGTGAGGGGTCACAGAGAGAGAGGCCTGGCTGCAGGAAGTAAAGGGAACCCGGAGAGGGAGAGTGTGCCCGTGTACTTGAACTGTAACTGAAGTGTAAACTGCTTTGAAGATTTGAAAGTAAACACGGAGACCCTGAATCTGCCTCCCTTGTCTGATTCCATCTGCTTAAGTAACATTCCCCCATACAGGATTACAACGATTCTCCCACCTGCAGAGCCACAGCCTGTCAGCACCAGCACTGAGGAGACTTAACCCTTACTGCCCCAGGGAACACAGTTCTACCCACTGGAACTATTCCATCTACGCTGCTATTCAACCCCGGAGGTTCTGCAGCAGCGGCGGCCCCATCACTGGCCGCATATAGCCTTGTTCTACCCCTTACCAGGCCCTTGGGGTGCTATTGAGTTTCCATGCTTCCCAGCGCTAGTGAAGGGGCTCGACCTTGGTAGGTGGTCCTGGTGTGGTGGTGCTGTTTGGGCAGGGTGTCGGGGCTGCTGGACAATGGCCGTTATTAGCAGCTCAGGAGCTAGACTCTCTGCATCGCATCCTCGGAGCCGGCTCCCCGTGGTGGACTAGGGTTTGAGTATGGGCACTCTGGTATGGGGGGGTTCCCTCTGCCATTTCCTCTCTCAAGCCCCCTCTCTCAGAGTCCCCTTTTCTCACTCAGGGCTCCCTTTCCTTCTTCTCTTCAGGGCAAACTAGAACCCCGTTTTTCTACCTCCCTCCTCCTCTAACTCTTTCCCCAGGGACTGGGCTCTAACCATTTGCCTAGGATCGAGTGTGGGAGTGCCGGGGTGGGAGCCTCCTACAAATCTTGCATTCCCACTGTGATAGGGATAACCACACACTCTTTTATGGGTGCAGTAACCCAACTGTGACACCTGACCAGTGGGCGCCATAATAGCATCTTTGGGCTAATAGAGATTTTTTTCCCTATGTATAAATTACATATGTGGTGTATAGAATTGAAAGAAAAAAAGGTTTTAAATTGATAAGTATGAAGTTTTAGAATTAAAGCCGGGTAAATAAAAGGTTACTAAAAGTGGTCATGTTATTAAAGAGAACCTTTCACTCTTTTGAGGTTTTTGATTTATTATGGAATTGAAATTATTAATATGGAAATGAAATCAGTCATATCTGTATGCCTCCTGGATAGTGGCTTGTATGGTAGAAATCACCATTTATAGCTTTGAACTTACAGGCTGTGGAGCGCTCTCCGGATGATCAGACTGCCTCTGGTCTTCATTATACCAGATTTTTCCTCTCCTTTACTTACATAGTATCTATATGATGTCAGGTGCGCGGACAGAAATCACATGCCTGTGTGTTAAGCCTGACGTCTTTCCCATGCACTGTTTTGCCCGTCTGTGGGCACTGTCTTCAATGTTGATGTGTGCAGGAATTGGAGTTTTAAACGTTTATTATGGTACCTTCACAGGCCGCAATCTCGCCTGGGAATCCTGAAGGCGATATGTCGCCCCGGAGCAATCGCTGTGAAATTGCCTCACAGTTGCGGCGTGTGATTGGGGAATTTCGCAGCGATAAATCACCTCTCGCCTGTCGCCTGATTCCTGAGCACTGCTCTGAAATCAGCCTCAATCATGAAGGCAAGATTTCCGGGTTTTGGCGTGTGATAGGGCAATAGTGATGGAATCAGCGTCGGCTATCATTTCCTGTAGGTGTGCCACAGCGTGCTATAGTCCGCGCCCCGTCAGTCGATGATTGGTGGGGGCTACTGTGTTCCCATTGGCTGTCAGTTGACAGGGCGGCATATTTGAAGAGCTGTCCGTTCAGCACCACACACATCTTCAGCTACACAACCATACGCAAACACAGTTCAGTTAAGGTGCGCCATAGAATAGCACAAGCTATGTGGTCCGTGTGTATTAATCGGCGCTGTGTGGAGTATAGTGCCACATGCCACCTCAGCAGTGGCGTAACTACCGGCATAGCAGCTGTAGCGGTTGCTTTGGGGCCCGGCGCTTGTGGGGGGCCCGGACACAGCGCCGCCACGCAGCCGCTGCTATACCGGCAGCTGCGCCTGCGATACCACCAGTGTTGTGTGTGGCCGTCAGGTGTGGGGGTGGGGGCCCGGCGGGGGGCGTCCGCGCCCGACGGGCCCCCCCGGCGAGGTGGATGCCGCAGCGGTGCAGCCGCTCCGCCTCCTATGCAAAGCGGCGCAGGGCCTGCACACAGAGATCAAGGGGTTGCCGCGCCAGTCTGTAGCCCCCTGCTGCCTGCCTGCCTGAGTCTGACCCGTGTGTTCTCTGCAGACTGCAGCAGTCTGCGGAGTTGATCTCCGCCCCCTGGCCGGCCTGTGACCTCGCTCCGAGTCCGACCGGCGACCTAACTTACTGACCGAGTGACCGGGCGGTCACTCACAGCACAGAGCTGAAAGAACTAGGAGCTGCTGCTGGACTGAGCCCGGAGCGAGGGTGAGAGGCGCCGGTAATAACAATATAAATAATTTATTGTTTGACAGTGAGCAGCCGGCAGCATGGGGGGCCCGGGGCCTGTATATACCCTGTGTGTCTATGTGTGCTGCTGGGACACTGTGAGGGGGGGCCTGGCTGTATATACCCTGTGTGTGCTGCTGGGGCCTGTATATACCCTGTGTGTCTGTGTGTGCTGCTGGGACACTGTGAGGGGAGGGGCTGGCTGTATATACCCTGTGTGTGCTGCTGGGGCCTGTATATACCCTGTGTGTCTGTGTGTGCTGCTGGGACACTGTGAGGGGGGGGCCTGGTTGTATATACCCTGTGTGTGCTGCTGGGGCCTGTATATACCCTGTGTGTCTGTGTGTGCTGCTGGGACACTGTGAGGGGAGGGGCTGGCTGTATATACCCTGTGTGTGCTGCTGGGCCTGTATATACCCTGTGTGTCTGTGTGTGCTGCTGGGACACTGTGAGGGGGGGCCTGGCTGTATATACCCTGTGTGTGCTGCTGGGGCCTGTATATACCTTGTGTGTCTGTGTGTGCTGCTGGACACTGTGAGGGGGGGCCTGGCTGTATATACCCTGTGTGTGCTGCTGGGCCTGTATATACCTGTGTGTTGTGTGTGCTGCTGGTCACTATGAGGGGGGGCCCTGTATATACCCTGTGTGTGCTGCTGGGGCCTGTATATACCCTGTTGTCTGTGTGTGCTGCTGGGACACTGTGAGGGGGGGGCCTGTATATACCCTGTGTGTGCTGCTGGGACACTGTGAGGGGGGCCTGTATATACCCTGTGTGTGCTGCTGGGATACTGTGAGGGGGGCCTGTATATACCACTGGGGAGGCTGCTGTATACCACTGGGGCTGCTGTATATAGCACTGGGGGGGCTGCTGTATACCACTGGGGCTGCTGTATATACTGCTGGGGCCTGTATATACCACTGGGGAGGCTGCTGTATACCACTGGGGCTGCTGTATATACCACTGGGGAGGCTGCTGTATACCACTGGGGCTGCTGTATATACTGCTGGGGCCTGTATATACCACTGAGGAGGCTGGTGTATACTACCACTGGGGAGGCTGCTGTATACTACCACTGGGGAGGCCTGTATACCACTGGGGGGGCCTGTATACCAACTGCTGGGGGCTGTATGGGGTCAACCCTCAGCTTATACACGAGTCAATAGGTTTTCCCAGGTTTTGGGGGCAAAAGTAGGGGGTCGGCTTATAAACGGGTCGGCTTATACACGAGAATATACGGTAAACTGGGTGGCGTCAGACTGTTAACACCGATTTGGTAAGGGGGTGTGTCTTGAAGGGGGCGTGTCATTGGGGGCGTGTCTTGGAGGGGGCCCCGTTCAAAAGTTTGCTATGGGGCCCTGCCAGTTCTAGTTACGCCCCTGCACCTCAGATGTTGGCCTACACATTGTACATGGGTGCCATGGGCCACGCACTACAATCACCCTATACGTGTGAATTTGGTGACACTGATGGGTATGTTGTACTGCTCCCACTCCGGCCGGCATTTACCTTGTTAGCGCCCTCAAGTTATTTTGGCGGCACCAGTGTGCGTGGTGACGTCATCACATTTGTGCTCGTTCATCCCTGCCTGCCAGGTGCCTGCCCCTCCCCTTGCACATAGTACTACAGTCATGGCAGTCGCACAGCACGCTGCTACATGGGAGATGGCAGAACTCCTGATCCTCATTGACCTGTGTGACCGGCATGACTATTAGTGCCATCAGCGTCACCACCACCCACAGCTGCGCAAGCAGCACATAGTGAGGAGGATTTAGCGGGCCCTACTCCAGAGACTGGGTGTTGAGAGGACCCGCAAGCAAATTATCAAGAAGGTGGCGGACCTGAAACACAAGTCCCAGGGAGGATTGCAGAGATTCGTGCCCGGATTGCCAGGCTGCGCGGTGAGTATGTGGCAATGACAAACACACACATGGCAAGCATCATAATCCAAACACTACCCAACCATCATGTGTTATTGTGCTTTGCACATAGTGTGACCTAAGCCACCATGTGGATCTGTCACCATGTGCATCTGCATGTTGTTCACAATGCAATATGAAGGTGCAGAATACACTCATATGTTGTTTTAATGCTGACGGCTATAGTGGTCCTTGATCTGTGTGCGGCCGAGCATAAGTGTGTAATGACAACAAAGTTGACAACAACATAATGCTAATTTGAAGGGCCACATCACACCTCGCGGCACATATGTGCACACGCTGACACATAGCATTTCACAAGACATTTATGACAATACGCCAAAGGCCCTACAAGCTGACTGCTCTGTGTTTGACCCCCCATGGTGGCACCACCTCATGATTACTGTCTGCTCTTGTGGTCACTGTTGTTGTTGTAATGTCCTACAACAGACTGGGCCCTTACCATAGGGTCGCGCCCGACCCAAACCTTTAATTCTATCCTTCATGCCATCATGACATTCATACACACACAGTAGGTGTTTCCCTATGTTGTTTTCCTTTGCTTAAATGGGTGTGTTGTCATGTTTGATATTACAGATGAGGAGGACTCCCTGTCTGTGGAGGGCCGACAGTCTCCCACCCCACCGGGACCCCCCCACCCCCTTCCCAGGAACTCCCTCACCAACAGGGACACCACCCACAGCTGGCCAGGAGGGCCCAGGAAGTCCCTCAACACCAGGGACACCAGCCTTGGCTGCAGGCAGCCCTGGACCCATGGGACCAAGAAGCCCCATCCTGTGGCCACAGACACCCAGCCCAGGAGCAACCCCCACCCCCCAGCATCTCCAACTCCCGGCAGAGCCCTGGTGTGTTGTGGTCCCCTCACCCTGACCTTGAGCCTGGTGTTTCTGTGTATGGTGGTAAGTTTCTGCAAAGGCCTACAAGCTTTCTAATCTACATCTTGGTGTGTGGGCCACACAGCAGTATGTGAGTCCTGATGTGCTTGTCATTCTTTTTTTGTCAAGGAGAAAGAGCTTGCGCGCAGGCTGGGCTGTGAGCCCATCCCCATCTCCTCCAGATGGCACCCAGGATGGTGATGTGCTCTGCTGCTGGCTCACCAGGAGGCACAGCAGCATCTGGAGAGGGCACACCTACAAGGCCAGCAACACCTTGCCTGATTGGATGCCATGATCCACACTCTCCAGGTAGGCCAGTCCGCCAGGGCCCCTACTCCACCAAACCCCCCACAATAATGTGGCCACTCTCACATTTTTGAAGTTGTCCATGTTGGACCATTGTTTTTGTCCCTGTTGCCATGTTGGCACCTTAGTTCTTAGGCCCCGTTGGGCTCTTTTCTTATAGTATCCCACATTGGGAACGTGGGTAGTATGATTTGTCTACTACTAACCTGAAAATACATCTTTACAGAAATGTCAAACTAAAATAAATGTTCGTGACACAAACTATACTGTGTGATCACTTCTTTGTGCCACACAGGGAGACCTTGTCCCACTGAAAATGTCAAATACCACACATGGCTAATGACTTGGCGTAGGTGCAGTGTGACATGATAGCAACCTGACCATACTGTACCATTGGAGCAGTGATCAAGCCCTATTTTACATGAGTGTCTCCTTGGCTGGGTCCTTCCCTGGAGGGATATTGGCTAGTCCTGTGTTTGAGACTCCTAACCGAAGCTCCACAGACTCTATTTGCATATCCAATATCACATACACATTACCAAACACACACAAACACACACACTTGCCTATGTCATGCACACAACATTCATTATCTCCCCTTACTCACACATGTCACCTATGGATAGGCTTGGGTGTGCTAAAATGACCCAACTATGTGATAGTGGAAATGAGGCCTCTCCATTTGGCACACAAACTTCACCATTATACCCACAACATGCTACAAACACAACCATACTGCACAACCAGACACATATGTGGACGTAGGTATGGGAAATCAAAGGGTGGTTTATAAACAAATTGAAAAACAAAAACCATACTTGGTTTTGTGGCACACATGACAAAAAAAGAGTCCATGATGTAATGTTGTGCATTGCCTAGTAGCGTCCTTGGTCGCCCTCCTCCTCAGCTGGCTCAGACAATGGTTCTTCCACCTCATCCTCCTTATACCAGGCAGTGGTGGCAGGTCGCCGGTGCAGTCTTCGTGTGGAGGTGGAGGCTCCTGATGTTGGCAACTTCTCACCATGCGTCTTTGGGGCGCAGTGGGGCTGGGGTTGGTTTTCGATGGCAATGAATATGTACCACCCCATCGCAGTCCCATCTACGCCCCTTCCAGGACACGGAATATGGCCCTCTCGGCGATGTTACGCTGCTCTGGCTCCATGCGCGCCACCATCTCACTGTCAATGTGCCCGATTCCAGAGCCGGGGATCTTCTCTCGATCCAAGAGGACCCGTTTTAGCCCAGGTACCCAGCTCCGTGTTGGTTGGGCAGGTGTACGCATTCGGCGTATGGCAGAGCTGGGCCCTGGGCCCGGCCCCCCAACACTGGTCTCAGGCACCGGCTTTCCCAAAGAAGTTGATGTGAGAGCTTCGCCAGCAGGTGGGTCCTCGCCAGTGGGGCCAGACTCCCGAGGGGCCTGTAAAGTAAAGAGAAGAAACAAACCCATTACCAACAATTGCAATGTAATGACATCAATTGCCACAACCAAACACCCAGCACTACATTGTGCCTATCTGAGCATGTCTAACACCCAAAGTCAGAGTAGCTGGGTTGGAAACAGAGCTGAAGAAAGAAGTAGACCAGTGCTCTGTACTCGCCTGATCGATCAAAATTGATATGGCAAGTGACCCCCACATAACACAGCACAATCTGTGCCAACAGCCACGAGCCAACACACAGAAGAACAGACAGAAGAAGAATGGTGAAAGAAAAAGCCAACTGTGCCTTGTATATGTGCTGGAAACCCCACATTCGTGCAACCAACAAGCTGTGTACATAGATCACACAAACAAATTACGCACCTTCGGTGACAGGGCAGGGTCTTGGCTTGTGACCAAAGATGGTTGCGCAAGGCGCCTGCTGCACCATGTTCCCCGCGGAGCCTCCTGGCCCAGGGTGAAGGTGAGGAGGTCATAATAGCACAGACGTGGCTTAGGGATAGCTTCAGCTCCAGCCCCGGAACGGCATCCATCCATTTGGAATGGGCCTTGGTGAACACGGTCCGCAGGCGTTGGATATTCTCCACAACCATCGGCACCGTCCAGGTCTTACTAGGGTTGAGCCAGTTGGCCAGGCTCGACCAGGTGCCCATAGACCACAACCCTCACTGCCTTGTTCTTATATTCAAGCAGCGACACCCGCCACAGGCATTCGTGATCCTGGTACATGAACAAACAAGAACACTTGTGTCACAAAAATACATACATGTACATATCAGGTCACACCCTACTCTGTGTGTCCAATCCATGTCCAGCACTAAAAATGACAGGTGGTCTGGTAGTGAGCTTCTGTATGCAGATTCAGTAAAGGCCTTTACATGTGCACTGAGATGGGACATGGTACACATGCCACGCCCTATATGTATTTTGGGGCTGGCCAGGGACAGATACAAAGCTCTGTACTTGTGCAATTGCACACATGGCCTTACAAACAAATATAACACACACTATATACCTGGACACATATTTATGTACAATTATAGTGCTGGAGGACACATTGTCCTGCCATTTGCCTCAAGGATCATAATGTGTGCAACAGGAAACGGAGGCGTCTTACAATGCGTAGCCGTCACAAAACACACATCTACAGGACGCTACATGAAGCTGTACATAAGGCGCCCAAACCTCTGGCAACATCTGCAGCCACACAGAAAGCAACCTACATGATAAGCACAATAGCATGTACCCCGACTTACCGTCTGTCCAACAGAGTTCTCGTGATGAAACGCTACTAGATCAATGCACATGGAAGCAGGAGCAGGGATGGAGTCCCAGCACGTCACTTTTTATGCACAACATGACCAATCAAGAAGCTGCACTTACGCTTAATTAGTGGTCGCACCTGCGAATACCCAGGATGGTACATAGATTAGAAGACGCAGATGTGTGATTGGTTGGTTACCATATAAAAATCGCTAATGAGCGAGCTATGCCACACTTGCTGCTCATGGTCATTAAGTAAGTACTGATGTTCACATGTGATCTGTGATATGGCTGTGTGTAGCATTTGACATCTTTGCATTACAGATCGTTATTGTGTACTGTAGCACACGCCCTAGTGGTGGTGTATGTCATGATGCTATTTATTGATGTATTGTGTACAGCAAAATGGATGGATTAGTTATTGTGTCCCCAATACACCCTCCTCATTGAAAAGCCAATTTGCCTTTGCCATATAGGATCATGTTTGAAGGATGCGTCTGTGGTTAGTTGCGTGGAACATATGAATTGTGACCACATAGTACTGTTGTTTGGCACACACAATGGAACTATTGTGCCCATACTGAGATGTGGAGTGGCCCATGTGGCTTCAGTGAATGTCCGCCAGTGAAGATCCAGCGTTATCAACACCTCAGGGATGTATCTTCGACATAATGAGTATGCAATAGTCTGCTGCGTGGCCTGATATTTTGTCCTTAAAACACATGGCTGTGGTACGTGTTTGTAATTTTATGCTTGTGTATGTGTTTGTGATTGCATGTAATTGTTAATAAACATCATTCTATACTTGTGATCTCATTATTTTTCTACGCCTTGTGCTGATATATGAACATTATGGGCAGCTATATGGCGTTATGGTCATGATGTATCTATTGGGATGATGGAGATGTAGTTGTTGAGGAGGGCCACGGGTGTAGTGATAACAGGTTTGGTTGTGAGGCAGTGTAATTGTGGCGCCTCTGCGACCAGGTTGGCCACATGAGGAACTGCAGCCAGGCAGGTAGGAGACAGTTTGTGCACCAAACACCTTCAGCACACACACCCACCAGAGCACAACACCCAACCTGGAGCCCGGGACTCTAGGCGGGCAAGGGGTGGTGGGGTTTAGAGGAAAGTGGGTGGGAAGGTAGGTCAGGTGGTAGACCAGTACAAAAGGAGAATAGTAGGCGGAGGGAGTTAGTAGGTCAAAGAGGGCTGAGCTGTAAAGACAAGAACAGACAGAAAGTGACACTTCCCGGAGGGATAGGGCTCCCTGGAGATGCAGAATCCATAGAGACACCGTTCCATGGAGAGAAAGCTCATCCATAGCCGGTAGCCCAAGGGAAAGTGAGGACAGAGACCGGACCGGTGCCACCGGGTCCGAGGAGTACGGCATCGTTGACCGACTACAAGCGGGAAAGGTTTTCCTTGAAGTATCTGGTAATCACACGGATCGGAAGGAGCCCGGTAAGCCCTTAAAAGACAGGGTTACCCAAGGCTAGACTGGGACCAGAGTGTCGGCTCTGAGGGGGACTGCAGCTACACGCCGGCTCCCCAGACAAACCGACGGGGAACACTGATTCCAGATCAGGGTTCCTACTACACGGGTTGGAGGCTCGGCAACACTATAAGACCCGGCTTGCTGTCCATATACATAGAGGGAAGCCACACAGAGGGACCGAGTTGCCGTCATACAATCCACAAGGAAGAGCAGAGGAGGAGCAAGCCTGAATGGTTAAAGAAAGAGTGAAGGGTGTCAGGAAGATAGCCTGGCTGCAGTGGGTTCAGTGTGTCCGGAGTTACCTGTGTAAAGTGACTGTGCGAACTGTACTGTTTAACTGAAGAACGTGCCAGTAAAACCCGGTGAACCCTGCTTCAGTCTCCCGTGTATGATTCCCGGTATACAGAACTTTAATTTCACCTTACACCCTGTCAGGAGCAGCACCAACCCGCGGCGGGCTCACCCACCTTGCTGCAGCATCCATCCATCCTCCTGACAGAAGTACACTGCAGCGGTGGTCCCTTCACTGACCACAACCCGTGGGTGCCGTCACAACAACAATTTTCCCTGTAAATATTCCCTTTTACTTGTGGGGCTCAGGACATGGTCCGGACCAAAGACTGCCGTGACATCCCCAGCATATACCACGGTCCAGTACCGAGTACCCCGTCCCAGTGGGCTGCACATAATGTTTCAAGAAAAGGATTAGCTCCAACCACCTAATATTCCCAGGACTCCCAGGCAAACCAGAAGGTGGCTTGGCAACCACCAGTAGCAATAGAATAAAGGTGTAGAATCAACACCTTTATTCTCTCACACATAATGTTGTTTGTGGCTGTACAGTGTTGAAATATATGTATGTGGGTGGCCATATCAGCACACTTGGGTAGGATGTTGTTAAGTGGCTAGGAGATGTGTAGGGAAGGAGGTGGTGGCTATTTTGGATGTGTGATGATGCGTTCTTGTTGTGATGTATTTTTTTCCTTACTTTTGCAGGGGTTGGTAGGTGCGAACATCATGGACCCTGATGGAGATGCTATTGTGGCCCTTGCCTTAATGGAAGAGGAATTGTGGCTGGAGGATAGAGTTGAAAGGTTGCGGGCTCGAGACCACGCTGTGTGTGTGGGCTCGTGATTGGCTTCTGCAACAGGACAACTGGAACCACATGCGGCTGGTCCGTAAGCTGGAGGATCGGAGTCCGCATGATTATAGGAACTATGTCCGAGGACTCGTTCACATTCCTCTTGGAACGCATAAGGCCATTGATAGCCCGACAGGACACTTTGATGCGTCGAGCTGTGCCACCTGAGGAGCAATTGGCTGTAACTTTGCGGTTCCTGGAAACAGGTCGTTCAAGGACAGACCTGCAATACACTTCACGTGTGTCACTGTCCCTGCTGAGCCGCCTGATCCCCGAGACGTGTGAGGACATCTGGAGTAGTCTGCTGCCATCCTACATGCACTTACCTACAACCCCCGCTGAATGGATGGATATTGCCAGAGGATTTGAGGATCGATGGCAATTTCCAAACTGCGGGGGTGCATTGGATGGTAAGCACGTGAGGATCACCAAACCCCCAACACGGGGTCCTTGTATTATATTTACAAAGGATATTTTAGCATGGTCCTCATGGCCCTGGTGGATGCTTACTATGAGTTCCTCTACGTGGACGTTGGAATGAACGGGCGTGTGTCAGATGGGGTGTGTTTGCACACACCTCCTTGGCCCAAGACCTAAGCAGAGGTGCGCTGAACTTGCCCTCAAATGATGAGACAAGTCATCATCTCAACTTTGCATTTGTGGGGGAAGAAGCATTCGCACTTCAGGCTCACCTACTACGGCCATATCCCCAGAGGACGGTTACTTTTGAGCAGCGCATTTTCAATTACCGGCTATTCCGGGCCCGCCATGTGGTTGAAAATGTGTTCGGATCATGGCCAATACATTCCGCGTGTTTCATACGCCTTTGCATAAGAAACTGGAATCTATTGATGTGGTAGTGGTGGCCTGCTGTGTGCTGCATAACTTCCTGCGTCATAGGGATCGGTCATCATACACGCCGGCAAGTTATGTGGATTCTGTGGACCTCGCAACAGGGGAACTCCATCCCGGGGATTGGCGTGCTGCCGATCATGGTGTGGCACCACTCCAGCTGCTGAGCCACGGTCTGATTCAGCAGGATGCCAGGAGCAGCAGAGACGCATACTGCTCTTACTTTAATGGCCCTGGGGCAGTAGCCTGGCTGCACCAGCAGGTGAATGGTGAAAAACCGGCTCCTGGACGAATGCTTCATTTTCTTATCATTTTATTTGTTATTCCATAGAAATAAAATAGACAACAAGGGAACACAGTCCCCCCCCACTGAATGCGTTTCGGACAAGCGTCCTTTGTCTACAACATGTAGAGGCAGAAACCTGAGGAGGAGGATGTAGACACCAGGGTGGCTGAACCAGGAGGCTTTGGGTTGTGTATTTGTTAATTTGGTTTTTAACACATTTGGTTTTTAACACATTAGTTAGTTAGTTAGTTAGTTAGTGTTTATTGTTTTGGTTGTGTCCTCATCAACACCCACACCTGTGTTAATGGAACAATCACTAAAACGATGTTAGCTGCTCCTTTTAAGGCAGAACTGCAATGATGTTGAAATGTGTTTTGGGGTTAAAGTTCATTTTCTAGACAAATATTGACTTTGCAAGTAATTGCTGTTAAGCTGATCACTCTTTATGACATTCTGGAGTATATGCAAATTGCCATTAGAAAAACTGAAGCAGTAGACTTTGTTAAAATTAATATTTGTATCATTCTCAAAACATTTGGCCATGACTGTATAGTGCTGCTGTACATGTACTGTAATGTACCACCATATACCATAACGCTGCTATACATGTACTGTAATGTACTGCCACATACTATAGTGCTGCTATACATGTGCTGTAATGTACCGCCATATACCATAGCACTGCTATACATGTAATGTAATGTACCGCCATATACTATAGTGCTGCTATACATGTGCTATACTGTACTGCCATATACTATAGCTGCTGCTATACATGTACTGTAATGTACTGCCATATACTATAGTGCTGCTATACATGTGCTATAAAGTACCGCCATACACTATAGTGCTGCTATACATGTAATGTAATGTACCGCCATATACTATAGCACTGCTATACATGTGCTATATAGCACCACCATATACCTTAATATACCTGTATATGTACTGTAATATACCACAATATACTATAGTGCTGCTATACATGTGCTATAATGTACTGCCATATACTATAGGGCTGCTTTACAGTGCCTACAAGTAGTATTCAACCCCCTGCAGATTTAGGTGGTTTGATAAGATGCAAATAAGTTAGAGCCTTCAAACTGCAAACGAGAGTAGGATTTATTAACAGAAGCATAAATCTTACAAACCAAAAAGTTATGTTGCTCAGTTGAATTTTAATAATTTTAAACATAAAAGTGTGGGTCAATTATTATTCAACCCCTAGGTTTAATATTTTGTGGAATAACCCTTGTTTGCAATTACAGCTAATAATCGTCTTTTATAAGACCTGATCCGGCCGGCACAGGTCTGGAGTTATCTTGGCCCACTCCTCCATGCAGATCTTCTCCAAGTTATCTAGGTTCTTTGGGTGTCTCATGTGGACTTTAATCTTGAGCTCCTTCCACAAGTTTTCAATTGAGTTAAGGTCAGGAGACTGACTAGGCCACTCCATCACCTTGATTTTTTCCCTCTTGAACCAGGCCTTGGTTTTCTTGACTGTGTGCTTTGGGTCGTTGTTTTGTTGGAAGATGAAATTACGACCCATCTTAAGATCCTTGATGGAGGAGCGGAGGTTCTTGGCCAAAATCTCCAGGTAGGCCGTGCTATCCATATTCCCATGGATGCGGACCAGATGGCCAGGCCCCTTGGCTGAGAAACAGCCCCACAGCATGATGCTGCCACCACCATGCTTGACTGTAGGGATGGTATTCTTGGGGTTGTATGCAGTGCCATCCAGTCTCCAAACGTCACGTGTGTGGTTGGCACCAAAGATCTCGATCTTGGTCTCATCAGACCATAGAACCTTGAACCAGTCTGTCTCAGAGTCCTCCAAGTGATCATGAGCAAACTGTAGACGAGCCTTGACATGACGCTTTGAAAGTAAAGGTACCTTACGGGCTCGTCTGGAACGGAGACATTGCAGTGGAGTACGTTACTTATGGTATTGACTGAAACCAATGTCCCCACTGCCATGAGATCTTCCCGGAGCTCCTTCCTTGTTGTCCTTGGGTTAGCCTTGACTCTTCGGACAAGCCTGGCCTCGGCACGAGAGGAAACTTTCAAAGGCTGTCCAGGCCGTGGAAGGCTAACAGTAGTTCCATAAGCCTTCCACTTCCGGATGATGCTCCCAACAGTGGAGACAGGTAGGCCCAACTCCTTGGAAAGGGTTTTGTACCCCTTGCCAGCCTTGTGACCCTCCACGATCTTGTCTCTGATGGCCTTGGAATGCTCCTTTGTCTTTCCCATGTTGACCATGTATGAGTGCTGTTCACAAGTTTGGGGAGGGTCTTAAATAGTCAGAAAAGGCTGGCAAAAGAGCAGGGGCGTAACTACAATAGGTGCAGGGGTTGCGATCGCACCCGGGCCCTGCAGCCTAGGGGGGCCCCAAAAGTCCCTTTGGCCCATAGAAAAAGACTAATATTATTAAAGATTTGCAATAATTGGGGCCCCGTTTGAGCTTTCGCATTGGGGCCCCTGGGCCTGAAGTTACGCCACTGCAAAAGAGATAATTAATCCACACATGTGAAGCTCATTGTTCTTTGTGCCTGAACTACTTCTTAATACTTTAGGGGGACCAAACAGAATGCTGGTGATTTGAGGGGTTGAATAATAAATGACCCTCTGAATTAACTTTTAACGCTTTAAAAAAAAAAAAAATGAAAAAATCTTTTTGGCTGCAGTGCATTTCCCACTTCCAGGCTGATCTACATCCCAAATGTCCCAATGCCAAGTTAATTCCGCATGTGTCAACCACCTAAATCTGCAGGGGGTTGAATACTACTTGTAGGCACTGTATGTACTATAATGTACCGCCATATACTATAGTGCTGCTATACATGTGCTATAATGTACCGCCATATACTATAGGGCTGTTATACATGTACTATAATGTACCGCGATATACCATAGCACTGCTATACATGTGCTGTAATGTACCGCCATATACTATAGCGCTGCTATACATGTAATGTAATGTACAGCCATATACTATAGTGCTGCTATACATGTCTATAACTGTACTGCATATACTATAGTGCTGCTATACATGTACTGTAATGTACTTCCATATACTATAGTGCTGCTATACATGTACTATAATGTACTGCCATATACTATAGTGCTGCTATACATGTGCTATAATGTACCGCCATATCTATAGGGCTGCTATACATGTACTATAATGTACCGCCATATACTAGAGTGCTGCTATACATGTACTGTAATGTACCGCTATATACCATAGCGCTGCTATATATATATATATAATATATATATATGGAGTTCACTCACGTTGACTGAACAAGTTCTGTCAGTCACAGTATGTCGACTATATACATATTCTAGAATAACCGATGCGTTAGAATCGGGCCTACATCTAATGTGTTATATAATGTTTAAAAGTGTTATATACATATGTAGAAAACAGTGTTTTTAGTGGAATGGTCTACATTGATTTTGTAGCATCTTTACTGTCAAAATTAAAGACAGCTTGCCAGAGGGTGGAGGAGTTAAGTCTGCGGAGTAGATTATGCTAAGTGAAAAATTATTAGTATCAATAATGTATCTCTGAGTAACTTCCACTTTGCACTGAATGTATATACAGTATTAAACTGTGCAGAATTTCACCCCTAATTGGACTAATTATGCAATTTTAAAACTAAGGAAGTGGTTGACTAAATTCCGAGTCCATTACACTCAACAGTGAATTAGCATGTTGCACTACTGCACAGGATATTGGTACTCTGTGCTATGTATCCTCTTCATCAATTATCTTCTTTAGCTGAAATGTGAGAATCTTTAGTAATACTGTATTATATTGGTCATTATCCCTGTTAGCATTATCTAACAAGGTCTGTATCGTCCTTCAGGAGTAAACACTAACAGTAAACAGGCATGTCGAGACTGAAAAGGTGACAGCAAAAAGTAACACTGAGGCCACTTTCTCAAATTTAAAAAATATATATTTTTTTTATCACATTGTTATAATTAAACTAAAAAATGTAGACCAATAAGAATAAAGGAGAGAATGGTGAGCTCTTACAATCTTACAGCTCTGAACAATACATTTTACCCACATAACAGTCCTAATTATTTACATTTCATGTCCAAATCACTACAGATCAATTCTAGTGTGTCTTAAAGCACGACTCAAGCATTTTTTTTATTTCATAGATGGAGTGGTGCATTAAATCTAAGTCCCCTAACCAGGACTGTATTTGGCCTTCATGCTGCCCTAGGCACTTTTAGCGGTCGCACCCCTTACTGACAGGTCACACTACAGTATGAGTTATTGTACACCACATCTATTTACGGTAGATCTACTCTAAACACTTAAATTAAAGCGCCAATTAAACACTAAAAGAAGGAACATCTGCACTTGCTGCACACATGTTCAGTCTTTTGAGCTTCTTTTAACACCTTCAGGTTTTCAAAGACACAAAGCAATTAAAATGGAACATCTGCGTTTCTTGGCACTCGCGGCAGATCAGCCATTTTCCTGCATTTGCCAGATGCCAGAACACTTGTGGCAAGACTACGTTCCGCATGCGACTTGCGGTCATGTGCGGCACTTGTGGTTTTGCACTTGCGGCGATTTAAAAAAGCTAGCAGCTCTTTTTGACTCACCGCAAGTGCCTTAAGTGCAAAACCGCAAGTGCAGCACATAACCGCAAGTCCCATTGGGAATGTATTAGGCGGAACACAGTCTTACTGCAAGTGTTCTGGCAGGTTGTTCCCTGAGGAAGGAGCTCAGTACGCGGCTCCGAAACGCGTTGGAAATAAACCTTTATCACCAGTACTCAGACGTCCAGTGTCGTTGGTGTATTCCCCTCTCTGGCAGCAGCGCGGACAATAAGGTACTTTGTCCGAAAAACCTGATCACAGCACCGCACCTCGTGGAAGTACAGTCCCTGCAGCAGCTGCATTGTTCGAGCGATTACGCTGGTTGTGTGCTACACAACCGGACCAGGTGAGCAAATCTGATTTTTTTACAAATTTACCTGTCTATAAAGGATAAGACCCTATGTGCGCATTCTCAACCCTCTAGATATGCAAGATAATAATGGTGGTCTTGTAGAAGCACTACCAAAGCTCTATGAAAGGGGAAAATAGTTTGCGATTTATAAACATTATCATCCTATTGCCTGAGCTTTGGTAGCGCTTCTACAAGACTGCCATTATTATCTTGCATTCAGCTTCCTGTGGCCCAGGTATGTGGAGCTGCGCCGGCGCCCTCCCCCCACTGCTGACACCCCTCCCCCTGCTAACAGCATATTTCCTATGTTATCTATTGAAGGGGAGGTTAAAAAAGAAAAAAAATGATCATTTTTTTCTTCCCTGACTCGGTACTGCCCCCTGTAGCCCAACACCCTAGGCATGTGCTCTCCAGTGCCTAAGGGCAAAAACAGCCCTTCCCATAATCCCTGTCATATATTTACCTTATGGTGGCTTCACCAATGCTCTGGTCGGATTCCTGTCATTTGTAACCTGCCAGCAGCTCTAGTGTCTGGTGAGGCATGCTGGAAGTCACAACTTATTACTAGTGATGGGCGAGCAGTAAAATGCTCGGGTGCTTGATGCTCAGGTTGAGCATATTGAAGTGCTGGGGTTCTCGAGCGTCAGCTGTTGGTTTAAATTGCTCACCACAGGCGGGCAACCAATCAGCTGATTGGCGGCGGGAGATTTAAACCAACAGCTGATGCCCACCCGCATAAGCTGTCGCCTGCCCGCAGAAGCTGTTGGTTTTAAATATCAGCTGACGCTGTCAACTGATTGGTCACCTGCTGCCTGCTGTTGACTGATTGGTCGCCCGCCTCTAGCGGCGGCCAATCAACTGATGCGGTCAGTGGCTGCGGCCTGCAGCGTGTGATTTAAACTGTCAGCTGACATGGGCGGGTGACCAATCGACTGATAGAACCAACAGCCAACAGCTGGGTCGCCTGCCTGACCGCGTCAGCTGACTGCTCAAATCACCCGCCGCCGACGGGCGACCAGTCAACTGACTTTCATCAACTGATTGGTCGCCCGCCGCTGGTGGGTGATTTAAACTGTCAGCTGACGCTGTCTAGTAACTACACTACCTAAGACACACACTAAATCTGTCCCTAGCTCAGCAGCACCTCTCCCTACACTAGCTGACTGTGGGTCAATTGACGAGCACAGCGTCGTCAGGTCTGATATTCACCTGATGACACTGTTCTGCCAGCCAATCACTGTAATGCCTCAACCAACATGGCTGTGGCATTACAGTGTGTGGCAGCCAATCCCTGCATGTGGGCTGGCTCTGTAAAGAGTGCCTATATGCAGGGAGGGGGAGACGAGCATGTGCCTGAGCATCTCACCGCTATTTGGTGAGTGCCGATTATCTTGAGTACTGAGATGCTCCGGCGAGCAGCGAGTACCAGAGAGCATGGTCGCCCATCCCTACTCATTACATCTGGCAGAGTTCTGGCCCTTTTAGGAATGCATTTGGAGCTTGTGACATAACTTCTCACTTACAGCCAGTCAAACATTACAATCACAAAATGGCGCAGCGGTAAAGGAGCAGCGTTAATAAAAGATACAATGTTGGAAGGTGAAAGTAAGGCAGTGGGCAGGAAGTTTAGATTTAAAGTGCCATTCCTGAACTGACACCCAAACAAACATTGGAGTGGTGCTTTAAACCCTTAGTGACAGAGCCAATTACCACCTTAATGACCAGACCGTTTTTTCGAATTCTGACCAGTGTCCCTTTATGAGGTAATATCTCTGGAACGCTTCAACAGATCCTAGCAATTCTGAGATTGTTTTTTCGTGACATATTGGGCTTCATGTTAGTGGTAAATTTAGGTCGATAATTTTTGCGTTTGTTTGTGAAAATATAAAAAAATTGTCACAAATTTTGACAATTTCACAATTTTCACATTTTTAATTTTTATTCTGTTAAACCGGAGAGTTGTGTGACACAAAATAGTTAATAAATAACATTTCCCACATGTCTACTTTACATCAGCGCAATTTTGAGAAATTGTCCAACAAATTTTAGGATGCATTTTATCCTGTTGCTCATGTGAAAATGAAAAAATTGAGGACAAAAGAAAGTTTTTGTGAAAAAAAAGTACTTTTTCATTTGTACAGATCAATTTGTGAAGCACCAGAGGGTTCAAAGTGCTCACTATGCATCTAGATAAGTTACTTGGGGGTCTAGTTTCCAAAATGGGGTCACTTGTGGGGCAGCTCCAATGTTTAGGCACACAGGGGCTCTCCATACACGACATGGTGTCCGCTAACAATTTGAATAGAAAATTAGCTCCAATTGTTAGCGGAGACCATGTTGCATATGGAGAGCCCCTGTGTGCCTAAACATTGGAGCTCCCTTACAAGTGACCCCATTTTGGAAACTAAACCTCCCAAGGAACTTATCTAGATGGGTGATGAGCATTTTGAAACCACAGGTGCTTCACAAATGAAACCATAAAAATGAAAAAATAAATTTTTTTTGTGGAAACGAAAGTACTTTTTCATTTTTACGGATCAATTTGTGAAGCACCTAGGGGTTCAAAGAGCTCACTATGCATCTAAATAAATTCCTTGGCGTGTCTAGTTTCCAAAATGGCGTCACTTGTGGGGGGGGCTCCAATGTTTAGGCACACAGGGGCTCTCCATACACGACATGGTGTCCGCTAACAATTTGAATAGAAAATTAGCTCCAATTGTTAGCGGAGACCATGTTGCATATGGAGAGCCCCTGTGTGCCTAAACATTGGAGCTCCCTTACAAGTGACCCCATTTTGGAAACTAGACCGCCCAAGGAACTTATCTAGATGGGTGATGAGCACTTTGAAACCCCAGGTGCTTCACAAATGAAACCATAAAAATGAAAAAAGAATTTTTTTTTGTGGAAACGAAAGTACTTTTTCATTTTTACGGATCAATTTGTGAAGCACCTAGGGGTTCAAAGAGCTCACTATGCATCTAAATAAATTCCTTGGCGTGTCTAGTTTCCAAAATGGGGTCACTTGTGGGGGGGCTCCAATGTTTAGGCACACAGGGGCTCTCCATACGTGACATGGTGTCCTCTAACAATTTGAATGGAAAATTAGCTCCTATTGTTAGCGGACACCATGTTGCATATGGAGAGCCACTGTGTGCCTAAACATTGGAGCTCCCCCACAAGTGACCCCATTTTAGAAACTAGACCCCCCAAGGAACTTATCTAGATGGGTGGTGAGCACTTTGAAACCCCAGGTGCTTCACAAATGAATCCATAAAAATGAAAAATTAAAATTTTTGTGGAAAAGAAAGTACTTTTTCATTTTTATGGATCAATTTGTGAAGCACCTGGGGGTTCAAAGTGCTCACTATGCATCTAAATAAATTACTTAGGGTGTCTAGATTCCAAAATGGGGTCACTTGTGGGGGAGCTCCAATGTTTAGGCACACAGGGGATCGCCATACACGACATAGTATCAACTTACAATTCCAATTGTTAGTGGACACCATGTCACGTATGGAGAGCCCCTATGTGTCTAAACATTGGGGCTCCCCCACAAGTTACCCTATTTTGTAAACTATGCGCCCCAAGGAACTTATCTAGATGCATAGTGAGCACTTTGAACCCCCAGGTGCTTCACAAACTGATCCGTAAAAATGAAAAAGTACTTTCTTTTCCACAAAAATTTTCTTTTTTCATTTTTATGGATTCATTTGTGAAGCTCTTGGGGGTTGAAAGTACTCATTATGCATCTAGATATGTTCCTTGGGGGGTCTAGTTTTCCAAAATGGGGTCACTTGTGGGGGAGCTCCAATGTTTAGGCACACAGGGGCTCTCCATATGCGACATGGTGTCCGCTAACAATTGGAATGGAAAATTAGCTCCAATAGTTAGGGGACACCATCTCACGTATGGAGAGCCACTGTGTGCCTAAACATTGGAGCTCTCGCACAAGTGACCCCATTCTGGAAACTAGACGCCTCAAGGATTATATCTAGGGGTATAGTGAGCATTTAGAACCTACAGCTACTTCACAGAATTTGATAACGTCATATTGAACATTTTCTTTTTTTCACACAATTTCTCACTTTTAGGGCATGTGCGAAAGATCCGGAGACACCGTGTCCTGGTCGTCTCCTCTCCTGCATTTTTTTTTTTGTATTTCTTTATTAAATTTAAAAAAAAAAAATGATGTGGGGCTTCGCCATACTTTTGGTCCAGCCAGGTACAGCAAGCAGCTACGGGCTGCCACGAACCCCTTCTGCCTAGTTTTACCTGGCTGGAAACCAAAAATATAGGGAAGCCCTTTTTTTTTAATTATTTCATGAAATAATTTTTTAAAAAAATGGCGGGGGCTTCGCCATATTTTTGGGCCAGCCAGGTACAGCAAGCAGCTACGGGCTGCCACGAACAACTTCTGCCTAGTTTTACCTGGCTGGAAACCAAAAATATAGGGAAGCCCTTTTTTTTAATTATTTCATGAAATAATTTTTTTAAAGAATGGCGTGGGCTTCGCCATATTTTTGGGCCAGCCAGGTAGAACTAGGCAGCTGGGGGCTGGAATCCTCAGCGTAGGGAGGCCCAAGCTTTCTGGGCCCCCCCCTCCCACTGCAAATTGCAGTCCGCAGCCGCCCCAGAAAATGGCGCATTCATAGAAGTGCCATTTTCTGGCGCTGTGTTCAGCTCTTCCAGCTGCTGTGTAGCGGTGGCAGACTGGGTAATAAGGGGTTAATGCCAGCTTTTTTGCAGAGATTCTTAATATCTGGCCAATATTAGACCGGGCCATTAAGTATCCCTATCGAGAGATAGATATAGTGTCAGCGCTCATATAACAACCAGGACACTGCTCAGTAGATAATTACCTCTTAGTTTTATTAGTTCAGTGTAGGATTCCAGATCTCCACAACGCGTTTCAGTGCTGAGTGCGCCTTTCTCAAGTGAATCACTTGACAAAGGCGCACTCAGCGCTGAAACACGTTGTGGAGATCTGGAATCCTACACTGAACTAATAAAACTAAGAGGTAATTATCTACTGAGCGGTGTCCTGGTTGTTATACGAGCGCTGACACTATATCTATCTCTCTGTGAACGGCCTGCACCTTCCCTCCGGGAAGCGCTATATTAAGCAACTCGGCTCCAGGACCTCGCTCGCATTAATCCACCACTCCCCTACCTGTGGCTCGTCAGTCATCGGCTCGCACGATCGGGGATCGCAGCACAGCCTCCACTTATCGGGCCCTCCGGCCTGGAGGCCGCGCCGGTTTATTCCTCGCTCGTCAGCCAGTTGTGCGGCCCGGCACAACCGCACCAGGTGAGCACCGGGTGATTATAATCGTCCTCACCCTACATAATTAAGCAGTGTGGCGCAACTTGTTTTCTTTTATTAAGTATCCCTAGTAAATTGTAAAGAAGACACAAGACAGAAAAAAATATTTTTATTAGAAAAAACACAGACACTATTTAGACCCCATCTTTATTATTCTTTGGCATCCGACGTAGTCCAGTAGGAAGGTCCAACGTAGTCCAGCAGGAAGGTCCAACGTAGTCTAGTGGGAGGTCCCTCGATGATTTCCAGTCTTTTACAGCATATGGGGGCGTCCCCCATATGTTATAAAAGCTGGCATTCTTCCAGGAGAATGGCAGGTCATGACCTCAGTAGGGTGATGTCAGGTCAGGATCCTTGGTTAACAAAGCATCAATTGTGATCCCATCATGGGATCACAATTGACCCTTTGTGAACCAAGGATCCTGACCTGACATGACCTCACTGAGATCATGAGCTGTCAGTCCCCTGGCAGACAGAGCAGTTTCTGCTCTGTCTGCGCATGCGCCTGACAGAGCAGGAAAAAGAGGCGCAAGGGGGCAGGATCAAAGAAGATCCTGGCCGGTAAGTTTGCGGGAATGACATGTCACATCAGTGAGGAATACGCAGCAGGGGGCTGCAGGCGGCTGGCAGCGCTGCTTCTGAAGCACTGCGGCTGCATTTTAGGAGGGGAGGGGGTGGGGGCCGAGTACCGGTACCGGGGGCTGTGTACCAGTACCAGAGGACAGGGAAAGACATTTCTCTGTCATACCACAGGTTTGATCCTGTGGCATGACAGAGAAATCATTTATTTACCGGCGGTTCACTGTATATTTATGTGATCACGGTTATACACCGATAAATGGTGTATAACCGTGATCACATGGCGGGTACCGGTAAAAACCGGCCCGATTCATAATCTGCAGGGTCTCAGCTACCCCCGGTAACTGAAACCCCAGAGATTTTTGGCAACTAGGGGGGCACTACAGGGCCTTTTCTGTTATGACTTGTTTTCACGTCCTAACAGAATAAGGACCCTGTTTTTAGGACGTATATATACAGTGGGCCGTCACTAAGGTGTTAAATACGGTATTTGAAGTAAAAAAAATCAAAAGGTTGTCCAATAGGACAATAGCAGATAAGCATACAGTTGTGACCAAAAGTATTGACACCCCTGCAATTCTGTCAGATAATAGCCAGTTTCTTCCTGAAAATGATTGCAATCACAAATTCTTTGGTATTATTATCTTTATTTAATTTGTTTTCAATGAAAAAAACATAAAAAGAATTGTCCTAAAGCCAAATTGGATATAATTCCACACCAGACATAAAAAAGGGGGTGGACAAAATTATTGTCACTGTTAGAAAAATCATGTGATGCTTCTCTAATTTGTGTAATTAACAGCACCTGTAACTTACGTGTGGCACCTAACAGGTGTTGGCAATAACTAAATCACACTTGCAGCCAGTTAACATGGATTAAAGTTGACTCAACCTCTGTCCTGTGTTCTTGTGTGTACCACATTGAGCATGGAGAAAAGAAAGAAGACCAAAGAACTGTCTGAGTACTTGAGAAACCAAATTGTGAGGAAGCATGAGCAATCTCAAGGATAAAAGTCTATCTCCAAAGACCTGAATGTTCCTGTGTCTACCGTGCGCAGTGTCATCAAGACGTTTATAGCCCATGGCACTGTGGTTAACCTCCCTAGATGTGGCCAGAAAAGAAAAATTGATGAGAGATTTCAACGCAAGATTGTGCGGATGATGGATAAAGAACCTCGACTAACATCCAAACAAGTTCAAGCTGCCCTGCAGTCCGAGGGTACAACAGTGTCAACCCGTACTATCCGTCGGCGTCTGAATGAAAAGGGACTGTATGGTGGGAGACCCAGGAAGACCCCACTTCTTACCTTGAGACATAAAAAAGCCAGGCTGGAGTTTGCCAAAACTTACCTGAGAATGCCTAAAAGGTTTTGGAAGAATGTTCTCTAGTCAGATGAGACAAAAGTAGAGCTTTTTGGGCAAAGGCATCAACATAGAGTTTTCAGGAGAAAAAAAGAGGCATTCAAAAAAAAGGACACGGTCCCTACAGTCAAACATGGTGGAGGATCCCTGATATTTTTGGGGTTGCTTTGCTGCCTCTGGCACTGGACTGCTTGACCGTGTGCATGGCATTATGAAATCTGAAGACTACCAACAAATTTTGCAGCATAATATACGTAATGTCTTCCAGCAGGACAATGACCCAAAACACACTTCAAAAAGCACTAGAAAATGGTTTCAGAGAAAGGACTGGAGACTTCTAAGGTGGCCAGCAATGAGTCCAGACCTGAATCCCATAGAACACCTGTGGAGAGATCTAAAAATGGCAGTTTGGAGAAGTACCCTTCAAATATCAGGGACCTGGAGCAGTTTGCCAAAGAAGAATGGTCTAAAATTCCACAGAGCATTGTAAGAAACTCATTGATGGTTACGGAAGCGGTTGATCACAGTTATTTTGGCTAAAGGTTGTGCAACCAAGTTTAGGCTGAGGGGTCCAATACTTTTGTCTGGCCCATTTTTGGAGTTTTGTGTGAAATGATCAATGTTTTGCTTTTTGCTTCATTCTCTTTTGTGTTTTTTCATTGAAAAAAAATGAAGATAATAATATCAAAGAATTTGTGATTGCAATAATTTTCTGGAAGAAACTGAGTATTATCTGACAGAATTGCAGGGGTGTCAATACTTTTGGCCAACACTTATGTAGTGGTCATGCCCCAAAATTGCAACATACTGGTCGCTGATGGCTAGCCTCATGAGCCCAATTTAAATTTTTCATATGCAGCTGAGGAGCGGAAGGACGACTACCCTAATCAAAAAGTCTTTAACCTTTGTCCGGCTGAGTAGGTACAATTGTAACTATTCCGTTTTAAAATTGCAATACATTTTTTTTTCAAAAAGCCGTATAGGGCTGAAATTTCGTGACATCTCTGCAGTTTTGGTCCAGAATATATTGGCCAAATTTCAATAAAATATCTCAACCCCCTTCCGAGATAAGGGGTCGAGATATTTTATGTAAAATTATGCAGCCTGACGAAGGTTAAAGATCTAATCAGAGACCTAGGCCGCACAAAATCCAATGATGGGCTTCTAACATCAAGGCTCAAGCAATGGAACTTTTACATGAAAGTGTGCAAATCACAGATCAGAGGAAGCGTCACCAAGCTTTTTCCAGCTTCTTCAATCATCAAGGTGGACTGTGCTTCTCCAACAGGTGGCTGGTCAGTTCAAGGCCATGTAACCCCAAGAACTGGTGCCTGTTTATAGATAGTTAATGCAGAATCCTCAAAGCCATTCTGCTTCACAATGAGAACAAGTATCTGTCTGTTCCTGTGGCTTACTCTGTGCACCTAAAGGTACCTTTACACGCTGCCACAGGAAGCAAGAAACCGCCAGGCTTCGGGGACAATTGTACCTGTTGCCATGAAATCACTACGAAATGGCGGCATGTAAAACGGGAAGTTCTTTCCTGTGTCCCGCAGTTCCTTCTGATACCCGTTTCTGAGCCGTGCTCAAAAACAGGAAGGAACAATTCCTGTGGTGGTGGTGGCGTGTAATCGGGGCACAGGCAGGTATTTGCGTGGCCTAGTAAATTCCCTGGGGCATGACACAGCCTCATGGATACCGCGCCCCATCAGCGATTATTGGTGGAGGTTCCTGCTTTATGATTGGTTGTCCCTTCACAGGGGCCATATTTAAAGAGTTATCCATTCACAGTCCACATTTGCAATGGCGTCATGTATTAGCCAGCCTTCCTGCGCAGGCTGGCCAATCATGATGCTATTGCGTTGTCCAATCACCGTACGAGAGTCACGTAATACACAACTCTGTCACGCCTATGTACTTGAGGCGCTTAATATGTACGCCCATATTCCTGTGTGGTAGCGGCGTGTAAACCAGGGAAGGTATTCAACAGGCAGTAAGCCGCAGGAGCTGTCGGCACTTCCGGGGAACGCAAATATCTTCTGTGAAGCACGTTGTGCGTGTATATGCGGCATCAGGGATCGGTATCCACCTTTAAAAACGCGCACGTGCACGTGCGGTGGCTACCTGTTGCTGCACTCTGTGGTGGCGTGTAAAGGTACCTTAAGCGAGGAATACACCAGTGTCAATATGGTACCAAGTGTCTTGAAGTATGATGAGTACAGCTGAGAGGTTATTGGAGATTCCAAAGTGGTGTCATTCCTGATTGGCCTTCAAGGCATTTTACAAAGTACCCTTGCTTTCTTTGCATTTGGGACAGCTGGGACACTCAAGGATTGGCCTCAGTTCAGAGTTTTCTTTGGGCAAGAACAATGTAAATAGGGAGCCACTGGTGGACCCAGGAAAGGTGTTGATACCACTACTTTACATCAAATCATGGTTCATAAAATAATTTGTCATGACACTTGATGAGGAGTCAACAGCTTCCAAGTGCCTCTAAGATATTTTTACTAAGCTGTTTGAGGCAAGGGTCAAAGCTGGTGTTTTCATCGGACCACAAATCAAGACCATAGGATGCAGTGAATTTTCCAAGAAGCTGAATAGGAAGCAGAAAGTGGTTTGGAACAGCTTTGTTGCAGTAATTCTTGGATTCCTAGGCAATCACAAGGATGAAAGCTTTGCACATCTGGTACAGACTTTGATAAAGAAAGATGCTGCAATGGGCTGCAGTATGTTACTCAAAGTCCATATCCTTGATGCCTATCATGATAAGTTCAAAAAAAGCATAGGAGCTTATTCAGAGGTTAGCACTTTCACTAGACATGATGAACTTTGAAAGCTGTTACAAAGGACAGTATGGCGAGAACATGATGGGAGACGATATTTGGAGGCTGATTAGTGAAAGTAATATACAATACAGTTGCCAATCCAGAAAATGTACTAATTATTAGCCATTATACACAGAATTGATTGTGTTTCACAATTGCATATTTGTAGTGAAATGTTGATTGTTTCTATGATAAAACACAAACACAGTAAAAATGTTGTGTTTTACCTCAATAAATACAAAACTAGCACAGGCCATTGTCACAAAATCAAAGTTCATGATAATGTTTGTGATTTTTCTCAAGTTTGTATGTGAACAGTTGAAATATAACATTTAGAATCTAGAACAAAAATTGTGTTACATTATGTAATTATAGCCAGGACAACAAAGGCTCCTACAGTGACGAGACAGTGCACTTATGTACATATAGTGTGGGGAGTTGTAGAGCTTCAGTTTGTGATTCCAAATTGTATTGATTGCAGAATAAGACAACGTTCTGCGTTTTTGTAAATTGCCATTTTGATCTTGAAGTTGTAAACATTAAATGTCAGATTTGTTCTACTGTTATCACTGAGTCTGTCTTCTGTTTGTTTCTGCACTCTCACACCTGTTTACACCTCTACATAAAACAGTGCTCCCATTTCTGCCTCCATATAGTAAAAGTGCTCCTCGTCTTCTACATGATAATACTCTAATTCTGTCTCCACATAGTAATAATGGCCCCTCTGTATACCGGTATATAACAGTAGTGCACCCAGTACCTTCATATAGTAAATTTCCCCTCCATACAGTGATTATTCTTTCCATCCACCCATCCCATGCAAAAAGATCCTACCACAAGCGGGTGTGTCTTCTTCCACCCAACAGTCCACAGCTGCTGCAATCTACCTGAGGTCCATTGCATGACCCCTAGCTGTAGCAGGCTGATACCTCTCTGCAGTGCCACCATTCTTTATGATGGTGTCTGAGGTGGACTAAGAAGACTCCAGCATCAAGTCTCATGGCCACTTTACACGTCCCAACGTCGGTCGATATTGGATACAAAGCCGCGGGAGCGCGCTTTTTCTGGGCAGAATTCCAAGATCACATAGGAGATGTTACACAGCGCGATATCGGCAGCCAACGCAACAGCGATGTCTATGCCCCCTTTGTACGGCCGAACCAGGAACAACCATTTAACATGGGAGTGAATAGGGGACGTTGTACTTCACATCGTTGTTGGGCTTTTACACAGCCCGATCCGGCCACAACGTCAATCCAACATCGGGCCGTTGGAGAGCAGGGTCATTCGATCCCCGATATCGTTTTTGCATCGTTCGTGCATCGTATTGGACATTTACACCATACAACGCACGAACGATATCGGCGCCAACGCACGAACCACGTGACTTTTGGTCGGAGTTGGACGCCGATATCGGGACGTGTAAAGTGGCCATAAGTTTTGTAAAAAAAAAACAAATGGCAAAATGGGTTGTACTGCACCACAATTATAGCCTTCGTCTCTACCCTTCTTGAAAAAACTATAACTTTTGTTATATAGGGTAATTTAGTTTTGTAAAAAGCTTAATGTCACATGACGTTGTGCAGTAGATACTGCCTCGATGCAACTAAAGTATTTGTGAACTCTCCCTATATGAATACAAAGAGAATGCCACAATGTAACAAAATATAATAATGTACTGTACATATTGACCTGTGGTAAATCTGGTAATAATAGCTCGTAGCTTCAATACACTTAGCCACAGCTGTAGGATCCATAGAGCGATATTTTAAACAGGTAATGCAGGAGCCATATGATTAGATTAAAGCTCTCACAGCCCCCCTGGGCCCTCCATGTGGTGGAGCAGCACAGCCAATGGTTGGAACAAATTAGGTTTGCAGAACTAAACAGTAAAACAGTAAGATAAGGATGAATAATGGAGGGGAACACTTTGCCTTAGTTAGAAACATAATAGATCAATAGTAAAACACAAGTATCTCGCCTTTCACAGTGTTGCTGTTTGTATGTGATTTATGTTTGTGCATTCATATGCTTCATTTGTGTTCAGTGATGTTCTTAAAATAAAAAATAAGAAAGAAAGGGCAACAATGATCTGATAAAATTACAAAGCCTCAGAAAAGCTATGAGCAAAGGATTCTCTGCTTCATCCTACAGTTACGATACATTTATATTACCTGACTATTCAGCATTAAAGGGGACCTGTCACCCCCCTGTGCATGGCAATCTAAATGCACCCATGAATGCAGCATGCCTGCTGCATTCAGGGAAGGTGTCCCCCATGGCTCTAGCCCCCCTGTGCGCTGAGAAATAGACTTTATAAATCTTACATATACTGAGTGCAAAGGACCTTCCTTCTTATGGAGTCAGCGCTGGCACGAGGTTTTTCCCTGCCTCCGGCCACTCTGTGCCGCCTCCTGCTGCTCTGTTCCTCCTCATTATTGTGTCCGCCCCCCTCCTCACCTGCGCCAACATCTAAGCTTCTGTTGTAACGCAGGCGCATAGCGAGGCCGTGAAGTCAGCCGCCGTCCCGGCTCCCGTCCTCGCTATGCTCCTGCGTGAGAACAGAAGCTTAGATGTCGTGCACGTGAGGAGGGGAGCGGACACAATACGGAGGAGGAACAGAGCAGCAGGAGGCGGCGCAGAGCGGCAGGAGGCAGGGAAAAAACACCTGTGCCACCGCTGACTCCATAAGAAGGAAGGCCCTCCTGAGTCGCTATGTGTAAGATTTATAAAGCCCATTTCTCAGCGCACAAGGGGACTAGAGCCATAGGGGACCCCTTCCTTGAATGCAGCAGGCATGCTGTATTCAGTGGTGCATTTAAATTGCCATGCACCAGGGGGGTGACAGGTCCTCTTTAAACGACTGCTGATCTGTAATAATATACTGATTGATGATCAATTAATAGCCCCGGCCCTCCAGCTTCAGATGTCACAGAACAATATTTAATGGAGCAGTCACTGCCCATAGGCTGCCATTATTCTTGACAGCATGAGTTCTGGTTACACAGGAGAGCATGCTGTGACAAATAGTGATATTTTGTGCTGCCAAAGGATCATTTCACCTGATGAACAAGTGTGATTGTACCCCAGCAAACATTTCCAAAAACCTCAGTTGAACTGTGACTGTGACAAAGGGATTCCAGTGGCATAATTTGAAGCACTTGTCCCACATTGCAAAATCTGTAACGACACCCTTCACTTACTACACAGTAAGTTGCCAGAGTACAACTGCATCCTCTAGTTACAACCATGTTTCTGTTCTAATCATATTTAAAAAATTTAAGGGAAGTTTGAATTTCAATTAGAGATTTTTAAAGGGGTTGTGCTGGCTTTTTTTTTAATAAAATCTAAAGCTGGTTTCACACAGCGGTCAGATCAGGTTAGATCAGGTCAGGTTTTGTGTTTCAAAACCAGAAGTGTCTCCAAAACTCAGAACAGGTGTCAATCTTTCAATTATAGTTTTTCTTTGCAAGTTCCTCTCCTGGTTCCTCTCCTGGTTTTGGCACACAAACCTGATCGAACCTGATCAGTGAAAAACCACAGTGTGAAACCAGCCTAAGTGTTTATCTAGGCTGCAGAATGCTGATGGTTTGTAATTTAGACCCTGTCAACATTTTGCATTGTTACCTAGATATCACTATTTTGTGTCTGGAGGAGCTGCCTCAGCTACCGACCAGAGGGCCAGGGCCGTATTTGAAGTTCCTGCTGCCCTAGGCACTTTCAGCAGTCGCGCAGCGCACACACCCTTTTATTTTTCAGGCAGATCTGCTTGGTATTCTGCCTGAAAAAGTAACAAATACATGCTAAAAGGAATGAACTCATGCCCTGCAATGTAAAAATGCATATGTTCGGTCTTTTGAGGTTTTTCTTTTTAACTGTCTGTCCTGAAGCATTGTTTGTCTGATGTCCAGTACTCGGGGTTCACAGATGTCAGTGCCCATAGCCTTCAGATAGTAGTGAAGACCTCCATACACATGAGACTAAAGTTAGCTAAACCTGCCGATATGAACAGGCTGAGAGGACAGTCTAATGTGTGCAGGGCTCTAAGGGTATGTGCCCATTGGACGGTTCTGCATCTTTGCAGACCGTCAGAAAACCGGTGGAGAATTGCAGAAACTGAGTTTCCTGACCTCAGCAGTGTCCCTCGTTTTGTTAGCGTTTTTCTAACGTTTTGTGCTTGGTTTATTAGCGTTTGTACAGCGTTTTCTTGGTGATTTCCCCGGCGTTTTCCTTAGCGTTTTTCAGACTGGTTTTTCGTGCACTTGTAAGCTAGAACCGCTAGAAAAACGCTCAAAACAAGTCACTTGCTCTATCTTTGAAAACCGGTGGAAAACCGGTGAAGAAAGTGGACAGGAGTAAAAAAAAAACGTTCTAATGTACACAGCGTTTTCTAAACTCCATTGACTAGCATGTTAATCAAACCGGTGGCTAGGATTAACATAAATTAACATAAAACTCAGCGGAAAACGCCGACGGAAAACGCTAGAAAACAGCCCACAAAACGTCCAATGGGCACATAGCCTTAGGCTAGGCACACTTTGAAAGAAAATTGTGTTCACTGCATCCAGATCCGGATGCGGTGAACGCAATTGGCTTCCCACACATTTTGCAAGCAAAATGTGTGGCTGAAGCCGCAATCCGGTGCCCGGATTGCTCCGGATGTGTAATCTGGAGCAATCCGGTTACCATATAGTTTGCTCATCCCTGCTGCTGCAGGGATGAGCAAAGTGTTGACACTGTTAAAAAAGATTAAGTATTAATAATAATTGTGGCCATCATGTCTCTAGGGGGTGCCCACCCCCCCTAGAGACATGCTGCCCACTCAGGTGGGCATGTAATGTGTTAATAACTCATGTAGAGTAAGCCGGCTCCTGTCGGCTCTGTACAATTTTCTGAATGAAGCTGCGGCTCCCCTGTCAGCTGCGCGCATACTATACATAATGTACGTATACTATGTGCGCTGTCCGAGGTCCTGTAGGCTTTTACAGTAGATCTATGGCGTGCACATCCTGAGCAATGCGATTACCGCATTGCAGATGATAGAACAGCTCCGAAAACTGCAGCCTGCATGATTTTTCACGCAGGCTGCAGAGCTGGATGCGGTAACTGGATGCATGTAATGCAATCCGGTTGTTATAATGGGCTCCTATGAGGAGCGTTTCCGGATGTGGTTTTGAGCTTTTTGAAAGCTCAAAACTGGATCAGGATTTAAAAAAAAAAAAAATGCAAGTGTGACCCTAGCCTAACTCATGATTGGTCGGGGAAGATAAGGATCCAGCATGTCCATGAAGTAGATCATTTTGTCCTCTTAAGGCAATGTGGGCGTACATGTTCAGCGTGGCGAGAAGATAGGTGTGCCACAGTGGTTTTCACCGCGCCCCACACACGCTCATTGGACAACGCAACAGCGTTACGATTGGTCAGCCTACTCTGGAAGGTTGGCTAATACATGACACCATTGTCTATCGGAGTTTGTCACAAATACACGCTTGTGTCGTCAATTGTAGCCCCTGCAACACATACACTGGCCCATGGCACGCATCTACAATGTGTAGCCCAAGATTTGAGCTGTCAGGTGTGTCACTATACTCCACGCAGCACAACTTAATACACGCGGACAACATAGCTTGCACTATATGGCGCGCGTAATTGCACTGAGTTTGCGAACGGTTGTGTAGCAGAAGATGTGTGTGGTGCTGAGCAGACAGCTCTTCAAATATGGTGCGGTGTCAAGTGACAGCCAATGGGAACACAGTAGCCCACACCAATCATCTCAGACGGGGTGCGGACTACAGCACGCTGAGGCACGCCTACGGGAAGTCATAGGCAACGCTCTTTCCATCACTATCACCCTGTCACACGCCACAACATGGAAATATCACCTTAACGATTGCGGCTGATTACTGAGCACTGTTCAGGAATCAGGCAATGGCTGAGGGATGATTTATCAACACGAAATTGCCCAATCACACACCGCAACCGTGAGTCAATTTCACGGCGATTGCTCCAGGGTGACATATCGCCTTTCAGATTTCCAGGCGACATTGCGGCGTGGGACGGTACCCTAAGGCTGCGTTCACACACAGCATGATTGTTGTGTTTTGTGAGGATCTGTTTTTGGTGCAAAAACTGCAGAGAACAGACCCTCACAGAATGCAGCGTTCTGTGTCTGAATGCCCTGCACTTTACTCACCTTGCCACTCTCCCCAGGTGATTGCTGGTGGTGTCTTCTGATCCCCACCAGGCTGCAGAGAAAGCGACCTCTAGGACCCCTCAGCACCATGTGACCAGATGACGTCGCTCGGTCACATTGTATATATCGGGTCTTCCAAAGGTCCTACAGCCTTGCGATGAGGAGAAATCCCCAAGGAGCGCGGTGAGTAAAAAGCGCAGCCGAAAAGTAGAGGCGTAAAAACTGCAGCATGAGAATGGAAAACAGTGAAATGCTTTGACTTGGCTGGGAAAGCCGACATCACTGCATTTCACTGCATTCTTCTGCGTTTGCGAATTCGCAAAATAGTGCTGTATAAATGCAGAATTACACTGTGTGTGAACGTAGCCTTAGTGATAAGCTGAAGCCAGAGATATCTAGCAGCAGCTCCAATAGAGAGTACAGGAACACTTGGGAGAATGAGTACTCCTGTATATGGGAGAGCGAGCAAGATCGCTGCCAGCCGAGCTATCGGACACCTATCTATAGTGTTTTGGGGGCTTTAGTCAATTAATTGTTTGGCTGACATTCAGCTGTATTTTTAGTCTAGTACACTTATAAGGTTTTAGGATCAAGTCTGTTAAGTTAAAGATTACAACATCCATATGACTACATCACCATAACTCCCGACAATACAATACTCCATCACCAGAACCACTGTCAATACAGTAAAACATCACTAGAACCCACATCAGGACATTACCAAAACCACTGTCAATACAGGAATACATCACTAGAACCCCTGTCAGTACATTAACTAGAACCAGTGTCAATACATTAATATCACCAGAACAACTGTCAATACAGTAATACCTTGCTAGAACAGTACGTCCACTATATAAATTTGCATGCAGATTATTTGGCGTTTTGAAAGTAAAAGACTCCTTTAAAATAGCAATCTCACCAACACATTGTCCTGCTTCTCCCAAGACTACCGTCTTGTCTGGTCTTCTGCAGAACATACCAAAGCAGTGTCATTGTAATGTTTCTGACTAAAGATTTACCACCTTAAGTAAACCCTATTCTGTGCCCCTGAATAAATAATTTCCCCTGCACAAATGACCCCACACTGTCTCATTTATGGTATATGGCCTCCACATTATTCTACCCTATAAAATATCCCCACTACATTGTCCCTAGTTAAATATGACAGCAACACCTCCTCCTACACTGCACTCCCTATCAGGGGCAGACCTACTGTGGCGCACCAGGGCCCCGACCGCGCTAGGGGGCCCCTCAAGCCTGCAGAGGGGCCCCCAGCCGACCCCCATGTCCCTGTGTCAGAAGAGAGGGGGTTAACTGAGGGAAGTTTCCTGCTTCCCTCGGCTGATCCCGCCCCTCCTCTCCTCTGCTGCTCCGGCTCCCAGGACTGCGCGGCCCTGTGCAGGTAGGAGATGCAGCAGCTATAGCACCCCCCCCGCTCCTCGCCGACAACCACTAGCACCCCTCACCCCCCGCTCCTCGTCTATATCCACTAGCACCCCCCCCCGCTCCTCGTCTACATCCACTTGCACCCAAACTTCCCCCCCGCTCCTCACCATCATCTGCTGCACCAGGGTCCTCTGGGCACAAGGTCCGCCACTGCTCCCTATAATTAGTTATAAACCCCACACCCTTCACACTTATGAACTATGATCTCCACTCCGTGCAGCTCTCTCTTCACTGTCCACCTCATTTTCCCAGCTCTATAGTGAGTCCCCTTATGCTATGGATTCTGCATACTGAGCCCTCCCAGTCTCGTTAGTGAGTGCTCCCAGAGTTACCCCCATCTCCATACCGTACCCCTCCACATGTTACTACTCTATACCCTCCAGTCTAAACCTTCTCTAACCCGCCCCATGTGCCAGGCTGCTCATGCTCCCCCATGTGCCAGGCTGCATGTGCCCCCACATGTCCCAGTTTGCTTGTTTCCCCCTTCTCCCCAATATGTCCCAGTCTGCTCATTTCCCCCCCTCCCCCATATGACCCAGCCTGCCCGCTTCCCCCCATCCCCATATGTCCCAATCTGCTCATTTCTCTCCCCCTCCCCATATGTCCCAACTTGCTCGTTTCCCCCCACTCTCCCCTATCTGTACCAGCCTGCATGTTCACCCCTCCCCCAAATGTCCTAGCCTGCTCGTTTCCCCTGTCCCCCATATGTCCCAGCCTGCTCATTTCCCCCTTCCCATGTCCCAGTCTGTTCATTCCCCCCTCCCCCATGTGTCCCAGCCTGCTCATTTCCCCCCTCCCCCATATGACCCAGTCTACTCGTTTCTCACCCTCCCCATATGTCCCAGTTTGCTAATTTCCCCTCTCCTCCATATGTCCCAGTCTGCTCATTTCCCCCCTCCCCAATATGACCCAGTCTGCTCATTTCCCCACCCTCCCCATATGTCTCAGTCTGCTCATTTCTCCCCTCTCCCCATATGTCCCAGTCTGCTCGTTTCTCCCCCTCCCACATATGACCCAGCCTGCTCGTTTCTCCCCCTCCCCCATATGTCCCAGCTTGCTCGTTTCCCCCCATTCTCTACCATATGTCTCAGCCTGCTTGTCCCCCCTCCTCAATATGTCCCAGTCTGCTTGTACCCCCTCCCCCACATGACCCAGCCTGCTCATTTCTCCCACTCCCCCATATGACTCAGTCTGCTCATTTCTCCCCCTCCCCATATGTCCCAGCTTGCTCAATTCCCCCATCTCCCCCATATGTCCCATCCTGCTTGTTTCCCCCTCCCCCATATGATCCAGCCTGCTCGTTCCCCCCTCTCCCCATATGACTCAGTCTGCTCATTCCCCCCCTCCCCCATGTCCTAGTCTACTCGTTCCCCCCTCCCTCATGTCCCAGTCTGCTCATTCTCCTTTTCCACATATGTCCCAGGCTGCTTGTTCCCCCCTCCCTCATATGTCCCAGCCTGCTCATTTTCCCCTCCCCCGTATGTCCCAGTCTCCTCATCCCCCCTCCCCCATATGTCCCAGTTTGCTCATTCCCCCCTCCCCCATATGTCCCAGTCTGCTCATTCCCCCTCCCCCATATGTCCCAGTCTGCTCGTTCCTCCATATGTCTCAGTCTGCTCATTTCCCCTCCCCCATATGTCCCAAGCTCATTCCCCTCTCCCCCATGTCCCAACCAGCTTGTTTCCCCCCTCCCCATATGTCCCAGTCTGCTCGTTCACCCTTCCCCATATGTCCCAGTCTGCTCGATCCCCCTCCCCCATATGTCCCAGTCTGCTCATTCCCCCTCCCTATATGTCCCAGTCTGCTTGTTCTCCCTCCCCCATATGTACCAGTCTGCTCGTTCCCCCCACACATGTCCCAGTCTGCTCATTCCCCCTCCCCATATGACCCAATCTGCCCATTCCCCCCTCCCCCATATGACCTATGCTGCTGGTTTTCTATTAGCCACCCTTCTCTAATCCACTCTCCCTTGCCCCATTCTCTTCTTCAATGCTACCTTTGGCTGTAAAGCGCCTTACCTGCTCCCCGCTCCCGGAAGATCCAGCAACGTCTTCACCTCTCCCGCGCTCCGCAGATGCTGGCAGTGTGGTGACTCATTTCTTGCTGCTGCCCACTGTGATGCTGCAGGAGCACACAGCCGGATGCGGGGGAAGGAAGCCGAATGGACTCGACTGACTCCGGAAGTGCAGGGGCACTTACATTAATTTGCAATTATACCTTAAAGGCATTATTGCAAATGAATGCTGCGCCCCCAGGCCCCCTCCCTCCTCCAAAAACACTCCGTATTTAATAAAGAGTTTGGAGCAGGGAAAGGGATTTAAAAAAAGATAAATAAAATTTAACTTGCTCCTTGTGCCACCCCCCCTGGCACCTGGTATCCCAGGCATGTGCCTACGGGTGCCTAATTTAAAATACAGCCCTGCAGAGGGCATGTTTATTTTGGAGCTGGTTTGTAAATGTCATAACTGGTCATTCACACCCACTTTCCTACAAACATGGCCCAGACTACAATAAGCCCATTCCACAAAGCAACAAGCTCTCCTCAGTCCCAAGCATGCCTGTCCCACATAGCAACAAGCCCGCCCCAGTCCCAAGCATGCCCACCCCCCTAGTCTTAACATGCTCACGCCTCAGCATGCCTGCCCCCCAGTCTCAGTACACCCACCCTCCTCCAACATTCCCCCCAGTCTCAGTATGCCTGACCCCCGACACTCCATTGCCATATGTAATCCTTGATAGAACCCGCCGCATTGCACTGAGAGTGGTCATCTTTTTTGAGACACTGTGCCGAATCCGCAGCTGATGTTTGCTCTCTGTGCTGCGGTATGCACTCACCTCCTCCACTTTGCCAGCACTGATGTGATATGATGAAGTTTGCTGATACCTCACAGTCACCTGGGCCCGCCTCGTCCCCTCAGTGCACTGAGCTCTGCTGCACAGGGCAAGGTAAGTGCACACACCGCAGCACTAAGAGCAGTCATCTCCTTAGAGCTATAGATTCAGCACAGTGTTTCAGAGAAGGAGATGACCGCTCTTAGTGCAATGCAGGTGGTTCTATCACAGATTACATAGAGCAATGGAATGTGGAATGGCCATGCTTGCTTGGGACTGGAATGGCCAGGCATACTGAGACTGTGAGGGTGGGCATACCGAGATGGGGGGGAGCGAGAATACTGAGATTGGAGAGGAGGGAATGCTTCAGACTGGGACGGGCTTGTTTCTGTGTGGTGAGGGCTTGTTGCTGTGTGGGGTGGGCATGCTTGGGACTATGGAGGGCTGTTTAAAGTGTTGTGTGAGCTTGTCGGAGAGTGGGCATGAATGACCAGTTATGACGTTTACATATGAGCTCCAAAACAAACACGCCCCCTTGTCGGTCTCCTCCAGACACAAAATAGTGATATCTGGGTAACAATGCAAAAAGCAGACAATGGGTAAATTACAAACTGTCAGCATTCTACAGCCAAGATATACGGTTAGATTTTATAAAACCCTCAGACAACCCCTTTAAGTTTCAGTATTATAGAAAAGTGCTTTTTTTGCCCCCACATTGATAAAGCTGACAGATCATCTTTACAAAGATCCCCCCTTGAACAGATTTTACATGTCTGTTTTAGTTAATGCCTTATTATACTGCAGAAATAGCACTTTGGAGCCATATTCTTCTTACGTATTATCATTGTGTTATTCTGCTATACCTCCTTGAAATACATGAATAAATTGACTACTTATTTACCGTATATACTCGCGTATAAGCCGAGTTTTTCAGCCCAAAAATTGGGCTGAAAAGTTACCCCCTCGGCTTATACGCGAGTCACTATACGGGTGCCCCCCCCCAGAGGTATGCAGGCCCCCCATCAGTATACAGGCCCCCCCATGGTCCGTAAACCTGTAAAGGAAGATGATTATACTTATCGCTGTCCCGGTGCCGTCCCCGCTCTTCATCGCGATCCTCCATCTGCATCGCGCTCCTCCATCCTCCGGCTTCCTGTCGGCGCCGACAATGACGTCATTCGGCGCAGAACACAGGAAGTCGGAAGCCGGTGAATGAAGATGGAGGATCACGATGCAGAGCGGGGACGGCAGCGGGACAGCGATAAGTATAATCATCTTCCTTTACAGGTTTACAGACCATGGGGGGGGCCTGTATATTGATGGGGGGCCTGTATACCTCGGGCTGCTGTATATACCCTGGGGCTGCTGCTGTATGTACCCTGGGGCTGCTGCTGTATGTACCCTGGGGCTGCAGCTGTATGTACCATGGGGCTGCTGCTGTATATACCCTGGGGCTGCTGCTGTATATACCATGGGGCTGCTGCTGTATATACCCTGGGGCTGCTGCTGTATATATCCTGGGGCTGCTGCTGTATATACCATGGGGCTGCTGCTGTATATACCCTGGGGCTGCTGCTGTATATACCCTGGGACTGCTGCTGTATATACCCTGGGGCTGCTGCTGTATATACCATGGGGCTGCTGCTGTATATACCCTGGGGCTGCTGCTGTATATACCATGGGGCTGCTGCTGTATATACCCTGGGGCTGCTGCTGTATATACCATGGGGCTGCTGCTGTATATACCATGGGGCTGCTGCTGTATATACCCTGGGGCTGCTGCTGTATATACCCTGGGGCTGCTGCTGTATATACCATGGGGCTGCTGCTGTATATACCCTGGGGCTGCTGCTGTATATACCATGGGGCTGCTGCTGTATATACCATGGGGCTGCTGCTGTATATACCCTGGGGCTGCTGCTGTATATACCATGGGGCTGCTGCTGTATATACCCTGGGGCTGCTGCTGTATATACCCTGGGGCTGCTGCTGTATATACCCTGGGGCTGCTGCTGTATATACCCTGGGAAGGTTGCTGTAACACTGCTGGGGCCTGTATATACCACTGGGGAGGCTGCTGTATACCACACTGCTGGGGGCTGTATACTACCACTGGGGAGGCCTGTATACCATCGGGGGGGCCTGTATACCACACTGCTGGGGGCTGTATACCTGTGCTGGGGTCCACCCTCGGCTTATACACGAGTCAATAGTTTTTCCCAGATTTTGGGGGCAAAAGTAGGGGGGTCGGCTTATACATGGGTCGGCTTATACACGAGTATATACGGTATACACCTTTTGTTAATAGGACAGCACCTATGTGGAAGGGGCATGGGAATAAAGTTAGGGCCACATGGGCCACATGTCAGCTGCAGGGCTGCTGGCACCATACATGCAATATTGTATATTATATGTAATAAAGCATCTTGTTCTGCTCTGAAAGCTGTTTGCATCCTTTAATATTAATATATTCCACCAGGAAGTGTTTTATGCGATGTGATAACATAATCTTTAATTATGATGTCACTTTTCTAATTAAAATAAACAATAATGAACTGTAACGTGATTCCTCCTATGACCTGTTGCTGCTGTATAGAATGCATCTCCAGTCTTTCCTGCAAGAGCACAATGATCTGCGCACTCATACATGTAATTTATGACTCTTCATGAATATGCAGCTGAAAGGCCACCTGTATGTCATAAAACACGGCCTATTTATCACCCATGAAGACTAGAGGTGACACAAGGAACCATTTATTATCTTTCTTTATTCCTACTAAACATGCATGATATTAAAATGAATGTCATATAAATGTATAGGAGGAGATGTACGATTGGATTGAGTTATACCTGGCAGTTCTCCTTGGATGCTTTCTATTTCTAATGGAGATGTTTGGAGGTGAATGTTCTTGTAGATGAAAATGATCAGTTTTACAGTGGGTTATTAGGAAAGATAGAATTGGTTTCAAAGTTTCCCATTGTTCTTTATATCAGAATTGTCAGCTTAGTATGTATGTATGACTCACCCAACCCCGGGGCCATGGGGTACTTGGTACCGGGCTAACAGTTCTGCTGGGGAAGTCACAGAGGTCGAGACCCTTCTTCCGTGACCCTGGGAGAGTCGGTATACTGTCTGGCTGGGGATCAGGTTCTGGGATGTGTTGGATGGGAATAAAGTTTACAGGGAGAATGTTCATGACGCCACCTACGGTTCTTGGTCAGCATGGACCGACACTGCGGGTCAGACCTCCGGGGTTGTTGGCATGATAGCCTGATGTCGTCACTCCCCGTAGGTGGAACAGTACCCGGGGCAGACGTGTTTATTTAAAAGAGCTTGTAAGGCCGCGATTGCGCTGGGCCTCAGTGTCTCGTTTACTGTGGCAGTCGTCGGCTCCACAGGCGTGGGAATAACACAATCTCACACAGCGTTGGAATTCTGTACCCAGTTTACTCACTTCAGTTGCACTTGTCCACTGGGCGCTTCTATCTACCAAGTCCAGTCTGGCCTGTCCACATGGAATTGGGATAGTTTGCCAATGACCCCTTCATGTGCCTCTCCATTCTCTGGTCTCTCACTCTCAGTGCTATATCGTTGCCTGCTATATCGTTGCCTCTCCTGTCAGCGCCTCCGCACGCAGTACCCTGATCTAGCAGCCATGGGTCCTGTCGAGTGACTGGTACCTGTCTCCTGACCCTAGTTCGGCTGCCTCCTCACCGGGTGCTTCGGGTTGCGGCCACTACTCCTGTAGACTGCGTGGCCTCCGATTCGTTGGTTCGGGCTTACAGCGTCCGTGCCAGACTCAGGCCCGGTTTCCTGGTTCTTGACCAACCCCTCTGTCTGACTATCTTAGTCCTTGATCTGGGCGCCCAGGCTGTTCTCACTTCACCTATGCCCCTGGAGTTCTCTCTCTGTTCCCACCTGCACACTTGGCTTCCATCTCCTTCACTCACTACTAACTTCTACTTCAGCTGTTTGTTCTTCCCTTGTCCCCTTTTGACTGGGCCCTCCTCCCGGGTTCGTCCATGGTCCCCTGTGTCCTAGGGTGTGTGGTTGTGTTTGGTGGGGGACTAGGTTCACCATCCCATTTCCTTTAAGACTGAGACACCACACCCATTCACTAAGTGCAGTACCCCTTTGTGGCGACCAGATCGGTGGGGCGCCACATGTATGTTCGAGTAAAGCTGGGTGTACCTTGCACATGATAAGTGACCTCCAATGGGCTATACACAAGCAAATTGGTAATTGTTTACTGTCCAACACTTGCCATTTGCATAAAATATATTATCTGTAGCAAACCGCCTGTTTATATGGGGTGATGTGCTACCGACTAGCTTACAAATCATCTACATGCATAATTGCCAGTGGGCGATGTAACTGAATCCCACAATGCACTGTGCCGACCAGAAGCCGCGCCATATTAGGATATCCAATTGATGGGTATAATAATATGGCGCAGGCTGGTGGCGACACAGACAACACAAGCCGACGCTACACTTGCCGCCTGCAGACCCTTGCATGCCTCCAACCGCACCTCCCCCAGTGCCCGCAGACCCCCACACCCTCTTACTCTGGTGCCCACAGACCCCGCACCCTGTTCTTTCAATACCTGCAGTTCCCCCCGCACTTCTCCGGTACCTGCAGACCCCTGTCAACTTACCTATTGGTAGAAAGCTGGAAAAGGAAAAATATGGTGCCACCATAGGGTGTTACCCTTTCCACAATTGGATATTAAAAAAATATAGGGTGCTCACCTCATCTGGTTGTGAGAGTCACAACCACTATATGCTCATATATATCCAATCCAAATGGTTGCAGCAGTCTTCCAAAAAAGGTATAACATTAAATTAAAAGTTGGAATTTTTGACCGTGCTATCAATCAAAAAATCAAAAGATTCTTTGAAGTTGATAGTGATTTTTATTTCTCAATGCATTTCAAAGCACTCTGGCCCCTTCATCAGGAGAAAAAAAATGTACATCGGTGGTTTTTACTCCTGATGAAGGGGCCAGAGTGCCTTGAAATGCGATGAGAAATAAAAACCACTATCAACTGCAAAGAATCTTTTTATTTTTTATATGGTAGCGCGGTCAAAACTTACCTATTGGGACAGGACCTTTGGTGATGTCACAGTCATGTGATCAGTCACATGACCGTCACATCACTGCAACTCCGCCTCCTGCAGTCTTCACTGCTTCCCAGCTATAACATGAAGTTGTCACAGCTGGGAAGGAGGGAAAGGGGGGCAGGGAGTAAAAAGGGGGAAGCAGAGAGAGTGAAGAGGGGCACAGAAACACAAGAGGAAGGAGAGAGAGGGAATGGGGTATAAAAACAGAAGAGGGGATCAGAGAGAGGGAATGGGGGCAGAGACACGAAAGGGGGAAGCAGAAGGGGGCACAGAAACAGAAGGGGGAGCAGAGAGAGGGAATGAGGCAAAGACACAAAAAGGGTGAGCAGAGAGAGGGAATGGGGCAGAGAGATGAAAGGGGGAGCAGAGAGAGGGAATGGGGCAGAGAGATGAAAGGGGGAGCAGAGAGAGAGAAGGGAGAAAGAGATGGAAGGAAGGAAGAAAGCAAGGGGGCAAAGAGCACAGGGGGGCCAAAAAGAGCGCAGGGTGGGCATTGACAGGGCAGGGAGCCAAATACAGTGTAGCAGCACAGGGCAAAGAGAGCACAGGGTTGCCAAAAAGACCACAAGGTGGAGAAAGAAAAGGCAGGGAGGCAAAGAGATTACAGGCTGAGGGGGGGAAGCGTAAGAGGACACAGAGTGGGCAAAGAGAAGGCAAGGGTGGCGAAGATAGCATGGGGCAAGGAGGGCAAAAAGAGTGCAGGGTGGGCAAAGAGAGTGCAGGGGGGGCCAAAAGAGCACAGGGGGGACAAAGAGCGCAGAGTGGCAGTGACACCCTCCCGATGCGATAGCAAAACCATGAACTGTGCCTGCGCAAGTGACATACATATCACCACTACCCCGCTGCACCCACCTCCGCGTCGACTGCAACCCGCCCGCTTCCAACAGCCTGGTCTCCACCAGCCCCAAGCCACCTGCAGCCTGCAGTCCTCAGTCCCCCCGCATGCCTTTGCCGCTCATCTCCTGCTGCAGGGAGGTTAGCAGCGCCAACGCCAGGCAATGAACGGCAGCCACCGCCGGCAAATTAGCGGCAAGCGCCGATCAATCAGCAGCTAGTAGTATTTGCAGGAGATTTCAATACCGCTAGCAGCTGATGTGATTGGTCACCTGCCACCGGGCTGGCGACCATTCAGCTGCTAGCGGTATTGGCGCCACATTTCAATAGCATTAGCAGCTGATGTGATGCTGCGGTATTGGCGCGGGATTTAAATGCCGCTCAGCTGATTGGCCGAGCGCAGGGTGCTCAACCAATCAGTTGTGCCGGACGGTATTGGCGCGGGATTTAAATACCGCTAAGGGAGGCAGGGACACGGGAGGCAGAAGTCACAGGGGAGGTAGGGGCACAGGGGAGGGAGAAGGCACAGAGGAGGCAGGATGCACAGATGAGGCAGAAGGCACAGGGGAGGCAGGGACACAGGGGAGGCAGAGGCACATGGGGAGGCAAAAGGCTCGGGGGAGGCAAGTGCACAGGGGAAGCAGAGTCATGAGGACAGCACACATAGGGAGAGACAGCACACACAGGGACTGAGAGCACACAGAGCGGAGAAAAAGGCACTAGTGAGAGAGAGTACACAGGCGGAGAGACAGCACAGAGAGGAGAGTGCGCATAAGGGAGACAGGCACAGAGACTGCCCTCCCAATGCAATAGCATCGGGCCTATTTCAAGTTATTCCCAATAAACAAGAGATTTGCTCATCTATCAGGTGTTTGCTGTCTGTTTTAGATGGGTGGCTGATTGAGAATGGGCCTTCATTCTCTAAAACGGCCATAAAATACATTTTTGTAGGGGGAAAAAGGGAGTGTGGATTTTTTTTCAATCGTGAACCTATATTTACAGGTAATTAACTTTTTTTTTGGATTATGTCTAAATTAACAAAACACAGTTAGCCAGCATGTTATCTGAATATTTTCGTTATATGATTATTTTTAAAGGTACAATTTCATTTATAATATTGGGCTTCCCATACTTTTACTATTTGGGTCTCACATGACATTCAAGGTTGGCAAAATAAGAAAATATTGTTTCATTTATATTTTGTTTCCTAAATTACCCATGTAATTTAGGAAACAAAATATAAATTAAACAATCTTCAGATCTTTTCTACTTCAGTTTTTTAGGGTACTTTCACATCTGTTTTTTTCAAATCAGGCAAGATTCCACCTTTTTTTTTAAAAAATTCTGGATGCGGCAACATTGCATTACTGATCAATGCATTTTGAATGGAGTTCCGGAAACGTGCTTTGACTTGCAGTTTCATCTGGATCTGGAAAAATCTGGCATGTCAGGCTTGGCCAAAAAACGCTACTAGTTGTGGTTTTAAAGCAAGCCTCAAGTGCAGGATTTTTCTGGAATCGGATGAAACCGCAAGTCAAAGTACATTTCCGGAACTCCATTCAAAATGTATTGGTCAGCAAAGCAATGTTGCCGGATCCGGAAAAAAAAAAGGCATAATCTTACCTGATTTGAAAAACGCTGTTCTCAAAGTACCCTTAGGGTGTGTGCCCACATGCCGGGTTAGGGCCGGTTTAGATGTGTAAACCGCCGGTCGGTTTACATAAGTTTTATGTAAATTTATGTTAATCCAAACCGGCGTTTGGATTAACATTAAAACCTATGTAAACCGACACCCGCTGTGCACACAGCGGCGGTTTACACATGCTCATCTGTTGCTAACCCGCTGGGTTCCCAGTGGGTTAGCAAAGAATGAGCATGTCCTATAAACCGGCCGGTTCTGCAGCGGCTGCAAGCAGAATCATGTGCTGCTTCCAGCCGCTGCAGAACCGCCGGCGCTAACCCGCTGTGCACCCGCCCGCAGCACCCGCCCGCACCCGCCTCACATACCCGCCAGGAAGCCACCGGACGCCTGCAGAGCTTCCTGGCGGGTCCGCCCATCTGCCCACCGGCACAAAGCCGGTATGTGGGCACACAGCCTTAGAAGCATCAAGAACTAAGAAGTCATCTTGTGTAAGATATGCAAAGTCATCTTTATTATGCACTTATAGTCTTTATCTTATCTTGGCATAAATTTTAGAAGCATCAAACATTGCAAAGTTATCTTGTTTGAAGTGTATCAAGCACCGTCTTGGATATTCATAAAGTAGTGTAGTAACTCAGTCCATAATGTGATGATGTCATATACATGAGGTAATTTGAAAGACACAAAGGTGTCTTTTACAGTTGGGACCTACTGCAAAAGTCACCTGAAAAACAAAACACTTTCAAAAGGATGACCATAAGTGTTTCTATGTAAAACAAATTGTTGTGCACATGTTTGCTTAGATGGCGCTGACATTGCTGGATGCTGCTGTGTATGTGTATGTCTTTTAGAGAAATCCAAGCACTCATCGAGTCACGAATAGTTGCTTATCAAGTGGTTTATTGAAGACATACGCAGGCTGAATGGTGACAGCAAACGTTTCGGTCCCCTATTGGACCTTTATCAATACGTCACTATGAGGTAAAACAAAAAATAAATACAGTGAGAATATTTACAGTGAACAAGTGAGGTATATATCTGTCTACATATATACATTATTTATAGGATTAACACTCAGTCCCTTATGGTAGCTGTAATGAACAGGAAGTCATCAAATATCTTTGTGTATTATAATTAATCATCACATGAGCCACAGTAAAAGACTAAGAGAGAGAGAAAGGGAAGTATCAAAAAATGAGTGGCAAGGGAAAGGTGGTATTAAATGGCTCAACGATTTACCTGTGGTTCCTTGATGAGGAGGTAAGGCTGGTTAAGATGGAGTACTGGCTAGGTGTGATGGTATATGTTGAGAACTTGTTGATCTATGAAAAATGGGTATCATGTGAAGGAAGGATATTTTGGTGTATGTTTATCTGTGAACTGTCACCATAGGTTAATTGTACCTTCTGAACTGGTAATTCAGTTGTGTCATCTGGGATGTTGGTTTCAGTTTGCTTATAAAGTAGCCTGAAAATATGTACACGTATTTAGTTAATTCATGTGAAGGCTGTGTGTTTATAGTAACCAGGTGTGTTATTACCTTATGTGCTGTCAGTGTGTCCACACTTATTTGTGCTGTCCTGCTTTGGTAGAATCCTGGTCCCAGTCTATAGTGTTGTAGCCTATGGATACATATACATATTTGGTACTTCTCATATTCCCATGTGTGTCCCTTAGATCTATATGTCTCATCAGTACCGTGTTATAATGGTAGAAGTTTAGAGCCTGTCCTCCTTAATGTTAGGTACTATGTTGTCCCTGGTTTTCTGTTGGATAGACACCTCTCAGCTATGTTGTAAAGTGAAAAACAGTTTACTTGTTATCAAAGGGAATAGGTACTTAGCTTGTTAGTGCTGTATCATGTTGCAGGCAGGGTCCGCTCACCGGTGGGGAGAGTGAATGCCAGCATGGTCCGTGCTTATGGCAGAGGCTGGCGTTCTGTGAGGGCTTCCGCCCTTTTATCACATGTTCCGCCCTCAAACCGGAAGTGAACTCCGGAGTTCGCGCCTGTGCAATAGCGCTTATCCCGCGGACCGGAAGTGCCTATGTTTTTGTTTCACAGCATTGCCATGGCAGCGGGCAGCGCTGTTAAGGACACATATTAGACTGAATGTGATGTGGTCCGGTTTGTGGGGCACTATATACTGTGTATACAAGTTAAATACAGGGTTTTGGGAACTATAACATAATAGATGGTTGGACTTGGGTACAGATAATGAATTAAGTCTTGTGATGTGTGTGTATTTTGCTGGTGTGTGGTCTGGAACCTATGTGCTGGTCAGGGTGATATAGAGAGAAGCAACATGGAGTAACTCGAGTTATCATCATACATTGTACATATGAAGGGATTTTTGTATATCATATTTGATATTGAATTAGCATATAACTATACGACAGTGTAAAATGAGTGGTCACGAATCAGCAATATATAGTTACATCCATGTCATAACAGTCCATCATAGGTTTATGCAACACACTCATACAACACAGGCTGTTACGGAGTCCAAGCCGTATATTATGATAAATGCAAGGGAAAAATAAAGTAATAAATGGAAAGAGGAAACTTGTAGAAATTCTATGGGGGTATTTTGAGATGTCTTACCACATTGTCGATCATGCTTTGAAATGACCAAGCAAAGCTGGGTATTGGTCTGAAACAAGAAATTTAGTTAAGCCACTCAATCTCCCTATTGAGTCCCTTTGGTGTCAGTGTGTCCAGTGTATGTATCCAATAGCTTTCCCTTTTCTTGAGTAATCTAATGTGATTGCCCCCTCGTCGTGGTCTGGGCACTTGCCCTATGACCTAAGACCTAAGTTGGGCCACATTGTGTTTCGCTTCTACGAAGTGGTGCGGCAATGGCAACCATATTTTTTCGATGCGTATCGTGGATTTATGGCTCTTCATCCTATCTCTGATGGCTTGTGTAGTTTCCCCCACGTAAAGTAGGCCGCAGGGGCACTTGATGAGATAGACTACGAAGTTAGTGTCGCAGGTATAGAGTCCCCTGACCTTGTATGTCTTACCTGTCCGTGGGTGTATTATTTCACTTCCCTTAATGACGTTTGAACAGCTAAAACAACCTAGACATGGAAATGTACCTGTTCTATGTGTCCCTGTAAGTGTTCTTGTCAAAGGTTGTCTTGATGAAGCTATGTCTGCCCTGACGAGTTGATCCCTCATGTTCGTGGGCCTTCTTGTGCACATCAATGGTTGTCACCTCCAGATTAACACATGTCTACAGAAACCTTTGCTTACAGCGACACGACAGGAGCATCTATACTAGCCCGGATACGAACTGGCACGGATTTTCTTCGTATTCCCAACCGAGATATAAAGACTAAAGATTGGGAAAAGGAACTCAAAAAACTCATTTCATTTGAACTACACTGTGCCACACTGGGCGAATATCACAGACAGAGCAAGATCGCTAGAGGGTTGAGGTGCAGCCTGAGACCGACACTATTTTCCGATAACAAAGAATACTGTGCTACGTTCCAGAAGATTCTTAATAAATGCTCCATTATTTTACTCACCATTGAACATTTGCAAGAAGCGATTAAAGAGTCAGAAGAAAAGTGTACCTCCATCCAAACCCAATTGGAAACAACTCTGAGCTCAACTGAGTATACAAGTCTGAAAACCAAAGTCGACGTATTGATAAAGGTCCAATAGGGGACCGAAACGTTTGCTGTCACCATTCACCCTGTGTATGTCTTCAATAAACCACTTGATAAGCAACTATTCGTGACTCGATGAGTGCTTGGATTTCTCTAATAATAGATTGAGGATCTCTGATCCTTTCCGTAATAGCACCATCATAACAATAAGAACTGAGTGCTGGTCATTAACGATACTTGACAAATAAAGTATGACACACAGTCTTTAACTGTGGACGGCTTACTGGCAGTACTTCAGGCTGGTTTCAGAAGGTCCAGTGTTTCGGGTCTTTCTGGCCTTGGTAGTCACCAGGGAACCGGGATGGTTCACTTAGGACCCTCGGTGGTGTGCCTGCCGTTCCTTTCCAGTCCCTCACTGCGCTCTCTCCTGTCTCCCTTGTAGTGCCCCAGCGTGCAGAACCTTGAGCCAGCTCCCATGGGCCCTCAGTGGAAGACTCTTCTCCAGGTCCCCCTGACCCTATCCGGTGCCTTTTCAAGGATGCACCAGGTGTTCGGCCGCGACTTCCTCTAGAAGCTCGGGCCTCCGGTTCAAGGCTGGGGTTAGACTCCCACACCGTGTCAGAGCCGATCCTCTGTCCCAGGACCAGATCCCTCCGTTGGTAGTCGTACCAGGTCCGGATTTGGGCGCACCGCACTACCTGGTGCCCCTAGGATTTCCCTCTTCCTGACGGATTCTTTGCATCCTGCACTTCTCACTCCCCAACGGAGCTTTCCATTCACTCTTCTCTTCACACTGAAAGCTCTCCTACCACCGACACACTTTTCTACCCTGTCACTCCTCCCATGGGATGGGTCCTTCCTACAACGGGTCCACCTACGGTCACCTACTCTAGGGTGTGCGGTGAATGAGTGTTGAGAGGATCCCTATGGGACATCTTAATTCCCTAGTCACAGGAATACTACACACTCTTGTCTGGGTGCAGTACCCCTACGTGGCGGCCCGGCCAGTGGGGCGCCACATATACATAACCACATAGTGATTTCGTTATTGTTTCTTGGACTTAGTTTTAACAACATTATTAAAAAAACTTGTTAACTGCTCTTCCACCCATAAATCACCACCATATCTCCACTGCGTATTATTTCTACAGTCTAACAAGCTCCTTTTTATAATTTAGCGGTTGCTTTATAATTGTAATAGCAAATTTAAATCCACACTCACACTATGAAACTCCGTGAAAACTACTGGTTGTCTGGTGGGCATTTTTTTCCCCCAAGTAATCTTCCTATCCATTCTCTATGCACATTCCAGAAATGGATTGACATTATTTGCAAGCGTGGCGTCACCATCAGCGCTTCGAAAATCTTGCATATGATTGCAACGCTCTGCATCCATGCAAATGAATTACTATTTGAATTCTAAAATGATATTTTTTACTCCGCACCAACAAAAGATGACGATTTTATGTCACCGCGAAGACTTGGATTACCAATCTCTATTATTTGATAGGCATCTTGTTAATGCAGCTTCCTAGTGGGAACTTACATGGCCGCATGAATGTGATCGGCTTCAGGATTCTTTTTATCCTCATGGACATGATTCACTTAAATGTAATGTGACATGAATACTCTAAATATTTTGACTTATTGAAGAAATTAAAAAATTGAAAATAGGAAAGGCCCAATTAGACACCATGGTAAATCTTGCTTGCTACACTTGTATGCTAGAAAGTGCGAACTCCAGGTCTGTGACTTGTCACATATTCTATGACCTTTTCATACCCTACAACAAGTGTCTTAATGAAAAGGCAGCTAGAGAAAAAGCTTTGAGCATTATTAAGAAGGCCAGTTGGAGAGAAGCATTCTGGATACTTGGGACAAAAGTGACCTGTGCCTTGTCATATTCAATTGAGCGCCTTGCTCTGCTCTAGGGCATGAGGCACAACACTTCCCACTTACATTTTATGATGGGTAAACACAATATATTGTGAAAGGATTAACGCAGAAGTCCTTTATTATTAACGTTATAATTTCTGTTAAACTTTAAAATAATGCAGTTTCATGTCTTATCAAACAATGGCTATATCCAGCACATAGAAAAACAGCAAATATGTTCTATTACTGATTGACATGTGGACCAGCAGGGCCGGCTCCAGGTTTTCGCAGATCCGAGTCAAGACTCTCAGTGGGCCCCCTTATCAAGATTCATAGAGGATGCAGGGCTGCATAAATATAATATAGAGGCTGCGGGTTGTATATACTGTATATTTACCATAATATACAGGCTGTAGCTGTATGTATATACACTGATGCTAAAAATTACCAAAGTTTATCAATTTTAAAACTTTATTTTACACAAAACGTGATGATCATAATTAGAGAACAGCAATGATTGTAGCATAGAGAACAATTAAAACTAAATTTTGTTAAAGTTACAACAGTCCCAATCAGTAGGAGTGTACAGGCCTTTGCTTTGAATGACTTTAGCACATCTGCAGCTACAGGATGTCACTAGTCTCTCACACTGCTCTGGGGTGATTTTGGTCCACTCTTCTTCCAGTCTCTGTGCTGGCTTTTTCATTGATTCATTGGTTTTTGTTTCAAGAAATTGCTCTACCTGTTTTGCTGTGTGACAGGGACAGTGTCCGCATGAAAATTGCTGACTGATCGAGTGCTGAATGCAAGTAAGAAACCATATGTTGTTGAAGAAGGTTCTGATACACACTTGCATTCACTCTTCCATTTACCTGTATGAGAAGTCCAACCCCTGCAGCAGAAAACATTCCCCAAACCATGTCACTTCCTCCATCACCTTCCTTTCATGACTTATTTACACACTTTGTGTTCATTTTACCCAGTTTGTCGATGAACATAATGTTTCCCATTAGACCCAAATAAATTAAACATGCTTTCATCACTAAAATAAACAGTAGAGCATTTCTCCTCTGTCCACACATGATGCTCCTCACTAGAGGTGAGTCTAGCCTTTTGATTCTTTGGCTAGGTTCACACATGCCAATCAGTATTTTTTAGTGGATCCAATAACAAATCCATTTTTTTTGGCTGTTTGTTAAGCCTCCTGTGCAGCTATGTGTTTTTTGGACTTTGACATATTTTGCCCAAAAATGCTAGAAAAAACCGGATCCCTTAACGGGTGGTGGCTTTTTTAACTGATCCACTTCCCATAGGTCCCCATGTTAAAAAAACAGATCCGTTTTTTCACTGCACAACAAAATGCTGCTTGCAGCATTTTTTGGGTCCTGTAATCAAACGCATAGCAGAGCAGTCACACTTGAGTCCAGGATCCGTTAATAGCATCAGTTTTTGGACTTAGAATTCTAAAGTTAAAAAACTGATGCCTTTAACGGATCCAGGGCTTATGTGTGACCCTAAGCTTTCTGCTAATGAGTGGTTTGGTCACTGCAGAGAAGTCTTTGTCTGTGGCACCCCAGTGGTCAGTGCGCCACAGTAGGAGTACTGCACCCATAACTGAGTGTGCGGTATTCCTGTCATTGGGGAGTGTGAAGTCAACCTGAGGCTCTTTTCCCAGCATCTTTACACCTAACATAGGAGACTAATTGGCCACCTGTTACCAGGGTAACCGGTCCCGGTGGGAGGAGCGTTAGGCTAGAAGGAGCGGGAACCACTCAGACAGACAGAACACTCCGGGAGCTTCGTAGAGACTTTATCCTCCACAGTGACTACCCGGCCAGCTACCCACAAAGACTGTGTAATTGTGAACCTGAACAACTGAGAACTTTTACAAGTAAACACCCGTGCAGAGCAAGTACCACTCGAGTGTTTCATTTCTACTAGGCTGCAGAGCAGTTACGCTGACCACATCCAGCACTGCAATGACAAGTGCTACCTGATCCTGCCCCGGGGACCCTGCTCTGCCTGCAGGGAGTATTAACAATTGGCTGCAATACCATTGTCCCCAGTAGTCTGACAGCGGTGCTGGTGAACCTGTAGCTAAGCATTTTTGTAACCTGGCCAACAGTACAATAGTCATGAAGCTGCTCATATTAAAAGGTAATTTCAAGTTTCAGAGAGACAGAAGAATTTGGGAATACAAACTGATTATGACATTTGACACAATCAGAGCAAGAATGAATATTTCACATGGATTCATGTCTTTTTACATCAATTGAAAGGGCATTGGGGGCATCATATCTTTGAATACACCCCAAATATAAGACAATAAAACATTTACCCTTCTTATCAGTGAATTATTCCGATATTTACTACCATTAGGGATGGGCGAGTCTACTCGCTAGGACTTGTTACTCGGCGAGTAGTAAGGGACTCGCAGGACTCGGTACTCTGCGAGTTTCCCAGCGATTACTCGCACAGTAACGACTCCAATGCAAGTCAATGGCAATCCTAGTTTTGTCAGAGTTTACTTTTTCTCACTCGCTAGACTCTCTATATCACATCGCTATGTAGCTTGAATCTCCCCAAAGCAGCGAGTCTGAGCGAGTCTACGAATCCGAGTCCTGAATACTTTTCGAGGCTGCACCTGCCACAAGTGCCAAAACCGCACTTGCCACACCTGCCACAAGCCCGCCTATACATTGTATGGGGCTTTCTGCAACTGTGCCGCAAGTGCAGCCAGTATGCGGTAATCGCAGCAGATGTGTTTTTTTCACCGCATCTGCCGCGATTTCAAATAAACGCTAGTGTGAAAGTACCCTTAGCTGAGGTACTATTTCTTATTTTTTTGCACCTGATAGATTTTGGGTCATAATAACCCCTTCAGCTTTATTTTCTCTGTGGCAGACCAGTGTGTTGCTGCTCTCCTACCTGCAAATAAGACAAACACATGCGAGTTTGGCCTCGGACGCAGCAGCAAAAAACTGTTGCGAGTCGGGTTTCCAAAACGGCAATGCGAGCGCTTTCCGAGACACATCTGCGATTTGTAAATCGCACATTACTCGCTATTACTCGCTTCCCCATTCATTAACATTGGACTCGCTAGACTCGCAACGAGTAGCGAGTCCCGGGCTCGGACTCGCTAGAGTCAAGCGATTCTGAGTAATTTAGGACTTGCCCATCACTAACTACCATAACTGTTTCACTGCATGTTATTCCTGTTCTGCTCCACCTCACTTGTCTTACGAACTGTAGTATTCCATGTCATGTTGTGTATATTTGTGGCTGAAGAATAGACCTGTGTTGTCTCGAAAGCTTGCTATTTGTTACCATCTTTTCAGTTGCCATTAAAAAGTATCAACCACTGGGGAATCTGAGATTTTAATATCTTTCTATCTACTGGCTAACACGGTACAAACATATATTTTACCTTATCTAAAATATCTCTGACACTCATGTTGTGGAGCACAAGCTGCCTTCAGCACTAAGCAATGGATAGCTCCCAGAGTGTAGTATGAAGCAAGATGTGGTACACACTGTTTCCTATCATGTTTCAGTTACTCCCTGAAGTTGGAGATGGTAGCTGTCTGTAGGGTGACCACTCATCAAGCTCCTGTATACAGGACTTAAGTCTTGATTTTAATAACACCTTTACAATAGACTAATAGAGGAAAGTCGTTAAGTATTCATATTTAGCCACCAAATCAGCATCTTCACAAGAAATATATTTTAAGATGATAACCAGGTGGTATTTTATTCCCACAATACTCAGCAAAATCTTTAAAACCCAATCCCCACTATGTTGGAAGCACTGTAAAGGAAAAAATATATATATATTTTATCATTTTCTGGACATTTTGTCTATTTTCATGTGAACTAGGCCCTCCCTTCCACTTCTTCATGTTAAAGTGATCCTAAACCCACAAACTGACCCCCCCTTATCTTTAGACCTGTTCCTGCCCCCCGTCTTATCATTTCTAGCCATCCCTTTTGCAGAAAAAATCGCTTTTGTAAAGTAAAAGGTTATAATACTTTGTCCTGTGTGAGTTCTCTCTTTCTGTGCAAGCTGCAAATGCCCCGCCTGTGTGCTGCTGCCTTGTAATTATGCACGCCCCTCTCTGCTTCTAAGAGCATGGCCGCATCATGAAAGGGGCGGAGCTGAATCGCGTCATGCCGGAGCCCCGCCCCTTTTCATGACGCGGCCAGGCTCTTAGAAGCTGAGAGGGGCGTGCATAATTACCAGGCAGCAGCAGACAGGCGGGGCTATTGCGGCTTCCTCAGAAACAGAGAACTCACACAGGACAAAGTAATATAACCTTTTCTCTTACTTTACAAAAGCGATTTTTTCTGCAAAAGGGATGGCTAGAAATGATACGAGGGGGTGCAGGGACAGGTAGAAAGATGTGGGGGGGTCAGTTTGTGGGTTTAGGATCATTTTAAGGAAACAAGCTGAAATGTTACATTATACAAAATTCAATTCAACGCCATAACATCATCCTCACTCAACGTAACTGGAATGATCTGCTCTACTTCACACAATATATGGTGTACAGCATATAGGTGTTTATAAATATTTAGTGGACTAACCTGTTCTAGGGGTCATAAGGTCACAGTACGTGGCTACACACATGTCTATGCTCGTTAGAACGAATTTGCCTTCCTATTAGCCATGCAGATTTCCCTTGTACTGGTGCAATGGTACTTCTATTCTTCTCTCTCCCTAAGCTTTCCGTCCTAGCCTATCTCAGTATTTCTGTTTTATCTACTCCCCTCTAATATAAGTACTCACCTCTTAGCCTGGGTAACTGCCAGGGATAACCTACTATACTTTGGAATCAGAATTGAAGTGTAAGCCCTGGAAAGAAAAGTTGCTTTGGACTCGCTTCTGAAGATAGCTGCTTGGAAGTTTCTTTTACTTTTGTCTAATTCCCTTTGAATCAGTATCATAGAGCAAGACTAGTGTTCCTCCTGCCCTGGGCACTAGTTCATGCCGAGCTTATGGTAAGACAGGGTCTTTCTGAGAAAATAAAAGACACCTTTGTCCTATACGAGACCCCTGAGACCTTGGAGGCTGTCATGTCTCTACCAATTTGGGTTGATCGTCATTGAGAAAGAACTGTTTATTGATCCATGGCCTGTGAAGTGCTAGAACCTAAGAGAAAGCTTGTTTGACAGCAAGGAAGGATGACTTGTGGAGTGCAAGACTGTGGGTCGGCACCTTTATGGGTTAAGGCTGAGTTGGCAGAACCAGGTCAGAGAAGTGTGATATAAATTGGCAGTAATAACTTGAAGTGCAGCTAGTATTGATTCAACTCTTGCACAGTTTGGGAGCTCCATTGTAACGAGGCAGCTTGCAAAGGCGATTCGAAGAGCTAGATATGATGAGAACTACTGGATCGAAAAGCTGTAGCCTGGGCAAGTGTGAGGTTTCCAGTATCCTGCATACAAGTGAGGTGCTCATCTACAGGAGCGCTAAAATGTAAAATACGGTTATGCAACTCTTGCTAACGATTAACCTCCTGTTGAAGATTTTCAAGTTGGGTTGTATTATCTGCAGTGAACCTACAAGAGTTTCCATAGCTTGCATATAGGTCTTGAGCTAGTGTTGATCCTCCTACAGATGAGAGAGTTTCTGCTGAACAGAAAATGCGGGGTGTGTGCTGAGCAAACTGTTGTGCTCACCAGGAGGGTGAGCATTTGGTAGTGGATGCATTGGACCACAGGGTAAACTGTAGCAACTGACCCCCAGGATAGGGATGGATTAGGGCATAGTCTCTTGTGTAGCAGGTGCAGCCGGGGCAGCCAGAACAGACAAGCCAGAACACAGTTGATGTCTTAAGCATAATGTACAGGCAGCCTAGGCAGAGATCAGGGTTTGGACACTGGAATAGACAGGAAGGTCATCTGGTGAAAAGTCTTAATGATAGCAGTCAGGATCAAGTCATAACAGACAAATGCAGGCAAATGCAAGGCATAGCAGGATCAATGATGATTGGTGAAAGGCATAGCAGGCTCTGGAACCAAACACGCAGAAGTCATGGGTAGAGGATACGGGTACAGGGTCAAGGTACAGGACTAGGCACATGATAACGGGGATATGACAACTATCAATGTCACTAAAGGACAGGACACCTTGCTCATGCACCTCCTAATACAGTGTAGTACCCAATCCATTTTGCCCAGCTTGTGCTTCTGGAGACACAAACCCCATAAATTAAGTGAGTTATCCTCACTAAGGTAGGGCCAAACAATACATGCAGTTCAGGCACAGTGGGGCTCAGAAGGGAAGGCAGCATTTGGTTTTGGGAGTGCAGCTTTCACTAGATTAATTTGGGGGGAGTCATGTTGTTGTTCCAGAGTTTTTGTACCACCAGTAACATTGAAACACCCTATATTTTCTTAAAAAAATGACAGACCTGTGGCATTTTTTTGAGAATTGAGTTGATGCTTTTATTGGTGTCATTTTAGGATACATAATAATTTGGATCATTTCTAAGGCACGGCTCACGTTTCCATGCTCTCCACACTGAGCACTTATGTGGTGCCGCTGCAGTCTGGTCGCTACAAAGGGGTACTGCACCCATCCCACGAGTGTGGTATTCCTGTTCTCAGTAAACGGGATGGTAAGTCCAGACACCCACAAAAGCACCCAACACACCCGGCCCCAGGGACAGTGGGCGGACCTGATAGAGGGAGGGCTGTGTTAGTTGGTGGGACGGCGGGAAGAAAGGTGGTGGGTGGGAAGTTAGTACAGGTCAGTCGAGATTAGCGAAAGGAGAAGGACCCGGAGGAGTTGAACGGAGATGTGGCTCGTCCTGGGTCCCGGAACAGCAGACTGCAGAGAAGCAGAGGGAGCCCTAGGGGCACAGGCAGTGAGCAATCCACCTGTTCACCTGAATCTGAAGTGAAGCGGAAGGGCAGGTTAAGAACCAGGGGACCGGCCCTGAAAGTGACAAGGAGACTGTACGCTTCAACCATGGAACTGGAGGCCACGAGATCTAGAGGAGCTGTGGCCAGCTCCCGACACATCCATCGAGAAGGCAGCTGTACTAGGGTTAGGGGACATGGCCAGTCGCACGACAGGACCCATGGCTGCCGGTTTGGGGCACTGTCTGCGGAGGTGTGAGCAGGAGTGAGGTGGACAGGCAGCACTGAGAGGGAAAGCAACCTGAGAAGAAAGGAACATAAAGGAGGTGTCTTGGACGAGCTATCTGGTTGTTGAGGACTATCCGGACTGAGAATGTGTAAGGACCGTACCCTGTAACACTGCTAACTGAAAAGTTACGTAAACCAGGTTTACAACTCAGAACTGTGTGTGAGACTGTTAATTTCCCTCCTGCGGAGAGGTAGACTGCTAAGATGTGCAGGCTGCAGAAGTCCTGCAGGAGAATCGCTCCAACTCCACAGCCCTGCCAAACACAACCCTGCTTGCCCTCCATCACCAAACATTGCATTGGTTGCCGTGGGGAACCGCTCCACCCATGGGAGGTTAAACAACCAAAGCTGCACTCCCATCATCCGCAGAGGTCCTTCAGAGGCCACTAATAGCCGAATGCCACGGGTGGTTTCACGACAACTATCCCCAAAACCCTACTCCCCGAACTTCTTATTGTCACGGCCAGGGCCATGGAGCCGGGTCTCGACTCATGTGACCACCCACAGCAGAACTATTCAGAGTACCCCACGGCCCTAGGAAGGCGTGTCACTTATAATACATCAAGGTTTCCATCCAATTCTCCAAAATACATGATTCAGACAGAATACTAACAGATCTATTTAGGAGACAAGCAGAAACACTCTAAACTCCATCTGGGGTCTGTTCAGCTGTGTTTGTGTTTTCAGAGGTATACAAAACTTTGGCTGATCACATTTTTGGCATACCTAACAAGATCAACACCACCAGATCATGGGCCAAAGTGACACCATCAGCACCAATACAGGTTATCTTTCATCTGAAGTTTTGCTCAAAATCACATTTTTTGAGATTCAGACAAAAACCTTTATGTGTTGCTCTGTGCAGAATGTAGGATAAATGTGAAACAAGCCTCACTGTTAACTTTGGACACAGAAGGAGCAAATCTACTGCATGTCAGGGATTGCTTTTATGCATTTATATTTTATGTCGGTCATTGTGTTGTACAAGGAATAAGACGACTTTATTAATTGGGTCAGTACAATTAACTTTTAAATATATATATATATAATATATATATATATATATATATATATATATATATATATATATAATATATATAAATATTTTTTTTTTTTTTTTTTTTTTTTTTTTGGATCACCACATTTTGAGAGGTTTTTTTTTGGGATGTATAAAAAAAAATTGATCACTTTCTATTCAGATTTTGGGAGGTAGAATAATCAAACAACAGCAATTCAGGAGATGAGTTTTTTATACTGTTCACCTTGTGATATAACTGATAAGGCAGCTTTTTTCTTTAGGTCTGTACATTCACAGCAATATCGTATTTTTTATGGTTTTGATGGTTTTGATATGTTTTGCTGCTTTTAAACAATAGAAATAATTTTATAGAGATTTTATTTTGTTTTTTTTTCATCTCCATAGCCTGAGCTATAACTGTGATATTTTTCCATTGACTGAGCTGAATGGGTGTGTTCTTTGTCGAACAAGATGATGATTTTACAGATACCATTTCTATTAACATATTACTTTTTGATCGCATTTTATTATACTATAGCTAGGCACACACATGAGCCCTGGATCCGCTAAAAGCATCCATTTTTCAACTTAGATTATTGTGAAAATGGATCATTTAACCCCTTCACCCCCGGGCCTATTTTGACCTTAATGACCAGGCCATTTTTGTCAATTCTGACCAGTGTCCCTTTATGAGGTTATATCTCTGGAACGCTTCAATGGATCCTAGCGATTCTGAGATTGTTTTTTCGTGACATATTGGGCTTCATGTTAGTATTAAATTTAGGTCGATAATTTTTGCGATTATTTGTGAAAAAATCAAAATATGGCAAACATTTTGAAAATTTTGCAATTTTCAAATTATGAATTTTTATTCTGCTAAACCAGAGAGGTATGTGACACAATATAGTTAATAAATAACATTTCCCACTTGTCTACTTTACATCAGCACAATTTTGGAAAAAAAAAAAATTTTTGTTCGGACGTTATAAGGGTTCAAAGTTCATAAGCAATTTGTCATTTTTCCAGCAAAATTTACAAAACCATTTTTTTTGTGACCACATCACATTTGAAGTCCTTTGAGGGGTGTACATGACAGAAAACACCCAAAAGTGACACCATTCCAAAAACTGCACCCCTCAAGCTACTCAAAACTACATTCAAGAAGATTATTAACCCTTCAGGTGCTTCACGGGAACTAAAGCAAAGTGGAAGGAAAAAATGGTCATTTTAATTTTTCTAATAAAAATGTTCTTTTAGCCTCAATTCTTTCATTTTCACATGGGCAACAGGATAAAATGGATCCTAAAAATTGTTGGGCAATTTCTCCTGAGTACAGCGATACCTCATATGTGGTCATAAACCACTGTTTGGGCGCACGGCAGGGCTCAGAAGGGAAGGAGCGCCATTTGACTTTTGGAGCTAATTTTCCATTCAAAAAGTCAAATGGCGCTCCTTCCCTTCTGAGCCCTGCCGTGCGCCCAAACAGTGGTTTATGACCACATATGAGGTATCGCTTTACTCAGGAGAAATTGCCCAACAAATTTTAGGATCCATTTTATCCTGTTCCCCATGTGAAAATGAAAAAATTTAGGCTAAAAGAAAATTTGTGTGGAAAAAAAAGTACTTTTTCATTTTTACGGATGAATTTGTGAAGCACGTGGGGTTCAAAAAGCTCACCACCCATCTAGATATGTTCCCTGGGGGGACTAGTTATAAAATGGGGTCACTTGTGGGGAGCTCCAATGTGTAGGCACACAGGGGCTCTCCAAATGCAACATGGTGTCGCTAAAAATTTGAGCTGATTTTTCAGTCAAATTGTTAGCGGACACCATGTTGCGTTTTGAGAGCCCCTGTGTGCCTAAACATTGGAGCTCCCCCACAAGTGACCCATTTTGGAAACTAGACACCCCAGGGAACATATCTAGAGGGGTGGTGAGCATTTTGAACACCCCAGTGCTTCACAAATTAATCTGTAAAAATGAAAAAAGAAAATTTTTATGGAAAAAAAAGTACTTTTTAATTTTTACGGATTAATTTATGACGCACCAGGGGGTTCAAAATGCTCACCACCCATCTAGATATGTTCCCTGGGGGGTCTAGTTTCCAAAATGGGGTCACTTGTGGGGGGCTCCAATGTGTAGGCACACAGGGGCTCTCCAAATGCAACATGGTGTCGCTAAAAAATTTGAGCTGATTTTTCAGTCAAATTGTTAGCGGACACCATGTTGCGTTTTGAGAGCCCCTGTGTGCCTAAACATTGGAGCTCCCCCACAAGTGACCCCATTTTGGAAACTAGACACCCCAGGGAACATATCTAGATGGGTGGTGAGCATTTTGAACACCCCGGTGCTTCACAACATAATCTGTAGATATGAAAATAGAATTTTTTTGTGGAAAAAAAAGTACTTATTCAATTTTACAGATGAATTTGTGAAGCACCTGGGGGTTCAAAATGTTCACAACCCATCTAGATATGTTCCCTGGGGCTCTAGTTTCCAAAATGGGGTCACTTGTGGGGAGCTCCAATGTTTAGGCACACAGGGGCTCTCCATACGCGACATGGTGTCCTCTAACAATTGGAATTATTAGCGGACACCATGTCGCATATTGAGAGCCCATGTGTGCCTAAACATTGGAGCTCCCCCACAATTGACCTCATTTTGGAAACTAGACCCCCCAAGGAATGCATCTAGATGCATAGTGAGCACTTTGAACCCCATGGGCTTCACAAATTGATCCGTAAGAAGGAAAAAGTACTTTTCTTTTCACACAAATTTTCTTTTTTAATTTTTACGGATCAATTTGTGAAGCACCTGGGGGTTCAAAGTGCTCACTATGCATCTAGATATGTTCCTTGGGGGGTCTAGTTTCCAAAATGGGGTCACTTGTGGGGAGCTCCAATGTTTAGGCACACAGGGGCTCTCCATACGCGACATGGTGTCCGCTAACAATTGGAATTATTAGCGGACACCATGTCGCATATGGAGAGCCAATGTGTGCCTAAACATTGGAGCTCCCCCACAAGTGACCTCATTTTGGAAAACTAGACCCCCCAAGGAATGCATCTAGATGCATAGTGAGCACTTTCAACCCCCACGTGCTTCACAAATTGATCCGTAATAAGGAAAAAGTACTTTTTTTCACACAAATTTTCTTTTTTCGGATCAATTTGTGAAGCACCTGGGGGTTCAAAGTGTTCACTATGCATCTAAATATAGCGAAGCCCATTTTTATTTTTTTTCTAGGACTAATTCTAGAAAAAAAATGGCGTGAGGCTCCGACATATTTTTGGTCCAGCCAGGTACAACTTGGCAGCTACGGACTGCCAGCAACCCCCAGCTGCCTCATTGTACCTGGCTGGCAACCAAAAATACAGCGAAGCCCATTTTTATTTTTTTTCTAGGACTAAATTCTAGAAAAAAAATGGCGTGGGGCTCCACCACATTTTTGGTCCAGCCAGGTACAACTTGGCAGCTACGGATTGCCACCAACCCCCAGCTGCCTCGTTGTACCTGGCTGGCTTCCAAAAATACAGCAAAGCCCTTTTTTTTTTTTTTTCAAGAACTAATTCTAGAAAAAAAAATTACGTGGGGCTCCGCCATATTTTTGGTCCAGCCAGGTACAACTAGGCAGCTGGGGGCTGGAATCCGCAGCATGGAGAGGCCCTAGCGTTGCCCTGGTGCCGGTGGCAAACTGGTAATAAAGGGGTTAATGCCAGCTTTTTATTGGCAGCTGGCACTAAGCCCGAGATTCATAATATAGGGCCAATGTTAGACCCGCCATTAGGAATCTCTGGTAAATAGTCAGAAAATACACACAGAGAAAAATCTTTTTATTTGAAAAAAAAACACAAACAAATTTGGACTCCATCTTTATTATAAAGATCCGACGTAGTCCACAACGAAGGTCCACTGAGCACTTAGTCGGTCCGCGCAGTTGTCCTACAAGAGGTACTGCACCACCACGATGTGTGGTATTCCTGAGTCTCAGCAAGGGATTAAGTAGACACCACAAAGCCCACAACCCGGCCAGGACGTGGTGCACTGTAGGGGACTGTGTTAGTTGTAGCAAGAAAGGTGGTGGGGGAAGTTAGACAGGTCCCGAGATTACAACAGGAGAAGGACACTTGAACCGATTGTGGCTACCCTGGGTCCAACAGCAGATGCAAGAAGCAAGAGCCCAGGCACGGCACGACAATCCACGTCACTAATCCGAAGTGAAGCGGAAACAGTTCCAGGCGACGCCGCAAATACAAGAGACTGTACGCTTCACCATGGACTACCACAATCAACTTCCAGCTCCGACACATCCATCGAACGGCACTACATCCACGGACATGCATCCACACAGGACCATGCGCCTTCACGCTGCATTGACAGAGTGAGGACACAGCACTGAGAGGAAGCAACCTGGAAGACAAGGAACATAAGTTCTTGGCACGAGCTATCTGGTTGTTGAGGACATCCACTGAGAATGTGTGGACCTCCCTGACACTGCTACAAAGTAAGTAACCAGGTTACACTCAATCTGTTGCAGACGTACTCCCCCTGCGGAAGTAACTGCTACAGTCATGTGCGCTGCAGATCCGCAGGAAATCGCTCCACCCCAGCCATGCCAAACCACACCCTCTCCATCCATCACCAATTCATTGTTGCTAACCGCATACCATGATTACAACCATATCACTCCATACCAGATCCTAGCAGACATAATACGAATGCACGGGTGGTTTCAGCAACAACTAATCCAATAACACTACATGCGAATTCTATTGTCACGCCACCATACTGTCTCAGATACCATGACCAACACAGAACATACAGATACATGCCCTGGAAGGCAGTGCATTACATAATACATCATTCATCAATACTCAAAATACATGATAGAAATACATACAGATCATACTTAGAGACAACAGACAACATACTGAACTCATCTGGTCGTCATGTGTTTGGTTATCAGAGGTATACAAAACTTGACATGACACTTTTGCATACCATAACCAGATCAAAGCCCAGATGATGGGCCAAAATGACACCATCAGACCATACCAAGATCTTCACTGAAGTTTTGCTCAAATCACGGATTCAGACCCTTTATGTGTTGCTCTGCGCAGATGTAGGATAATGTGAGGCTCCTGACGGGAAGAGGAGCAATGCACTGATGTAGGGTGGGCTTTGCTTAAATGGGATTGTGGGTACAGGATAGACGCAATGGGCAACATTCTGTCCAGTTCTTTCGTTTGAGGGCTTGCGAGTACACACTGATAACTTTAAAAATATGAACCGTATCATGGGATATCTTTTTTTGGTCCCTTTTGAGAGTGATTTTTTTTGGGATGTTAGAACAAAATTGGATCCCCTCATTCAGTTTTTGGAGAGAATATCAACAATCGGATCAGGAGTGGTTTATTTTCACCTTGTGATATACTGATCGGCAGTTTTTCTTTTTAATACAGCTATCGTATATGGTTTTGGATGGTGTGTGCGTTAAACAACCTGAATAATTATAGAGATATGTCACTATAGCCAGCTATACTGTGAACCTGACGATCCACTGAAGGGTGCTGCAGAAAGCTGAAATTTGCCAGAACCATTTCAAACAATCCTTTGATCGCTGAACAGGCTAGGTCACACAGACTGATCGCAAAAGATCCTATTTCAACTTAGATGGGGTATTAACGGATCCCTAGGCTCCAATTCAATAAACCCATTGTCTAAAGTGCACTAAAAAAACCTATGCGTTTTTGAACGGGAACCAAAAACGCTGCTAGAAATGTTTTTGGGTGCAGTAAAAAAACGCATAGCGTTTTTTTAATATGGGGCCCTAAGGCAAATGCATCTGTTAAGCATGGTACATATAGGTAGCATGCGTTAATGTATGCGTTAACGCATATTGTTTTTGAGATGCAATCATAGCATTTTCCAAAATGGAATCAATTTTGGAAAGGCAGAAAAATGGACTACCATGTGTGACCAGGGGCGGACTGGCCCAGGTGGCAGGGGGACAAGTGCAATGTTTGTATTTGTATTTTATTCTTACTAAGGCTAGGGTCACACTTCAGGTTTTTTTTGAAAACCTGATCCAGTTTTGAGCTTTTAAAAAGCTCAAAACCGGATCAGGAAACGCTCCTCATAAGAGCCTATTTAAAAACCGGATTGCTTCACAAGCAATCCGGTTACCACCTCCGGCTCTGCAGCTTGCGTAAAAAATCATGCAGGCTGCAATTTTCGGAGCTGTTCTCTGACCCGCATAGCGGTAACTGGATTGCTCAGGATGTGTAATCTTGAGCAATACGTTACCGCATATACTTTGCTTATCCCCTAGCCGTAAAAGTTTTGTCAGTGTTTTAAAAGGTTTAATTTTATTAATAAATGTGGCTATAATGTCTCTAGGGGGTGCCCACCCCCCCTAGAGACCTACCACCCACTCAGGTGGGCATCTAATGATTTAATATCTTATGTACAGTAGCCGGCTCCTGTCGGCTGCTGTATATTTTTATGAATGAAGCTGCCAGCTCCTTTGAGAGCAGCGCTCATACTATACCTATTGTAGGTATAGTATGTGCGCTGTCCAAGGTCCTGAAGGCTTATACAGTAAGATCTATGGGCAGCGGATCTGGATGCGGTGAACGCAATTCTATTTTTAAGTGTGACCCTAGCCTAAGTTCCTCTATGGTACTCCAATTTTTATTGTTCTAATCATTTGTCTTATGCATTGCTTTGCAAGCACAAGACCTCTAGCTTTACACTGGCAGGTTGCCTGCTTTCTGCTGGTCACAGTAGCTGACAGACAGACAGTAGCAGAGGTCATTTGATCTCCGACTGTCATGACAACACGCAGCTTCCTCATAGAAATCATGTCATGGGGGTTCCCATGGGGTGAGAAAAGCAGCCCACTCCATCTCACAATCTTGTAAATTCTGCAATCACTCAGCCAATCAGGTCTTAATGATGTTGCCAATCCAGGCAGTTATTGCACAACACAAAGAAGCATTTAGGCTGTGTTCACACACAGTGTCTTTTATGCGCTTTTTTGCGCGGGCGCTTTTTCCAGCATTTTGACCCGTGCAAAAAAGCCCCGTAAAAATACGCGGGTACATTCACACACCGCATGTTTTTACAGGGCTACTTCTGCAGTGATATCACAAAGGGAGGAAAAATCCTGTTCCTCCTCCCCTGTGTCACCTCTGTCACAGCACCTATTTGATTTCGCAGTGTATTGTACACTGCGAAATCAAATGTAAAATAAAGCCAAATGTATTAAAAATAATAAAGATTCTGATACTTACCCTCCGTCGTGTGATCGGTAACCGGGATCCGATGCAGGTATTAAACCTTCAAAGACCTTGCATGATGTCATAATGACATCGGCGCTGTGATTAGCCGCTCGCGAGCGGGCCAATCACAGCGCTGATGTCATAATGACATCATGCAAGGTCTTTGCAGGTTTAATACATGCTCCGGCTCCCGGTTACCGATCACATGGCTGAGGGTAAGTATCAGAATCTTTATTATTTTTAATACATTTGGCATTATTTTACATTTGATTTAGGGGCTGTGACAGATGTCAAATCTGTGACAGATTTGATATAGGGGCTGTGACAGATGTGACACTGGAGAGGAGGAACAGGATTCTTCCTCCACTTTGTGACATCAGCGCCGGCGTATTCCCGCTGGAATTACGCATCGTCTGAACGTTGATGCTCAATTTCAGCGGTTATCATGGGGCCTATGGGAGAAAGTGTGTGCAAAAAGGCAGAAATAATGAACATGTTCATTCTTATTACACACGCGCTTTTTCCCATAAAAGCGCAGCCGAAAATAGCGCTGCATGTGAAAAGTGAAAATCCATTTACTTTGCTGTGAAACGCAGATGCAGGTGCACTTTGGGGGAAAAATTGTGCTAAAAAATGAGCGCAAAATATGCACAGTGTGAACAAGGCCACAAGGTATCAAAGGAGAGAAAATAAGAAAAAATAAGTATACAAATATATCTGGTAATTTATTTACCGTATATACTCGTGTATAAGCCGACCCGTGTATAAGCTGACCCCCCTACTTTTTCCCCCAAAACCTGGGAAAACGTATTGACTCGCGTATAAGCCGAGGGTGGACCCCAGCACAGGTATACAGCCCCCAGCAGTGTGGTATACAGCAGGTCCCCAGCAGTGGTGGTATACAGCAGGTCCCAGCAGTGATGGTATACAGCCCCAGCAGTGATGGTATACAGCAGGTCCACAGCATAGTATACAGCCCCAGCAGTGATGGTATACAGGTCCCCAGCATAGTATACAGTCCAGCAGTGATGGTATACAGGTCCCCAGGCATAGTATACAGCCCAGCAGTGATGGTATACAGCTCCCCAGGCATAGTATACAGCTCAGCAGTGATGGTATACAGGCCCCCCTCACAGTATACAGCCCAGCAGTGATGGTATACAGGTCCCCAGGCATAGTATACAGCCCAGCAGTGATGGTATACAGGTCCCCAGGCATAGTATACAGCCAGCAGTGATGATATACAGGTCCCCAGGCATAGTATACAGCCCAGCAGTGATGGTATACAGGTCCCCCTCACAGTATACAGCCCCCCCTCACAGGATGGCCCCCGCATGCAGCGCTGCACACATACATTATCTGGCTATCAGCTGTCACCCTCCAGCGGCGGATCGCGGCTCCTGGCTCCGGGCTGTATCTTCATCTGTGTTTTCCTGCTTGTGGCCGGGGCTCATCGCGATGACGTCATCGCGACCCCAGCCGGTCACGTGACAAGCAGGAAGACACAGATGAAGATGCAGCCCGGAGCCAGGAGCAGCGAATCGCCGCCGGAGGGTGACAGCTGATAGCCAGATAATGTATGTGTGCAGCGCTGCATGCGGGGGCCATCCTGTGAGGGGGGGCTGTATACTGTGAGGGGGACCTGTATACCATCACTGCTGGGCTGTATACTATGCCTGGGGACCTGTATATCATCACTGCTGGGCTGTATACTATGCCTGGGGACCTGTATACCATCACTGCTGGGCTGTATACTATGCCTGGGGACCTGTATACCATCACTGCTGGGCCGCCGGAGGGTGACAGCTGATAGCCAGGTAATGTATGTGCGCAGCACTGCATGCGGGGGCCATCCTGTGAGGGGGGGGGCTGTTTACTGTGAGGGGGGCCTGTATAATGGTATTGTATATGCACTGCACCCTCTCCCCGCTGATGGGTGGGGGATGCAGTGCATATCATGAATATAATATGAGCGGCACCACGTGACCTCTCCGCTCTGTTGTCAGCCTCCCCAGCCCCCTCCAGCCCCCGATCTCAGCCCCCACCAGCCAGCACAGGCATTGTCTCGCGTATAAGCCGAGGGGGGGACTTTTCAGCCCAATTTTTGGGCTGAAAAACTCGGCTTAGGCTGCGTTCACACAGTGCGTATTTTGACGCGTATTTTTACGCGCGTATTTTCTCCAGAAGAATGTGCATCTGTATTTCCCAGCAAAGTCAATGGACATTCACTTTTGCATTCACACGTCGCGTATTTTTACGCAGCGTAAAAATACGTGCGTAAAAAAAATGAACATGTCAATTCTTTCCAGTTTTTTACGCGCGTATTTTCCATAGGCCCCATTATAAGCACTGGAAATACGCGTATATAAAATACGCGTGCGTAAAAATACGCAACGTGGTGAACACAGCCTTATACGCGAGTATATACGGTAGCACCTTAAATCCTAGGTAAGGCTTTTCTTATGTACACAAACCCCCATTGAATGAAAATGAGAGTAACATAATTCTTGCAAAGAAAAGAGTTGGAAGAGCACAGCATTGAGAAGCACCCGATGGTCTAGTGGGGATAGATTCAATTAAGGGGGAGTATTAGCATCTCGTCTGCACAGGTAGCACACCTCTGCACAACCACGGCAGCAAGCGTATCCATGGGTCCAATCTGTTTCTCTTCTGGATCGCTCCCATGTTCATCCTTCCTGGTCCGGTCACCTGGGGGCTCAGACCGGTAAATTACCTGAGGAAGGTAGCGGTCTGCTACCGAAACACATAGTGGTCTATTAAAAGGTTTGTTTGCAACAAACCATATCTAATGTGCTCTATGTGCCTTAGCACTCCATAATTGGACAACAATTTAATTTCTTTATTATTATTATTTATTTATAGAGCACTATTGATTCCATGGTGCTGTACATGAGAAAGGGATACATACAAACAAGTTAAAAATACAGTGAACAAACTAACTGTGACAGACTGATACAAAGGGGAGAGTGAAGATCCTGCCCTTGCGGGTTTACATTCTACAGGGCGGTGGGGAGAGAGACAGTAGGTTGGGTCTGCTCTGGTGGCGGTGGAGCGCCAAGTCCACTGGTGGTGGAGCGCCAGGTCCGATAATGGTGGAGCGCCAGGTCCAGTGGTGGTGAAGCACCGAGTCCACTGGTGGTGAGGTGGCACTGTGGTCATTGCAGGTAGTAGGCTGTTCTGAAGAGATGGGTTTTCAAGTTCCGCTTGAAGGTTTCGAGTGTAGGGGATAGCCGGACGTTTTGGGGTGCAGAATTCCAGAGAATGGGGTGAAGTCTTGCGGGTGGTTAGATGAGAAACGTACAAGTGAGGAGGAATGAAGAAGGAGGTCTTGGAAGGATTGAGGAATATGAGTTGAATGATGTCGGGAGATAAATTCAGAGATATATGGTGGGGGCAGATTGTGGACGGCTTTGTAAATCAATGTTAGGGGTTTGAATTGGATACACTGGGAAATTGGGAGCCAGTGGAGGGATTTGCAGAGGGGAGAAGTGGAGGAATAGCGAGGAGAGAGGTGAATTGGTCAGACTGCAGAGGTAAGGACAGATTGGAGAGATTCAAGAGGATTGGCAGGGAAAAGTAGTTTAGTAGATTGAGGGCTGAGGAAGGGACGGATTCTGGAAATATTTTTGAGTTGGAGGCGGCAGGAGGTGGTAAAGGCTTGGATGTGCGGTTTGAAGGACATGGCAGAGTTAAAGGTTACTCCGAAGCAGCTGACTTAAGGTACAGGGCAAAGTGTGATGTCATTTATTGTGATAGGTAGGTCTGGTAAGGAAGGTGTGAGATGGAGGAAAGATGATGAGTTCGGTTTTGCCTGAGTTTTAGGAAGTGAGAGGAGAAGAAGGAGGATATGGCTGATAGACACTCTGGGATTCTGGACAGGAGAGAGGAGATGTCTGGGCCAGAGAGGTAGATCTGAGTGTCATCAGCGTGCAGGTGATACTGGAAGCCATGGGACTTTATGAGTTGTCACAGACCAAGGGTATAGATTGAAAAAAGTAGGGGCCCCAGGACAGAGCCTTGAGGGACCCAAACAGAGAGGGGATGGGGCGAGGAGGTTGTGTGGGATTGGGAGACACTAAATGTGCGGTTGGAAAGCTAGAAAGAGATCCAGGAGAGGGCAAGGTCAGTGATACCAATGGAAGAGAGGATCTGTAATAGGAGGCAGTAGTCGACTGTGTCAAATGAGGAGGACAGGTCAAGAAGGAGGAGGACGGTGAACTGTTTGTTAGCTTTGGTCACTAGCAAGTCATTAGTAATTTTGGTCAGGGAAGTTTCAGTGGAGTGGTGGGGGCGTAAGCCGGATTGAAGGTAGTCAAAGAGAGAGTTGGATGAGAGGTGGGATGAGAGTACAGTGTGGACATGCTTTTCGAGAAGTTTGGAAGTGAACGGGAGGAGGGATATGGGCCCGTAGCTCGATGTAGAAGTAGGGTCAAGGGATGGCTTCTTTAAGATAGGTGTAATTGTAGCATGTTTGAAAGCAGAAGGAAAGGTACCAGTAGTTAGTGATAGGTTGAAGAAGTGGGTTAGAGTTGGGATAAGTGTTGTGGTGAGGTTGGGGAGGAAGTGGGATGGGATTGGGTCCAGTGCACAAGTGATGAGGTGCGATCTTTAACTCCCTTCAAAAATCTGTTGTCCCTGACCCATATAAACATTAGATTGTCGTCTGAACCTGAAAATATCAGCAGTAGTCTAATGTGTATCACCACATTCAGTGGACTTTTGCTGATTTTTCAGCATTTTTTTGTCCTCCTAAATAACGTGAATGCACCTGCATCGTAGGGATGCAAATATTATAGGTGCAGCTGCACAGAGGGCCAAGAGATTAGGGGGCCCACTACCACCTCTAAAGCAGGAAGAATTGTGTATTATGATAAACTACTGGACTATAAAGGGCTCATATATTTTTCCTGCAGAGGAGCTCCCCTCTGACTGTGTCCTTCACTGCTGGATCTGTTTGTTAAATCACCGAAGTGAATGTGTGGGGATCAGTTTTAAAGTCACCAATTTTTCATCAGTTTGTAACTGATCAAATTATTTTGGTTACTGCACCCATGTCATCCAGATGAGTATGGGACATGTGATTGCAGCCTTAAAATATTAACATTTATTGAATGGTCAGTACCACAAGACTCAACCCTTACTTACAAATAGAACTTTTTATGGTCTTAAGCAGGTTTTCTTAAGTATATACAGTATATGTTTATATTACGGTGTATAAATGCGTTATTGAAAAGTGACGCATCCTCTTTAGATGTGTGTTTCATTTACAGCTTAATTACTGTATAAGCAGTTGCAGTGATATATTACAGTATTTGTCAAAAATAGCATGCAATTTCCTCATATACATACCCATCATAAAATAGCACAGATGGTACTATTTACAGGTAAATGCTCATCTGCTCTGTGATTAAATTTCCTTTTGGTACACAATAAGGTAGAAAAAAAAGCTCTAAGTGAGGATTTACTGTGACTAGGACAAAGTAAGTCATGTTATAGATGATGAACAGATCAGTATCACAACCAAGATCATACTCAATCATTATTCAAACTCCAAATCAAACAAATATTTCTACAAATACCGAACCCTTAAAATCATATCCCTAAATGTGACTCCTTAATTAATTTCTAAACAATCAGAACTAGTGATGGGCGAATCCTAAATTACTCGGAATCGCTTGACTCTAGCGAGTCCGAGCCCGGGACTCGCTACTCGTTGCGAGTCTAGCGAGTCCAATGTTAATGAATGGGGAAGCGAGTAATAGCGAGTAGTGTGAGATTTACAAATCGCAGATGTGTCTCGGAAGCTTCAGCCTGAAGCAATCCTAGTTTTGTCATTTATTTGCATTGGACTCATTTACTTTGTAAGTAATCGCTGGGAAACTCGCACAGATAAGAGTCCTGTCTGCTCAGTGTGCTGGCTGCCAGCTCCAGGGTCCTAGAGCCCGCCTGCTGCCTGATGTAGCAGAGCTGAGATTGTTCTCAGTCTGCTCATTCCCTGTGTACAGACATGAATGTCTGTGCACAGAGATGATGTAGCAGAGCTGAGATTGTTCTCAGTCTGCTCATTCCCTGTGCATAGACATCTATATCTATGCACAGGGGATGTAGCAGAGAGGACATCGCGTTTTGGACTGCGTCGGACAGAAGAGGATTTTTTTAATTAAAGATGGAGTCCCTAATGGCTTTTTTTTTTATTTCTAATAAAAAATTTTCTTTGTGTTTTTTTTAAAACAATTTAATAGAAATTCATGGCGGTCATGTCTAATATTGGCGTGACCGCCATAAATTTCGGGCTTAGGGCCAGCTGATAATACAAAGCTGGCCCCAACCTCTTTATTACCCAGCGTGCCACCGCTACCAGGGCCGCTGGAAGAGCGGGGTTCAGCGCCAGAGGATGGCGCTTCAATGAACGCGCCATCTTCTGGGGCGGCTGCGGGCTGCAATTTGCAGCGGGGGGTGCCCAGAAAGCTTGGGCATCCCTGTGCTGCGGATTCCAGCCCCCAGCTGCTTAGCTGTACCTGGCTAGACATAGAAATTGCGCGGAGCCCCACACATTTTTTTTTAATTATTTCATGAAATTCTGAGATTCTGACTCTGAGACTCTGACTCTGAGACTCTGACTCTGAGACTCTGACTCTGAAATTCATGAAATAATAAAAAAAAAATGCGTGGGGCTCCGCGCAATTTCTATGTCTAGCCAGGTACAGCTAAGCAGCTGGGGGCTGGAATCCACAGCGCAGGGAAGTCCAAGCTTTCTGGGCACCCCCCGCTGCAAATTGCAGCCCGCAGCCGCCCTAGAAGATGGCACGTTCATTGAAGCGCCATCCTCTGGCGCTGAACCCCGCTCTTCCAGCGGCCCTGGTGGCGGTAGCACGCTGGATAATAAAGGGGTTAATACCAGCTTTGTTATACAAGCTGGTATTAAGCCCGAGATTCTTAATGTCAGGCCACGTTTGACCCAGCCACTAAGAATCTCCAATAAAGGGTTAAAAAAACACAACACAGAGAAAAATTTTTATTTGAAATAAAAAAAAAAAAGCCATTAGGGACTCCATCTTTAATTAAAAAAATCCTCTTCCGTCCGACGTAGTCCAAAACGCGATGTCCTCTCTGCTACATCCCCTGTGCATAGATATAGATGTCTATGCACAGGGAATGAGCAGACTGAGAACAATCTCAGCACTGCTACATCATGTCTGTGAGCAGGTGGGCTCTAGGACCCTGGAGCTGCACAGAGCAGACAGCTGGACTCGGCTCGCAAAGAAACAGCAGTTACTTTGCGAGTTTCCCTGCTATCACTGGCACAGTAGCCGAGTCTAATGCAAACAATGGCAATCCTAGTTTTTCCAATGGAAATCCTAGTTTTGTCAGCGTTTCTGACAAAACTAGGATTGATATTGATTTGCATTGGACTCGTGCGAGTAATCACTGGGAAACTCACAGAGTACCGAGTCCTGCGAGTCCCTTACTACTCGCCGAGTAACGAGTCCTAGCGAGTAGATTGAATCCTGGAGGTGCCCGGTTACTTCTCTCTACATTATTATTATATATTTATATAGCGCCATTAAGTTCCATGGCACTTTACAAGTGTAGGGGCAGACCAGGACAAGAACGTAAAATGACGACAATTGAATCATACAGGTACAGTAGGGCAGAGGACCCTGTCCACGAGGGTTCACAGTCACATATATATGTCACAGATAGTGAGGTAGAAGTTTTACTTCACATTTTTTAATGAAGTATGCACTTTCATAATGGCTACAGGGATCAGGTAAAATGCACTGGGGCATTATAAATTACAATGGGGTAACATCCCATTAATGGATCACTGGCTTCAGCAGCCAAGTGTCTGAAGAATGGGACATCATGTCTAGATATGAGCGAACCTTCTGAAGTTCTGGTTCATTTTCGTTCGCCGAAGGGGCAATCTGTATATTCACCGAATATATCGGCAAACAGTTTGCCGAACTTCTGAACCCCATTCAAATCGATAGAAGGCAAACTCAAGGGCCTAGAAAACATCTTCAATGGGGCTGAAAAGCTGCCAAACACAATCCAATCCATCTTACAGTTGAGCCATGTTGTTTTGGCACGGACATTATCTTCATATAATATTACTTAGCAAGCTTCAGCGCCACAGTCTCACTCACCATGCTTCTGGGCCTGCTCATAAACCTCAGACATATTGACTGCTTCCCCTTGATTAAATAAAGACAGATTTAGCCTAGCCCACCTTCTCTGCTGGCGTTTGTGATTGCCAGTACGGCAACCAAACTGATGTCAAACTACTGTAAAAATAAATAATTGAAAAAATTGTCTTGAGGTCCTTCCCAATATTGATAATAGCCAAGATAAAGCCACCAGCTGTGGTCTGCAGGCTGCAGCTGTCTGCTGTACCCTATCCATCGGCACACTTGAACAGCTGAAAAATTGAGTAATCTTTAAAATCTTAAAAGATTTTAAAATCTTGAAAAAAAAATAGCAGGCTACAGCCGCCCATGAGTGGCGCCCCATTAGATGCCCCACTCCTGGCAATTCGCCCAGGCTCTCTTATTCACTAAGTGTGTTGGCAAATAGGGTGATGGTATTTTGAGATTATGCCACTGAGTAATGTCAGCTGGAAGCAAGGTCAGAGGTTAATAATAATGAGGCATCAATCATATGCCCAATATTACTAACCAAGTCAGTAAGGACACAACCATACCAAGAAATATTTTATTTGAAAAATAACCCCAATACATTCCTCTCTCACCATTTTTTAAATTAATATCCATTTGTCTAAAGTCTCCTCATTGCACCCACCCCCAAAAAAAGATGTAAAAAATAATTAGAAAAGAACCCAAAAGTAATAAAACCAAAATAAATGCTGAAATAGTCACAGCATATGGGGGGAAAGATCAGTGACTGCATTCCACCAGGCCCTGGACGGCTCACAGCAGTGGGACAAGCCATGACTTCAATGAGGTTGTTTATGGTTACACAGCAGGTATCATGCAATAGGAAATCCCGCTGTGTGACCTGAGGTAACCTCAATGACATCTACACTCGTAACACTAGCTGTCTCGTGAGAGCCGCAATATTCCACGGGATGTAGTGGGTATATCTCATCAGTTTCACCAGTATAAACACCACAAACTCCTCAGCCGTAAGTCATGACACTGGGTCAACTATTGAACCAGGTCATGGATCCTCTTCTGTAGCAGGTCACAGTCCTCTTTTTTTTTTTTTTTTTTTTTTTTTTTTTCTTCTCAAATGTTTTTATTGAAAATTTGTTTGGGAAAAGGGAAGGGGGATAATATACAAGGTGGTTTATAAAGGATAGATACATAATACAGACATACAGAAACATTGGGAGAGTCATACAATGGGTGACAATGTATAGGTATGCAAAATACAAAGCAAATACAAATAGCAAATATACAATACAAAGCTATTTTAGCTAACAACAGATAAGAAATTTTAGCTGAGGCTTGAATAAATTTATTCAGGTGTGTACTCAGAATTAAGTTGTTACGCTGAATCTGTTTTTGTTGAATACAGGAGTAAACCAGATGCATTTTCCGAGAGACAATTATAGGTTGTTAAAGTGGAGATGTTAGGTTATGGGGATAACGTCAATGGATCTAGTAAGATGAGTTAGAGATTGTGAAGAGATCCAGGGCTCCCAATTTGAGAAGTATTTGTTATAGGAGTTGTTTCTAACAGCGTAACTGAACTCAAATGTGCAGTGGGAAGATATTCTATCGATTAGTTCTAGAATTGTAGGGGCGGTTGTGGTCTTCCATCTGGCGGCCAGGAGGACCTTAGCGGTTAATAGAATTTGATTAATAATAAATCTAATGTTATGAGGTAGGTTTGATATTCCTAGTGAGAGGAGGGCCATTTGAGGGGTAAGGGTAACCTTCATACTGGTGGTTTTAAGTATTAGATCTTGGACCCCAACCCAGAACCCCAAAATTTTCGGACATTTCCAAAAGATGTGGGAGAGGGTCCCGGTATGTGAACATTCTCTCCAACAGGTCGGGGATATTTTATAATCAATGCGATTTAATTTTGATGGAGTCCAATACCATCTGGCCAAAAGCTTGAAGTACGATTCTTGTATCGAAGCACACAGAGTGTTAGAGTATGAGAAGTCAATTGCTGAAGCCAATTCATCCAGATCTATAGAGGAATTTAATTCATTCTCCCATGCGGTAATGTAAGATAACTTTTGGAGAACTAAGTCTTCATTCAAAAGTCTGTATATATAATTAGTTGACCACAATGAAGTTTTGTTTGGGTTATCAAATAATTCAGATAAGTGTTTGGATAGAGAAAGGTGGGAGATCCAGGAGTATGAGGAGGTATTTATTAACCGCCAGACTGTTCTATCTTTCCATGTTAGTTTGAATTGTTCCTCTAGAGATCTGAAATCAACCAATCTTCCATCTGAAATTAGGTTGTTAACATAATGTATTCATTTTTCAATCCAAGGGGATATGTCTAGGTCAGAGAAAATGAGCTTTAAAGTTTCAAGAGGGATGTGTTTAGGGGTTGAGGGTGAGGATGTGGAGATGGTTTTTTGGTATAAATGTCTCCATGCAAAAATCGTAGCACGTATGGTTGGTGGAAGGGTAGAAATTTTGGTTGGATTATGAAGGTAAGCCGCTATTAGGGCCGGGAGAGAAGAAGTGTTTGACAAGTCTCTTTCAATAGATGTCCATATGAAGGAACCACTGCTATCTCTGAACCAACTCTGAGATAGTTTTATGATTGAAGCAAGATAGTAATTGTATAGATTAGGTATTCCCAGGCCTCCCCTTTTCTTATGTCTCTCTATGGTGAAAGCTGAGATCCTGGATCGTCCATTATTCCAGATAAATTTCCTAAGTAGTTTTTGGAGTTTATTGAACCCGGATTTAGGAATCTGGAGGGGGATAGCTCGGGTCAGATATATGAATTTAGGGAATGTTTTCATCTTAAAGGCCACCACTTTACCAGTCCAGGATAATTGGAGTTTAGATAGAGCAGATATGTCTTCTTGGAAGGACTTGAGTAAGTTAGTGAAGTTGATTTTGATTAGGTCAGAGAACGGTTTTGTCAGGCAGATACCTAAGTAGGAGATTTTATTATCCCTCCATGAGAATGGAAATAGTTTTTTCAGATATTTTAAGAAAGTTGTGTCCATATTATAATCAAGAATTTGTGATTTTTTAGAATTTATTTTGTAATGGGATATTCTTGAGAAGGCTTCTATGATGAAGGAGGTGTGATGTAAAGATTTAAGTGGAGTAGTAAGAGATAATAAGATGTCATCTGCGAATAAAGTGATTTTGTGTTCTTGTGATTTCATGTGGATACCTCTAATGTCTTTATTTTGCCTAATTGCTTCTGCTAAGGGTTCTATTGAAAGGGCGAAGAGGAGGGGAGAAAGAGGGCAGCCCTGTCTAGTACCGTTGGATAATATTATCTTTCGGGATAGGGTGTTGTTAGAATAGATTTTAGCTGATGGGTTAAGATACATGGAAGATATAGAATTAAAGATGTTACCTTTTATACCAAATTTATTAAGGGTATGAAGGGGAAAATTCCAATTAACCCTGTCAAATGCCTTCTCGGCATCAAGTGCCAAGAAGACGGTCGGGTTACTAGTGAGTTCCGTATGGGACTTTAAGTTAATAACTCTTCTAGTGGCATCGGATGAATTTCTATTTGGAATGAATCCTACTTGATCCGTATTAACAAGTTTATTGATGTATTTTTGTAATCTAATAGCTATCAGTTTAGCTAAGATTTTTGTGTCGCTATTTAATAGTGATATAGGTCTGTAGTTTTTTGTGTCTGAATTATCTCCATTGCCCTTTGGGATCACGACTATTGTGGCTTCCAGCATTTCTGAAGGTAGATGGCCATGGGTTGCTGTATAATTTGCCAGTCGGACTAGATAAGGGGATATTAGGTTTGAGTATGTCTTGTATAATTCATTTTGAAGTCCATCAGGGCCAGGAGATTTTTCGTTTTTTAGTTTCGGGAGAAGTGTAGAGATTTCAGGGAGAGAGTAGGGTGAGTTCAATTCGTCAATTTCTGAATCTGAAAGTTTGGGTAAGGCCAAGGGATCTAGAAATTGTTTAATATCTTGAGAGGACGGAATATGGGTGTTAGGGTCTGTCTTAAGGTTGTATAGGGATTCGTAATATTTAGGTCACAGTCCTCTTCAGGCACTGGTGTTAGCCATCCTTGTAGATTGGTCTCGGTCTTTCTTAGGGAATGGTTTCGGTCCTCCTTGGGCACTATCTTCAGTTTCCCTGTTGGACTGGTTATGACCCTTTAATTGTAAATTCAGTCTGCTCCTCACACAACCATCCTGCTTAACGTTCAGGCACCAACTCCATTTCTATAGTTTTTTTACAGGCTTTTATAATTATTAACTGTGTCACAGCTGTCACCTGACAAAGTGCCTTTTCTCTTCGCTCTTCAGTTCCTCCTACTCTTCCCTTTTTTCTGTTTGATCATCTGTGGTCAACAGATGATGATTTTTACTTGCATTTATTCCTTTATCCCCATACAATAGCAGTTACAGCAGTTTATTAGCTGCACAGTCGACACCACACTTTAATTCAGTTCAAAGAACTGAGAAAATAAAATCTTGCGATAGACCAGTTGAAAGGACGGTTTTAAGGTACAACAGAATCATTGCTGTGGTATGACATTTCATAGGTTAAGTACTCTTAGTTTTATGTTTAATGAACTCTCCTGAGATATAAGAGAGCAGAATATATATTTTGTCTTTTTGTCTTTTAGAGCTAAACAGATAGGCTTGTGCTGTTCACAATCTCTAATGGATCTAATGCAGGGTCCTGAAGTATTTATCTAAATGTTCCAACTGTCACTCCTCATTTTATTGAAAGAAGAAATTAAACACAGGCACGGAGCTGCTGACAGCCTGCAAGCGCATTAGAAAGCTTCATATTAGATGCAGAAGCTTACTTACCACTAATGCTATCTTGAATCAGTCTCTCTGGCATTGTGGCTGACATCTTGAATCAGTCTCTTAGGAGCTGTTGACCATCTTGGATTTCCTCTTGTTGGAATGTACCAGCCACATTGGCTCAGTCTGCGGAAGCATTCCATCCTCCACCAAATACCTCACAATTTTCCTAATGTCTCCAATTCTTAAAAACTAATAATATATTTAAAGACAAATTATTGATTAAATATAAATCATATTTTACCTTAAAACATAACATAAGATAAAAAACATACATTGACCACTTGTGCAAAAGTATTTAATCTTTCACTTCTACATTTAATCTTATCATAGTAGTCTAATGCCCACGTCACACGCGTCAATCTTGTGAATGATATCGCTTAAGCGATCTGCTTTTTTGATTGCTTAAGCGATATTGTTTGTGCATCGCTGCGTGTAGCTGAGTGATATTTCATTGAAAAATCGCTTGATTGTTTGATTGCAGATTTGTGAGCAGGAGCACAAATCAAGTGATAATCGCTTGAGCGATCTACAGCATTGTGCCGTGAGACCCATTACTAACGATCTAGTGGACGATTTCGCCTATTCCTGACAATGGCCTATGTATATCGCTGGGTTGTGCGCTTGATCACTGGCGCGTTGCCAAATTTGAAATCGCAATTGAGATCTATGCTTGTGACACCGCACAAGCGACATTGCGAAATTGTTCAAACAATCTCAATCACGTGACTTTTCTGACAATATTGTGATTGAAATTGAACCGTGTGACGTGGCAATAAAACCTTATGCATAATCATGTTGTGCAAAACATTGTTAAATGATTAGTTATATGGATAGTTCCTCTAGTCTGCTATGGTATATCTCCATCTCCGACTGCCTCTGAAAGAGGCACAATGAGTCTTTTATTTAGAGATACCATAAGTCAATGATTAATAAATCTGCATTAAGTTGCATAGCATATTGCAGTTCCTATTTTAATGTTAACCCACAAATATATGATTTATTTGGAGTAAATAGTTATAACTTTATCATACTACTGATTACCAAATTATATTTTAAACCTTAGCTTTACTTCATGTCTGAATTGTTTTTCTCAGTTGATCCTTTCTTCCCCTACTTTCTGACTCATGTATTCCTCTGCAATGACAGGGCAACATCTTAATATATCCTGCTCTGTATCGTGGATTGCATATTACTACTGTGCCGCTCTGCCACTTTCTGATTTGAAAACTAAATAAAAGAATGACTGACCCACGCACAATATTCCTCAACAAATCTACTATATAATTGCCTTATCGTGTCTGTCACGGAAATCGCGCGCCAGCGCTCATTGGTCGCCAGCAGTCGCAGTGACCAATGAGCGCTGCGTATGCAAAAGAGCCACGCGCATTCAAAATTTGCGCCGTACAGAGGTCCGCAGCAAGCCAGCCGGGAGATGACCAGCAAGCCAGCCGGGAGATGACCAGCCGGGAGATGACCACTGCCGGTGGCGACCAATCAGCGGAGAGGCGCGGCATGGCAGGAAATATGAATCCCGCGCCACTGATTGGTCTCCGTTCTCAGCAGCGACCAATCAGCAGCACGAGATTCAAAACTGCTGCCAAGCCGTGCTCCAGTTCGCTGATTGGTCGCCGCCAGCCGCAGTGACCAATGAGCGCACTTAGCGCGTGTTTTAATATGCGGCGCGGCTTGTCAGGAAATATGAATCAAAACTCCTGCCAAGCTGTGCTCCGCTTTGCTGATTGGCGCCGCCAGCAGCAGTGACCAATCAGCGAAGCGTGTTTTAAAGCATGCACCAAGTGGCTGATTGGTCGTTGCCAGCGGCAGCGATCAATCAGCGCACTTGGTGCGTGTTTTAAAACACGCTTCGCTGATTGGTCGCCGTGGCTGGCAGCGACCAATCAGCAAAGCGGAGTACGGCTTGGCAGGAGTTTTGAATCCCAGCCGCTGATTGGTCGCCGCTAAGAGCGGCGACCAATCAGCGGCGCAGGATTCATATTTCCCCGTGCCGTTTCCCTGATTATTTGCCGCCGGCTGGCGGCGACCAATCAGCGAAGCGTGTTTTGAAGCACACCAAGTGTGCTGATTGGTCCCACGGCTGGCGGCGACCAATCAGCGAAACCGGAGCACGGATTGGAGCGCAATTTTGAACTGCCGCTCATAGTGTTATGCACTTCACTCCTGTTTACAAGGCTGTCATTCATAGTGTGATCGCTTCACTCCTGTTTACAAGGTCTGTCAGTCATAGTGTGATGCAGTTCAATCCTGTCTACAAGGCTGTCAGTCATAGTGTGACGCACTTCACTCCTGTCTACAAGGCTGTCAATCATAGTGTGACACAGTTCACTCCTTCTACAAGGCTGCCACTCATAGTGTGACGCATTCACTCCTGTCTACAAGATCTGTCAGTCTTGTGTGACGCAGTTCACTCCTGTCTACAAGGCTGTCAGTCATAGTGTGACCAGTTCACTCCTGTCTACAAGGTCTGTCAGTCATAGTGTGACGCAGTTCACTCCTGTCTACAAGGCTGCTGTCATAGTGTGACGCATTCACTCCTGTCTACAAGGTCTGTCAGTCATGAGTGTGACGCAGTTCACTCCTGTCTACAAGGTTGTCAGTCATAGTGTGACACAGTTCACTCCTGTCTACAAGGCTGCGCTCATAGTGTGACGCATTTCACTACTGTGTACAAGGTCTGCCCTGTCATAATGTGATGCATTTTACTCCTGTTTACAAGGCTGTCAGTCATAGTGTGAGGCACTTCACTCCTGTCTACAAGGCTGTCAGTAATAGTGTGACGCATTCACTCCTGTCTACAAGGCTCTGCTCATAGTGTGATGCACTTCACTCCTGTCTACAAGGCTGCGCTCATAGTGTGACGCACTTCACTCCTGTCTACAAGGCTGTCAGTCATATGTGACGCAGTTCACTCCTGTCTACAAGGCTGCCGCTCATAGTGTGACGCACTTCACTCCTGTCTACAAGGTCTGTCAGCTCATAGTGTGACCCACTTCATCCTGTTTTACAAGGCTGCCGCTCATAGTGTGACGCTCTTCACTCCTATCTACAAGGGCTGTCAGTCATGGTGTGCTGTTCTTCAGTCACATTTACTTCACACGTTGTGTCAGTGACAGTCTGAACTACTTCAGTCACGTTTATTCAATGGGTTTAATTGGTCGTAAGCGCAAATATGCCAATGACGATGACAGAAAATCTGCAGCAAGCAAGGCGACGACAACATCAACTGCAAGAGACACCACAACAAACTGCTGGAGACAAGCCCAGGATGCCGAATCTCATAGACAATGTCGGCTGAATGAATCTCCAGAAGAAAGGGCAAACAGACAACAACATGTTCACGCCATTTACAGAACACAAATGCTCTACCAACTAAGGCAAGACCAGGAGAATATTCAACAACTGGCATGTTATGTCACAAATGATGAAACAACAATTATTCAACACTGCTGTGGAATATGAATGTAATTTGCTTTACATTCAACTCTCTAAATTTCATTGATGAAAAACCATCTGACAATAAGTTTACTCAATGCTGTCAAAAAGGGAAAGTTATGCTACCAAGAATTCACTACTCAGATCTGTTTGAGCAATTGATGAAAGGAACGTATCAATGCAGTAGAAATTTTATGGACAATATCAGAAGCATCAACAGTTCTCATGCTTTGCTTCATTTGGTGCAACATTGCATGCCCCCTGGATTTGGACCGTATTGTTTTAAAATTCATGGCCAGATCTACCACCGCACTGGAACACTTTATCCAGAAATAGGACAACCACCAAAATTTGCATAATTATACATCCTTGATGCAAATGAGGCTACAGAACAAAGGATGAGTCTGAAAGAAGCAAAAAAGTTAATGATGAATCTCATTGCTGAACATTTACAACAAATCAGGCCATTTGCTGCCGCATATCATATGCTAAAAGACGTTGAAGCTGAGGAGCAACAGAGGGTTATACAAAATGGGACTGAAATGCCTTCTATTGTCATTGCAATTAAACAAGAACATACACAAGATCCTCGACGTTATAGCAAACCACGTGTAAGTGAGGTTGCAGTTGTTTTTCAAAACGATGATGGAGAGCCTCCTTTTCAAAGAGATATATTAGTCCATCTTAAGTCCAGGCCACAACAACCCTTTGCTTCCTAAGACACAGCGAATTAGCATTTTGCACAGCAACCTTGATGCTCTTCTGTATCCCCAAGAGGTGATAAAGGGTGTCATGAAAACCTACACCAGAAGGCACTTTAAGATGAATTACACAACTGCAGTACTACAGTTTCCTTTTGTCTGTGCGAAATGACTTCAATCCTATTTTAAACGGTGGCAAACTGATACAAGAGTACTTAGTTGACGCATACGTTAAAATTGAAGCCAATCGCCCTAAATTTTATACGAATGAACCAAAAACAACTTAAAGTTGAAGACTACTATGTTCTTCAAGAACATTTGCAAAACCAATTCATTCAAAAGGGAATTCCCATTGGAAAAACAGTAATTCTCCCGTCATTGTATGAAGGTAGTCCCTGCAACATACAACAGCGATATCAAGATGCAATGGCAATAGTGACAAAGTATGGAAGACCTGACATTTTTGTGTCAATGACCTATAATCCTAAATGACGGAAATTACTGAAAATCTAGAACCCTGTCATCAAGTGGAACACAGGCCAGACTTAGTTGCACGCGTATATCGACTCAAACTCACCAGTCTTTTGAAAGATATAAAAAATGGCCTTTTTGGAACAGTCGTAGCAATGGTACACGTCATCGAGTTTTAGAAATGAGGTCTCCCACATGCGCATATACTGATTATCTTAGTTGCAGATTCTAAGTTTTGCACAGAGGAAGAAATCGACAACATAGTGTGGGCTGAAATTCCTAACCAAGAAAAATATTCTTAACTGTATGATATTGAGCAAATCCAAAAAGTCCATGCATGGAAAATGGCAAGTGTACTAAAGGCTTTCCAAAGGAGTTAAAACAGCACACTGTGAAAGACTTGGATGGCTACCCATCCTACCGGCGAGCACACATTGAGAACATTGTTCACAAAAAAAAAAATTATAAATAACTCATGGATAGTCCCATACAACCCGTACTTATCAAAACGCTACAACTGTCACATAAATGTAGAAATCTGCGCTTCAATAAAAAGTGTCAAATATCTTTTCAAGTATATCTACAAGGGCCATGACAAAGCTTATGTTGAAATACAACAGACAAAAGTCAATCACGATGAATCATCAACTTTTCTTGCCTCAAGATATGTGAGTGCTCCAGAAGCTGCTTGGAGGATATTTGCATTTCCAATGCATGCACAGTCCCATACCATTAAATGTTTAGCTATCCATTTACCTAATCAACAACAGGTTTATTTCCATGAAAATTGTCAAGTTGAAGATGTCTCAAAAACTTTAAGCACAACGTCAACATTAATGGAATGGTTTTTGCTGAACCAACGTGACGAAAACGCAAGGCAGTATTTGTATCGCGAGATTCCAGAGCATTACGTTTGGAATAAAGCTTGGAAGCCAAGACAACGAGGAGTTAGCAAAATAATTGGATGCATGTATACTGTTAGTGTCAAGGATCAATAAAGATATTGCCTTCAGCTGTTACTGCTGCATGTCAAAGGAGCTACAAGTTATGATTATTTGAAAACAGTTAACGTAGTATTGAACAATACATTTGCTGCATCTTTGGCTTTAGAACTTTTATTGGATGATACTGTTTGGACACTTACTTTAGAAGACGCAGTTACCCTACATATGCCTAAGCAACTTTGCCAATTATTTGCCTACATCTATGTATTTGGACAACCTACAAATCCCGCTCAACTTTGGACAAATTTCAAGGAACAACTAATCGAGGATTACTGCTTACGTCTTCACAACAAAAGTGGAGATTGTCAAAATTGCCAATCTTATGCCATGCGAGATGTCCAAAATGTCTTATTACTGCATGGAAAAACATTTTCAGACATTAATTTGCCACAACCTGCAACTCAAGTTCCACAACTTACAGAGTATGATGAAGCTAACGAATTATTGTTGTCAACACAGAAAATAAACTCCTTAAATGAACAACAACATATTACATATGATACTATTGTGAGTGCCATAGAGAACCAAGCAGATGCAAGGCCAAAATGTTTCTTAATTGACGGTTCAGGAGGGAGCGATAAAAACATACCTATATGAAGTTTTAATGCATCACGTTAGAGAGTTGGGAAGTCGTATTGCCATCGGCTACAACAGGTATTGCAGCAAATCTTTTACGAGGAAGCCGCACTATGCATTTACTCTTTGGGATAGCAGTTCCTGTCAACGAAATTTCCGTTTACAGAATAAAACAAGATACATTTGCTGGAAAACAGTTAAATAACGCACATCTGTTCTTTCTTGATGAGTGCACCATGGCACCCAAATATGCTTTGACCTTAATTGACAGACTTCTGCGTGAAGTCATGACTACAAATGTTGCTGAAAAGAATGAAATTCCATTTGGAGGTAACGTTTTTGTCATTGGTGGAGATTTTAGGCAATGCCTTCCAGTCATACCAAATGGAACAAGAACAGATGTTATTGGGTCCAGCTTAAAAATGGCTGATCTTTGAAAACAGTTTACTCAACTCCAACTAGATTTTTGTGATTTGATATCTATGATATGTATGTGGATACTAGTGATCTTTGACTGCGTTGATGTTTTATCTCCACTTGTGTCCTTCTGTTGTGAAGTCTCTTAATAAACTAATTTTGCAATTTAAAATCCTCTTGTTAATTAATGCAGGCAAAAAGGAATAATATGTGATCTTCAGATCCAGAGTACAGCAATTGGCTTCTTAAACTTGGTAACAGTGAACTTAGCAACGAATGCAACCTTGGAGAAGATTGAAATACCAGAAGACATGTTGTGCACTGACTGCATTGTAACTGATGTTTTTGGACAGCGCATTGAAATTGATGTGAACAACCAAACCAGTATTGAGAGGGCCTCTTTCCATACAATTCTGTGTCCCAAGAACGATGGCGTGGCTCTGCTGAATTCCCGTGTGATGGATAGAATGCCTGGAGAGTATAAGCTGTACATAAGTAATGATTCAGTGGATGTAGATAAAGAAGATGAACGAGAGCATTATCCAGTTGAATTCTTAAATAGTCTTACACCATCAGGAATGCCATCCCACAGACTACAACTAAAAGTTGGAACAATTGAAATGTTGCTTTGGAATCTAAATACAAAAAATGGTCTATGTAATGGAACTCGCCTTATTGTCACTGGACTCCATTCTCACCTAATTCAAGCAAGAGTCATCAATGGATCAGCAAAATGAGGTGAAGTGTTTATTCCACGCATTGATTTATGTCCTTCGGACACAGGTCTTCCATTTAGGCTTCGGCGTCGACAGTTTCCAGTAAAACCAGCTTTTGCCATGATTATAAACAAGTCACAAGGTCAAACTCTACACCTTGTTGGCATATATCTATCGGAGCCAGTTTTTGGTCATGGACAACTGTACGTTGCATTTTCTAGAGTCAAAATGAGATCCAACGTCAAGGTGCAAGTTCTTGATACCCCTTTACAAGGACACTTGCTTACAGATAGTCCAAAGGTTTTCACAAGAAATGTGGTGTACAAAAATATTTTAGGTTGATTACATTTAATGATAATGTATATAGTGTACCGAGAAAATGCTGTATATTCATTGCATTATTAGTCTGTTACATAGATAATTAATAGATAGATAGATATATAGGATAGATAGATAGATAGATAATAAAATAGATATAAAATGCAAAAAAAAAAATAGATGATAGATGCACAAATAAATAGATCTAAATACATAGATAATACATAAGGCCACTTTACACACACAGATATCTGTGACAAACTTCTGAACAGATCACTGGTTGCAGTGAAATCATGGACACATTGTTACATTTGTACACAGCCACAAAATGGAGCAATGTGTCCATGATTTCACTTCAACCAGAGATCTGTTCAGAAGTTGGTCACAGATATCTGTGGGTGTACGGTGGCCTATATTTAGATAACAGATAGATAGATAGATAGATTATATAAAATGCAAAAAAAAAAATAGATCAACAGATGAACAAATAAATAGATCTAAAAGACATAGATAATACATAGCAAGATAACAGATAGATATGACATAAGGCCACGTTACACACACAGATATCTGTTCAGATATTGGTCACAGATCTCTGGTTGCAGTGAAATCATGGACACATAGTTCTATTCTGTGGCTGTGTACAAAAAGGAGCAATGTGTCCAAGATTTCACTGCAACCAGAGATCTGCGACCAATATCTGAACAGATATCTGTATGTGTAACGTGGCCTATAGGTATATATAAATACATAGGTGTGATAAATTTATAGATATTTTATATAGTAAGGTGATCACACGTCAAGTATAAGAGGAGAGATGTGTACCATCCAAACTGTTAAATTTGGTGATATTAACCCAGATGTAATGTTCCAGTATCATAGATGCTGAGAAACCTAATTTATCTTTAACAGGGCTGGGTTTTTGTGAACAGCTAAAGAGATGGGCGAGACGGTTGTTCTCCACATCTCCATCTCAAGGTGTGGTCTATACACATAGATAGATAGATAGATAGATAGATAGATAGATAGATAGATAGATAGATAGATAGATAGATAAATAGATAGATAACCAGAAAAAATTCCTCTGCAGCACTCAGCTACTACCAATAATGCACACATGCTAACTAGCGGTATATGAGAAAAAAATTAAAAACTTACTTTTTTTCAAAAACTCAATATTCTTATTTTTTTATTTTCTGAGGTTCTTGGTACATACATTGGCCAATATCTGTTTGCTCATCAACCACGACACGGTGACCTCAGGTCTGATGAGTCCTATGCTGACATCCCTGTCCTCCTTGTCATCCCTACCCCACTACTAAGACCACCTGTGGGTGATGAGGGTGCTAAGTGCAGACATGGAGCCAGCAACTCCACATATTAGACCTAAAAACAGAAAAAAACTGCACAGCACTCAAGACATAATGTGAACTGGTGCAAGCTGCGATGCTGGAACAAACAACCAGAAAAGATTTCTCTGCAGCACTCAGCTACTACCAATAATGCACACATGCTAACAAGCAGTATATGAGAAAAAAATTAAAAACTTACATTTTTTTAAAAAGACTCAATATTCTTATTTTTTTATTTTCTGAGGTTCTTGGTACATACATTGGCCAATGTCTTCTTGCTCATCAACCACGACATGGTGACTATAGATAGTTTGATAGATAGACAGATAGATACATACATGGATAAAACATGCATAGAGAGATGATAAATATAGCATAGACACATAGGTAGATGATAGATATCGTGTATTCATTGCATTATTCTTAAATCTTCATAAATAAACTACCGTACATACATATTCTAGAATACCCGATGCGTTAGAATCGGGCCACCATCTAGTGTGTACCATAATGAGGAATATGTACAAGATTGACTACTTGGAAATATTGGTAACTGGCACGATCATTTTGGTCATACATAAAAATAGTGACGCATAGTTTGGAACTCCATAGAAAAAAGCATCTGAATAGATTTGAGTTAAAGGCCTGCCATCATGTCAAAAGGGGGCAGATTTTGCTATTATGTTCCATCTGCTCCCATTAGCATTGCTTTGTTCTTGTTTTATAAATCCACCATGTGGTTCCAGAGATGTAAGCCTTTTTATTTAGTGATCATTTTTATCACCACCAAAGGAGTGTGGCTCACAGGATTTTACTGGGGGGGTGTGCTAGGTTGCTCTGCAATATTACTCTGTGAGCTATGCCCCATTGGTAAAGACTAGAAAAAATAGCAATAAAATAGCTCCCATCTCTGAAATTATATATGGTATTTAAATACTTAAAAAAGAACAAAACCAATCCAATACTAACGGGAGCAGAAGAATATAACAGGAGCAAAAACTGTCCTCTTTTGACCTAGTGACAGGTCCAGTTAAAATTAATCAAAATGAACTAAAGGTGTATTCTCACAATGTTAAAGGGAATCAACCACCAGGATTTAGTGTTATGCAGCAGGTGATTGACGTGTGCAGCATGACATCACTAAATGTTTTTTTTTGTATTACTTCCCTGTGGGCTTGTCTTTTGGCTGTAAACCAAACCCCCCTCCCTCTTATCCATAATTTTACTTTACTTTCACTATCCTCCAGAAACATGATAGTGATAGTAAAATAAGATGGCTGCGTGAGAGGGAGGGGGGTTTGGCTTATAGCCAAAAAACAAGCCCACAGGGAAGTAATTAAAAAAAACATTTAGTGATGTCATGCTGCACACATCAATCACCTGGTGCATAGTACTAAATCCTGGTGGTTGGTTACCTTTAAATCACTGTTATGATTCTCCTGCCATGAGAACATTTATCTTTTGTAGTGCACAGATGCTTACCATGGAGCTCAGCCACTTGGGCTTGCCTGAGTAATAACATTCCTGGAGTGGTGTTAACTCATAATATCCTAGCCACTTCTATCTAGCCTATTGATTACTATACATCAATTTAGTTGCTTCCCTCTCCTCAGCTCTTGAAAAACTGCTTTTATAATTCTTGAAAATTTGCCAGACTTCACCATCGCTGCTTCCAAAGCAGTTGTCCTAATCATGGCCATCACTGAGCCTTGTACGTGTTCAAATGCACTGTTATATCTACAGTATATGTAAATACAGTGATAACAGTACAGATTCATGATCTAGCCAGTGATAGCTAAAAGTGTTATAGTAGAACTCGTGCTGAGCTTATAGTTCTAACAATACTACAGCTCTGCTACTAGTAGAGCCTGCCTTACCAGAAACCAGCAAGTGAAGAGACTGTAGAGTTTTGCGTTGCTCAAGAGACAGTTTGAGAATACCAATAAAGTGAGCTCAGATTAATCAATTTTCAAATTTCAAACACCTAATGTAAACGAGGATGTTCTGGACATGTAAATGAGCCTTTTATTGGACCTGCATACAGTATTGAATACTGAAATCACTGCAACAGTGGGTTTTAACCAGTTACTCAAGAATTAAACATGGTGTGCATGGCATGATCTTCATAGATATTCTATTTGGATTATAGATTGTAGGTAAAACAATCCTCTTGGTGTACAGATATGTTTAGGGAATGTAACACTGGTCGCATGCAGAGGATAATTGATTCCATGTCTTAGTTTTGCTCTTGTATTAAATAGCTTCACCTTAAATTACATTGATGCATTCCATTATGGCATTCCTCGAGACAAGTGTCATCCACCCTTTAAATATATCATGTAGTCATTTCTAATATGTATTGTCTGCCAACAACATGTGACTAATCCTAAGAACTGAGCTCACCCTAACGAGCGCTCAGCAATAAGCATGTTGCTTGTATGACCTTACTGAGGTCAGTCAATATAGCTGTATGTAATTGTATCTCCCCTGTTTACTGAACTTCATCTTCAATGGAATCAAACATAAATGTTTTCATTAAAACCACCGGCGTTAAGTTGGTGTAATTCCATGATTTTCACCAGTACCTTTCAAGCAAATGACTTAACCTTTGGCTGGGTTGCTATGGTAACTAATGGATGTGATTATGCTGCCATGTAGAGTTACTTGTCTTTAAGTAACTGTGACTACCAGAGCTATAAGATTGCGATCTTGTATGACATATTCAGATTTTGACCATGGGATGTTCTGCCTCCGATTACAGATTTGGATTCTGCGTTGTGTATTTTGGGGTGGTCATTAAGTGTCTTCTGAAAATATAACATTTCCTGTCAGGGAGTCATGTTAGGGCTGACAAGTAGACCAGTTTTAATCTGTAAATTGCACTAGGCAGGCCTGCTGGGACTCCCAATAATGTGTTTTGATGAGATCTTCCTGCTGAATTCACCCTGAAACCTTAGGATAGAACGAGCAATTATCAATTAGCTCATCAAAGCTGGCTCTCTGCCTAGTGAACATTCAACAACCATGTTCCGCTATAAAGTCAGAATCACGCCATTCTCTTACTTCTAGGCCACCAAGATATATTCTGAGTTTGGACTAAGATTTCATTATTAATTTTACTGTCAATATTTTTTTCATTCAATGCTTTGTATTTTAAATCTGAGCTATTTCTCATATCCACTTTGCAGATTAATTGATTTGCTGAAAATACATCCATGGAAATTAAATTTTCATACTGTTCTCGGGGGCATTAACTATTTCAGAACGGCCCAATAGCATCCAAGTAATCCACAAACATCTCTACAATGACGTTATAAAACATAAATGCAGCTAGCACAAATTAATGCAGATTAAAATTATATTCCCAGAGATGATAAACATGGTTTATTACAATGTTTACCTTCTCCTTCCCTGTATACACAACACGGATGCACCGCTTGTTAATACAGACTTGGTAGCACTGACAGTGCCTTTTCCTCTGGACACAGTTCTGCTATGCTGGACATTGAATTTCCCCTGTAACTAGGGTAATATGCCAGCACCAGTTGAAGGGAAAACCAGCAATAAAAAGAATGTTTTATTATGGTATATTGACCCTCAAAGGTATTTTAAAACCTTTTTGAGGCACAATGTGTGAATTAGATAAAAAATAGAAAAAAAATCATAAATTAATGAACCAACCACACCAAGAATTCATGTTGTGGAATTGAAGTAGAAGGCTATATAGGTGGTGCCTAATAATAATTTTATCTTGGACATCCTCTAAATCAATTGAAACTTGACACCATAACTCTATGGAATACTAGAAATTGATCCAAAAGAAACCAAAATTAAACAGATAAATAAAATGGTAGATAGATTGTGAGTGTCACATCCCCAGAATCTGCTCCTGTGAATTCTGCTTCTTCCACCAGGTGCCACTGTGTTCACTCCGAAGGTGGGGCTGGTGATGTACTAGTCTGACTGTGTGGATGTGATTAACTCTGACGTCAGCCAATTAGGAAGTACTGCAGCCTATTTGAATCCTCTGTGTGTTGCTGCTAGTTGTCAGATATGGTTCACTTGTTATTATCCAGCTTTGTATTATGAATTTTCAAGATTGACCTCTGCCTGTTTTTGTAATATTCTCCAGCCTAACACTTTTGTACTTTTCAGACCTCTCAGCTTTGACCGTGCTTGGCAACTTTGCTATTCCTGGACTGCAACCCATCTATAAGCAGCAACCCCTCAGACTTTGCAGAAAGCCAAATCCTGTATAGAGGTTAAATGGTGTCTACGTATCTCAGGGTTCTGCCTGACAGTGCAGTTTGCATTTAAGGGAACATTTCACCCCCAGGGCATTTTAAACTATGCCCACTAGCATTTACATGATGTGCATGGGGTTCTAGTAACCCCTGTATGTGCCCAGAATGGCCCCTCATACCTGAAATATGAACTTTTATTCTTTCCAGAGTTGGTCTGATATTAGACCGGTAGGATGTTGTTTAGACCGGGTGAATGGTTTTCTGCTAAATACGCCCTGCAGTTTTCAAATTTCCTGCCCCTCCTCTGGCTGTCATGGTGAGTGACAGCCTAACTCGCGCCGGGGCAGTGAAGTGGGTGATCGTGGTGCATTGAACAGTAGTGAGACTTCACAAATCTCCTGAGATGTCGGCAATATGCACGGACTGTGCAGGCGCAGGTGTGCCTGTCTGTGCCGATGTCTTCACAAGATTTGTGAAGTCTCGCGAGACATCACCACTTCAATGCACCATGGCCACCCGCTCCAATGCGTCAGTGAGGCTGTCACTCACCATGCTGGCCAGAGAAGGGGAGGAAAATTTAAAAACTACAGAGTGGGTTTAGCAGCCTGGAGGGGCAGTGAGAAAACCATTCACCCGGTCTAAACAACATCCTACCAGTCTAAATAGGAGACCAGCTCTGGAAAGAATAAAAGTTCATTTTTCAGGTATGAATGGCCAGTCTGGCACATACAGGGTTGTAGACCCCATGACATCATAAAATGCGGTGGCTAGCTTAAAATGCCCTGGGGGGGGGGGGGGTGACAGGTTCCCTTTAATCTGAGATTCTCATTTTTGCCTGTAACTCGGACAGACATAACTGAGATTCTGGGAAATGATGATCTGGTCATATAGTCTTAATTTTAATGTAAAACAAAATGGGATCAAGAAGAGGAGGATGTGTCTAGCCTCACATCACAATTTAGCCACTCATCAGTGACTCCATCAGCCCTAAAAATGGAATTCAGTTGAATCCACTGGCAGGGCCATTGACTTTAATGAAGTAGACAGAGTCACTTTGTTCTCTGTCTGACCTCACTTTCTGCAGTGTACACATTTTTGAGAAAGGCACTAAAAAACTTAGTCAATCACATTTTTGTGCCACCTGAAAAAGGAATTGTTTGGGATTATTTATTTTTTATTGTCCTTTTAAAGTTTTCCCATAACTACAATTACGAAGTAAAATAATTCAAATAATCTCTAACACAACGCTATAATTCACAAGAGTAAAAATTTTCATAGTCACCATGTAACTTGTATGCTGAAATTTAGGTGCAACGGGAACTGATTGCATTGTAATTACAGCTACCATAGAAGGATATTGGATATTTTTCATACAGCAGTCATAAATCTGATTCCATTTCATTATGTATTGCTACTTCCCCCAGCTAATTTGTGAAGTGAAATACTTTATGACGAAAATTAATTAGAAAACAAATCTTTATGTGTGCTGTTCTGAAATCACTGAATATTCTGCCGAACATACATACTGGAATGGAAATGGCATGGGGAAATGTCTAGATACATCGATGACTCACATAGGAAGTAAATATGTAAATAATAAAAAAAAAAGTATAGGGTCTCCCTAATTTTTCAAACCAGCCAAGGTAAAGCAGACAGCTGTAAGCGTATATTATCAGACTGAGAATGCCCATGGTTATTTGGCCCTTCCCAGCCTAAATATATGCGCTCGCTGCCACCCAGAATTGATGCATCACATTAGATGCAACAATTCTGGCGTTTCGCCTCAGCTCTTCCCGATTGTCCCGGTCTGTTGGCAATCGAGTTAATACTTTTGGGAGTTGATGTCCGCTCTGTAATGTTAACTGGCATTAAGCCAAGGGGTTAGTAATGGACAGGCATCTACCAGACACCCTCATTACTAACCCAGTAAGTGTAAAGTGAAAAACACACACACACAGGAAAAATTGTTTTTTTGAATAAGGACTTCCCCACACTATCCCTCATTCACCAATGTATTATTTTAAATAATCCACGAAGCTCTGACGTAATTCATGGTGTACTGGTCTCACAACATCCCTTGAATGGGTACTCCAACCTATGAAGCCTTCTTCAGAGAACAAGTCTTTATAGGTCACGCCATATCAGTGCCAGACACAGAATTTCTCACGTTGTGACATCATTAACTCAGTGTCGTCATTTCACGTGAGAAATTCCAGGTCTGGTGCTGACTGAAAGTGACCTGGAGCCTCATTTATGAATAGCGGACCAAGTGAATGGACATTCTGGGATAAGTGAAGAGTCTCCGCAGGGTCAAGGAACACTAGATTTTGGCCAATGCAGTGAAAAGGACATCAGAAAACCAGGGGAGTCCAGCGCAGATCATTAGCATATTCCCATTTCATTCTGGGATAAGTGAAGAGTCTCTGTGAGCTCAAGGAACATGGGATTTTAGCTGGATTTCCCATGTCCTCCTTTCCTCTCCAATGGCCAAAATCTGCTACTCCTTGAGCTCACAAAGACTCTTCACTTATCTCAGAATGTCCATCCACTGGGTCCGCTGGTCAAGTCTGCTTGGAGTCATCAATATATCTGATGGTCCTCGACTATGTGACATGCTATCTGCAGGTGGTACCCCTAAGAAACTACTCTGCAACGAGTATAGCCCTAGGGCTACGTCTTTGCCCTGAGTTGGTATGAGATTGTAGTCACCAAACAGGTATTCTTTTATGTGTTATCGAAGTGGTAAAAAAATCAGAAGTTTTTAAAGAAAAATAATTGAGCTTTACAAGCCCTATTTTTCAGGATTTGGGGTTTTGTGACAGCTAATTTTTTGAGGTTTAAGCTGACGTTTCTAATGATACCATTTTTGGGTAGATGCGCTGTTTTGATCGCCAATTATTGCATTTTATTCCAATGTTGCGGTGACCAAAAAAACTTAATTTTGGCATTTGGACTCTTTTTCTGTTACACAGTTTACAGATCTGATTAATTGATTTTATACTTTGATAGTTCAGGCATTTTTGAACGTGATGATACTAAATGTGTGAATGTTTTAATGTTTTTTTTAATAGTTTTATTTTCAATAGCGCAAAAGTGGGGGGATTTGAACTTGTATGTTTTTTTTTTTTCATACCTTTAAAAACTTAATTTTTTTTTTATATTTTACCCTGGCTGCTAGAGGACCTCGGTAAGGTAATCCTAATTGACCTAAAACGGGAAGAGTTAATGTCAGATAGTGAGAAAAACATGTATATGTGTCTTTTTATATAGTGTATGTAAACTTCTGGTTTTAAAGGGAACCTATCACGTCATTTATGCCCCCCCAGCTATCACTATCTGTACCTGCAGCTTCATAGTACTGTTCTAACCATCCCTGTCTGAGCTCATAGTGTAATGTAAAAGGTCTCTGGCAGGTTAATAGTTAACATTTCAACCAAATGTCAGAACATGCTGGGAGACCTGACCTCAAAATCATGTGACTATAATAGGTCGAGCTAAATCCCCATAGCACAATATTTATTTGCTTTCTTAGCCCCACCCACTATGGTCACATGATCAGGACATCACACAGGTCCTTTATACATGCAAGTTAATGGTGAGTTAACTATTAACCTGCCAGTCCACCTCCTCCAAGCTGTAGACTGACTGCCTCATTCACATAAGAAAATGTAAGTGTATAAATGCTTTTTTTCACATTACACTATGAGCTCAGACAGGGATGATTAGACTGGTATTATAAAGCTACAGGTACAGACAGTGATAGCTGGGGAGGCATAAACTAGCTGACAGGTTCCCTTTAACTGTATTTAAGATGGTCAGTTGTAAAATACTAGAGAGGTGATATAATCCTGAAATTGTTATGATGTGAACACAGATGTTTGCTCCAGTATACTAGGGACTGAATGGGTTAAATGGCTTCAACAAGGCCAGGTTTTTTGTGAACAGCTAAAGAGAAAGCTGTTTACTGTATCTTCACCTTAGCGTGTGGTCCAGCAGGTAATAGTAAGGCCTCTTGATTCTCAGGGCCTTTTCACATCAGCAATAAGCTCTGATCGCTGCAGTTGCGGTGAAAAAACTGCATCTGCCACAGTTACCGCATAACAGCCGCACTTGCGGTTCACTTGCGGCAAGCCCTATGCAATGTCTATGGGGCTTGCGGTAAGTGTACAGCAGATGCAGTTTCGACACTTGCGGCAGATGTGGCCGCGGTTTTCCTGCGGCCGCATCTGCCGCAAGTGCCGAAACCGCAACTATACCGCACTTGCCACACCTGCCGCAAGCCCCATAGACATAGCATGTGTTTTTTTCACCGCAACTGCTGCGATCAGCGCTTACCGCTGATGTGAAAGGGGCCTTACGCTGGTTTCACACTGCAGTTTTTTCCCTGATCAGGTTCCATCCAGTTTGTGTGCCAAAATCAGGAGAGGAACCAGGAGAGGAACTTGCAGAGAAAAACTATAATTGAAAGTTTGACAATTGTTCTGAATTTTGGAGACACTCCTGGTTTTGACACCCAAACCTGATGGAACCTGATCAGGGAAAAAACTGCAGTGTGAAACCAGCCTTAGGGTATGTGCACATCAGTCGTTTTTGCATCTTTGCAGACCGGCCGGGAACCGGTGGAGAATGGCAGAAACTGAGTTTTCTGAGCTCAGCAGTGTCCCTCGTTTTGTTAGCGTTTTGCTAACGATTTGCGATCGGTTTATTAGCGTTTGTACAGCGTGTTCTTGGCAATTTCCCCGGCGTTTTTCTTAGCAATTTCCAGACTGGTTTTTGGTGCACTTGTAAGCTAGATCCGCTGGAAAAACGCTCAAAACAAGTCACTTGCTCTATCTTTGAAAACCGGTGGAAAACCGGTGGAAAAAGTGGAAAGGAGAAGAAAAAAAACCGTTCTAATGTACAAAGCGTTTTCTAAAAGCCATTGACTAGCATGTTAATCCAACCGGTGGCTAGGATTAACATAAATTAACATAAAACTTAGCGGAAACCGCCGACAGAAAACGCTAAAAAACAGCCCACAAAATGACTGATGTGCACATACCCTTACAGTGTTCAGTGTTTGGTGGTGAAGAGATCTCCATAGTGATGCTCTGATTGCCAGAAGAGCATAACCCCGTATCTGAGCAGGTGGATGCTGCAGCTATATGGACTTATTAATTTTATGTTTGCATTTTTGACTTGGAAAAAACTTTCTTTAAATTTATTCCTGTGGAGTGGTTTATGAGGATTTTAAAAAATAACCATAGATTTAAGTACAAATGCCTCCCGTGACTACTTCAACCAGCACACAAGTGAGTAGTTGCATCATTACTTAGACAATTCATTGTGAACTTTTACAAAAATTAATTCTGTATTGACATTATCTAGACTAGACAAAATGACTCCTCCTTTCTCTCCCATTTTGACTATTCAAGATGTCATTGGCCCCTACCGCCCTCCTCTACAACCAGACACCATCAGTAACTTTGGCTCTCCAATTATACCCCATCCCGTTAGATATGATATTTTCAGAAGGAGCATTATTAACATTCGATGAATTAAAACAATTTCAACTTTTAGCTAATATCTCATTTCTACATTATGGTAGACTGTGGACGTATGCTTGTAAACACATGTGAACCTCCAACCTATTTAGACCCCTAACCAATTTTGAACAGCTCTGTGCACAAACTCGCCCACCCACTGGGGTACTGTCGAAGCTTTACAAATACTTAGCCAGTGATGATACTCATGTTAAACGAGCATATTTGGGCTTTTGGGAAAAAGATTTAAAAATATTATTTACGGACGAACAGACCAATCAGATCTACCGAACAGACCAATCAGATCTACCGTAGATCGCATGGCCCATCACCTTGTGTGAAATTACAGGAGAACTCATTCAAAGTTGTCTCCTGTTGGTATCGCACCCCGACCCAACTCCAGAACTGGAATTCTTCCTTAACTGGAACATGTTGGAGATGTACTGCAGAAAGGGGCACATACTTGCATCTTTGGTGGACCTGCACTAAAATACGCCCTTACTGGGATATGATATCCATGATCATCTCGGAGGTTTTGGATAGGATGACCGACCTGACGCCACAAACCTCTCTTCTCAATCTCCAGTTATGGCCAAATGATGCTTCAGCATCCCAGCTGCTAGCAATACTGATTTCAACACACTGGAATTCTACCTCGATTCCGACCAGGACTCGTGCCCTCCAAGAAATAGACTCGATTTATAGGACAGCAGAACTTGCAGCCCTCTCTTATAGTTTCTACCCCATATTCGAAAAGACGTGGGCACCATTGCTTTGATATAGATTCACCCCCGAGCTTACCAAAACTTTGACCGTCACTTGAGAGACCGTTTACATTTTTTTTAACGTCTTTAAAGCTATTATTGAATTCTCACCTCTGTGGCCTTGTGATAGTGACATACGTACCTCGTTTGACTTCATAAGCTCACACCCTTACCCCCAAAGGAGCATCATTTCCCCTACATCCCTCTTCCCCACCACCCCCTCTACCTATTCATACTGCTTACATCCCTCTCCTGTCTTTTTATCTTCCTGTCTCTTTATGTATGTTGAGTTATGTCCACTAGGACCAACATTGAGAATTAGATTTACTTGTTTCTGCTCACCAAGGACATCGTTAACATCCTGACAACCTTCCGAAATAGACGAAAGGTAGTCCTAATTATTATCTGTGCATACTTTGGGTCCTAGCTCTGTTTAAGTCCAAGGTGACCAGTGCAGCGGCTTTTTGAGTGGTTGCAAGTCTGAACTATAACCTCACAGGCATGAAAGGCTAAGCAGGTATGGTTCAGACTTACACTGACATTCAAAACGGCAAAAATGTTTTGAATTTTTCACTTTCACTTTCACTATCTCACCATCCTCTACAGCTTTGAGCATGAAATGACCTTCATTTTATCTACAATAATCTTGGCTATCTCATTTACCTTACAACTATTTAGCAAATGATTATTTATGCAGATTCTTGTCTGGTTTGCTCCTGGTGATTGAAAAATATTTTTCTTGCAGTCTACTACAAATTACAACCTGTTCTCACATTCCCTAAAGGTACCGTCACACAGGGACATATCGCCGGCGATGTTGCCGGGGATCGCGGGAGCGCGCATCCCTGACAACATCGCCGGTGAGATGTCACACTGAGCAACTTACCGGCGATGTCGCCGGCTAGTTGCCGTGGCTATCGCTCGCTGAGTTGCCCAGCAACCCAGCGAGCGATAACCCGCAATGTTGTAGATAGGCGTAATCGCCCGTAACATTGCGGGTTGCCGCGTTACACAGGGCGATCAGGCAGAATCGCCTGAGCAACATCGCCAGGTTTCCCAACATTGTTGGGAAACCTGGCGATGTGACTCAGGCGATTTATCGCCTGATTATCGCCCTGTCACACGCGGCAATTCGCCGGCGATGTCGCCGCAACCTGGCCACGCCCCTCGGTTGCCGGCAACATCGCCGGCGATATCTCCCCGTGTGACGGTACCTTTATAGCTCAGTGTGTTATTAGGTTGATTCCGAAGTGAAAGGTTCAAATTGAGAGCAGCCATGAAGGAGGTTTCCCAAGAAAAGAGAAACAGCATCATCCAGCTCATTGATAGCGGCCTCACAGCCAAGAAAATTGCCAAACACTCATATGAGTGCCATCACAGTTGGTAGAATACGAAATAAAGTCGAAAAAAATATGATAATCAAAGATTCAAAACATTGTCACCCTTTTTCTAGTCAGTTTAACACTGCTTCCAAAGCTGCTGTGGCAGATATCCTGGATATAGACCACAGAAAAAAAACTGTATAACAAACGTGTGGAAGTACACTGCTATAAGGCTGGCTTCAGACTTGCAGATGCATCTGCAGCGTTTTGCAGATGCATCTGCAAGCATCTGCATGCAGACCGCGGCCCCTATGTTTATAATGTGCGCACGGCGGTCTGCAGATGCTTGCGGACCGCCGTGCGCACCCATTCACTCCTATATGTGATCTGTGCGCAGGCGGATGCTTGCGTACAGATCACACACTCTCGTCCGCACCAGGGACGCGACATCTCGCGTCCATGGTGCGGGCGGGAGTGTGTGATTTGTGCGCAGGCATCCGTCTGCGCACAGATCACATATAGGAGTGAATGGGTGCGCACGGCGGTCCGCAAGCATCTGCAGACCGCCGTGCGCACCATTATAAACATAGGGGCCGCGGTCTGCATGCAGATGCTTGCAGATGCATCTGCAAAACGCTGCAGATGCATCTGCAAGTCTGAAGGCAGCCTTAAAAGGTAATAGTAAAAAGCAAGTGCTTAGTAAAAAAAACAGTATCAAAAACAGGGTACTTAGTTAATACGTTTTTTGCAAAAAATGTACATAAGCCATTCCACCTCCACACGGTGACCCTTATCAGAACGGTCCTATCTAACTAACTTAAAACCTGATCCTGTATAAATATACCTCATGGATGCAGGGTGAAGACGGGCCAGAGTCCAATATGGACACAGTGCAGCAGACAGCACTTTATGTGCCTGGCTCAGAAAAGGAGGGTGGGAAGTGGGGCCCTCACTGTCTTGCTAAAAAAGAGAAATGAAGAACTGCAACTGAGCCAATGTGGTCTAGTTATGTGGTGGTGTGAACGCAGTCCTACAGACCCGTTCACATTGTGCCCTGGCTCAGTTCCAGTTTTTCAGATACCCTGGATATAGTAGTACTAGAATGCCAATCAGAATGGTGGAGGCTGCAGTAGGCAAACAGAAGGAAAGGTGAATACACATGACTAACGTATAGTTCATTTTCAGTGCAAGGAAGGCCACTTTAAGGTGGCCATACTCATTAGACTAGTGTCAGATGAATGTGCCAAATTTGGTAGGACAATCTCCTTTAACTTGGCAAATGCTCAATCCTCTGTTTTCAAAAGAGATCTCCCATGATATATTGTCTCAGTATTAAACATAATTTTAAGGCAATGTTTTAAAACAATTACCGTATATACTCGCGTATAAGCCGAGTTTTTCAGCCCAAAATTTGGGCTGAAAAGTCCCCCCTTGGCTTATACGCGAGTATACAGTATACAGCAGCAGCCCCCGGAGGTATACAGGCCCCCCCATCATGATCCAGGGCCCCCCCCATTGCACGGCACACCCTTGCCGCGCAAGGGGGGGGCCCTGGATCATGATGGGGGGGCCTGTATACCTCCGGGGGCTGCTGCTGTATACACCCCTGGGGCTGCTGCTGTATACACCCCTGGGGCTGCTGCTGTATTCACCCCTGGGGCTGCTGCTGTATACAGCCCTAGGGCTGCTGCTGTATACACCACTGGGGCTGCTGTATACACCACTAGGGCTGCTGTATATACCTCTGGGGCTGTATATACCTCTGGGGCTGCTGTATACTACCTCTGGGGCTGCTGTATACTACCTCTGGGGCTGCTGTATACTACTACTGGGGCTGCTGTATACTACCACTGGGGTTGCTGTATACTACCACTGGGGCTGCTGTATAGTACCACTGGGGCTGTATATACCTCTGGGGCTGCTGTATACTACCACTGGGGCTGCTGTATACACCTCTGGGGCTGCTGTATACTAACCACTGGGGCTGCTGCTGTATATACCTCTGGGGCTGCTGTATACACCACTAGGGCTGCTGTATATACCTCTGGGGCTGTATATACCTCTGAGGCTGCTGTATACTACCTCTGGGGCTGCTGTATAGTACCACTGGGGCTGCTGTATACTACCACTGGGGTTGCTGTATACTACCACTGGGGCTGCTGTATAGTACCACTGGGGCTGTATATACCTCTGGGGCTGCTGTATACTACCACTGGGGCTGTTGTATACACCTCTGGGGCTGCTGTATACTAACCACTGGGGCTGCTGCTGTATATACCACTGGGGCTGCTGTATATACCTCTGGGGCTGCTGTATACCACACTGCTGGGGGCTGTATACCTGTGCTGGGGTCCACCCTCGGCTTATACATGAGTCAATAGGTTTTCCCAGGTTTTGGGGGCAAAAGTAGGGGGGTCGGCTTATACACGGGTCGGCTTATACACGAGTATATACGGTATATAATTAAAAAAAGTAAAATTTTAAAAAAGGTTGTCCATAGATTACAATGTGTATAGTTTCAGAAGTCTTATTACAAAAGCTGCCTGAATAATTGTTTATGTATGATGCTGCACATGTCATCACGGACCCCCTCTCTGCCTGATGCCAGTACATTATGTGGTATATTATTTTGCAGATAGCAGTAAAACTGGAATCCAGAAAGCAGTGTTAGATCTCCATCACTAACTGTTCCACATCTGTCATCTGGGAGGGTCTACAGCACCAAGAGGTCATGGTTGTCCTTAGTGTCAGGGATGTAACCACACCCACTGTAACTTGATGGACATCCCAGTCTGCACATTCCCAAATTATGGAGGACATTAAACAAATAGTTGTGGTGATTACATCTTACAGTACCTTCGAACGTCGCAATCTCGCCTGGCAATATGAGGCGATCTAACGTGCGCGTGAACGTTTTTCATGGTCGCCTCAGATTGCCGATGGCAGCATTAGACGCCGCAACTTCGCCCTGAAGTAAGGCGATGTGTCGCTCCGGAAATCGCCTCACCCACAGCGGAAGCAATCCTGCCTAATTCCATCGCAGCTTCACACGCCACAATTCTAAAGACAATGTGGGCGTTCATGTTCAGCGTGGCAAGGAGATAGGTGTGCCACAGTGGTTTACACCATGCTCATATGCGCTCATTGGACAACGCAACAGTGTTACGATTGGTCAGCCTGCACTGGAAGGCTGGCTAATACATGATGCGAATGGTTGTGTCGCAGAAGATATGTGTGGTGCTGAACGGACAGCTCTTCAAATATGGCGCGGTGTCAAGTGACAGCCAGTGGGAACACAGCAGGCCACACCAATCATGTCAGACGGGGCGTGAACTCCAGCACACTGAGGCACGCCTACGGAAAATATAGGCATTGCTCTTTCCATCACTATGGCCCTATCACATGCCATGACACGGAAATATTGCCATACCGATCGCGGCTGATTACTGAGAACTGTTCAGAAATCAGGCGAGAGGCGATTTGTCGCCGCGAAATTCCCCAATCACACGCCACAACCGTGAGGCAATTTCACAGCGATTGCTCCGGGGCGACATATCGCCTTTATGATCTCCAGGCGATATTGCTGCGGCCTTGCCCGGTTGACTGGAACTGAGGAAGTATCAAACAAGAAAAACAGAAATACTAGTTTTTCTTCCATTCCACATCCTCCAGAATGGAAGTGGGATGATGCTAGCAAGTATGCTAATCAATTGGGCTAGCTCTATGAAATGACACTCTAAATGACAGGCATCAGCACAGTCTTCATTACTAATTCCTCCTGTATTAGCAATGGAGGAAATCAGTAGTCTTGTATAATTGACCCTCCCAGGGGTCTATGGGAACTCGGTACCCGGGCGTTGATACAAGGGATGCTGTCTCGGTGGCTGATGCCCGGGCCCATAGCCCTGGGGGTCAGCTAATAAATGGATTAAAGTAATAAAAGTCTTGTGACGCCACCTGCAGTTTCTGGTGATCTCACCAGTGCTGCTGTCAGACCGCTGGGGATGGTGGTATTGCAGCCAGTTGATAATGCTCCCTACAGGTGGAGCAGGATCCCCGGGGCAGTGCTGCTGCTGAGCTGGTCGATGTGGCAGCAGCTACTTCTTAACCAGAATAAGACACCAGAGGCTTGCTGACTCTGTACGGGTACTTTATTGGTAACAGTTCACGGTAACACTTCAGCTTACAGTCACGCAGTCTTTGCGGGTAGCTGGCCGGGTAGTCACTGGGGAAGATAAAGTCTCTTAGAGGCTCCCAGAGTGTTCCTTCAGTTACTTTCACTGTCCCTTGTTCCTGTGCCTCCTTACTTTCCTTGCGCTGTCCTGCACAATCCACTTATCTACCAGGCCCGTTGGGTGCTATGAGGTTACCTTTCTTCTCTAAGGGGCTCAACCCAGTTTAGTACTCCTGGTACGGCTGCTGGGCAAACCAGTTTAGTACTCCTGGTACGGCTGCTGGGCAAACCTGCGACCAACCGGTATTGACGGCTCATAGTTAGACTCGCCTGCATCGTGACTTGGAGCCGGTTCCCCATTGTGGACTAGGATTCCCCCAGACCGTGGATAAGGTCCGACACTGGATCTCCTCCTTCCGTCTGGGTCACCGCTCCTTTTCGGGCTCCCTCCCTGTGGTGCCCTCTGGGACTTGTTCCTTGCTTCTCTCCTCAGACTAGATTCTCCTCTTCTCCCCTGCTGATTCACTGTCCATTTGTTTTCCCCTCCTTCTACCTAACACTCCTCCCACCGGGACCGGTTACCCTGGTAACAGGTGGTCAATTGGTTCCCTATGTTAGGTGTAGGGATGCTGGGATGAGAGCCTCAGGTTGACTTTATATTCCCCAATGACAGGAATACCACACACTCAGTTATGGGTACAGTATCCCTACTGTGGCGCACTGACCAGTGGGGCGCCACATAATCATGACCACAAGCAGCAATCTAAGAGAAAAAATGGTTTGAATGTTAAATATAGCTATACAGTCCTGGACTAACAGCCTGGGGTGTAATCACCACTACTGTTATATGACATATGTCCTGCGCAGTATATGAATGTGCTAAGGGGGGCATCAATCAAGTAATTGTGGATGTAATTACAACCCAGACGCTGAGCACAGTCAAGACGGCTCAGTGTTGTATCCCCTCCCCGATAATTTCTGGCATACATAATGGACAATTGCTATAAAGGATTTGGATATATACTTGCTTACATGTGACCAAGTGGGAGTCTGAATTGACAGTAGAAGATGTAAAGAAGTTATCTTTGCCCTGAAGTTTACATTTCAAAGTGCACTTCACTTACAGAACTATAATTGACTTGAAATTATATATGTTATATCTTGCCAGCTTCTCCTTGACTTTAATGGTGTTTGTCAACTATGGAGGGGGCGGTTATTGGTTCTTCCAGCATGCTCCTTGGAACGGTAAGCAAAATGTCCCATAAAAAATAATCAAAACAGCCCCCACATCTTAAAAAAAACCTTTTAAGCAAATCAGCAATCTCCTTATTGATCCATAAAAGAAGCAGAATGAATATGGCCCACCGTCTGCTTACTAGGTAGGGGTATGTAACAATGAACTCTGCCTTAACTTCATAAAAGCTACATCAACAAATCAGCAGGACTGTATTGATCTTAAAATAAGCTGCAGATTGCTAAATGTATTTACTTGCTGCATCAAGGGACATTATTTTCTTGATTAAGAATTTATTTGTTTAACCCTTTGCAATGTATGACACAATGACTAGGTCAGACTGCAATAGTTTTGGAATTGTGATCTTTATATCAGAGGTTATATCACGTTAGCCCCGTGGCAGACACGGTGCCCCTATGCAGGAACAGTATATGGCAGTCCAATAGCTCACTATGATGCACAATTCCTCGTGCTTTGGAGTTGGCAGGGGTCCCATTACCTCCAGAGCTGCGTTTGCACTGTTGCACCGTTGCACCAATGACATGCCCGCTCCTGCTTTAGCCATACAGCTACAGCTGGAGTAACTGAAAGACTTACTAAATGTACCCTTTATTCACAGAACAAATTCTCAATAAAAAAAAGTCTCACAAACCCCCTCACAATTATCTTTAAAGTGGTTGTCAATTACTTTATAACGTTGACCTATTGTTCATTAGATCATCAAACTACAATAGGATCAGCGGCAGCCATTTTCTCATGACTTTAATATTGATGCATTTTCGGAAGGATATGTCAACACTATTAGAATGGTTCAGTGTTATTGTTTGCATTCCCACTGATCAACTGGTTGAAGGAGTTGCACACCATAATGTCCGGATCACATCACATTTTTTGCCACACGTCTTATGGCTCTGCTGGGGCTTCTATTTGTAGCCCTGCAAAATGGGATTCAGGTAGATTTACTGATCAAACCATGGACTTTAATGAAGCAGATGAACTTACTTTGTGCTCTGACTTCATTTTCAGCAGTATCCCCTTTTTGTGGGGGGCACAGAAGCACAACTAGCCACGTTTTTGTATGTGCCTTTAAAAAGTGGACCCTGCTGAAAATTAGGTCATACAGAGCACAAAGTGACTACATCTGCTTCATTAAAAAAGTCAATGGCTCGATCAGTGCATACAGATATGTCCCGTTTTTTTTTAGTTCTTCATAAGAAATTCCAAATGGAGCCATGACAGTAGCATGCAAAAGTTTGGGCACGCCTGGTTAAAATTACTGTTATTGTGAACAGTCAAGCAAGTTCAGGATTAAATAATCTCTAAAACACCTAGTTACATATGACACATTTCCTTTGTATTTTAGGCAAAAAAATATAGTTTCATCTTTTACATTTTAATAGTCAAAAGAAAGGAAAATGGGCAAATGCAAAGGTTTGGGTACCCCTGTAGATTTGTGTGCTCAGATGACTTTGAAAATTCTTACCATTAGCAGCCAGATACAAAACCAACACAGCACTTGACAGGATGCAGTCAGACCCCATTATGTGGAGCAAGCCCAGGTGCAGGCTGATAAAATCACCTCTACCTACAAAGACATGTGGGAGGTGACTTGCCATGCACATATTGGGCCTGCATCTGCGGGTGCGGCTGGGCCCCATGGGGCGCCATTAATCCAGTGGTGCAGAGACATCGTACTGAGCGGCCCGTTTGGTCAGGTGTCAGGACCAATGGGTAGCTATCAGACACTCTGCATCATATGTATCAGTGTGAATGGCGTCCTATGCAAGCCCATTATGTGCATGGCAAGTCACCTCCCACATGTCCTTGTAGGTAGAGGTGATTTTATCAGCCTGCACCTGGGCTTGCTCCACATAATGAGGTCTGACTGCATCCTGTCAAGTGCTGTGTTGGTTTTGTATCTGGCTGCTGATGGTAAGAATTTTCTGATGCTGCCTTATGAGTAGTTTTTTGCTCAGATGATTTTGACCAAGATTTCAGACCTTAATTAGTCTGTTAGGGTTATGGCTTGTTCACGGTCATCGTTAGGAAAGGTCCAGTAATGAAAATTTCACAATTTTATAAAAACCCAGCATCCTCTAACCTTATGCCAAAAACAGCACCCATAGGTTCTTCTAAGCAGCTGCCAAGCTCTCTGAAAATGAAAATGGTGGAGGCCCACAAAGCCGGAAAAGGTTAAAAGTAGGGATGGGCGAATCTACTCGCTAGGACTCGTTACTCGGCGAGTACTAAGGGACTCGCAGGACTCGGTACTCTGCGAGTTTCCCAGCATTTACTCACACGAGTCCAATGCAAATCAATGGCAAACGCTGACAAAACTAGGATTGCCTTTGTCTTGCATTAGACTCGGCTACTGTGCCAGTGATAGCAGGGAAACTCGCAAAGTAACTGCTGTTACTTTGCGAGCCAAGTCCAGCTGTCTTCTCTGTGCAGCTCCAGGGTCCTAGAGCCCGCCTGCTCACAGAGATGACGTAGCAGAGCTGAGATTGTTCTCAGTCTGCTCATTCCCTGTGCATAGACATCTATATCTATGCACAGGGGATGTAGCAGAGAGGACATCGCGTTTTGGACTGCGTCGGACAGAAGAGGATTTTTTTAATTAAAGATGGAGTCCCTAATGGCTTTTTTTTTTTTTATTTCAAATAAAAAATTTTCTCTGTGTTGTGTTTTTTTTAACCCTTTATTGGAGATTCTTAGTGGCTGGGTCAAACGTGGCCTGACATTAAGAATCTCGGGCTTAATACCAGCTTGTATAACAAAGCTGGTATTAACCCCTTTATTACCCAGCGTGCTACCGCCACCAGGGCCGCTGGAAGAGCGGGGTTCAGCGCCAGAGGATGGCACTTCAATGAACGCGCCATCTTCTGGGGTGGCTGTGCGCTGCAATTTGCAGAGGGGGGTGCCCAGAAAGCTTGGTCATCCCTGCGCTGCGGATTTCAGCCCCCAGCTGCTTAGCTGTACCTGGCTAGACATAGAAATTGCGTGGAGCCCCACGCATTGTTTTTTTTATTATTTCATGAAATTCATGAAATAATTAAAAAAAAGGGCTCCCCTATATTCTTGTGTCCGGCCAGGTACAAATAGGCACCTGGGGGTTGGGGGCAGCCCGTCGCTGCCTGCTGGATCCGGCTGGTTCCAGAAATACGGCGAAGCCCACGTGAAATTTTTTTCTGACAAATCCATAAAACAATGTAAATAAAAGGGACTGCATCTTTATTAACCCCTGGACCATGGGACTCTTATCTGTGCGAGTTTCCCAGCGATTACTTGCAAAGTAAACCAGTCTAATGCAAATCAATGGCAAAACTAGGATTGCTTCAGGCTGAAGCTTACGAGAGATTTGTAAATCACACACTACTCGCTATTAGTCGCTTCCCCATTCATTAACATTGGACTCGCTAGACTCGCAACGAGTAGCGAGTCCCGGGCTCGGACTCGCTAGAGTCAAGCGATTCCGAGTAATTTAGGATTCGCCCATCACTAGTTAAAAGTTCAAAATGTAATCAAGTAATTTTGCTTCTACAAATGGATGATTATCCTAAACACATGAAAATATCCACAATTGACTACTTCAAAAGGCATAAACTGAAAGTTTTACAATAGCCCTCACAGTCCCCTGAACATAATTGAAAATCTGTGACTAGAGCAGTGCACACAAGACGACCCAGTAATCTCACAAGACTGGAAACATTTTCCAAGGAGCAATGGATGAAGATTCCTCAAACAAGTTTTGAAAGACTGTTGGCTGGTTACAGAAAGAGTTCACAATCTGTGATGCTAGCCAAAGGGGGTGCTACTAGGTCACAACCATGCACGGTGCCCAAACTTGCATCGGCAATCTTTTACTTTTTGTTCATTTTGAAATGTAAAAGATGAAAATATTAAAATACAAAGAAGATGTGTCATCTTTAACATCATGCCTTTTAAGCGGCCGTCACACGCTAAGATATCGCTAGCGATATTGTAAGCGATCACGTGCACGCGCGATCGCTTACAATATCGCTCACATCGCTGGTGAGATGTCACACAGATAGACTCACCAGCGATGTGGGCCAGCGAGATCGCTGGTTACTATGGTACACATCGGGTTACTAGGCGCCGCGCGTCGCATAGTAACCCGACGTGTACCATAGTTACCATCTCCCAGCATAGGCTCTGCCGCTGGGAGATCGTTCATCGTGGTGTTATACAGACAGATTGTGAAATCGCTCATCGCAAGATCTGAGCTCCGGAGCTCAGATCACGATTTTGCGATTTCATCAAATCTCGCTCGTCGTATCTTGCCGTCACACGCAGAGACATCGTTCACGCGATGTTAAATCTGGCGCGTTCAAGCGATATCTTTCGCGATATCTTAGCGTGTGACGGCCGCTTTAGAGATCATTTCACCTTCTTAACCTTCTTAACTGTTCACAATAACTGTAGTTTTGGCCAGGGGTGCCCAAAGTTTTGCTTTCCACTATGCATTAGCATAAAGTGTCATGTGAACATAACCTAACTGGCACAGTTTCTTACATTGTGTTTGGAATAGAGCTTGCACTGTCACTCATGGCCACTGTATAATGCGTAGCGCTATGTCACTTTTGGTGAACTGCGGTGCCTACTATTTGCTGTTAAATGGGGTTAAGCTAATAAAAAATTAATGATTGTAAAAAATACAGAAATAATTTTACAGTTGCGCTCAAATGTTTACATACCCCAGCAGATTTTTTGCTTTCTTTGCCCTTTTTCAGAGAATATGAATGGTAACACAAAAACTTTTTTTCCACTCATGGTTAGTGGTTGGGTGAAGCCATTTATTGTCAAACTACTGTGTTTTCTATTTCTACATCATAATGACAACCAAAAACATCCAAAGGAACTGATCGAAAGTTCACATACCTGCCGATTTTGCCCTGATAACATGCACAAAAGTTGACACAAATTGGTTTGAATGGTTAATAAAGGTAGCATCCTCACCTGGAACCTGTTTGCTTGTAATCAGTGGGTGTGCATAAAAGCTGAGTGAGTTTCTGGGATCCAGAAAGACTCTTGCATCTTTCATCCGGCCACTGACGTTTCTGGATTGTGAGTCATGGGGAAAGCAAACGAATTGTCAATGGATCTACAGGAAAAGATATTTGAACTGTATAAAACAGGAAAGGAATGCAAAAAGATATCCAAGGAATTGATAATGACAGCCAGCAGTGCCGATCCGCCCCTCCAGATCTGATTGGAGAGCTCCAATCAGATCTGGAGGGGTGAATCCCTCTAATTCGCTTTGAATGGCAGTTTCATTTTCAAACTGCCAACCAGAGTGACTTTAGCCACGGGTGGGCTAAGCCACCCCCCTTGGCTAAATTATAGGTTGTCAGTTAGCTGCAGCTCTATTAACCCTTTAGTGACCCCAGTTAATAGAGCAACAGGAAGGGAAATCTGCGATGACGCAGCATATGTGTCATGGGTCGGGAACAAACTTGTTTTCATGACGCATATGCTGCATCACAGGTCGGGAAGGGGTTAAATTACAAGTTTTTGCAGAAATTTCTGCAGCTATTCCATGCACTTAAATCACACTTTCATAAATCTTTGCAAATGATGATGAAGCAATCCCCACTTAGATGAATTGAAATTGAATTTCTGCTGCATGTGAAATGAACCTGACTTATTATTGTGGATTCAGTTCTGGTTTGGATCAAAATCTATAAATGCTATTCCTTAACTGCACACGATAAGCAAGGTTTCAGGAAAATGTCTGTCAATAGTAGAAAGATTCTAGTGCAAGATAAGCAAATATAAGAGATAAGTGAAGCCCTTCAATGCAAATTGAATTTGTGTCTAATTTGCAAGAATTTGCTGTACCCTACAAATTACAACTATTTGTGATTCGATTTACATGAGTCGTTTTTTACACTTTGCAGAGGTTTGTAACAAAAAAGCCTTAGATGATTTTAGGGGCGAGTGAGCCATCTCTATTAGATCACATGGCGTAGCACAGCCAATCAGAGGAGACTATTGTAGACTGTATGGAAAAACAGTAGCAAGGAATTCAGTAGCCATTTTGTGTGGAATCTACATTGTGAGGATATCACAGCTTACTAACAGAAGTAGGGAGGAAAATCCACAAAACACTGAATAAACATTATAGACAGTGTGTAACAGCACAGCAGTGCAGAACGGTTATTTTCCACTTACTCATAGCCATGCTGAGGTTACTTTGTCCAAGGCTGTGTTTGTGTTTACAGAATTGAAATATTTTTAGTACAGTCCTTGCGAATCTTACAATATTGCACACATCTTTTCAGGGAAATTGGGGTACCTGAAATAGTTTGTTTAATTCATTGAAGCTTGTAAATTTTAATTTAATAAGATTTGCTTGTTTCTAGCAAATAAGTTGATAACAATTTGCTCAATTTTCATAGCAGATTACCGTATATATAAATTTAAAGGGAATCTGATGGCAGGATTTTGCTATGTAATCTGATGACAACATGAGGTAGGGGTTTACTTATAATACTGGTATTATCATTAGTTGATTATCATTAGTTGATTATAATTGCAGTGACCAGATAGCACGGGCGTTTGTGTCCGACCACACCCCCTGTAATAAGCACCTCACTGTCAATAGACTTTGTACATAGAGAGCCTGCTGTAGGTTTAGTCAGCTTTCTCCATTTAGCTTCATCTTACAGCTAAGAACCACTGCTGCACCTGTTGATGAAATGCTCGTTGGGTATTTGGTGGGGGAGTCTGTTATTGCTCTTGATTTGTTTAGTTTTACTTGGATTTCCTGTAGGTTATACATACAAGGGTGTTTGCACTAGACACTTTTATATGCATTTATATACACATTATTATATTATATAATTTTGTTTCAAATATATTTTACTCATATATTTTATTATATATATATATATATATTACCTTTTTTAATTGCATGTTTACTATGTGAGAATTATGTCCTATACTGTTCGGCTTCCCAGAGTGGTTCACCCACCAATTTTAAACCATTCTGTGTCTGTATTGTCAGGATTATCTATATCTATTGTTTTTATTAATTGTAGTCATTAAAGCTTATTGTTTTTTGGCATAACTATTTTTGTCCTGGCACACACTGCTCCCTTCGTTTTCTTGATTCATAGAGTGATTTTTAGGACACTCGTACTTCCTAGGGTTACAGGTAGTGGTAGTAACTGCAGCACACAGTAATCTAAGTGATACATCATTGGAATCAGGGTCTCTTTTCCTATATTATGTTGATCTCACACGAGGTAGCAAAAACCTGCTGACAGATTCCTTTTAAAAAATGTGGACATATTGTTTTGGTCCCTTCATAGTAAATATAATAGTTATTGTAGAATTGAAGAATTCTTAATTTCTGTATTATATACCTTAAAATTGCACTTATTTATTTCAGGTCTAACAGTTGCAGATTTAGTTATGCCATGGTAAGTACATCACCTGTGTAATAGTAGCTCAGGTGTCATTAAAATATCCTCCCAAAATATTAATATCTAAGAATAATATTTTAGCTAAAATGACAAGTCTCCAACCCCATACACAATAAACAGCTGTTGGCTGGCTACTTCTCTCATCTTCCTGAACAAATGTATCAGTCCGAAATCAGACATGCCAAATCATTTTCTCCTCCAACATCATCTGTCTGGGGAGAGTCGGGAGGCTTCCATAGACATCCAGCCAATATCAGGAGGTGTAACCAACATTAGTCTAATGTGTATAGGGTTCTTAAAGGGATGGTCAGCTACTGTAAATCCATAAGTCAACAGTTGCTCTATGTGACTCTTTATGGATCTTCACACTTCACACACCGTGTGCTATGAGGAGTTGGCGCTTTTAGAGCTGGGAACATGGAAACACATGGCCATAAGTATGCGATATGCAGACTCCAGGACAGAATCCGACCTTGCTCAAAACTTATGGATTTAGACTCGATAACCAATTTAACAGACTAGTGTAATGTTGTACAGACATAAATAAAATGTATAAACATAAAATGAGCTGCTCTAAAATATAAAAAATATCCAACATTGTATACTTTGTAAGAAAATAATTGAATAAGAATGATTAAGTCACTGGTATATTATGTTTTTCATGTGGAACCTCACCTTGCAGTCACCTTGATTGACCCATTGACCTTCTGAGGATATGTCACATGTGTAGCCAGAGGTGTATGTAGGTTTTCCGGCACCCGGGGCAAGACTTCAGTTTGGCGCCCCCCCCCCCCAGCGGTCTAAGTAATCATCATGTTACCTATCATTCATATACAATTTGCACACTTACAGTCATTTGCCGATTAACTGCAATACCTAATTATCTCTATGTTCAATAAAAAGCAAAGTATATTACATGCGGTTAGGATTGGGCTACAGGACTTAGCATTTGAATGAAAGGGCTCGTCCAGGTGTGAGATGAGTCTGCAGTCCCTCTACATGACTTAGGGTCTCGGAATTCTCGCAGTGCGTGGTCTTCACACTGTCAGGATTCTCTTGTGTTAATAGAAGATTGGACGGTCGTGTGAGCACATAAATGCAATTCTTCATTCTTCGTTCAGTTCATTTTCATTGATCGAGACCTCGCATGTCTAGTCAGTACGTGACTGCATGTATGTAAATGCATACTTAAGTTTCATGACCTCTCACCTCCAGCAGCAGAGAATCCTGACAGTGAGCAGTGTGTGCTCTGTGAGAATTCAGAAGTCTACAGTCACATGGAGTGACTGCAGACTTATCACAAATGTGGGACAACCCCTTTAATGCTTCTAACAAGAACCCTTAAACTGTCAGCGGGCACAACATTTTATGAACGTAGCCAGGTATGGCTAGTCTTACAGGTTATAGATTGTTACATGTGTACAGGATTAGAACCAATAACAGCACAAAACTGCATCACAAGAAACCACCAGAAAAATTATAATCAAAGTCCTCTTATTATGCAAAACTGAAAAATGTTATTGAATAAATACAAGTGACAAACAGGGAGGCGTTTCCGCCAGCAGATAAGACCTATGTACAGTTATCCAAATTTGGTATACAGATTATTTATATCATATGTACATATGTTAAATATCCCAGATAGTGAGTACAGATATTTCTTATTCCTCAGAATATGCATTATAAGTATTAGTGAGTATAGCTTTACCATAGATCATGGCCATACCACTACCTAGCTATAGGTATCAGTTTGTACATATCAGGGGTAGAGGATTATTGTATATCCCAGTTATGGAAACAATAGTTAATATTACTTCCAAATTATCGGTTGATATCATAAATCAATCTGGGTTAGGCTGCATCACACTGCAGTCACTATATACTGATGTTATGACTCACTGATTATTGTTATACAACCACTGGTATCCTTTTGGGTAAAGATTATATGTCCTATATAGGCTTTATATACCATGGGACTTAAGCTGATTGGCACGGTTTACTTCCAATCAGACTCCTTTATAATACTATGTGGTCACAATTGCTATGTTCCAGGTATTAACCCTATCCCGTCTATATGTATCACTGGGGAACAGGGCCTAGGCTTAAAGGTCCGCTTGCCGGTCCATTGTTTGATATATATACTCTGCTCAGAGCTTTTATCGAACTACACGTGATAGCTATCACACTGAGCTTGTTGTACACACTAGCAGATATATGTAACCATAGTAAGAGCTATCGCTGGGTACATATGTCACTCTGATTACCTTATCTGTGGATTGTTGTCTCAAAGTCTCGTGGTCCGTGACCGTGCGCCCACAAAACTGCATCACCAGACCCTCCAGAGGTACAGAAATACATCTAATAACTCATCATACAGAATACAGCTCAACCTCGTCAGTACATAACTCACCGACCCAGGTACAAAAGCATTCATATACCCATCAGTACAGACATGTCAAAACCCTCATCAGTGCAGAAATACAACACCAGACCACCAGAGGTACAGAAATACATCACCAAAACCCTCATCAGTAACAAAATTCATCATTAGAACCACCAGAGATGCAGAAATACATAACTAGAACCCCCATCATATATACATCCATGTAACCCCTATCACTATAGAAACACAGCATCACAATCCTCATGAGTACAGAAATTCATCATCAGAACCACCATCAGTACATGGTAAAACAATTGTAATGTCAGGTCAGACCCAAACACATTGGTGCTGCATGAACCTACAACTCCTACAAAATTTTTAACAATGGTAAGGAGACACTGGGAATTGTTGTTGCAAAGTCACCGTCAGATCATACAGAACTACAGTATTGATGAGAATTACTAAGTATCATAAATACGGTAATCATTTAGATCCAGGTACCTTATAGATGACCTTGTCTCTGATCGGGGTCGTCTTTTTCTTTTCTTCATCTTGTCCAGACACCATAATAACCTTTCACATCCACAGTTCATCTCGGACACGTCCATCTTCTCCAGTCCTCTTCAGCACATCCCGACACGATATCCTTAAAAATAGCAAAATGATCAAAATTCTCATGAGTAAAAATATCTGCCCTACACTGTGCCCTGTAACAAATAATTGCTCCTGCTCAGTGTTCACTGCACAAAATATGATTTACACACTGTTCTTCTGGTGCATGCCCTCCACACTGTCCCCTCATCACACTGCCCTCTCCTTTCCATACTGGGCTCCCTGGTCACACTGTCCTCTACAATGTGTCCCCCTATACTGCTCATGGTTTATACTATTCTCCCTCATCAAACTCATCTTCTCACTCCACATACTGTGTTGGCACCCATCCTCTTCAGTCCTTTTATTGTGTCCACACTCTTCCCCCCTCATTCCACATACCGTTCTGCAGCCATCCCCCTCACTCACCATACTGTGCCGCAGCCTATCCCCCCTCACTCACCATACTGTGCCACAGCCATTCCCCCTCACCATACTGTGCCGCAGCCATCCTCTTTCACTCACCATACTGTGCTGCAACCATCCCCCTTCACTCACCATACTGTGATGCAGCAATCCCCACTCACTCACTCACCATACTGTACCGCAGCCACCCCCCTCACTCACCATATTGTGCTGCAGCCATCTTGTCTGATACTCTGTCCACACTGATCCCCCTTCACTCTTTTATACTGGATCCTCAAATTTACACCCTTGGTTAACATATACTTGCCCCACTCTCTCCCCCGAGGTTTGCTTCACATGTACTCCCTTCATCCTATCCCCCAGTTTGGTTCACATATACCCCCCTCTCCTTCCCCCCGCCCAGTTTGGCTCACATATACTCCCCTACCCTCTATCCCCAGTTTGGCTCACATATTCCCCCCTTCCTCCAGTTTGGCACTTATTTTCCCCCCTCCCTCCCAGTTTGGCTCACCTATCCCCCCTCTCCCTCCAGTTTGGCTGTTATTCCCCCCTCACCCAGTTTGATCTTATTTCCCCCTCCCCCAAGTTTGGCTCTTCTCCCCTCCTCTCGCCCTTGTTTGGCTCTTATTCCAACTGCCAGTTTGGCTCTTATTCCCCCCCTCTCCCCACTAGTTTGGGTCTTATTGTCCCCTCCTCCCCCCAGTTTGGCCCTTTTTCCCCACTTCCCCCTAGTTTGTCTCTTATTCCCCCCTCCCCACAGTTTGGCTCTTATCCCCCCCCGCTCACCCCACAGTTTGGCTCTTATCCCCCCCACCCATGTCACCCTTCCCTTTAATTATATCCATCTTCAGGGTCTTCAGTTCCTGCAGATGTAGCACTTTTCCCCATCCTGCTGCCTCTGCACTGCAGGACCGCCGAGTGACCTCAGTAATGTGATCAGGTGACTGATCACATTACTGATGTCCCCTGACCCGAAAATGCCAGGTATGAGGGAGCTCATAGCCGCTCTGTACCATGGATAGCCCAGCATTTTCTCTGCTCCTGCTGTCACCTGATAGAGGGAGCAGAGAGAACTGCTGGCTCCCACAGCGGGGGAAAGGGCGGAAGATGCGGCTGTCAGGGCAGCACCTCAGGTGCTGCAGCAGGATGCCAGATGGTGCCCCCCTGCCTGCTGCGCCTGGGACAGATGCCCCACCAGCCCCCCTATATACGGCCCTGTGTGTAGCTAATTACTGGTATATTATATGTTCATCCTCTCAACCCAGACAGCATTAATGGTCAGTCTCCAATGTGACAAGCTGTAAAGAAAAAAAGGAATTAATATCTGATGAACGCTTGTAAATTTTAATAAGCAGCAAATGATAAAAGTGCTTGTTTTCACAAGCACTATCTGATAATATCCACAGGTGCGGACCTACCATGGTGCAGCTGGTTCAGCTGCACCAGGGCCCCGACCGGCTAGGGGGCCCATCAAGCACCTGTAGGGGGGCCCTCCCGTGACCGTGTGTCAGAGGAGAGGAGGTGAAGTGAGGGAAGCTTCTTGCTTCCGGCTGCTGATCCTGCCCCTCCTCTCCTCTCATCTGCCGCCCCGGCTCCCTGGCCTGCAATGTGCGGCTCGACAGAGATGCAGTCCCCCCTCCGCTCCTTACCTAGAACAGTAGCTCTCACCTACCAACCCACCCCCTCTGCTCCTCACCCAGAACAGCAGCTCGCACCACCCCTTTACCAACACCCTCCCCGCTCCTCACCTATGACAGCAGCTCGCACCTCCACCCCCGCTCCTCTCCTAGGACTTGTGCCGCACCGGGGCCCGGCAGGTTCAAGTTCTGCCACTGAATATCCATTTTTGTATACGGGAATAACCCTGTAATAATTCTTAGGTGATACATTGATGCTTGTTCATTGGCATATAATCTTTATCATCTTTTATTATATTGAATTTACTATGCTTAGCATAAGTACTTATATATTACATGGGTTAATATTTTTATGGTTTTCTAATTGTGGCTTTATATTTAATTCGATTGTCCAGAACTTTTACATAGAATGCCAATCCTTAGAATAGGTCATCAATATCTGATTGGGGAGGTGTGACACTCGGCTAATCAGCAGTTCCTGGTGCCAACAGAGGCCAGACATGTTTAGTTGATTTGCTGCACAGTTCTGTCAGCTGTACAGTGGCCACAGCCAGGTGCTACACATCCATCCCCTTATTCAAATTAATAGCGGGTATATGTGCAGTAACAGCCGTGGCCTGATTACTACAGCCACCTTGGCACCAGGAACGGCTGATTGACAGCAATGCCAGTTTTCATATTCCTACTGATCAGATATTGATGACCTATCCTAAGGATTAGCCATAGAGACGAGCGAGCACTAAAATGCTCGGGTGCTAGATGCTCGGGCCGAGCATCCCAAGATACTTGTGTACTCGGCCTGAGCACCGAACCCAATGTTATCCTATGGGAGACCCGAGTATTTTTTCTGGCATGACCCCCGGCAGCATGGATAAACCCTAAAAATGTCACAAAAGCATCAGAACAATGCTCAAATGACATGAGAACAGCATGGGGAAGACCCCTGTAAGCATTTCAGACTCCAAGGTCAGTGCTGTGAACAATGTTGTCAGACTATTACACCACTTTTACGGACTGTCAAGAAAACGTTACAAAATGAAACCAAAATGGATTTTCCTGGAGAAAATATTGAGGGCTCATACCCACTTGTGAGACAGAGTTGGTGTATGTTCATTTTTTGGATTACATGAAAGATTTGTTTAAAAAAATTGTGCGGCACTCCTATGCCCCTGGGAAGAGACGTACATGAAGGCCTCTTTAAATAATGTGCCCATTTTAAGGAATTGGGTCTTTTGTAGTATTTCCCTTTGGCAGGGCAGCGAAAAAATTAGGAGGCACCCCAATGCCCTGGATAGAGACGTGCATGAGGGCGTCTTTAAAGAATGTGCCATTTTAAGGAAGTGGGTCTTTTGTAGTATTGCCCTTTGGCAGGGCAGCCAAAAATTGGGAGGCACCCCAATGTTTCCAGGAAAGAGACGTGCATGAGGGCCTCTTTAAATATTGTGCCCATTTTAAGGAAGTGGGTCTTTTATAGTATTGCCCTAGGCAGGGCAGCCAAAAATTGGGAGGCACCCCAATGCCCCTGGATAGAGACGTGCATGAGGGCCTCTTTAAATATTGTGCCCATTTTAAGGAAGTGGGTCTTTGTAGTATTGCCCTTTGGCAGGGCAGCGAAAAAATTAGGAGGTACCCCAATGCCCTGGATAGAGACGTGCATGAGGGCGTCTTTAAAGAATGTGCCCATTTTAAGGAAGTGGGTCTTTTGTAGTATTGCCCTTTGGCAGGGCAGCCAAAAATTGGGAGGCACCCCAATGTTTCCAGGAAAGAGACGTGCATGAGGGCCTCTTTAAATATTGTGCCCATTTTAAGGAAGTGGGTCTTTTATAGTATTGCCCTAGGCAGGGCAGCCAAAAATTGGGAGGCACCCCAATGCCCCTGGATAGAGACGTGCATGAGGGCCTCTATAAATATTGTGCCCATTTTAAGGAAGTGGGTCTTTTATATAGTATTGCCCTAGGCAGGGCAGCCAAAAATATGGAGGCACCCCAATGCCCCTGGATAGAGACGTGCTTAAGGGCCTCTTTAAATAATTTGCCCATTTTAAGGAACTGGGTCTTTATAGTATTGCCCTTTTGGCAGGGCATCCAAAAATTGGGACGCACCCCAATGCCCCTGGATAGAGATGTGCATGAGGGCCTCTTTAAATAATGTGCCCATTTTAAGGAAAGGGGTCTTTTGTAGTATTGCCCTTTGGCAGGGCAGCCAAAAATTAGGAGGCACCCCAATGTCCCTGGAAAGAAACATGGAGGAGAGCCTCTAAATATTTTTCCCATTACAAAGGAGCGGGTCTCCTGTACTAGTAATTCCCATTCTGTAAGCATGGATTAAAACATTTACCCCTGGGGGGTATACATGAAACTACTGCCTAACTTTTAATCGGTTAGGGTAGGGATGGGCGAATCTACTCGCTAGGACTCGTTACTCGGCGAGTAGTAAGGGACTCGCAGGACTCGGTACTCTGCGAGTTTCCCAGCGTTTACTCGCACGAGTCCAATGCAAATCAATGGCAAACGCTGACAAAACTAGGATTGCCATTGTTTGCATTAGACTCGGCTACTGTGCCAGTGATAGCAGGGAAACTCGCAAAGTAACTGCTGTTTCTTTGCGAGCCGAGTCCAGCTGTCTTCTCTGTGCAGCTCCAGGGCCCTAGAGCCCGCCTGCTCACAGAGATGATGTAGCAGAGCTGAGATTGTTCTCAGTCTGCTCATCCCTGTGCATAGACATTTATAACTATGCACAGGGATGAGCAGAGAGGACATCGCGTTTTGGACTACGTCGGACGGAAGAGGATTTTTTTAATTAAAGATGGAGTCCCTAATGGGTTTTTTTTTTATCTCAAATAAAAATTTTTCTCTGTGTTGTGTTTTTTTAACCCTTTATTGGAGATTCTTAGTGGCTGGGTCAAACGTGGCCTGACATTAAGAATCTCGGGCTTAATACCAGCTTGTATAACAAAGCTGGTATTAACCCCTTTATTACCCAGCGTGCCACCGCCACCAGGGCCGCTGGAAGAGCGGGGTTCAGCACCAGAGGATGGCGCTTCAATGAACGCGCCATCTTCTGGGGCGGCTGTGGGCTGCAATTTGCAGCGGGGGGTGCCCAGAAAGCTTGGGCATCCCTGTGCTGCGGATTCCAGCCCCCAGCTGCTTAGCTGTACCTGGCTAGACATAGAAATTGCGCGGAGCCCCACGCATTTTTATTTTATTATTTCATGAATTTCAGAGTCAGAGTCTCAGAGTCAGAGTCTCAGAGTCAGAGTCTCAGAGTCAGAGTCTCAGAGTCAGAGTCTCAGAGTCTCAGAGTCAGAGTCTCAGAGTCTCAGAGTCAGAGTCTCAGAGTCTCAGAGTCAGAGTCTCAGAGTCAGAGTCTCAGAGTCAGAGTCTCAGAGTCAGAGTCTCAGAGTCTCAGAGTCAGAGTCTCAGAGTCTCAGAGTCAGAGTCTCAGAGTCTCAGAGTCAGAGTCTCAGAGTCAGAGTCTCAGAGTCAGAGTCTCAGAGTCAGAGTCTCAGAGTCAGAGTCTCAGAGTCTCAGAGTCAGAGTCTCAGAGTCTCAGAGTCAGAGTCTCAGAGTCAGAGTCTCAGAGTCAGAGTCTCAGAGTCAGAGTCTCAGAGTCAGAGTCTCAGAGTCAGAGTCTTAGAGTCAGAGTCTTAGAGTCAGACTCAGAGTCTCAGAGTCTCAGAGTCAGAGTCTCAGAGTCAGAGTCTCAGAGTCAGAGTCTCAGAGTCAGAGTCTCAGAGTCTCAGGGTCAGAGTCTCAGAGTCTCAGAGTCAGAGTCTCAGAGTCTCAGAGTCAGAGTCTCAGAGTCTCAGAGTCAGAGTCTCAGAGTCAGAGTCTCAGAGTCAGAGTCTCAGAGTCTCAGAGTCAGAGTCTCAGAGTCTCAGAGTCTCAGAGTCAGAGTCTCAGAGTCAGAGTCTCAGAGTCAGAGTCAGAATCTCAGAATTTCATGAAATAATTTAAAAAAAATGCGTGGGGCTCCGCGCAATTTCTATGTCTAGCCAGGTACAGCTAAGCAGCTGGGGGCTGGAATCCGCAGCGCAGGGATGCCCAAGCTTTCTGGGCACCCCCCGCTGCAAATTGCAGCCCGCAGCCGCCCCAGAAGATGGCGCGTTCATTGAAGCGCCATCCTCTGGCGCTGAACCCCGCTCCTCCAGCGGCCCTGGTGGCGGTGGCACGCTGGGTAATAAAGAGGTTAGGGCCAGCTTTGTATTATTAGCTGGCCCTAAGCCTGAAATTTATGGCGGTCACGCCAATATTAGACATGACCGCCATGAATTTCTATTAAATTGTTTTAAAAAAAACACAACACAGAGAAAATTTTTTATTTGAAATAAAAAAAAAAAGCCATTAGGGACTCCATCTTTAATTAAAAAAATCGTCTTCTGTCCGACGCAGTCCAAAACGCGATGTCCTCTCTGCTACATCCCCTGTGCATAGATATAGATGTCTATGCACAGGGAATGAGCAGACTGAGAACAATCTCAGCTCTGCTACATCATCTCTGTGCACAGACATTCATGTCTGTACACAGGGAATGAGCAGACTGAGAACAATCTCAGCTCTGCTACATCAGGCAGCAGGCGGGCTCTAGGACCCTGGAGCTGGGGCAGCCAGCACACAGAGCAGACAGGACTCTTATCTGTGCGAGTTTCCCAGCGATTACTTACAAAGTAAACGAGTCCAATGCAAATAAATGGCAAAACTAGGATTGCTTCAGGCTGAAGCTTCCGAGACACATCTGCGATTTGTAAATCTCACACTACTCGCTATTACTCACTTCCCCATTCATTAACATTGGACTCGCTAGACTCGCAATGAGTAGCGAGTCCTGTGCTCGGACTCGCTAGAGTCAAGCGATTCCGAGTAATTTAGGATTCGCCCATCACTAGGTTAGGGTCATCATCATCATAAATATGATGTAAATAAATTAAGTTTTCGTGGCATCATGAACCACGGTCGCACTGATCATATAATGGTGGCTGATGAGGAGAAAGAGGAGCAGTACAGCAAGTAGCCAAAGTCATGAAGTGTGTACCCATGTGTGGGTGTGCAGAGGTGCATGGCAATTTACCGGCACAAAATTTAAGTTACGCTATCATTTGGTGGTGGTGTGGTGAAGTCAGGCCCAATCCAACCCTTGTTCATCTTGATCAGAGTCAGCGTGTCAGAATTTTCAGTCGACAGGAGGGTGCGTTTATCAGTAGATTCCACCTGCGGCACTAAAAACACGCTCTGACAAAACGCTAGGCCAGGACTTCCAAGGCATAGTTTGAACCGTATACCGATGACCTAGTTGATGCTGGTACTCAACAACTGCCCTCTTCTGCTCAAAAATCCTGACCAACATGTGCAGTGTGGAATTCCAATGTGTGGGGACATCTCACACCAGTCTGTGAGCCGGAAGCTGCAAATGCCGCTGAAAGCCGGCAAGGGCGGCACAAGCAGTAGGTGACTTTCTAAAATGGGCACACAGGCGGCGTACTTTGACGAGCAGATCCGACAGCTCCGGGTAGGATTTAAGAAACCGCTGAACCACGAAGTTGAGCACATGGGCCACGCATGGAACATGTGTCAGCTCGCCTCGCCTCAGAGCCGACACCAGGTTCCGGCCATTGTCACACACGACCATACCTGGCTGTAGGTTCAGCGGTATGAGCCAGTGATCTGCCTGCTGTTTCAGAGCTGTCCACATTTCTTCAGCATTGTGGGGTTTGTTACCTATGCATATTAGGTTGTTGCCGCTTAGCCAAGGCAGTGCTGCAGTCCTTCAGCTTAGGACTGTTGTGGAGGGTGAAGTGGAGGAGGAGGAGGAACAGAAGGCTGAGGAGAATGATGTTCCGGAGCTGTACACTGTGGGTGAAACCCTGACTGAGTTAGGGCCTCCAATCCTTGCTGTCGGAAGGACGTGTTCCGTCCCAAGCTCAGACTGGGTCCCGGCTTCCAAAATATTAACCAAGTGTGCCGTCAGCGAGATGTACTGCCTCTGCCCACAAGCACTTGTCCACGTGTCGTTGGTTAGGTGGACTTTGCCTTAAACTGCGTTGTTAAGGGCACGTCTGATGTTTTGTGACACGTGGTTATGTAATGCGGGGACGGCACACCGAGAGAAATAGTGGCGGCTGGGGACAGCCGCCGCCATCAGGTCGCGGAATGCTTCCGTCTCCACTAGCCTAAAAGGCAAAATTTCCAGCGCAATTTGTGCGAGTACCGTGTAGTCACAAGCATACTCGCTCATTCCTAATTAGCCATCAATGTAAAAGTCCTAGACAACCCTGTTAAATATAAAACCACCATTAGAATACAATAGATATATTAACACGTGGAATAAAATATGCTGTATATAGAAAGAATCATGATCATTTTTTAAAACCCATCCACAGGCTGAATTTCAACAGAGCTTTATTATGGCAGCACAAGGGTCTTCAATAAATACACATCAGCCGTAGCAACCAAATGCAGCCTTGCAATCATATCATGGGCAGCCAATGGGTGCGTGAAATGACTAGCATATTGATGAACTGTTAATGCCGCAGATGCTGACAGTGAATTTATAAGGTTACATAGTAACATAGTAACATAGTATTTAAGGTTGAAGGAAGACCTTAAGTCCATCTAGTTCAACCCATAGCCTAACATGTTGATCCATAGGAAGGCAAAAAAAAAATTATGTGGCAACACTAAGCTCCACATTGGGAAAAAAAAATCCTTCCTGACTCCACATACGGCAATCAGACTGGTTCCCTGGATCAACGCCCTATCAAAGAATCTAGTATATATAACCGGTAATATTATATTTTTCAAGAAAGGCATCCAGGCCATTCTTAAATTTTAGTAGTGAGTCACTCATTACAACATCATGTGGCAGAGAGTTCCATAGTCTCACTGCTCTTACAGTAAAGAATCCACTTCTGTGATTATAATTAAACCTTCTTTCCTCCAGACGTAGAGGATGCCCCCTTGTCCCTGTTTCAGACCTAAGAGTAAAAAGATCATTAAAAAGACCTATGTATTCTTACCAGGCCAAAAGCGAACGTGGGCATAGGCCTCCCAGACCTTAAACCAGATTGGTGGACTGGTGCAGGCACAATAAATATAAGGCCTGGGTGCAAATTGAACAAAGTTTCTGCCCATTCCCGCTGAATAGACTCCCAGGGACAATGGCGTTGGCCCCTTGCCTCTGCGAGTCTCAATTCTTCTGCCATGCTTACCATTTACACCAATTATAAGCCACTCTGATTTTATTGCTGCCAGATTTGATAAGATCTTTGCATTGTGGATAGAGGCTGGGAGAGATAGAGCAGAGGCTATGGGAGGTGGAGATGTTGGCCGACCCTGGAAATGTTGTCATCTTGGGAAGAACCGACCAAACTTGGTTGGTGGAGATGCCTTCTATTATGACATTACATGCACAAATTGCCACCGAGGATGTGTTTTAACCGGTCCAGGATGCAATTTGAATCATTTTGTACCGGCCAAGGTCCGATCAGACACACCTTGTCCTTGCTCTATACTATGCTGAGTTCACTTCACAACCAGACCCCACTGGACTACATCTGACAATGGGAAAATTAATTGAATATTAAATTTACGGATGACCAGATTGAGAGGATATTCCAACTCACTCACAGTACCTCTATTAGTTCAAAATTTCAAGAGGCCAACTGTAAATTGCTCTCAAGGTGGTACAGAACACCGGTCAAACTAAATGCAATGTTTCCAGGGACTGGTATGGATTGCTGGAGATGCGGGAAGGAGCGGGGCTCTTTCACTCATATCTTCTGGCATTGTGAAGTTATACGACCTTTTTGGGTTGCAGTGGAGAAAGTAATACAACTAGTTTCTGACCTTAAACTACCTTTATCACCGGCTCTGATACTTTTGCATCACTGTGAGGTCCCCGTGAAGACATATAGAAACTCTCTGCTTAAATTTCTAATAATAGCTGCCAGATCCTGTATTCTGGTTTTGTGGGGGAAAAACACCCCTCCCACCATCTCACAATGGATCAGACGGGTCAACGAACTGATGGAAGCTCTGACATCTTCCTTACATGTAGATTCTTGGACAAAGTGCTTCGGTGTCCGCGCTGCTGCTCCGAGACCAAAGAAACACAGACACAGGAATGTCTGGTACAGCTACAGCCTTTATTTTCCGACGCGTTTCGGAGCCTCCCCCGAGCTCCTTCCTCAGGGAACATCCTTTCACACATCTTCCTTACATGACTCCCAGAATTATTTTTGTTCCACATGGCTGGTTTGGATGGAATTCCAACAAACCGAGCGCTATCGTTCCCTGCTTGGTGACGGGTTACCCTCAGACCAGCTTCCACTCTGAGTAGGTCGCCCGTTGTGGCTGGGCGGGCGAGGAATACCCTACTCCTCTCTCAACTTCCCTCCCCCTCCTCCTATCCTTGTTCTGTCCCTCTTCTCGCCCTTTCCCCAGTACGTTAGAAGAGGCAGGGGCGGGGGGGTTGTGGAGGAGTGGAAGAGGGACACCTAATTACTCCTCTCTTGACCCGTAAGTCTTATTAGACCTCCTTTTTTTCAGTTATCACCTAGATTTACTGCTCTCTGAATCTTTTAAAAATTGCTTCTAATATTCTTCAGGCTCTATAGTAGCCCTGCACAGTAGCGTTGTGCTGGGATGCTGTGGATCTACCCTTCAGTCCCCCATTTTCTTTTTTTCTTTACTATATGATACTACAGTATTGTTTTTATAAGGGCTGCATCTTCTTCCCACGGATTCAAATTACCCACCCATTGCGTCCTCGCAATGAGCGGGTCACGTGCTGCAGTCCCCGCGTCACTTCCGGCAGCCGCGTCGCTAGGACTGTGACGCGCCCAGGCTGGCTTCAGCATGCCATCTCCGCATGCTCAGAAGCCGGCCTGAGTGTACCAGTGACGCGGCGGGCAGAAGTGACGCGGGGCCTGCAGCACGTGACCCGCTCATTGCGAGGACACAATGGGCGGGTAATTTGAATCCGTGGGAAGAAGATGCCGCCCTGAAGAAAAGACGGACAGCAGCGAGGAGACCCGCCTCGCTGACAAAGAGCCTGGAGGAACGCCAAGCCGACAAGAATTTGGTAAGTATAAAAGTCATTTAACGTGCCTTTAGTTAGTTAGATTTAGTCAGTCAGGGATGGTTAGAATAGTCATTTAGGGCCCCAGGGACAGATATTTATAGGTTAGATAGGTATTTTTTGATGGTTGGTTCCCTTTAAGCTTGCAGCCTAATTCCCTGAAATCATCTTTTAGGACCTTCTTCCTACCTCTAATTTAGACATTTGTGCCAATGTGCACCATGACCGTTGGGTCTTCACCAGGCCCTCCCATGACTTTGTCAACCCGATCAGCGATGTGCTGGACTCGAGCGCCAGGTAGGCAGCACACTGTTTGACGATCCCTGTATTTGTGACAGATTGCCCTATCTGTTCCCCTAATAATTGAGTCCTCCAGTACCAGCACCTGTCTGGCCTGCCCTGCTCTCCTGTTTTCCCCCTTACTGGAGCAGACACTCCTCTGACTTTCAGAGGTCATGCCTTGCTGCAGCAGTGCAATCCCTGTACTGACACCCCCCTCATCTGCCAATTTAGCAAATTTATTGGGGTGTGCCAGATCAGGGCTAGCCTCCTTGGCACTCTTCCCTCTACCCCACCTTCTCACTGTCACCCAGCTAGCTGCCTCACTGTCCTGCAGCTCCATGCAACCATCCTCCCCCACATCTACCGTATAGAGCAGCTGCTCAGTGAGCAGCAGACTCCTTTCCATATTGTCTATGGATCTCAGTGTCGCCAGCTGTTGATTTAGATCCAGTATCTGGGCTTCCAAATGCACAACGTACTCACACAGCAGTATGCACCCTCGATTGTCTGTTCAAGGATTGCATACACGTGGCAAGATGTACACTGGATGGCATTGTCAATTATGGAGTTAATTTCCTAATGGGGATTGCACCAGACAGATGACAAGTAAAAAGTAAAGTATTAATAAAATACAACCAGCAATTCAGTAAGTCCTCGCTTCCAAACTCCCTGAATCCAAAGTGACTGACTCACAAGTCACACACTTACTTCCGTTCACACTTACGCTCCGGTCACACTCAGCTTATGTCACAGTCGCTAAAGAAGAAGATTTAAGAGTTTTGTTTGTTTTTTTTAAAGCATAGACTGCATAAAGTATTAAGTATTAAGGTTAAAGCATAACTGCATAAAGTATTAAGTATTAAGGTAAAAGCATAACTGCATAAAGTATATTTGAAAGTTTATTATATTCACTTGCTCCACATTATTATTAAATAAAAATGAAAACGGCGGTTACACTTTAACAGTCACAGGGCAAGCTGTGCTCCACTTGTGGCTGTTAAAGGCAGATCCTGGTGGTCGGTCAGCCTGTGAGACCATTTCCCCTGACTCGTCTCTTACATGTACGACATGTCGGGGAGGCTTTAATGATAATATAGCTGACTACGTAAATGTTACAACAGTAAATAAACTTTTTGTCAGCCCGATTAGTGAAATGTGCTTTTATGTTGTCGTGGCCTCATCACTTTCTTAAAGGAGTTATCTGAGAAGCTACATGTGAATGGTGAAGCACAGTACCACTTCTCCTGTCCTGTATACTGGTGTAATCCTCAGTATCTGTATTATTCTGTATATATACACTGCACAGTACCACTTCTCCTGTCCTGTATACTGGGTGTAATCCTCAGTATCTGTATTATTCTGTATATATACACTGCACAGTACCACTTCTCCTGTCCTGTATACTGGGTGTAATCCTCAGTATCTATATTATTCTGTATATATACACTGCACAGTACCACTTCTCCTGTCCTGTATACTGGGTGTAATTCTCAGTATCTGTATTATTCTGTATATATACACTGCACAGTACCACTTCTCCTGTCCTGTATACTGGGTGTAATTCTCAGTATCTGTATTATTCTGTATATATACACTGCACAGTACCACTTCTCCTGTCCTGTATACTAGGTGTAATCCTCAGTATCTGTATTATTCTGTATATATACACTGCACAGTACCACTTCTCCTGTCCTGTATACTGGGTGTAATCCTCAGTATCTGTATTATTCTGTATATATATACACTGCACAGTACCACTTCTCCTGTCCTGTATACTGGGTGTAATCCTCAGTATCTGTATTATTCTGTATATATACCCTGCACAGTACCACTTCTCCTGTCCTGTATACTGGGTGTAATCCTCAGTATCTGTATTATTATGTATATATACACTGCACAGTACCACTTCTCCTCTCCTGTATACTGGGTGCAATCCTCAGTACCTGTATTATTCTGTATATATACACTGCACAGTACCACTTCTCCTGTCCGGTATACTGGGTGTAATCCTCAGTATCTGTATCATTCTGTATATATACACTGCACAGTACTACTGCTCCTGTCCTGTATACTGGGTGTAATCCACAGTATCTGTATATATATATATATATATATATATATATATATATATATATATATATGAGAATAAAAACTGCACAGCACTCACAGACATAATGTGAACTGGTGCCAGCAGGGACGCTGGATCACACAATTAGAAAAAAAATTCTCTGCAGCACTCAGCTACTACCAATGATGTACATATGCTAACAAGCTATATATATATATATATTGAGAAAAAAGTTTAAAAACTTACATTTTTTTCAAAAAACTCAAAATTCTTATTTTTTTATTTCTGAAGTTCTTAGTACACACATTGGCCAATGTATATCATTGGTAGTAGCTGAGTGCTGCAGTGGTGTTTTTTGGCCGATGTGTATTATGTGTTGTATCTTGTGTTTGCAGTGTGTGTGTCTTTACACGACACAGTGTGTTGTAATTGAATGTGACTGTAAATGATTGTGGTATAGTGCATGTGTAAAGAAAAAAACTGTAAAGAATTAAAAGCATAGTAGCAAAGTATACAGGCGGCTGCGGTGGTGGCAGAGTACACAGGCGGCTGTGGTGGTGGCAGAGTACACAGGCGGCTGTGGTGGTGGCAGAGTACACAGGCGGCTGTGGTGGTGGCAGAGTACACAGGCGGCTGCGGTGGTGGCAGAGTACACAGGCGTCCGTGGTGGTGGCAGAGTACACAGGCGTCCGTGGTGGTGGCAGAGTACACAGGCGGCTGTGGTGGTGGCAGAGTACACAGGCGGCTGTGGTGGTGGCAGAGTACACAGGCGGCTGTGGTGGTGGCAGAGTACACAGGCGTCCGTGGTGGTGGCAGAGTACACAGGCGTCCGTGGTGGTGGCAGAGTACACAGGCGTCCGTGGTGGTGGCAGAGTACACAGGCGTCCGTGGTGGTGGCAGAGTACACAGGCGGCTGCGGTGGTGGCAGAGTACACAGGCGGCTGCGGTGGTGGCAGAGTACACAGGCGGCTGTGGTGGTGGCAGAGTACACAGGCGTCCGTGGTGGTGGCAGACGTCCTGGCCGCTGTGTGCAGGATGATGGCGGGCTCCAGGGTGTTGGGGATCCTGGCCGTGCTGTGTGCGCTGTGCTGGGCTCCCTGGCTGAGCACGGAGCCGCTGGAGGAGGGCGAGGTGAGGACGGTCAGCTCCGGCAACTGGACGGCGGTGCTGGCGAGGCAGTGGATGGTGATGATGCGCTCACGGCGCCGGTAAAAATGTGGTTCGCGATGGTGCATGCACGCCATCGCTCGCGGCGCTGCCGCAGTGCATGCCGGAATGACTGCACACCATTGCTGATTATAGATATATATATTCATGTGTATACACATTCATATGTACACACACAGTGTGTGTGTACACACATTTACAGTACATACACACACACACACACATTATTATACATAGAGAGGGAGGGAGACAAAGGGTGTTATTAGTGCTGTTCTGCTGCCCAGGTCACAGTTATCTGTCCAGTACATTTCTCTGTGGTTGGTCGCTCTGTCTGTGGGATTGAAGCAGCTGGTTGAGATTCCACAGATCGGGCAGTGAAAGTTCAATCAGTAGCTATAAATCCTCTGTGCCTCAGACAGAGACCGCAGGGACAAAGACAGAATCCCGACATCAAACTGTGCAGAAACCTTCTGCTAAGGAGGCAAAATATCTCCTCTTACCACCCAGATGAAGGAGCTCAGCCCGCGCAGGAGTTGAAGTCGGCCAGGAAGGAGAGGCATGTGAAGGAGCCCTGCAGCAGCCGACAGTGTAGGAAGTGCACGGCCCCGGGCCCCTGCTCAGCAGGTTGTACAGCAGGGTCAGGGAGCAGGAGGCATCCCGCAGCTGGAGCCGCTGAGGAGTGGAGGAGCTGTCACACTCCTCCTCAAAGAAGCGGCTGCAGGAACACAGCCGGAAGGAAGCTCCCCGCCACCGGAAACACCTCTGCGGCTGCTGTGCAGCTGTCTGGCTGTGCCCGGCCGGCGGCCGCATAAAGACTTAAAGGGGCCGCAGGCGACCTCTTAAAGGTACAGAACGGCCGCAACGGCCCAATTTTCCTTCAGCCCACCGGGAAAACTCCCGGTATGCCCTATGGCCAGTCCGGGCCTGCCTACAGTTCTTTTGCTGTATCTTTCTCACTTGTTTGGCTCTCCTCCCTCGTGTTCTCTTTATATTAGGGGACTTTCACACTTGCGTTATTTTCCTGATATGGAAGATCAGGAAAAAACACGATTCTTATGGTGGGTTTACACACACCAATTTATCTGTTCAATATCTGAACCAATCTCTGGTTGCAGTGAAATCATGGATACATTGCTCCATTTTGTGGCTGTGTACAACATGGAGCAATGTATCCATGATTTCACTGCAACCAGAGATTGGTTCAGATATTGAACAGATAAATTGGTGTGTGTAAACCCACCATTACAGTATTTTGCCCATTCACTTTAATTTTGTCAGGTAGAATCTTGTTGCTTCATGTTTTTTCCTGAAATCATTAAAGAGAATGAGCAAAAAAAATGAATCCTGTAATGGCCACTTTACACGTCCCAACATTGGTCCGATGTTGGATAAAACGGCACGGGAGCGCGCTTTTGCTTGGCAGAATTCGAGATCGCATAGGAGATGTTACACAGCGCCATATCGGCAGGCAACGCAACAGCGATGTCTACGCCCCCTTGTACGGCCGACCCAGGAATGACCATTTAACATGGGAGAGAATAGGGGAAGTTGTACTCCACATCGTTGTTGGGCTGTCACACAGCACGATCCGGCCACAACGTCCATCCAATATCGGGCCGTTTGAGAGCAGGCTCATTTGATCCCCGATATCGTTTTGGCATCGTTCGTGCATCGTATTGGACATTTACACCATCCAACGCACGAACGATATCGAACCACGTGACTTTTTATCGGAGTTGGACGCCGATATCGGGACGTGTAAAGTGGCCATAAGAATCAGGTGTTTTCCTGATCTTCCAAATCAGGAAAAAAACGCAAGTGTGAAAGGCCCCTTAAAAGTAAGACTACTATCTTGATGGCCTGCTCACTAGTGAGGACAGGTCCAGGATTATCCAGGGCCTAGGCACGGGATTGTGCACGGGATGAAAGACCAGTTTAGGAACACTAGGGAGTGCAAAGATCAGACACTGGTGTCTGTAAGGTAGTGAACCCTCTCCTCTCTATTGTCAGGACCATCAGTTATATTTTGTACCTATCCTGTTATGCTGCATGCTGGGCGTTTCCTCGCCCTGGGATGATAGCTGCGTTTTTAATGGCAAAACAGGTTTTGTGATTTTTTCATTACTATTTTGTGTATTTTTTTTTAATTTACACAATTTAACTTTTTTTTTTACTTTTTCTCTTAGTGCCACTGTAAGACATGAATATATATTTTTTATGATCGCTGGTCCCATGAATTGCAGAAACTGTTATGGCCATTTTACACACACCAACTTATCTGTTCAATTTCTGAACAACCTACTGGTTGCAATGAAATCATGGACACATTGCTCCATTTTGTGGCTGTGTACAAATGGAACAATGTGTCCATGATTTCACTGCAACCAGCAAGTTGGTCAGAAGTTGGACAGATAAGTTGGTGTGTGTAAAGTGGCCCTCAGTGTCTCTCTGACACAGCCTGTTAGACCCTGCCTATAGACAGCAATATTAAGTTGTTATTCAACCCCAATTGGTTCCGAAATTGGTCAGCACTGTTGTTGTCATATATAGCTGTCATCTGTAAGATTTAGACATATCAAATATCAAAAAGAATTGAGCAGTAATCCTCAACCCTTACTTCCTCTTGATGTTCAATTTTTCCAAAGACGGGGAAAGTGAAGCCATCACAGGGCTTGTGTGATGTAATACCACTCTGAGAAGGGGTTGTCTGAGTAGTGGAAAAGCCCTTTAAAGGGGAAACCTAATTACCAACTATAGTGGGTGAATAATAATAATAATATTGATATGTCATGAATTTTCGAAGTAATTATCTGCAATTTACATGAATTTCTCACCAGATATCAGAAACAAATCATCTAAACCACACAGGCATAGAAACCAAAGCATAGATGTCCATAAATTTAGTGATGTGTTAAAATGAGAAATGACACAGGGAAAAAGGATTGAACACACTTAGGGTACCGATACGTCGCAATATCGTTCCGATATCGCATACAATTTCACGTGAGCGCGCACGTTATTGGCACTTGTCCAAGATCGCATAGTAGATGTCACACAGGGAGATATCGGCAGGCAATGCAACTACGATGTTGTATGCACTTTTGTGCGCTGGGTCTAAGCAACCGTGAGGAATAATATTGTGGTCAATAGGGGAAGTTGCATTCAACATCGTAGTTGCGCCGTCACACAGCACGATCATGCCACATCGCATGCACATGTATTGAGGGCTTGCAAACTTTTCATATCGTTCCTGATCTATGCATCGCTTGCTGTAAAGGTACGTCACATCATAATTTGCATGCAATTCACTGCAATTTGCTGGTTGCAGTAATCATGGACGCATTTTACTTTGTACACAGAAAATAGACAGTTCATGTTTTCATGCACCGCAAATTGCAAGTATGCTAGCATATGCGCGTGTGACAGTTACAGACACAACGCACGAACGATATCAACTGCAACTACCACACCACGTAACTTTTTGTTGATGTTGCATTGCGATATTGCAACATGTAACGGTACCCTTACTGAAATTTATTTAATGCATTTATTTAATGCTTTTATTTAAAGCCTTTATTGGTGATTAGAGCATAAAGATGCTTTCTGTATGGAGAAACTATTCACATACATTGCTCCGATGTAATTTTGAACCATTCTTCCACAGAAATACTTCACATCCTGAGGCCCTCTTTACACACACCAACTTATCTGTCCAACTTCTGAACAACTTACTGGTTGCAGTGAAATCATGGACACATTGTCCATTTTGTGGCTGTGTACAAATGGAACAATGTGTCCATGATTTCACTGCAACCAGTAAGTTGTTCAGTAGTTGAACAGATAAGTTGGTGTGTGTAAAGTGTCCCTGAAGTTTCTGTTGGCTCCGTCTATGAACTCTGAGCTTTAAGGCCACTTCACACACACAGATATCTGAGTCCAATATCTGAACAGATGTCTGGTTGCAGTGAAATCATGGATACATTGTTCCATTTTGTGCTGTGTACAACATGGAGACAATGTATCCATGATTTCACTGCAACCAGAGATCTGTTCAGAAGTTGGACTCAGATATCTGTGTGTGTGAAGTGGCCTTTACTTTCTTCAATAATGTTCTATTGGATTCAGGTTAGGTGATTTACTGGTCCATTCTAGAAACATTTTTTTTTCTTTCTCTGAAACCAATTGAGCTTGGCTGGGTGTTTGGGATAATTGTTTTGCTGAAATGTCCAATCTTGTTTTATCTTTATCATCCTGGTAGATGGCAGTGGATTTTTATCAAGAATATCTTGGTACATTTATTCATTCACCCTTCCTTCAATTATATGAAATTTGCCAGTGTCATATGCTCAAAAACAGCCCCCATGTCACTTATAAACTTCACAGTTGATATGGTATTTTTGGCGTGTTATGCAGTGCTTTTTGGTCTTCAAACATGGTGTGTAGTATGGTATTACAGAGTTCTATTTTGGTCTCATCTGGCCAGAATACAGTATATTCTCCCTGTATTTCACAAGCTTGTCTAAATATTGTTGAGCAAACTTTCAACATGCTTGAACATGCTTTTTCTACAGCAAAGGAGTCTTACAGTGGTGAAGGTGCATACAGGCCATCAAGGTTGAGTACATAACTTATTGTTCATGTACCTGCTGATTCCAGTTCTCTCTGTAGTTTTCCACAGGTGGTTCATAGTGGTTGGACAACTCTTCTGATAATTATTTTCTTACCTTTATCTGAAAACTTGCATTGGAGAACCTGGTCATAAACAGTTTATGGTGAAATAATTGTTATGAGCATAAATGCTCTCACATATGGGTAATGGAAAAAGGGAAAATCTACTACAGGAAGACACCACACCCACACCCAACTGGTCCTTGTACAGACTGGAAAGACCTTTGCCCACAACTCAAAACACCACCTGACTCCATAAAAGGCTATCTAGGGATTTCTACACAATACACTACCAACAAGGGGATGGGAAGGTGTGCAAAAGATACAAAAACCCAGAATGAGAAAACTAAAGGGGGTCTCAACATGTGTCAATGTCGACACGATCTGATCGCTGACGACATTGACGGCTGTAATCGCTGGTGAGCTGTCACACAGACAGACTTTACCAGCGATCCCAATTTGACCAGTGTGACATCATGGAAACGATTTAAATATCGTTTCCCACGATGTCCTGCTCCCGCTGCCAGCTGCTGGAAGCGGGGCAGCCTGGTCTCCAAGGTTACACTCCGGGTAACTAGGCCAGCGCGCGCTGCCTAGATACCCGACGTGTACCTTTAGTTACTAGCCTCCTCGCTCACCGGTGAGCAAGGAGGCTGGTAATAGGTAACTGGGGTAAACTAGGCAGCGCATGGCCGCCTAGTACATAAGGTACACGACGTGTACCTAGTTACAGCCTTCCTCCGCTCACCTCCCCCGGATGAGCAGAGGGGATGGTACTAGGTACACTGCGGGTAATTAGGCAGCGCGCGCTGCATAGATACGAGTGTACCTAGTTAACCAGCCCCTCGCTCCCCCACCGTGAGCGGAGGAGGCGGTAACCTAAGGTACAACAGTCAGGTATCTAGGCAGCGCGCTGCCTAGTACCCGCATGTTACCTTGGAGACCAGCTCCCAGCGCTTGTGACAGGCGCGGGAGCTGGAATATCGCTCGCTCCCCGGGTCACACAGCACCGATGCTGGTGCCACCGGGCGACAACGCCAGGTTCAGAGCCTGGTTCTGAAACGGCGATCATCAACAGCGATTGTATCGCTGGTTGATGCAGTATGTCACAACGGTCAATATCGTGCAACGTCACTGCAGTCGATATCGTCAGGCGATATTGAGCGTGTGACACCCCTTAAGACAAGTTTAGATAAGGTAGAGAGGGAAAGATAAAGAGAGTTACAAATAAGTGGATCAAGAAAAAAAGCTCCCCAAAAAAGGTGAAAGGAAGCAAAAAGAACTAACTGCAGAAATTAAACCAGTGCTTACCCAAAAAAAGAAAAACCTTAGCTTAAGGGGCTGGAACTTCTAAACACAAGTCCACCTAGAAGTACAGCTTGCAGTGAAATGTGAACATATAAAACGCAACCTAGAAAGTGTTAGAGCAAGCCAAAATGGGAAAACGAGAAACACCTGAAGAGGAGCAAACAATGAAGGGAGAATAAAGGCAACTGGAACCAGCATTTTGACAGGAAAGAAAAAGCAGTAGCCCAGCAGACAGAGGAACTGACAAAGCATCAATAAGTTACCACATCAGATCCCCAAACCAAGTCATGACAATGATGTCCTGTCCACTTCCTGATTATCGCTCAACAGTTTTCACATCAGTAGTTTAGAAGTTGTTCTGTAAAAAATAACATCAGTATGTTTTGCAAAAATAAACTGGCTAAACTATAGAGACAGATTACTGGTTTAACCCATTATGAGATGTTTCTTGTGTGACAACTTGGTAATGAGACACCTTTTTTAGACCATCAGTTGAACCAGCTGATATTATTTTTCACTAAGTGGCAGGATTTCTTTCTAATGACTGATAGATTTCAGCTGGTGTCCTGAGTTTTCTTGGCTTTTTCCACCGCTCTTTCTTCATGTGTTTAATACTTTTCCCTTAAGTCATTTCTCATTATTACACATAACTAAATTTATGGACACTAATGGTTTGATTCCTTTGCCTCTGTTGATTGGATGCATTGTTATTGACATCTATTATTATTATTATTATTATTAATAATAGGTATTTATATAGCGCCATTAGGATACATGGCGCTTTACAATTTGGAGGGTAGACAGAAACAGGTGGTCGAGGACGACCATAAACGACCACAAACGATGACATATCACAATTAGTCATACGGGTACAGCAGGGTCGGGGATCCTGTCCGCGAGGGCTCACAGTCTAAAGGGGGTGGGGAGGGAGACAGTAGGAGGGGGAGGTGAGATGGTGCAGTGGGTCTCAGTGTGTGTTATAGGCTTGTAGGAAGAGGTGGGTCTTCAGGTTTTTTTTGAAGGTTCCCAGGGTCGGGGAGTGTCTGATGTGATGGGGGAGGGAGTTCCAGAGTCTGCCAGAAGCACGAGAGAAGTCTTGTGTGCGGTTGTGGGAGGTGGAGATGCGGGGGGTTGAGAGGAGGAGTTCTTGGGAGGAGCACAGATTGCGCGAAGGGAGGTAGCGGGAGACCAGGTTGGAGATGTAGGGAGGGGACAGGTTGTGTATGGCCTTGTATGTCAAGGTTAGGGTTTTGAAGTGGGATCACTGGGGGATGGGGAGCCAGTGGAGGGCTTTGCGGAGAGGGGAGGCGGGGGAGTAGCGGGAAGATAGGTTGATGAGACGGGTAGCAGAGTTGAGGATGGTGTGGAGAGGTGCAAGAGAGGAGGCAGGGAGGCCGGTGAATAGGAGGTTGCAGTAGTCCAGGCGGGAGATAATGAGGGCATGGACAAGTGTCTTAGCTGTGTTGTGGTCAAGGAAGGAGCGGATGCGGGCAATGTTTTTTAGTTGGAGTCGGCAGGCGGTGGCGAGGGCTTGGATATGGGGCTTGAAGGAGAGGGAGGAGTCGAGGGTTACCCCGAGACATTTGGCATGGGGGACGGGTGAGAGGGTGCAGTCATTGACGGTGATGGATAGGTCAGGAAGGGGGGGAGGGTTGTGAGGGGGAAAGACGATGAATTCTGTCTTGTCCATGTTGAGTTTGAGGAAGCGGGTGGAAAAGAAGGATGCAATGGCGGATAGGCAGTGAGGAATTTTGGATAGAAGAGAGGAGATGTCGGGGCCAGACAGGTAGAGCTGAGTGTCGTCGGCGTAGAAGTGGTATTGGAGGCCATGTGACTCGATGAGGTTGCCTAGGCCGAGGGTGTAAATAGAGAAGAGTAGTGGTCCCAGGACCGAGCCTTGGGGGACACCTACGGAAAGGGGGTGGGGCGAGGAGGTGGTGTGGGAGTGGGTGACGCTGAAGGTCCTGCCTGTCAGGTAGGAGGAGATCCAGGAGAGGGCAAGGTCAGTAATTCCAAGAGATTCAAGGATTTAGAGTAAGAGGGAGTGGTCAACAGTATCAAAGGCGGCAGAGAGGTCGAGAAGGATGAGGACGAATTAGTGTCGTTTGCTCTTGGCGATCAGAAGGTCATTAGTGACTTTGGTTAGGGCTGTTTCGGTGCAGTGGTGCGGTCGGAAGCAGGATTGAAGGTGATCAAAGAGAGCATAGGTAGAGAGATGGGAGGACAGTTCGGAGTGGACGTGCTGTTCAAGAAGTTTTGAGGCAAATTTTTACTTTGAAAATTGGTGACATGTTCAATGCTTTTTTTACTCGCTGTATGTTGAGTACATTTTGTTCCTATTTTATTATTGGGAAACCTACTGAATACTCTACTGTATATCAAATATACCTTTTGTGTAATATACTCTTTTAGTGCAAGTTTTGAACTTTTTTTGGAAATAATACCTTATTTTGTTTATTTTACAATGATAACGGAAAACATTTGCCTTTTTAACACGAGCATTAATTTGTGTCTACAAGCATCTTCATTTTTTTAGGGACAAAAAAAATATTGTATTACTTTTACTTATGTATGGCCACTGAGGGAAAACTGCTTCCAGAGCAGAAGTCAGTCTGTGGTTGTGCACAGTTTATGAGCATTTGCTTGACCTATGGATATTATGAAACCTCCAAGGGACCAAGAAATCTGCTTTCAAATGGAGATGGGAAGGCTGCCAGTCATTTTTGAGGGGGTTAGATAAGAAGAATGTCAAAAATGCAGAGCTTTCAACTTCTACATTAATGACTGCTAGCAAATATGACACAAGAGATGAGTCTTTTTTGTATGATTGCGGTTATACAATAAACAGCATTAAGTCAATAATGTGATTGCCGTTGATTGAATGGGTCAGTTGGAAAATTATTACCCACTTTACAACCCATTAACATCCAAGCACACATTACAAGGCCAGGCCTGCCACTTTAGAAAGTTGCTTACATCAATGTAATATAGAGACATTTAACATCTTATTGTAGGACAAGTATTTCTTATAACTGTCTCTGACATGCGTTGTAAATGTTTTCTGTCTCTAGTCTGTCTTGTGTTCATGGTCTTATGGTGGTCATTTCCTATCTAATTGTCAGAATTTACTCTCTTGTTGCACTTAAGCAGCCACATTTCTGGCTGACTTCTTGCTTTTATTGTGTATTCCATAAAGTGAAATATCTATATTACAGTTACATTAACCATTGTCCATACTGCTACATTTTTTTAGGTTTGTCTTCATCATCGGCACCTCAGTGGCTCTAGCTTTTAGCTCCATGTTGAAGAGAGGATATCATCGTTCACAGCTTGTGCGTAAACTGGCATGGAGAACATGTGTCCTCATAGCTATAGGAGTTTTCTTCCTTAACTATGGCCCAGCTGATGGTCCATGTGAGTAATAACCCTCAATGAGTAATAGCGTCAAAATAAATATGCAACTTGTAATAAATAATGTACAACTCTGTTCCTCTGTTTTAACTTTTTCCTCTCTTGATTAAGGTTGAGTGGACCAGTGGGTTGTTGGATTCAGATGAACTTTTTATAATGTTCTGTTCTGGACCCAACTTGACCCGAACCTCATTGGAAGTCATTGATTGGCTCTGTGCCCACATACAGCCAGCTATTAGTTGGGGGGAGGGTGGTCGTCATTTATTTTTGTACATATACATCTAATACCACTGATTTTACCCCCAGTACAATCACTGCAAGTGGCTTACACTGGGCCGAGCACTAAAGGTTCCGTCACATGGCACGATCTTGCCCGCAACATCACTGAAAAATCCTGGGTTCAGCGATGTTGCGGCGACATCACAACAGCACAATTGCTGGTTGCGAGTTGCCAGGTTTACCAACATGTTGAAAAACCTGGCGATCTTGCACAAGTGATTTGGCTGGATCGTGCCTTGTGACACCGCAATAGCGATGTTGTCGGCGATTTTGCCTATTGACAACATTGCTGCGTATTGCTCGCTGGGTTGTCTCAACCCAGCGAGTCGATCGCTGCTGCAACATCGCGGCGGCGACGCTGGCAACATCGCTGCGTGTGACAACTAGGCAGCGATGTCGGAAGCGAGCACGCACCCGCAGATTCCTTTGACATCGCTGCAATGTTGCCCCGTGTAATGGTACCTTTAGTGTTCCCAAGCACAGCTATGCTTGCTCCATTGGTTTGTATATGTACAGCATCCAAACGCTGTATAAACACTGAAAATCGTTAAAAAGTCTGTGTTTGGAATGAACAACAAACCTAACAGTTCATTTCGAACCCCCTACTTTTGATATTGTCTACTGTTAAGAAAACACAAATTCTCTTCCACAGTGTGATTTATTCTTTGGATGATATAGATATATATGTATTGGTGTACTCTACTGTAGTTACTGTATATTCGGGGCTCAGCAAACAATCTATTGATATTTTTTTCCACTTATAATATTAATATTATCTCAATACACAATTTTCTTAAGCTTAGGATAAAAATAAGGTACTAAAATGGCATGTGCGGAGAACTACAGTTACCTGACAGATGTAGATTCAGGAAATGTTTTGACATCTGTATCAAGAGGAATATTGGTCACAGTTTTAACATCCATTGTTGTTACACAAAAAAGTGTGGAAGTGTTCTAATTGCTTTATAAGAGTGCAGTCATGCTGGAATAGAAAACGGTCTTTTGCAAACCATTGTGGATAAAATGAAAGGGTAAAATTGCCTAAATGTTCTTTGTATGGTGTAGCATTAGAGGGAATCTGTCACCTGGTTTTTGCTATGTGATCTGAAAGCCCCTGGAGGACTAGCTCCTGCGACCCCCTCCAGGACTGTCCAACAGCAGAGTTTTGTGAGCAACATCGACCTCCATCCCAAGCAGCGATGACAAAGCTGCTATACAGTTATCACTCAAATTAAAGTGGGCTTCCCTAACAAAAGTCATGTTGCTGGGTCACTGACCCATCCCTTAGTTGCCATTTTGACCAAAAAAGACTTTATAAAGTTGTTTTTCAGTTCTTCTAAGGACAAACTAGCTGGCATGCATGCAGCTTTTGGGCTACAACTCAAATCCCTTAATGGAGTCTGCCCTTAAAGGGAACCTGTCAGGTGGTTTATGCCCCACCAGCTATCACTGTCTGTAGCTGCAGCTTTAAAATACCAGTCTAATCATCCCTGTCTGAGCATAGTGTAATGTGAAAGGTGAAAAAAATGCATTTATACACTTACATTTCATTCTACACAGTGGAGGAGGAAGACTGTCTGGCAGGATAATAGTTAACTCACTATTAACTTCCATGGCTGAAGGACCTGTGTGACATAACGATCATGTGACTATAGTGGGCGGAGCTAATTGAGCAAAGTTATTATGTTCTATGGGGACTTAGCTCCGCTTATTGTAGTCACATGGTTATGACATCACATCAGGTCTCCCAACATGTTCTAGCACAAGGCTGAAATGTTAACTATTAACCTGCCAAACAGTCTCCGTCCTCCATGCTGGAGACTGACTGCCTCATTACATAAGGAAATGTAAGTGTATAAATGCTTTTTTTCACCTTTTACATTACACTATGAGCTCAGACAGGGATCATTAGACTGGTATTATAAAGCTGCAGCTACAGACAGTGATAACTGGAGGGGCACAAACAGTCTGACAGGTTCCCTTTAATGGGCTTATCACCATTTTAATATAATCTGCTGATCCTTATATGACTTTCCATATATATATAAATATATATATATATTACTGTATGTGCCACTAGTACTAGTGTCATTGGCACGCAATCAACAAAGTTTAAAACTGTAGGGCCAGTACGTAGTGGTGACACTGTATTGTGACATCAAGCTTGGTGTCCATACAATGTGTTTCATCACTAGACAATAGACATGGTGCCACAATCACAGCCCCACACTGACAGGATAATTTAGGACGTAGTGATCCATCATTGTTGCGAGGCACAGAACATGTGAAGAACATAAGGTAACAGTGAGTGGGTGTTTATTTGGACATGACGCATACAACATTGACATTATGGGGACTATAGTTATGTCTCCAATCACCAGAGAGCTATGGGGTGGTATATGTAGGGGTGGTGGGGCATTTTAACATTATTTGTGATGTGGACCATGACATCACAGACAATATGCACATGATGCCTTGATGCTTGGTACACACCTATGTGTTTTGTTTGTAAAGTGTGAGCAATAATGGTGTGGGTCTGGCATGCTACTCACATTACTGTGGGATAGGCAGTGAAGCATGTATCTGCAGGGCCAGTACATGAACAGTCATCATGCATGAGCATCATGACTTCTGCCACACTATCTGACAGGCTTCACTTCCATTTGGACAATATCATGAACATTGTGTTGTGAGTAAACAGGTGTGTATGTGCCGTCACATAATACTCACCACGCAGTGTCTGGATGCGGGCGCAGATGGCGGCAATGCAGTCCCTAGCCTTGTATTTCATGTTGGCCACCTTCTTAATAATCTGCTTGGCCAACCGCTCCACTCCCAGGGCCCTCTGCACTTTGCGCACGATGCACATCTTATGCAGGCGTGGGTGCTGATGCGAGAAGTCGCACGAGTAGTCCAGCCTGTCCAGATAATCAAAAAGTATGAGGAGCTCTGGTTCTCCCCATGTTGCAGAGCGCTGTGCGCCAGCCATCTTTATGCAGAGGCCTGGAAAGTACATAGAAGGTAGGGCCTGACGTCCAACGACGTAATGGCGTCACGGTGCCCGGTATGTACGCAGAGGGAACTTGTACATCCGCAAAGGAGTCGCCTGCACATAGTGGGTGGCCACACTAAGCGCAGAGTCGTCACATACAGTTCAACACCCAACGCTGATGCGTCGAGCATGGCAGACATATGTGACTATTATAATAAGGGGTTTGACATGACTCAACATTTTTATATATGTGCCACATGTAGGATGGAAGATTGCAGCTAGCATCAATGACGATTTCACATGCTGGCTTTGCACTATTTGCCAGAGCAAACATTGTGCGCTGCCACGCTATGCTTTTCGCCTCGCCAATACATGCCTAGGTAATCCACCATACTCCCAAAATATTTTTTAACTACATAAATAGTAAGAAACTAAAAAATGATGGTGTTGGCCCCTTTAAAAATAGTCTGGGTGAAATGGTGGATGAGGATGAGGAAAAAGCAAATATGCTAAATGACTTTTTTTCAACAGTATTTACACAAGAAAATCCCATGACAGACAATATGATCAGTGATAACAAAAATTCTCAATTAAACGTCACCTGCTTAACCCAAGAGGAAGTACGGCATCGTCTAAAAATCACTAAAATTGACAAATCCCCGGGCCCAGATGGGATACACCCCAGAGTGCTGCAGGAATTAAGTACTGTCATAGATAGACCATTATTTTTAATATTTAAAGATTCCATAATAACAGGGTCTGTACCACAGGACTGGCGTATAGCAAATGTGGTGCCAATATTCAAAAAGGGGACAAAAACTGAACTTGGAAATTATAGGCCAGTAAGCTTAACCTCTACTGTGGGTAAAATCCTAGAGGGTTTTCTAAGAGATGCTATACTGGAGTATCTGAAGAAAAATAACCTCATGACCCATTATCAACATGGTTTTTACGAGGGACCGTTCCTGTCAAACTAATCTAATAAGCTTCTATGAAGAAGTAAGTTCTGGACTGGACCAAGGAAATGCAGTGGATGTGGTGTATATGGACTTTTCAAAAGCTTTTGATACGGTGCCACACAAAAGGTTGATACATAAAATGAGGGCAATGGGGATAGGGGAAAATATGTGTAAGTGGGTTAAGAACTGGCTTAGTGATAGGAAACAAAGGGTGGTTATTAATGGAACACACTCAGAATGGGTCACAGTTAACAGTGGGGTACCACAGGGGTCCGTGTTGGGCCCGCTTCTATTTAATATATTTATTAATGACCTTGTAGGGGGCATACAGAGTAGAATCTCAATATTTGCGGATGACACTAAACTCTGCAGGGTAATCAATACAGAGGAGGACAATTTTATATTACAGGAGGATTTATGTAAACTAGAAGCTTGGGCTGCTAAATGGCAAATGCGCTTTAATGGGGATAAATGTAAAGTCATGCACTTGGGCAGAGGAAACAAAAGGTATAATTATGTGCTTAATTGTAAAACACTGGGCAAAACTGTCACTGAAAAAGACCTGGGTGTATGGGTAGATGACAAACTCACATTTAGTGGCCAGTGTCAGGCAGCTGCTGCAAAGGCAAATAAAATAATGGGATGTATTAAAAGAGGCATAGATGCTCATGAGGAGAACATAATTTTACCTCTATACAAGTCACTAGTGCGACCACACTTAGAATACTGTGTACAATTCTGGTCTCCGGTGTATAAGAAAGACATAGCTGAACTAGAGCGGGTCCAGAGAAGAGCGACAAAAGTTATTAGAGGACTAAGGGGTCTGCAATACCAAGACAGGTTATTAAACTTGGGGTTATTTAGCTTGGAAAAACGAAGGCTTAGGGGTGATCTTATAATAATGTATAAATATATGAGGGGGCAGTACAGAGACCTTTCTAATGATCTCTTTACTCTTAGGCCTGAGACTGGGACAGGGGGGCATCCTCTACGTCTGGAGGGAAGAAGGTTTAATCATAATCACAGACGCGGATTCTTTACTGTAAGAGCAGTGAGACTATGGAACTCTCTGCCACATGATGTTGTAATGCGTGAGTCACTACTAACATTTAAGAAGGGCCTGGATGCCTTTCTTGAAAACTATAATATTACCAGTTATATATACTAGATTCTTTGATAGGGCGTTGATCCAGGGAATTAGTCTGATTGCCGTATCTGGAGTCACATGGGTTTTTTTTTGCCTTCCTCTGGATCAACATGTTAGGCTATGGGTTGAACTAGATGGACTTAAAGTCTTCCTTCAACCTTAAAAAACTATGTTACTATGTTACTATGTTACCAAGACGGTTTTCTCAAAGTTTATCCTTGTATACATGAATTTTCTAGACATCACAAGAAGAAGGAAATGAATGTAGTGGTGTAGGCACAGATAATCTGTCACGGGTGGCACGGATGACAGGGTGGAGGCCACGCGCAGACGATCCCAGCGTTTGGCCCACCAGCCATAATGGTGGAGGATGGTCCGTCTCTTTCAGGGGGCATTCACCTTCTGTGTAGATGGAGAGAAGGTGTGATGAGATCTCTCTATTATAGGGAGACGGCTGTGGAGGTCTTGTGCTCGGTCTGGTTTTATCCACCAATGTTGTAGGTCACTAGGACCCAGCAGATTCCTTCCACCTTTATAAGGAGGTTCATTACCTTTCCTCAGTGCAGGTGATATTTCCTTGTGGACTCTTTATCCTGGCTCCAGCAGAAGCTGAGGTTGTGAGCTTGCTGTGGTCTGCTGAAAGATAAGTGTTTCCTTTCCCAAATGTCTGTCTTCCCTGGTGTTTGTCTTTAGTTAATAGTGGAGGGGTCTAGTGCACCTCTCCATCTGATCCTTAGATAAGGTAGTGCTAGGATCAGAGAGGGACGAGGTTCGTGGTCGGCGACAGTTGCGGAGACTGTATAGGGACGTAAGGGCAGACAGGGTCAGCCCTAGTAAGTCTAGGGGTCACCGTCTCCTTCTTGTGCCCTTAGCAGTAGGGACCCCTTATTCCCCCCCCCCCGTCGTTATCCTACGCTGGGTGTCTTCCCCACTCCCAGCGTGACATAATCAAAGATGGTGCCTTTACAAGGGCATCCAATCGCCAGACAATACTAGGCACCATTCGGTGTAGATGGGGCGCGGAAAACACAACCCACAGGCACACCTACGGCCTTGATTTCGCAATGAGTGAAATCGCCAACAACATCCTTATTGCGTCGTCACACTACACGATCATGCCACATCGCTTATGCAGCATCACCTGATTTAATTGTCTGCACATAAATAAGGCGATGTCACTCCAGCGATAAATTGCAGTTGCATCGCCCTGTTACATGACACGATGCACTCACGATATCGATTGCAATTGACCACACCACGTGACTTTGGTGCAATATTGCAGGTGATATTAAGTAGTGTAACGGTACCTTAAGAATCTACTTCACCAACTGGTAAATCGTTTTGACATATATTAATATAATTTATAGCAAAAACAGTGAATAATTTGGTTAGTCATATTGGACTGCTATTACTTTGAACACTACTGTAGATACTGAATATGCAATGTTGTATTCTTTAAGTGGTGAACCAAAAATTAGTAGATTTGTAACCAAACAAATTTTTTGCTTGTGTCGCATTTTTCCCTTACCTGTGACACTTTTTATTTTTGGGTTGTAGGGCTGTTTGCACACTTAGCTGCCATTTTTGGGTAAATGTGATGTTAAGATCAACTTTAATTGCAGCTTATTGCAAAATTTTGCCGGATCCCCCCCAAAAAATGTAATTCTGACAGTTACATTTTTTTTGCTCATGACTATGTTTATGTAATACTATTGTATAGGTTTTGAGGAGTCTGATCGCTTAAGGGCAATGAAGAGCAGAGACGGGTTCTTGGGTGCAAAGTATTTATATACACACAGCAAAACAAGGTGAACTTAGTACACAGCAGAAGCACACAACATAACACAACCCCAGTATATATATATCGTCGAGCACAGTCCTATGGAAGCAGTCCGAAAAACCAATAGTCCAAAGCATGTAAATCCGGATGCATGTAGTCCATAGCACAAGTCCTTGTACTGGAATGACCGGTAAGATATAGTCTGTGGCAAAAGGTCCCCACACCCGGATGACCGGGTAACAAGTTCAACACACAGTTCCAAGGAGGTAATGAAACACAAGTTCCAAAAAGCACACAGTACATAAGGTAATGACCGGGAGGTTGCTTACAAACTTGAACATCCGAGCCTGAAGATAAAGCAGCGGAACCAGAAGCACGATGCAAGAAGCTGTAGGGTGAACCGAGATCTCACAGAGCTCCAGGGAAGTAAGTGGACCAAGGAAAACAGCTGAGCAGGAGCAAACCAGGAACCAGTATACTCAAGCAATGAATGCTCACCTGAGCCAGGTCTTTATGTAAACGAGACAGGAAGAAGGGCAAACAAAACAATGATCTCCATGCAGACTGAGGGCAAAATGGTCAAACGGCAGGCCGGAAAACCTGGAATACTGACATCACTCCCCCCCTGCAAACGGCCTCAGGACGATCCCGGACCAGGCTTGTCCGGATACCTCCGATGGAACTGTGCAACTTTCTGGGGAGCGGAGATGTTACCTACCGGTTCCCAAGAATCGTCCTCGGGAGAGTAGCCCTGCCAACGAACAAGATACTGAAGCCGATGCCTATGGAGCCGAGAGTCGATGATGTCCTGAACCACAAACTGTTCGTGCCCATCAACCACCACCGGTGGGGGGGGAAGGCACAACGCGTCCCTGAAACGTATTATGGAAAACCGGTTTCAATAAAGATACATGAAAAACAGGATGTACCTTCAGAGTCCGCGGTAACTTCAGCCGACAGGCCACAAAGCTCACAATCCCGGTAATCTTGAACGGGCCAATGAATTTCTGTCTTAATTTTCGTGAAGGAACACCCAATTTCAGATTCTTCGTGAATAACCACACCGAATCCCCTACCTTATACACGGGTGCGGGTCTTCGGTAGACATCCGCTGACTTCTTGTAACGCTCCTGAGCCGAGGCCAGAGACTCCTTTAGCACTTCTAGATTCTGCTGTAGAACCATCACTCTGTCCCCAACCGCTGGGACCGACGTAGCAACTGGCGACCTAGGTAAAATAGTTGGATGATAACCCAGGTTGGCGAAAAAGGGTGTTACCTTAGTGGAACTGCTCTGCGTATTGTTGTATGAGAACTCTGCCAGGGGAAGCAGCTTGTACCAATCATCTTGGAGATGGCTGACATAACATCGCAGGTACTGCTCCAGGGTCTGATTAGTCCGTTCCATCTGTCCATTTGTCTGAGGATGGTAGGCAGAAGATAAACGTATGTCAATATGCAATGCAGAACAAAACCCCTTCCAGAACTTGGAGGTGAATTGCACCCCCCGGTCAGAGATGATCTCATCCGGTACCCCATGTAACCGAAACACGTTCTGGACTACTAGATCTACTGTCTCTGCGGCGGAGGGGAGGCCGGTACATGGTATGAATTGAGCCGCTATAGTCAATCGGTCCACTACCACCAAAATAGTATTGTGGCCCCCTGAGTCAGGCAACTCCACAATGAAGTCCATCGAGATAGACCCCCAAGGGCGAGATGGTACGGGTAGCGGTTGAAGCAGTCCCATAGGAGCAACACGAGGCACTTTGCACCGGGCACAAACCACACATGAGTGTACATAGTCTCTCACATCCTTTAAGCAGGTGGGCCACCAGAAAAAACGGCTTAAGAATTCCTGCGTCTTCTGTACCCCCCTATGACCTGCCAACACAGAATCATGGACCAATTTGAGGACCCGAAGTCTTACAGCCTCCGGGACATAGATACGCCGCTCCATCAGCCACAAACCATTCTTAAGGACCAGATTTACGTCAGTGGGTGGAGCAGCAAGGAATACGTCACCGTCATAAGCCAGCTTGAGGTCCTTCCACAGGTCCCGGTCCTGGAGTACTCCAACGAAATTGGCATCCGATAAGACGGTCTTGGATGGGGTTCCTGGCACGGAGTCCACAGCGTGGATTCGGGACAAGGCATCAGCTTTCCCATTACGTGACCCTGGACGGTACGAGACAATGAAATTAAACTGGTTAAGGAACAGACTCCACCAGGCTTGCCGTGGAGACAGGCACCTAGCAGATTTAAGGAATTCCAGGTTACGATGGTCTGTGAGAACTACCACTTGTTGTGATGCTCCCTGCAAATGATGTCTCCATTCCTTAAACGCGGAAATAATGGCTAACAGTTCTTTATCTGCAATATCATAGTTCCTTTCTGCAGGGGACAACCGACGAGAAAAGAAAGCACACGGGTGTAGGAGTTCCTTGTCCCCAGTCCTTTGCGAAAGGATAGCCCCTAGTGCGTTATCGGAAGCATCGACTTCCACAATGAAAGGGAGTGCGGGATCCGGGTGTGTCAGTATGGGCGCCGAGGTGAAACAAACCTTGAGACGATCAAAAGCCCCCTGGGCCTGCGTGGACCATACAAACTTCTGCCCCTTCTTGGTGAGAAAGGTGATAGGACGCACAATCTCCGAGAAGTTGCGAATGAAGCGTCTGTAAAAATTTGCGAAACCGACAAAGCGTTGTACCTCCTTGATGTTTCCTAGTACCGGCCAGTCTAGAATCGCCTGGATCTTGCTGGACTCCATGTTTAATCCCTGAGGAGAGATAACATACCCTAAGAAGTGGATCTGTGAGCGATGGAATTCACATTTCTCCAGCTTGATGTATAGGTGGTTATCTCTCAGACGGGTAAGTACAGCCTTTACATGCTCCTGGTGTTCCTGTAGAGAATCAGAGAAAATTAAGATATCGTCCAGGTATATCACCATAAACTGATCCAACAAATCCCTAAATATGTCATTGACCAAGTGTTGAAAAGCAGCGGGAGCGTTACAGAGCCCGAAAGGCATCACAAGGTATTCAAAATGGCCATAGCGACATCTGAACGCCGTCTTCCACTAGTCTCCGGGACGTATACGGAGCAGGTTGTATGCCCCCCGGAGATCTAATTTGGTGAAGATCTTGGCCTGCCGTACTCTCTCAAACAGTTCGGGAATCAACGGTAGCGGATACCGGTTCCGGACGGTTATTTTGTTAAGCTCCCGGTAATCGATACACGGTCTCAGAGTCCCATCTTTCTTTTTCACGAAAAAGAAGGGAGCCCCTGCGGTTGAGGATGAAGGTTGAATAAACCCCTTGGCTAAGCTTTCGTCGATATAGTCTTTCAATGATTGTAACTCTGGAGCCGCTAACGGGTAGACAGGACCAAACGGAATCTCGGCCCCTGGAAGTAAGTATATGGGATAATCGTATGGTCTATGCGGGGGAAGCTGGTCTGCTTTTTTCTTGTCGCATATATCTGTAAACTCCTTATAGACTGGGGGGAGAAAAGGTACCTGTATAGTGTCCTCCTCATCGTACATTACCGGTACTGCTGGACTGATGGTCGGGCCGGCCTGGGGATGGAAAGATACTTCCTTTGTCTCCCAATTGATGATTGGATTTTCAGACCGCAGCCAAGGGAGTCCTAAAATGACTGGAAAGTGAGGAGAAGAAATCAACATAAAAGGCAGTGTCACCTGATGACCTGGTTTCATTACACAGTTGAGGGGTACTGTCTCCTGATCTACAGGTCCCGAAACTAATGGAGAACCGTCCACCGTTTCCATGGTTATCGGTGAGACTCGTTGTTGTGTCTTGATACCGTGTCTCCTGGCAAAAAAAGAGTCCATGAAGTTACCTCCCGCCCCGGAGTCTATCATGGCAGATGTCGGAATTAACTGTCCCTCCCACTGGATCTGAATTGGAAGAGAGCAATGGGTAGAATTGTCCTTAGGTGAAGCTGACATTAGTACAGAAGGAAAAACCGCATCCAGGTGTATACTTGAGTCAGAGATGTCGGATTCTGCGTCCGTGTTATCACACTCGGTTACGGCTGCCAGAACCTTATTTGGACGTTCAGGGCATTTTGGGCAGTTAATAAAAAAATGATCAGATTGACCACAATAAAAGCATAAACGCTCACGGAGGCGGTAGTCGCGACGTTTGTTGCTTTCCCGTCATTGTAATGAGTCCACTTGCATGGGAATGTCTTCGGCCTCCCGTGAACTCCTAGTAGCGGGCTCCCTAGGAGGGAAAGCAGAATTAGTTATCCGGTTTACAGCTGCCCATTTTTCCTGTCTACGTTCCGTCAATCGGGTATCAATGCGTACGCAGTGTTGCAGAAACAGTTCAAAGTCCTGGGGAGACTCGGCCCGAGCTAACTCGTCCTTAATGGAACCGGACAGTCCCTTTTTGAACACTGATAACAGCGCGTTATGTCCCCAATCGACATCCACCACTAACCTTTTAAATTCAGTACCATATTCAATGACAGACCGCTTTCCTTGACGTAGGGAAAGCAGAGCCGTTTCTGCGGTGGTACGGCGATTAGGGTCATCAAACATTTGCGCCATTGCTGTTACGAAATTATCTAGGTTATTCAAACGGATGTCATGACTTTCAATCATGGAATTGACCCAAGCCAGTGCACGTGATGTTAACAACATGACTATACATAATACTTTTGACCGATCTGACCGGAAATAGTTAGCATGTACATAAAAAAACAGCATATATTGATTAATAAACCCATGGAACTGAGTACGGTCACCACTGAACCGAAACGGGGGCAATTTAGGCATACTGGTGGCTGGTGTGGGTATTTTCCCCAGGTCCTCCACTCTGGTTTGCACATCTCGGAGAGCCTGACCCACAGCCTGGTGATCATGGCCTAGCTGTCTCTCCATGTCCAGGACCTTATTTTGCACCGCCTCCATCTCCTGCTGCAAGGAGTTAACCATGGAGAAAAGCTTCTCCACCCGTGTCTCCGTCATTGCCCTAAGCAGACTCCTCTTTTTGGCTTGAGTATAATGTAATACTATTGTATAGGTCTTGAGGAGTCTGATCGCTTAAGGGCAATGAAGAGCAGAGACGGGTTCTTGGGTGCAAAGTATTTATATACACACAGCAAAACAAGGTGAACTTAGTACACAGCAAAAGCACACAACATAACACAACCCCAGTATATATATATCGTCGAGCACAGTCCTATGGAAGCAGTCCGAAAAACCAATAGTCCAAAGCATGTAAATCTGGATGCATGTAGTCCATAGCACAAGTCCTTGTACTGGAACGACCGGTAAGATATAGTCCGTGGCAAAAGGTCCCCACACCCGGATGACCGGGTAACAAGTTCAACACACAGTTCCAAGGAGGTAATGAAACACAAGTTCCAAAAAGCACACAGTACATAAGGTAATGACCGGGAGGTTGCTTACAAACTTGAACGTCCGAGCCTGAAGATAAAGCAGCGGAACCAGAAGCACGATGCAAGAAGCTGTAGGGTGAACCGAGATCTCACAGAGCTCCAGGGAAGTAAGTGGACCAAGGGAAACAGCTGAGCAGGAGCAAACCAGGAACCAGTATACTCAAGCAATTAATGCTCACCTGAGCCAGGTCTTTATGTAAACGAGACAGGAAGAAGGGCAAACAAAACAATGATCTCCATGCAGACTGAGGGCAAAATGGTCAAACGGCAGGCCGGAAAACCTGGAATACTGACATCACTCCCCCCTGCAAACGGCCTCAGGACGATCCCGGACCAGGCTTGTCCGGATACCTCCGATGGAACTGTGCCACTTTCTGGGGAGCGGAGATGTTACCTACCGGTTCCCAAGAATCGTCCTCGGGAGAGTAGCCCTGCCAACGAGCAAGATACTGAAGTCGATGCCTATGGAGCCGAGAGTCGATGATGTCCTGAACCACAAACTGTTCGTGCCCATCAACCACCACCGGTGGGGGGGAAGGCACAACGCGTCCCTGAAACGTATTATGGAAAACCGGTTTCAATAAAGATACATGGAAAACAGGATGTACCTTCAGAGTCCGCGGTAACTTTAGCCGACAGGCCACAGAGCTCACAATCCCGGTAATCTTGAACGGGCCAATGAATTTCTGTCCTAATTTTCGTGAAGGAACACCCAATTTCAGATTCTTCGTGAAGAACCACACCGAATCCCCTACCTTATACACGGGTGCGGGTCTTCGGTAGACATCCGCTGACTTCTTGTAACGCTCCTGAGCCGAGGCCAGAGACTCCTTTAGCACTTCTAGATTCTGCTGTAGAACCATCACTCTGTCCCCAACCGCTGGGACCGACGTAGCAACTGGCGACCTAGGTAAAATAGTTGGATGATAACCCAGGTTGGCGAAAAAGGGTGTTACCTTAGTGGAACTGCTCTGCGTATTGTTGTATGAGAACTCTGCCAGGGGAAGCAGCTTGTACCAATCATCTTGGAGATGGCTGACATAACATCGCAGGTACTGCTCCAGGGTCTGATTAGTCCGTTCCGTCTGTCCATTTGTCTGAGGATGGTAGGCAGAAGATAAACGTATGTCAATATGCAATGCAGAACAAAACCCCTTCCAGAACTTGGAGGTGAATTGCACCCCCCGGTCAGAGATGATCTCATCCGGTACCCCATGTAACCGAAACACGTTCTGGACTACTAGATCTACTGTCTCTGCGGCGGAGGGGAGGCCGGTACATGGTATGAAATGAGCCGCTATAGTCAATCGGTCCACTACCACCAAAATAGTATTGTGGCCCCCTGAGTCAGGCAACTCCACAATGAAGTCCATCGAGATAGACCCCCAAGGGCGAGATGGTACGGGTAGCGGTTGAAGCAGTCCCATAGGAGCAACACGAGGCACTTTGCACCGGGCACAAACCACACATGAGTGTACATAGTCTCTCACATCCTTTAAGCAGGTGGGCCACCAGAAAAAACGGCTTAAGAATTCCTGCGTCTTCTGTACCCCCCTATGACCTGCCAACACAGAATCATGGACCAATTTGAGGACCCGAAGTCTTACAGCCTCCGGGACATAGATACGCCGCTCCATCAGCCACAAACCATTCTTAAGGACCAGATTTACGTCAGTGGGTGGAGCAGCAAGGAATACGTCACCGTCATAAGCCAGCTTGAGGTCCTTCCACAGGTCCCGGTCCTGGAGTACTCCAACGAAATTGGCATCCGATAAGACGGTCTTGGATGGGGTTCCTGGCACGGAGTCCACAGCGTGGATTCGGGACAAGGCATCAGCTTTCCCATTACGTGACCCTGGACGGTACAAGACAATGAAATTAAACTGGTTAAGGAACAGACTCCACCGGGCTTGCCGTGGAGACAGGCACCTAGCAGATTTAAGGAATTCCAGGTTACGATGGTCTGTGAGAACTACCACTTGTTGTGATGCTCCCTGCAAATGATGTCTCCATTCCTTAAACGCGGAAATAATGGCTAACAGTTCTTTATCTGCAATATCATAGTTCCTTTCTGCAGGGGACAACCGACGAGAAAAGAAAGCACACGGGTGTAGGAGTTCCTTGTCCCCAGTCCTTTGCGAAAGGATAGCCCCTAGTGCGTTATCGGAAGCATCGACTTCCACAATGAAAGGGAGTGCGGGATCCGGGTGTGTCAGTATGGGTGCCGAGGTGAAACAAACCTTGAGACGATCAAAAGCCCCCTGGGCCTGCGTGGACCATACAAACTTCTGCCCCTTCTTGGTGAGCAAGGTGATAGGACGCACAATCTCCGAGAAGTTGCGAATGAAGCGTCTGTAAAAATTTGCGAAACCGACAAAGCGTTGTACCTCCTTGATGTTTCCTGGTACCGGCCAGTCTAGAATCGCCTGGATCTTGCTGGACTCCATGTTTAATCCCTGAGGAGAGATAACATACCCTAATAAGTGGATCTGTGAGCGATAGAATTCACATTTCTTCAGCTTGATGTATAGCTGGTTATCTCTCAGACGGGTAAGTACAGCCTTTACATGCTCCTGGTGTTCCTGTAGAGAATCAGAGAAAATTAAGATATCGTCCAGGTATATCACCATAAACTGATCCAACAAATCCCTAAATATGTCATTGATCAAGTGTTGAAAAGCAGCGGGAGCGTTACAGAGCCCGAAAGGCATCACAAGGTATTCAAAATGGCCATAGCGACATCTGAACGCCGTCTTCCACTAGTCTCCGGGACGTATACGGAGCAGGTTGTATGCCCCCCGGGGATCTAATTTGTACTGGAACGACCGGTAAGATATAGTCCGTGGCAAAAGGTCCCCACACCCGGATGACCGGGTAACAAGTTCAACACACTTCCAAGGAGGTAATGAAACACAAGTTCCAAAAAGCACACAGTACATAAGGTAATGACCGGGAGGTTGCTTACAAACTTGAACGTCCGAGCCTGAAGATAAAGCAGCGGAACCAGAAGCACGATGCAAGAAGCTGTAGGGTGAACCGAGATCTCACAGAGCTCCAGGGAAGTAAGTGGACCAAGGAAAACAGCTGAGCAGGAGCAAACCAGGAACCAGTATACTCAAGCAATTAATGCTCACCTGAGCCAGGTCTTTATGTAAACGAGACAGGAAGAAGGGCAAACAAAACAATGATCTCCATGCAGACTGAGGGCAAAATGGTCAAACGGCAGGCCGGAAAACCTGGAATACTGACAGTTTACTGATTGGTTTCATTATTTTATATTTTGATAGATCAGACTTTTACAAATGCAGCGATATCAAATAAGTGTATTTTTTTTTAGTTGTTTAGTTTTTAATGGAGCAAATAGGGGGTGATTTGAACTTTTGTATTTTTTTCATATTTTTAAAACTTTTTTAACCCATTTACAACCAATGTCCCTCCCTCTGGTGCGAGCTCACACGCTGAGCTTGCATCATTCCTTGCACGTGTCAGCTGATCTGAGCAGCTGACATGTGAAACTAACAGCACTTATCAGATCAGTTAATCCTTTGAATCGCGCCTTCAATCACTGACAGTGTGATCCAAAGCACAGCAGCAGGGATCGCACCGTTTCCCACCAGCATTGGAGGTTCCGTTATGGGATCACAGGATCTGCGATGGTTACCTTTACAATCCGGAGTCCTGAGATGACCCCGGATACTATCATGAATCACTTCCTGTGGATACCTGGTGAGCACTGTCATCCACAGGAAGTGATGATTTCTCCTGTACACAGAGGTGCAGCAACTAGCAACCACTATTTGAATTCATTAGGCAGTGACGTTTCATATATGGGGTCACATTTGTGGGTTTTTGTTGATTTGACACCTCAGGGGCTCAGAAAATGGAGCCCACAATCTATAACTGAATTGCATTTTAAAAGCTAAGTAGCGCTCCTTCCCATCTGATCCCTGCCATGTGCTCAAATAGTAGTGTACAACTACATATGGGGTACTGCAATGTCCGGTAAATACCACACAACAATTTGTATGTACATGTACTTTTCTCCTATTACCCAGCTTTTAAATGATAAATAAAGTTTTAGAATCAAATTTAAGTGGAAAAAATGTAATGTTTTGTTTTCTAAATCTAAATGTTATACAGTTTCCTGAATCACTTGTAGTTAAAATTCACAGGACAACACTAGATAAATTCCATGAGAGGTCTAGTTTACGAAATGGGGTCACTTGTGGGGATTTCTACTGTTTTGGCAAGTCAGAGAGTCTACAAATGTGACATGGTGTGTGCAATTTATGCCAGATAAATTTACATTTCAAAGATCAAATAGCACCCTTTCCTTTCCAAGTCCTGCCATGTGCCCCAACAGCAGTTTTTTTTGGTTTTTATTTACCACATATGGGGTATCATTGCATTCAGGCAAAACTCCATAAGAAATTATGGGGTCTGTTTTTTCTTATTATCCATTGTAAAAATAAATAATTTGTCGCAAAGCAACATTGTCATGAAAAAGATTTCAATTTACAATATGACAACATAATGTTATCAAATTCTGTGTATTACTAGTGGCTACAAAATCTCACTATACCCCTGGATAAAATCATTGATGGGTGTAGTTTCTAAAATGTGGTCAATTGTGCAGGGTTTCTGCTGCTTAGGCACCATGGGAGCTCTGCAGATGTGACGTGGTGCCCACAATTTTTTTCCGCAAAATATGTGTTCCAAAACTCAAATGATGCTCCTCCCCTTCTGAGCCCTGTCTTTTGCCCAAACAGAACTTTTAAACTACAATTGGGGTAAGCTGCATGTATCAGGAAGTGTGTAACAAACTTTGTGGACCAGGTTTTCATGCTATCTCTTGTAAAAGTGAGAAATGTGGGGCTAAAGCTACATTTTCATGAAAAAAAAATGATTCTTTAAGACAACCCAACATTATCAAATTCTGTATAGTACATGTTGGTTCAAAATGCCCACTATACCCCTGGATAAAATCCTTAATAAGTGTAGGTTCCAAAATGGGATCAATTGTGTTTTTCTTTGCTGTTTAGGCACCTTAGGGCCCTGCAAATGCAACATGGTGTCTGCAATCTAATTCAGCAAAATAAATGTTCCAAAATTCTAATAGCGCTCCTTCCCTTCATTCCCTACCATTTGCCCAAACAGAGGTTTCTTACCGCATGTGGGGCATCAGTGCACTATGAAGAAACTGAATAACACATTTTGAGGTCGATTTTGCCATACTTTTCCTTGATAAACTGAAAAATAGGGGTTAAAGCAACGTTTTTAGGTGAAATTAGTTTTTTTTCATTCCATTTTGCATTAGTTCCTGTGTAACATCTAAAGAGTTAAACATTTTCCTGAAAGCAGTTTTGAAGTATTTTTGGGTGCAGTTTTTAAATGATATCACTTTTGGGGAGTTTCCTTCAAATTCCATTTAAATCTGAATAGTGTCCTAAGTAATAGGTTTTGTAAACTTCTTCAATTATTGAGAAATGGCAGCTAAGCTATTCCCCCTTCTAGCATCCTAACAAAATAAAATGACTTTTGTAAAAATGACACAGATGTAAAGAATATGCAAATAGAGTCTGTGGAGCCTCATTTAGGAGTCTCAACACAGTGATTGCTTTGTGTTGTTACAGATGTAAAGAAGACATATGGGGGGGGGCATGACCAGGACACACATGGAGCTGGTTGCACTTCACTGAGCTCCTGCAGATAATCTGGCAAGCGACACTAAATATCGGCCATCCGGACCCTGTTCCACGCTGTATCACCTGCGATCCTCCCAGAGAACCTCCAGGTATGCCAAAAGCCGGGACTAAAAAGGGCACAAGCGAGCAGAGGCTCACAAACTTCTTTAAGGCTGGACAGCAGCAGCACACTCCCAAAATGGCTCCAGCTCTTAGATCTGCAGCCACCCGGACCCACACATCTCATAGCCCTGAGGGAAGTGTGGAGGAGGAGGAAGATATAGATGAAACCCCGGTGACACAGAGGATCCTGAAAACTAGGCTGAAAACTATGCTGAACTCCCTGAGGCGGTCGCTCCAAGCTGATATGAAGGACATGATGGAGGAATTTAGGCAGGAGCTCTCCTCCCTGGGAGACAGAACCTCACATACAGAGGAGAAGCTGGTAGAGTATGCAGCAGCCCATAATGAACTTGCTACAGATTATGCACAGATAGAGGGAGACCTTAAGCAAGCACAACTTAAGATCTGTGATATGGAAGACAAGATGCGCAAAGGTAACATAAGGATCAGGGGCATCCCAGACCCACAGGATAAAGAGGATCTCCCATCTATAGTGCAGCCACTTCTCCAGATGATACTACCAGATGCCTCACAGGGAGATTTAGCAGTGGAGATATCTTTCAGACTTCCAAAGCCTGTTCACATTAATAAGGCTCTCCCCAGAGATATCCTGATTGCTTTCTCCAAACCCAGCATTGCTGAGACTGTTTTACGAGCCATGAGACAGACTCCCAATTTATCAGCCCCATATATTGGAGTAACAGTGTTCCCGGACCTATCTGCAGGCACCCTAGCCCGGAGGCGGGAGTTTGCACCATACTGTAAACTTCTAAGAGACAGGGGAATTCAATATAGCTGGGGCTCACCAGTCCATGTCCGGTTTCGGTATAAAGGTACTGCTCAGGTGTTTCACTCTCCCAGCCGTTTGGGTAAAGTATCAAAAAGACTGGAATCTGGTCCGAGCTCTGAGAAATACCCACAACGTCACAGTCCAGGATCCTCATCTAAGAACCGTCTGATGGTGCAGGAATGGGAAAAGGCTGGTGGATTCTCCATACTGACTCAGGCCAGACGATCTGCGGGCCTCAAGACCTTATTTTTCTTTTTTCTATTTCACCTTATCCCCCCCCTCTGATATCTGGACTACCTAGAACACTATCGGAGGGTAGTATACCCGGAGACTCTTTCATTCTATCCGGAGTAAATGGGGATGGGCTTGCCCCCCTTGGTGGGAATTTTCCCATCTAACAATGTTGGACGGTTTTTTATTTTTCTTTTATTTTTATCTCTCTGTTTTTCCCCAGGATTGTTTGCTGTGTCTCTTTCCCACCCTTCCCCTCTCCCTACTCCTTCCCCTCCCCTCTCCTTTTGCAGGACCTACTTAGCTATGAGACCAAAGGGAATAGTTTGTAATCAGTGGTGGTGCAGCATGCAGATAGTTTACTCTTTACTTTTGCCATGAGTATAACGGGACTTACACTTAATGTTAATGGTTTGAATTCCCCTGGCAAGAGATCTCTGGTCTGGCGCCACCTACTACATGATCGTAAAGATATTGTTTTCTTACAGGAAACCCATTTGCTGTCAGATGATACACATAGAATGGCCTCCCAGACATACCCACATCAATTCTTTGCATCGGCGCCCAAAAAACAAGCAGGTGTTGCAATACTGATTCATAAGCGAGTGGCATTTGTGTTGCGGGAGGTGTTCCCGGATCCAGAGGGACGATATCTAATGGTTGTGGGCACTATTAATGGAGTGTTGTACTCGTTGATCTCGGTGTATGCCCCTAATTCGGGGCAGGTGACCTTTATCCGTACAACGCTAGACAAACTGCTTCCCCAAGCGTACGGACATAAGTTGGTGGGTGGGGATTTTAATGCTCCTACGGACCGGATGTTAGATTGCTCACGGTCTTCGATGGCTTGACGGGGACTGGGACTTCTGATCTCGTCCTATCATTTACATGATTTTTGGCGTTACTTACATGGTAACGAAAGAGATTATACCTATATGTCGCCTAGACATGGCACGTGCAGTCGAATAGATTTTTTTCTGATGGGTGATGGTCTCCTCCTCAAATGCTTGGGGGCGGAGATTGGATCCATCACGTGGATGGATCACGCCCCGTTCTCCGTGGCGGTCGCAGACTCTCTGGCTGTCTCGCCACCAGCCTTGTGGAGGCTCAATGAAACGTTGCTGTCGTCCCCCTCAAATGTAGAAGATCTTACCCAACAAATGAAAGAGATTTTCCTGCTGAACGATGATGACTCTGTGACCCCGGAGATTTTGTGGTTTACCCACAAGGCGGTCATGCGGGGAGCTCTACTGAAATTGGCTGCTTATACTAAAAAGAAATATAACCTGGAACTGCAAACCCTCGTTCAGCAGATTGGATCTCTAGAATCTAACTATAAACGCTCCCCTTCGGATAACCTACGAGAGGCCCTTTTGCAACTACGTCACAAGCTTCGAATTCTGATGCTTGCGAGGGTTGAAAAAAAATTATTGAAAGTTAAGGCTAAATATTATAGTATGGGAGACCGGGCGGGCGCTCTCCTGGCTCGCCGGGTTAAAAAAAAGGAGACGCAGTCCAAGATTGCCCACTTAATAACTCCAGAGGGTACACAAATCCGTAACCCAATACAGATTGCAGAGCAATTTAAGCTCTATTATGAAAACCTGTATAATCTTCGAAATTCCACTGATACTCCCCAACCCACAACGGAGACTATACATGATTTTCTGGAACGGGCGGATCTCCCTGCTCTTACGACAGCACAGATATCCTGGCTAAACTCCCCGTTAACAGAACAAGAGATTCGAAATGCGATCCGATCAGTGAGGAAGGACTCTGCTCCTGGCCCGGACGGCTTTACGTACCGGTACTTCTCAGTATTTGAAGACGTGTTTATATCACGTTTACTGAAGGTCTTTTCTTACTGGCAGGATCAGGGAAAAATTCGCAGTGAAGGGTTACAGGCTATTATCTCGACAATTCCCAAACCAGGAAAGGCCCCCACGTTACCCGGTAACTACAGGCCGATCGCCCTCCTTAACTGCGACCTAAAGCTTTACGCCAAAATATTGGCCACTCGTTTGCAAGTGGTCCTCCCCTCCCTCATTGCGCCGGACCAGGTAGGATTTGTGCCTGGTAGACAAGCGCGAGATAGGACAAGGAGAGTGATTAACCTCTTAGAGGTGATGGAGAGGGGGGGCGATCTGGGAGCTTTGATCTCCCTAGACGCGGAGAAGGCATTTGACCGAGTGCACTGGGGGTACCTTAGTGCAGTCCTTAATAAATTTGCATTATTAGGCTGTTTTTATACTTCTATAATGGCCCTGTACTTTGCCCCTAGTGCCTCGGTCCCTGCCTCTGGGTTCATCTCGTCGTCTTTTCCCATCACAAATGGGAGCCGTCAGGGTTGCCCTCTCTCTCCGCTCATATTTGCCTTGGTGATGGAGCCAATGGCTGCTATCATCAGGTCAAATCCTGCTGTGATGGGAGTATCTTTGGGAGCAGTGGAACATAAGATCGGCCTGTACGCCGACGATGTGATTTTCATGTGCACAAATATAGATACGACTATACCGGCAATAATGAAGGTCTTGGATGATTTCACCAGAGTGTCCTATTATAAATTGAATCTAACTAAGTCGGTGATATATCCGATTAATGTCCCAACTACTATTCAAGAATAGGCCAGAAATATCCCTTCACTTGGGCCCTTACCGGATTTACGTATCTGGGAATAAAAATAACTAGTATAAAACGTATATTACAAACTAGCTGTGACATACTGATAAAAGATTTATCGGCTCTCATCTCCTCGTATCCCTCCATACAACTGACATGGATGGCAAGAATACAGCTAGTTAAAATGACCCTCCTCCCTAAAATTTTATACTTGCTCCGGTGTTTGCCCCTGTATTTCCCAGTTAGGCAAATCACTCGAATCCAGACTTTGTTAAATAAATTTATCTGGAACAATAGACCACATAGAGTGGCGGACAACATATTGGTCCTGCCTGGAAGGTTGGGTGGTCTGGGAGCTCCAAATATACGAGCATGCTACAGAGCAATCCTCCTTGAAATAGCGCAGATCTGGTGGACTGGCCATATGGGACCCTTATGGCATCCGATTGAGCACTGGAGTGCACCCAGACATTCCACCAGACTACTGCTGGAGACTCAGCTTCTACACGGCAGGGAGGCCACTGGCTTGCTATGCTCTAAGCAAGCTGTATTGAAAATTTGGTCCCAGTTAAGGGTGTCACACCTGGGTTTTTTATATCGGAATATTTCTCTAAATGCTCTGGAGGATTTGATTGACTCATTATCCCTACATGCTTGGAGGAGAGGAGGAATTAATTCTCTCTCCGATATAGCTGATAATTTAATTATGAAGCCCTTTGACTCAATAATATCACGATACTCAATACCACGCACGACTTTCTATCAATACCTACAAATACGTCACTTGCTTTCTTCCACGGAGATCCACAGGGAGGAAAATAGGGAATGGAACACTGTTATACAAACATACTATAAACAGAATACGATTGTTCAGCACGGTATATCGGTCCTATATAGAGCTATTGTGGAACATAACTGTACTGGCAAACTGCCCTATATGGAAAGATGGGAGTCCAGGCTTTCATTCTCTGCCACTTTGGAGGAATGGTGCGATGCAGCGCAGCACGCTGCCACATATAGAGCCTGTATAGGCCATCTAGAACAAGCAAAAAAATTCTCCCTTGATTGGTATTTGACTCCAGTCCGCTTGGCTGGCTTTAAGGGAAGGTCGCCGCCAGCTTCTCCAAGGTGTTGGAGATTATGTGGGGGTATGGGATCGGCGACTCATGTCTGGTGGTCTTGTCCAGGAGTGGTTCCTTATTGGAGCAGAATAGAGAGGCTACTTAAAGACCTGATGGGTCTTCCCTGCACTCTGACCCCTCAGCTGGCACTTCTGGGCATTGGCATAACAGACTTTCCCCGTACTTTCCGACCCATTCTAACTAATGTTCTAGTAACAGCCTGAATATGCTTGGCTTCTAATTGGAAGAGTCCTTCGATACCTACTCACGAAGATCTTATAGGGAAACTGAATCTCCACTTTAGATATGAGCTGACTTTAGCACATGACCTCTCTCGCAAGACGAGGATATTGAACTGGTGGGACCCCTGGGTTGAGTCGATTTACAATACTGTTCAGATTTAAGATCACTGACAATGTGTATAAAACCCTGACACCTCACTCCCGATAACATTTGAAACGAGCGGTGAATATTAGGATTGGATATATAATCTTAACAGTACACTAAGTAATAAATGCTATGGAACATATGATTCTCTTGCTTTCCCACTGTGTATAACCCTCCTCCCCCTCCCCCCCCCCCCCCCTCCTGAATATCCATGACCTTTTATTTATTATTTGATCCCTTGATTCCTGTTCTGATACAGCTACATAAACTGCATCTAGCTGTCTTTGTTTTATTGTTGTACATTTACTTTGTTTAAACCAATAAAAATACAATGGCTAAAAAAAAAAAAAAAAAAAAAGAAGACATATGGGGAATGTTATTTAGTCATTATTTTATACAACATGACAAACTAGTTTAAGGATATAAAAACTTGAAAGTTTGAAAATTTTCTAAAATTTCACCAAAATTCCAATATTTTTACAAATAAATGCAAAAAATATTGACCTAAATTTCCCACTATCATAAAGTACAATGTGTCACAAATAAACAATCTCAGGAAAACTAGGATATTTGTAAAAGCAATCCAGAGGTATTACTTTTATTAAGGGTCAAAATTGTCTCTATGACTGGGGATTAAGGGGTACAAGGGTAATAGTAGTAACCCCTGTTACTTAACAGAAAGGCCATTTAGCCATATTAGGTAAATAGCAGATGGTATATGATTGGCCTATTACAGATTTTGCATTGTTGCCTAGAAGCTTCAAGCTCAGGGCCGTACCGTCCATTGGACAGTGTGAGCCCTTACACTCAGGCGGCAAGCTGGCAGGGGGAGCAGCTTAGTAGAAGGGGCGGCGCCATATCGACATAGCGTCCCCCTGTCATGTGGCCGGCGGCAAGGCGCAGGTAAGACCCTCAGAGCGGCGGCCCTCCCCACCACTGATACAGGGGCGGCGGTGCTAGCTTCTGATAGCACCCCCTCCCCTGGTCCTCACCCACGGCTGCAGGGGTGGCGGTGCTGGACTCTGACAGTACTTCCCCCACCGGTCCTCTACTTGTGGCTCAGGCGGCAGGGGGGCTTGGTGCACCCCTGTTCAAGCTATGCCTCTTTTTCACTTGCACCATCTTGTCTGCCATTGCTTATCCCTATTAAATATTTACCTAATTACTTTTTCTAAATTCTGTATTAATAAAGACCCACTCAGTTGTGAGAAGTCAGCTAATAGTGGGCTATTTTAGCTTTTATTGTTTTTAAACCCATTTAAGCTCATTGAGTTTTCTCACTGTTAATTTGAAGAAACTTACACTTAATGGAAATTAGTCATGCAAGAGATGACCGGATATGTTCGGAATGCACTGGAGGGAAGGAAATTATTATTACTGATGACGTATTTACTGTAAAATTCACTCAGTGGTCTTGTATTATTTCTATATTATTACTTTTGCTTAATATTATCTACCGTATGTACAAGCAACTCTTAAAGGGAAAATATCATAACATGACCTTTTTTTTAAATTAGGTTTTTGTGTTGAATATACACATCGTTATCAGTTTTTGGCAATGCTTTTTCCATATTATAATCGGTATTAAAATGAAAAATAGAAATCTTTCTTTTTTTTTAACTAAGATGTTTTTAGACTTTGTCTTGTTTCAGGAAACAACACATGTATAATAACAATGGTCAGACCCCAGACTCTATTTTTTGTATTGAAGAATCTAATGAGCCTGTGTGAAGGTCATTGTAAAGGGAGAAGGAGCAGGGTCAGCTGTGACATCACCTGTTGTGGTTGGTGGATCCTGTGTTTGGAGGTAGTGTAATCTTGACTGTGATAATTAGGAACCAGTCAAGGAAAGGTGGGAATAAGCTTTTAAAAAAGGGCCAATGATCAGTGTAAAAAAATGCAAGATTACGAATTCAGTTTTTTTTTAATAAAACTCCTTATATGAAAAAACATTGCAAATATATATATATTTTAAATACATGTAATACAAATGTAAGTTGATTTAAATAGTATGATTGCAGACACTGCCACAGACAAGTGAATTTTACCAAGTAGGATTAAATTTGAAATAATGCCCTGAAGTGCCACCAATCCCACGGTAATGAACCTTATTCTCTAGTCAAAAGTCAGGACTTCCGGGTGTGAGATGCTGCTGCCCACAGTGGGATCCCGAAACTCTTTTGGAATTTTTTTTGCTGCAAAGCTCAAGATCTTAAATGTTATCTCGAGATCTCACACTTTAAACTTAAGCTCTTCCACATTACATGCACAATACCCAGTAACTATAGTCTACATAATGCAGCAGCATTGCTTTAATTAAAAGAGCATGATATTATGTTATGCCATTAAAGGGGTCATGGATGGTTGTGTGATTTCACTGTGCATGATGAGCTTCTGCAACCCAAAAGTTCGGACTTTACTTGTCCTCTAGAGTTGAGTTGTTTAGCGTGACATTAGGGGCATTTCTGGGCAGTTTTTCTTATTAATGTTATTTAGTAAAATAAGCTGTCTGCTGCTGCCCACTATTTCCTAGAAGCACCACTACATTGTTTTTCTCTTATACTGCTGTAGTGGTGCCTTAAAAGTACTGCTCCTAGTGTTATATTCACCTTCCTCTGCCTTTGTTCTTTTCCAGTTGTGCTCCAGTCGGTCTGCGGCGAAAGGAGACTGGGAGTCCAGCTCAATAGTAGTGGATTTTCCTTTTCCTTTTCTTTCTCAATAGAAAATATAGCGCATAGAAAAGAAAAATTTACATGGTCGACATGACACAGTCGACGCATTTCGACTGCACTAAGCAGTCTTACTTACATGAGTAAGACTATTTCTTTTGAAAAAGAAAAGGTTAATCCAGTCCTGTTGAGTCGGACTCCAATTTTTTCTATTATCCTTGATGTGAGGCCAGGGCGAGGCCGGTGTCTCAGCACCAGGTGGATGACACCCCTGCAATTCTGTCAGATAATACTTAGTTTCTTCTTGAAAATGATTGCAATCACAAATTCTTTGGTATTATTATCTTCATTTAATTTGACTTCAATGAAAAAGCACAAAAGAGAATGAAGCAAAAAGCAAAACATTGATCATTTCACGCAAAACTCCAAAAATGGGCCAGACAAAAGTATTGGCACCCTCAGCCTAATACTTGGTTGCACAACCTTTAGCCAAAATAACTGCGATCAAACGCTTCCGGTAACCATCAATGAGTTTCTTACAATGCTCTGCTGGAATTTTAGACCATTCTTCTTTGTCAAACTGCTCCAGGTCCCTGATATTTGAAGGGTGTCTTCTCCAAACTGCCAATTTTTAGATCTCTCCAAAGGTGTTCTATGGGATTCAGGTCTGGACTCATTGCTGGCCACCTTAGAAGTCTCCAGTGCTTTCTCTCAAACCATTTTCTAGTGCTTTTTGAAGTGTGTTTTAGGTCATTGTCCTGCTGGAAGACCCATGACCTCTGAGGGAGACCCAGCTTTCTCACACTGGGCCCTACATTATGCTGCAAAATTAGTTGGTAGTGTCCAGACTTCATAATGCCATGCACACGGTCAAGCAGTCCAGTGCCAGAGGCAGCAAAGCAACCCCAAAACATCAGGGAACCTCCGCCATGTTTGACTGTAGGGACCATGTTCTTTTCTTAAAATGCCTCTTTTTTTTCTCCTGTAAACTCTGTGTTGATGCCTTTGCCCAAAAAGCTCTACTTTTGTCTCATCTGACCAGAGAACATTCTTTGAAAATGTTTTAGGCTTTCTCAGGTAAGTTTTGGCAAACTCCAGCCTGGCTTTTTTATGTGTTGGGGTAAGAAGTGGGGTCTTCCTGGGTATCCTACCATACAGTCCCTTTTCATTCAGATGCCGACGGATAGTACGGGTTGACATTGTTGTACCCTCGGACTGCAGGGCAGCTTGAACTTGTTTGGATGTTAGTCGAGGTTCTTTATCCACCATCGACACAATCTTACATTGAAATCTCTTGTCAATTTTTCTTTTCCGTCCACATCTAGGGAGGTTAGCCACAGTGCCATGGGCTTTAAACGTCTTGATGACACTGCGCACGGTAGACACAGGAACATTCAGGTCTTTGGAGATGGACTTGTAGCCTTGAGATTGCTCATGCTTCCTCACAATTTGGTTTCTCAAGTCCTCAGACAGTTCATTGGTCTTCTTTCTTTTCTCCATGCTCAATGTGGTACACACAAGGACACAGGACAGAGGTTGAGTCAACTTTAATCCATGTCAACTGGCTGCAAGTGTGATTTAGTTATTGCCAACACCTGTTAGGTGCCACAGGTAAGTTACAGGTGCTGTTAATTGCACAAATTAAAGAAGCATCACATGATTTTTCTAACAGTGCCAATACTTTTGTCCACCCCTTTTTTATGTTTGGTGTGGAATTATATCCAATTTGGCTTAAGGACAATTCTTTTTGTGTTTTTTCATTGAAGACAAATTAAATGAAGATAATAATGCCAAAGAATTTGTGATTGCAATCATTTTCAGGAAGAAACTGAGTATTATCTGACAGAATTGCAGGGGTGTCAATACTTTTGGCCACAACTGTATATTAAATAGTGGCTATAGCGGCGTGTATAAACCGCAATATCCACTTCCTGGTTGGCAGCAACGTCTTTTCCGTTGACGTGCATGCCGACAAGGGGCTTGACTGCAGGAATACTAGTAGGAGTCTGGAGGGCGGTCTTCTGGTTGCCGCCACAGGTCCGGAACGTTACTTCTGGTCTGACCAGATAAAGGAAAATTATGCGGTGTTAGAGGAGTGCTAGAGCCAAAAGACATGAGAGTTGGGTATTAAAAGTAGGGATGGGCGAATCTACTCGCTAGGACTCGTTACTCGGCGAGTAGTAAGGGACTCGCAGGACTCGGCACTCTGCGAGTTTCCCAGTGATTACTCGCGAGTCTAATGCAAATCAATATCAATCCTAGTTTTGTCAGAAACGCTGACAAAACTAGGATTGCCATTGTTTGCATTAGACTCGCGAGTAATCACTGGCTACTGTGCCAGTGATAGCAGGGAAACTCGCAGATAACTGCTGTTTCTTTGCGAGCTGAGTCCAGCTGTCTTCTCTGTGCAGCTCCAGGGTCCTAGAGCCTGCCTGCTGCCTGATGTAGCAGTGCTGAGATTGTTCTCAGTCTGCTCATTCCCTGTGTACAGACATGAATGTCTGTGCACAGAGATGATGTAGCAGTGCTGAGATTGTTCTCAGTCTGCTCATTCCCTGTGTACAGACATGAATGTCTGTGCACAGAGATGATGTAGCAGAGCTGAGATTGTTCTCAGTCTGCTTATTCCCTGTGCATAGACATCTATATTTATGCACAGGGGATGTAGCAGAGAGGACATCGCGTTTTGGACTGCGTCGGACGGAAGAGGATTTTTTTAATTAAAGATGGAGTCCCTAATGGCTTTTTTTTTTATTTCTAATAAAAAATTTTCCTTGTGTTGTGTTTTTTTTAAAACAATTTAATAGAAATTCATGGTGGTCATGTCTAATATTGGCGTGACCGCCATAAATTTCGGGCTTAGGGCCAGCTGATAATACAAAGCTGGCCCTAACCTCTTTATTACCCAGCGTGCCACCGCTACCAGGGCCGCTGGAAGAGCGGGGTTCAGCGCCAGAGGATGGCGCTTCAATGAACGTGCCATCTTCTGGGGCGGCTGCGGGCTGCAATTTGCAGCGGGGGGTGCCCAGAAAGCTTGGGCATCCCTGCGCTGCGGATTCCAGCCCCCAGCTGCTTAGCTGTACCTGGCTAGACATAGAAATTGCGCGGAGCCCCACGCATTTTTTTTTAATTATTTCATGAATTTCAGAGTCAGAGTCTCAGAGTCAGAATCTCAGAATTTCATGAAATAATTAAAAAAAAATGCGTGGGGCTCCGCGCAATTTCTATGTCTAGCCAGGTACAGCTAAGCAGCTGGGGGCTGGAATCCGCAGCGCAGGGATGCCCAAGCTTTCTGGGCACCCCCCGCTGCAAATTGCAGCCCGCAGCCGCCCCAGAAGATGGCGCGTTCATTGAAGCGCCATCCTCTGGCGCTGAACCCCGCTCTTCCAGCGGCCCTGGTAGCGATGGCACGCTGGGTAATAAAGAGGTTAGGGCCAGCTTTGTATTATCAGCTGGCCCTAAGCCCGAAATTTATGGCGGTCACGCCAATATTAGACATGACCGCCATGAATTTCTATTAAATTGTTTTAAAAAAAACACAACACAAGGAAAATTTTTTATTAGAAATAAAAAAAAAAGCCATTAGGGACTCCATCTTTAATTAAAAAAATCCTCTTCAGTCCGACGCAGTCCAAAACGCGATGTCCTCTCTGCTACATCCCCTGTGCATAAATATAGATGTCTATGCACAGGGAATAAGCAGACTGAGAACAATCTCAGCTCTGCTACATCATCTCTGTGCACAGACATTCATGTCTGTACACAGGGAATGAGCAGACTGAGAACAATCTCAGCTCTGCTACATCAGGCAGCAGGCAGGCTCTAGGACCCTGGAGCTGGGGCAGCCAAAACACAGAGAAGACAGGATCTTATCTGTGCGAGTCAGCGATTACTTACAAAGTAAACGAGCAATGCAAATAAATGACAAAACTAGGATTGCTTCAGGCTGAAGCTTCCGAGACACATCTGCGATTTGTAAATCTCACACTACTCGCTATTACTCGCTTCCCCATTCATTAACATTGGACTCGCTAGACTCGCAACGAGTAGCGAGTCCTGGGCTCGGACTCGCTAGAGTCAAGCGATTCCGAGTAATTTAGGATTCGCCCATCACTAATTAAAAGCACAAACCTTTATTATGCTCCCTAATCCCACAATCTTCCTCCGGTAATACTGTGGCGCCCCACGTAGTCAGGCGTCACAGAGGGATATTGCACCCGTAAAAGAGGTGTAATTGCCCCCAGCTGCAAGTGGACCCTAGGTTGGTGGGTGGGACCCATTTCTGCACTCCCACATGAGCTGAGCGGTGGGAGGTTACCCGGGAGGGGATATATTCACCTCTAGGGGAGGTTACCCGGGAGGGGATATATTCACCTCTAGGGGGATAAAGGAAGTGTTCAGCAGAAAAACTAGCTAGGAGAAAGAGTAGTCTCTCTCTAGTCGGTGAGAGAGGGAGAGGGTCGGAACAGTCGGAGAAGGAAGAAAGTTGGAAAGAGTGTGGAACGAGGCGGAAGGGTAACCCGGACGGTTTCAAGCTAATCCAGAGGGAAGGAGTAGGGGTCTTGAGGAGATCCTGAAAGAGGGCGCCCGACGAGCGGAGTCGAGGCCCTAGAGAGAAAGGGAGAACTCCAGAGTGGAGCGACCATACTCCAGGGGATTCTTCAGTCCACCACAGGAACACCGGTCCGAGGATCTGGCCAAAGTCCATCTTTGCAGCCGGCAACCGGCTGCTGTGGTCCGCATATCACCACAGCAACCTGCCAGATGGAGAGGTCTGCCTGCTTCCTCACCATGAGGGAGAGGACCCCAATACTACTTACACGGAGCCATTGGGTAGAGGCCCATCCTAGGTGGGGAAGAAAGGATACGGGTTTGTCAACTAAGGTACACCACGGGTTCCACCATACCATCTGGGATCCACTTGCAGCCACCCGTAGAGCTACCTGTTATTTTAACATCTGATGCTGGACTGTGAACTTTGTATGATGCTGCTACAAGTTGACAGTAAAGTACACAGGAGAAAGTAACTTTGCCTGTGTGTGAGTTTCTACATCTACCTGTTCCCTTGCAGAACGCTGCCCCGGAGGACCTGCTCCGCCTGTAGGGAGCTTTGCCATCTCAGCTGCACTACCATCTACCTCCGGTGGTCTGTGGCGGTGATGGTGACCCATTACCAGGTACTACAGGTGGAGTCACGTGGCAAACTCTTATCCCCTGTAAATAAACCCTTATTGAAGTGTCACCCAGGCCATGGACTCAGGCGCTGCCACCTGTGACATCCCAAGCATTCCACCCGAGCCTGATACCCGAGTACCCCAGGGCCTGGGGCTCAACAATACCAACTGAGGAAGATAGTGGTGGCTATCGAAATGCATTGAGGGATTAGAGAGCATAATTACAATAAAGGTTTGTGCTTTTAATACCTAACTCTAATGTCTCTTGGCTCTAGCACTCCTCTAACACCGCATAATTTTCCTTTATCTGTGTTGAATCTTCTCCCCTCGGAGAGAGCAGTGGGAGCTGCTCTGAGCACATCTGAAAGACGAAAGGACCTGCCATGACGTCACAGCAGAACGCCCCCATTGATCTCGCGGTCCGGTCACGTGACCACCACCGGAGGATTCTCCCCGCAGCGTATCCTTCTAGGCAGCTTCTCCTGCTATGATCCTCATCAGGAAGCTTACATCTTAGTTATGAAAGGGCCAAGCACAACAATCCCAAGTGAGTGGTGATTAATTGAACTTTTTTTAAAATTTCCCTTCACCACAGCATTGGTGTCCTTGCCCCTTTTTTGCATGCAACACTTCCGGTCTGACGTCCCAGTGAGGGGACTTGTGCAAAGCGGCGGCAGCCACTCTGGAGGCAGGGAGACTACAAGGATGCAGACTGAGTGTGTGGTTCATTACAGATAGTTCTCAAAGAGGGGTATTGTGATAGAATGGGAAATAGAGCCCAAAACAAGGTTGAAGAAGGCGGACTAATATGCATATATGGTAGGGAGGACTCGGTGGACACCTGTTTAGGGGGAAAGGTAAGTAGGGGATCCCCTGTACAGAGAAGCACAATACACAGTAAAGTAAATATCAAAGAGTATCAATAACACAAGGGACCCAGGGGGACAACCAAGTGTCATACAACAGTTCAATGAGAAGATCCTCAATACTTGAAGTGACACAGGGTGGTCTAAGGGATATTCTATTTCAGCAAAGGCATAACTGTTAATGTAACCATGACAATAGAATCCCAGATGTTTTAGATAAGGACTAAAAAATCCTCAGGTCATAATTATGCTCAAGGCCTGGGTACCAATGCCATTGATAAGGAAGGTTAGAACATACTGATCATGTTTCACAGGCGGGTGGAAAGCCAACTAGCCCAGCGACGGTATTATGGGCCCCCTTGGTAGCAATTCAGGAAACATGGTGTCAGAGTGGCTCCAAGGTGAAAAAATATATATTCAAAAACAAATGGGAAAAATAACCTACCAAGTGCACTAAGTAGTTGTCGTATAAAGGGGCTTGCCAGCCCATTCGTAGCCACTAGAAACCACGGTATCCAGGAGATGCAGACATACATATTGCACCCCCAAAAAAAACTAAATGTAAACCTAGATGGACCGACAAGTGTCATTGGTCTAGAGTGACCTATGCCAAATCAGATAACAACTATTACAAACAGACAAAAGGGATTGAAATACTGGTATTTCACTGGAACAAAAGGGTCAGTACTGAACCAACATGATTGATTCTACAAGTATATAACGCATCAGAAGGGAAACCTGTTCAGGGATTTGAGGGCCCTTACAGAAGGGGACCCGATGTCCAACCTCATAGTGTTCTACACTCACGTAATTAAAGTGCCAGTAGAGTGCTATCACTCGGTCCAAAATATAGAAGGTAGAGATCTACCCCCTAGGGGGTCTCCACATGTCAAAAGTGAAACGCAATGGCAGTGAAACATAGCTGTTCATAGAAAATAAAGACCCTTTAAAGAAGGGTAACAAATGTTCGGTCTCCAAGTGTACTGGGTTCACTTGGACGATATCCCGTTGGTATGGAAACAGTCTGACTTATAGTTGAAGGATGAAGATATTCCCTACAGTAGTTTCGCTTGTAGAGGATAATGGAGAATAAGAGATCTTGGCAAGATATTGCTAGCTCCATGTACTTAGTAGTTGGTGGTCACATCTCTTCAAGGAAGGTTGAATATTACATCTGTGTAACTTGTCAATGGTTGATGTAATTGATCCTTGTCACAACTTGACATCTGAATGACCAAAGGCCTAAAATGGAAGAAGAGGATGGTATAAAAATTTGACAGCTACACCCCTAAGAACCCGGTGAAGAGGATTTCTTCGTTAAGGCGTACAGTATTTAGATTAAAAATCCATCTGGATTCACATTGCAATAATCGCTTCTTAAAAAAGGTACAGTTGCCAGTGCCGGTAATTTTCTGTACTCCAAAGGCCCGCAGACCACTGCTTATACCTCTATGGTGGTTGAGGAAATGTGCTGCCACAGGTTTCAAGGGGTTGCCTCTTGATCTTTTGGTGGTAGCCAAATTGATTGTGGAAATGTGTTTCTGCATGCGTTTCCGTAATTCCTGCGAAGTTTGGCCAATGTAGAGCTTATTACGTGGGCATGCAAGGGCATAGATCACGTTCTGTCTCTTGCAGTTGATATAATCCTTCAACAAATGGGACCTATTATTACTGGGATCAATAACATAATCCCTTGTTGGTATCATTACGGGGAAAACATTACAATCCCCGCAGGGGAGGGAACCCTTTAATCTAAAGCCTATGTTTAGCCTAGTAGTGGGTCGTTTGTAAGGTAGTCCCCAAGATTTGGAGCCCTTCTAGCAATTAGGGAAGATTTTGAGCCCACCGGTTGTTCCACCTGTTTATCCATGGTGAGTACATCCCAGTGTGTGTATAATATGGATCTCACCTATTCCATGGATCACAGAAATCTGTGATGAACTGAATTTACTCGCAGTCCATTCTTGGTCTAGGATTGAGAAGGTCCGGTTGTGAAGAGTTCTTCATACGTTGGAAGGCCCTGGCGATGATTTTCTTTGGTTATCCACGATTCCTAAGGCGAGAAGTAAGGTCAAGTACCTGTTTTATGAAATCCTTGTCTAGGATACAATTTCGTCTAAGCCTCAAAAATTGTCCAGTGGGGATAACTTGATGTGGGTGGTTGGAATGGAAGCTATCGTATAGTAGAAAGCTGTTTGTGGATGTGGATTTGCGATATAGATCCGTGTTAAGTCGGTCCTCCTGTTTCTTGATGGTTGTGACAAGGAAAACAGCGTTAGTCTGTGACATGGAAAACGTAAGGAAGTTAAGACTGTTGTTATTCAATTTTTCAATAAATGCTCGGCACTCTTGTTCAGTGCCTGACCAGACAAACAGAATGTCATCAATATATCATTTCCAAGTGGTGACATATTTTTTGAAATCTTCAGAGGGGTAGACCACCATTTCTTCCCACCATCCTAGAAAAAGGTTTGCAACAGCCGGTGCACATCGTGCGCCCATGGCCACTCCCATCACCTGGCGGTAATATTGCCAATCAAAGATAAAATAGTTGTGCATCACACAATTTTAACAAATCTATGAGAAGGAATCATGTAGACGATTGAGTCCACCTGCCGATCCAGGAAGAAAATGGCAGCATGAATACCGTCCTCATGCTGGATGTTAGAGTACAGGGACTCTACACCACAAGTAATGATAAAGTCCCCGTATTTCAATTTAATTTCTCTACAAATGCGTATGAGGTCTGAGATGTCTCCAAGTATGCTGGTAAGACCATCACAAACAGTTGCAGGAAAATTTCTATGTAAATACATGACTTTTCATTCAAGCTATCAATACTGGTCACAATAGGACACCCAGGAGGCTTCTCCAACTGTTTGTGGACCTTGGGGAGGAGGTAAAAAGTCAGTGTTGTGGTATGTGCAGCCATCAGGAAACGTTTTTCTTGGGTTGTAATGATACCGGCAGACAGGCTTGCCGTTAATTGTTAATAATCGGTTGAGTTTAGCGGCAAAAGTGGTAGTGGGATTAGATGGTAACTTAGCATAAAATCTACGATTACCCAATTGCCTGTTAACCTCCTCTAGATACATGGAGGTGGGCCATAACACCACATTGCCCCCTTTATCTGCCTCATTAATCAAAAATTGTTGTTCTTGAGCCCCCATAAGGCTTTTTATTCAGAAGGGCTAAGGTTTTTGACTCTATTCCCATTGTTATGTAAGGCAATCATGTCCCTTCTCACGAGTTCAAAAAATAATTTTACGTTTGGAAACAGAGACAGTGAGAGGGTTACCTGAGACTTCCTTGTATGCGGGTAGCATCGATGTCAAAGCACTGGGTCAAATTAATCACTAAGGGCCATATGGTCTCTCAAAACTTAACGATCCTCCATAGTTAGTTGGTCTGCGAGCTCCGGTTTACGATGCACAATACCCAAGGTAACCCTCCTGCAGAAAAGGTAGAGGTCTTTAACCAGAGTGAATTTGTCAAAATGTTAGTAGGTGAGAAGGTAAGGCCTTGCTCTAGAACAGAGCATTCCGTGTTTGAGAGGGGGTAATCACTTGGTGTCTGTTTGGAGTCCTGGTGGAGGTCTGGACCGAGCCAAAGAAACCGGCGGAAGCTAATATCGCTTCCTCCGGCCTGGACCAGGGTATGGCGTGCCAGGAATCTTGGGTCTCGCTGTGCGTGGGTGTGTGCCCCCTTTAGGTACTGGGCGTGGGGCTGATATCGTTCCCCCTCCTCCCCCTACCCTTCCCCCGACTGTTCCCTCTCCCCCTTCTGGTCAGGTGTCTTGATTGCTGCAGGTGACACCTAAAAAAGAGTCGAAGGTGCCACTACTGGGGTCAGGTGAGGAATTATCCAGGTTAGGGACAGGTGCTGGTGTTGGTGCTGGGTCGCGAGGGGTGTTTTTTGGGCCCTTTCCCTCACGAGGATTACCATGATGTCTCCACCTAAACACTCTTTCTTGAGCAAAGTCATTACGATCCATGTTGAATTAATCTTTCTTTTTAGTGATAATCTCGCCCTCGTGCTTATCTAAGACCTCCTTGATCTTCTTTTTAAAGGCCTCAATAGCGACAGTATCACTGCCGGAGGACAGTTGATTTTCAAGCTCTTTGATCTTATTTTTTTTTAAGCCAAGAGCTCACGGTCATGCTCCAACAGTATCTGAATGATGATGTTTGAGCAACGAAGGAGACCGTGCTCCCAGGTGCATTTGAAATCAGTGGAGGGCTCCCAGTTCGGGAAGATGGAAACTCTGAGACCCCTCAGGGCAATGTTACTTTTAAAATATTATTCTAGACACCTGATGCACCACGATGTTCTTATACCCTTTTATGGCTATTAGTAAGATCTTTACATAGGGAGGAAAAGGTAGGATCTTGTGGTGGTGTGTCAGTTGATTCAAAAATATTAGTGGATTGGGCACTCAATAGAGCCTCATACAATCTGCAAGACACAAGCGGATATGAAAATAATTGATCAACAAGGCAAGGTGACTCTGTCTTAGACAATGTTAAACAGCCGAGACTGTCTCACCTATCAAAAAGACATGCACCCCACAGAGGAACCCTAAAGTGCGTTCTGGTAGATGCGTGCAAGCAAGGGGCGGTGAGGTGCAGCTGCCCGGTACTTATATCATAATATGGTGCAACACCACGGAAGTAAGAAGAATAGGAATAACAAGAAAAGAACTTCCATATAAGGAGTACACAACCAATGTAATATGCAAAGTGAATTTTTATGGTATGTGCACATCAGTCGTTTTGTGGGCTGTTTTTGAACGTTTTCCGTCGGCGGTTTCCGCTCAGTTTTATGTTAATTTATGTTAATCCTAGCACCGGTTGGATTAACATGCTACTCAATGGAGTTTAGAAAACGCTGTCTACATTAGAATGGTTTTTTTCTGGTCGTTTTCAGTTTATTCACCGGTTTTCCACCGGTTTTCAAAGATAGAGCAAGTGACTTCTTTTGAGCGTTTTTCCAGCGGTTCTAGCTTACAAGTGCCCAAAAAATCGGCCTAAAAACGCTAAGAAAAACCGCCAGAAAACCGCCGACAAAACGCTGTATAACCGCTATAAAACCGGTCGAAAAAGCTCAAAACCGCTCAAAAAACGATGGACACTGCTGAGGTCAGAAAACTCAGTTTCTGCCATTCTCCACCGGTTTTAGGACGGTCTGCAAAGATGCCGAAACGTCAGATGTGCACATACCCTTATTATCAAACAGACAAAACAGGAACCCAATGGTTAAAAACAATTAAAAGCAAAACATCCAGGTCACTTTTAAAGCTTGTGGTAGTACATTAGCAGTAGAGGATATGGCAAGTAAGTACAAAAAGTGAACCCCCACATCCAAACAATATTTGGAGTTTAATTAACAACAATGTTTAAGATTAAAGGGGGGGGGGAGATGGACAACCTTGGGTTACCTATACTATATAATAAACCACCTAAGAGGATGAAAATCGAGTCACCGATGGTATAAATCCTTTTATAAATAGACCATATGACATATAGGTAATTACAGGGTGTTATACAGGGTCTTGAGGCGGTACATGAATACAATCATAATTGACTATAGCAATAAAAGTAACCTCCAAGTATTTGTCAATAAAGGAGTCAATATGAAAATCAAAATAGCGCTGGTATAATAACAATGAACCCCAAGGTGTCAGAACCACACAAACACACCACCTACAATGTCATAGTGAGCACAATTAAATGGTTGTATAATAGCAAGGAAAGCCCAGGTGTGACCTGAGGAATGGTCACCATATGGTTGGCTTCAATTAAACTCTATAGAAGCCTTGTTATGGCCATTTTCTGCCTCTCATAGAGTTGCATTGAGCACTGCAAATGATAGTACCATAAATGGAGGAGACAAAGGTGACATATACAAAGATTTAAATGGATATCACACAAATGAAGGGGTGGGATAAAGATTTTAATAGGAGAATAGGGATAACACTTTCAACAGGATATTTCTGTTCAGTTTCAACATTTACAATAGCCAAGGGTAATAGCAACAACTTATAACTCCCTTAGCAGACTACATTATTTTACTAGTCTTTTCCTTGAACTATATCAGTTATATTCACCAACCCAGTCTATGTTCTGCTCATGCTACGCTTCCTTGAATTCTCCCCTAAGGTTTCCAGCAGTACCCACAATAAAGTCTGTATTAGGGAAAGGAGGGGAGGGTCTGGCCTACTGCTGCTGTGTTCACGCCCCTTCAGGTACCATACAACCCAGCAGGAAGCTGGACCTTAGATCTTGACCTGCAATGTCTACGGCTTGACCACAAAGCTCAGCTATGAGGTCTTGACTGGCGGAGTCTGTGAATCAAACTCATGGCTCTACTGTGAGGTTTCAACTGGTGAAGCTTGCAGCTTGGCCATATACAGTTGTGGCCAAAAGTATTAACACCCCTGCAATTCTGTCAGATAATACTCAGTTTCTTCCTGAAAATGATTGCAATCATAAATTCTTTGGTATTATTATCTTCATTTAATTTGTCTTCAATGAAAAATCACTAAAAGAATTGTCCTAAAGCCAAATTGGATATAGTTCCACACCAAACATAAAAAAGGGGGTGGACAAAAGTATTGGCACTGTTAGAAAAATCATGTGATGCTTCTCTAATTTGTGTAATTAACAGCACCTGTAACTTACCTGTGTCACCTAACAGGTGTTGGCAATAACTAAATCACACTTGCAGCCAGTTGACATGGATTAAAGTTGACTCAACCTCCGTCCTGTGTCCTTGTGTGTACCACATTGAGCATGGAGAAAAGAAAGAAGACCAAAGAACTGTCTGAGGACTTGAGAAACCAAATTGTGAGGAAGCATGAGCAATCTCAAGGCTACAAGTCCATCTCCAAAAACCTGAATGTTCCTGTGTCTACTGTGCGCAGTGTCATCAAGAAGTTTAAAGCCCATGGCACTGTGGCTAACCTCCCTAGATGTGGACGGAAAAGAAAAATTGACGAGAGATTTCAATGCAAGATTGTGCGGATGGTGGATAAAGAACCTCGACTAACATCCAAACAAGTTCAAGCTGCCCTGCAGTCCGAGGGTACAACAGTGTCGACCCGTACTATCCGTCGGCGTCTGAATGACAAGGAACTGTATGGTAGGAGACCTAGGAAGACTCCACTTCTTACCCAACACATAAAAAAGCCAGGATGGAGTTTGCCAAAACTTACCTGAGAAAGCCTAAAACGTTTTGGAAGAATGTTCTCTCTTTTTGGGGAAAGGCATCAACATAGAGTTTACAGGAGAAAAAAAGAGGCATTTAAAGAAAAGAACACAGTCCCTACAGTCAAACATGGCGGAGGTTCCCTGATGTTTTGGGGTTGCTTTGCTGCCTCTGGCTCTGGACTGCTTGACCGTGGCATGGCATTATGAAGTCTGAAGACTACCAACAAATTTTGCAGCATAATGTAGGGCCCAGTGTGAGAAAGCTGGGTCTCCCTCAAAGGTCATGCGTCTTGCAGCAGGACAATGACCCAAAACACACTTCAGAAAGCACTAGAAAATGGTTTGAGAGAAAGCACTGGAGACTTCTAAGGTGGCCAACAATGAGTCCAGACCTGAATCTCATAGAACACCTGTGGAGAGATCTAAAAATGGCAGTTTGTAGAAGGCACCCTTCAAATATCAGGGACCAAGAGCAGTTTGCCAAAGAAGAATGGTCTAAAATTCCAGCAGAGCATTGTAAGAAACTCATTGATGATTACCGGAAGTGGTTGATCGCAGTTATTTTGGCTAAAGGTTGTGCAACCAAGTATTAGGCTGAGGGTGCCAATACTTTTGTCTGGCCCAATTATGGAGTTTTGTGTGAAATGATCAATGTTTTGCTTTTTGCTTTATTCTCTTTTGTGTTTTTTCATTGAAGACAAATTAAATGAAGATAATAATACCAAAGAATTTGTGATTGCAATCATTTTCAGGAAGAAACTGAGTATTATCTGACAGAATTGCAGGGGTGTCAATACTTTTGGCCACAACTGTAGCTCTGTAGTGGGGGGCCAGGAAGGTGATACACCAGGATCAGGCTCAGTTACTTCACAGGTGGGTTTGATAAAAGGTTCACAAGGAATTAGCACATTCTCTTGTGTGAGCCAAAGCGGGACAACTCCTCCTAGGTCTGCTCTCACTGAACACTTGGCACCAAACTCTGCGTTCTGTTGGCAGGTTTTCCTTTTATAGTTCTTTGCTGCGTCACAGCTCACCTCTTCCATAGTCCTTCCCTGAATTACTTCCCTCACAGAAATCACTGTCTTCTTCTTTGGTTCCTGGGGGCATCTTCTGCCTCCAGGCAAAAACACCTTTTCACTAAAAAATGCAGCCTGTACACACTTGCGATATAACTTCTGACTTCTGGCCAGTCACAACTTAGGGCACAAGTGGCACTGACGGACTAGAGTGGCATTGGTAAAATGTGAATCCATTTTCTTACCCAGCAGATTCAGGTCAGACGACCATTACACTCAGTGCTGTGTGCAGCTTTGCCCAGGATATAACTGAAGGCATTATGAATGCAAGACACCAGCCCCAATCACTAACAACCTCCTTTTTCACAGAGGGAGTGACCACTGGTTGTCCTGCAAACACAATGGGTTTCATATAGGGCGCAGTTCACACAGGCTTGCACAGTGTATGCCCAGCCTCTTACATTAACCCCCATCTCAGTAGGCGGGCTGTTACGGCATTCAACACCGCCACCTGCGCCGGAACAAACGCACCCACATAACCCAGCCACACACAGCAACAAAAGAGTGCAAAAAAAAGCACCACAATGACAAGTGCTGAAACTGTGGAAAACTAGTTAGTTTTAAAATATAGCAAATTGTGGGGTATTGGTTTGTCTTTTGGTCCAAAACACGTAAGCTTGTGAGCCCACACACGGCTCCCCACGGATCACAAGTCCTATCCACTAAATTCTCATTTAAAGCGAAAAAAGGACACAAATAGAAAATACATTTTCTTACCCAGCAGATTCAGGTCAGACGACCATTACACTCAGTGCTGTGTGCAGCTTTGCCCAGGTTATAACTGAAGGCATTATGAATGCAAGACACCAGCCCCAATCACTAACAACCTCCTTTTTCACAGAGGGAGTGACCACTGGTTGTCCTGCAAACACAATGGGTTTAATATGCCTTCAGTTATATCCTAGGCAAAGCTGCACACAGCACTGAGTGTAATGGTCGTCTGTCCTGAATCTGCTGGGTAAGAAAATGTATTTTCTATTTGTGTCCTTTTTTCGCTTTAAATGAGAATTTAGTGGATAGGACTTGTGATCCGTGGGGAGCCGTGTAGGGGCTCACAAGCTTACGTGTTTTGGACCAAAAGACAAACCAATACCCCACAATTTGCTATATTTTAAAATGTGAATCCACCAGAAGGTGAGTATAACACTGGAGGAAGAGGGTTAACATTTAAAGTACCACTCCAGCGCTGAAAAAAAAATTATGTAAATCTATGCTAATCTAATCCTGAGTTTTTGGTTTCCAGCAAAACCTATGTTATTAGGGAAAAGCTTTCACACACATTGGTTTTTGTTCTCTAGACACAGTGTAAACACCACAGGATTTGCTGCATTTTTGTTTTGCAGCAAAACCTATGATTCTAGGATTAGCTGTCCCAACAGCTTTTTGTTTTCACACGCTTTGGTTTTTGTTTGGTGAAGAAAGTGGAAACACCTCAGGTTTTGCTGTGTTTTAGAAAGAATGAACATGTCAATTCTTTGCTGCACTTTTGCTAAAGTGAAAACACCTGTGGTATTTCCATTTTCTGTAGAGAAAAAAACCAGTGTGTGTGAAAGCTTTTCCCTGCACACATAGGTTTTGATGGAAACCAAAAACTCAGGATTAGATTAGCATAGATTTACATAAAACCAAGGGAAAACCAGATCTCAAACGCAGCAAAACCTTCCTGTGGGCACATACCCTAAGCATGAGGAACAATACGATGAAGACCAAGGAGGTCTCCAAACCAGTCAGAGAAAAAGTTGCTGAGACTTACAAGTCAGGTTTGGGGTCTAGAAAACTATCCCAATCTCTGGTGATCCCTCAGAGCACTATCAAAATCCATTATCATCAAATAGAAAGAAAATGGTACAACAACAAACCTGCCAAGGGAGAGCTGATGACGAAAACTTTAAGCTCAGGTAAGGGGGGTATTAATTAGAGAGGCAGCACAAAACGTAACCCTGATGAAGATGCTGAATTCCCAAACAAAGACTGGATTATATATCCATGTGACCCCAATAAGCCATACATTTCATAGAGCTGGCCTCTATGAAAGGCGGCTGAATAAAGCCTTTACTTACAGCCAAAAATTGGAAGGCTCATTTTTATTTTGACAAAACATGTGCGAGACTCCCCGAGTGTATGGAGGAGAAAAATGTAACTTTTTGGCCACCAAAGCAAACTTGGTCTGGCGCCAAACCAATATAGCTCATCATCCCATGAACACCATCCCCACAGTGAAACAGGATGGTGGCAGAATCCTGCTGTGGGGATGTTTTTGGCAGCTAGGACAAAGAAAATGGACTGAGTTGAGGGGAGGATGAATGTTGCAAATTAAAGGGGTGTTCTTCACCAAAACCTGTTTCAATCTGTCAGCAATTTAAGACTGGGACGAAGGTTCACCTGCCAACAAGATAACGACCCCAAGGCATACTGCTAAAGCAAAACTTGAGTGGTTTAAGGGGAAACATATAAATGTATTGGAGTGGTCTATTCAAATCCCAGACCCTAATCCAATTGAAAATCTGTGGTCAGACCAGAAAATTCTTGTTCACCAGAGAAAACCATTTAACTTGAAGAAGCTGGAGCAGTTTTGTCTTGAGGAATGGGCAAAAATCCTAGTGGCAAGTTTTGGAAAGTTAATAGAGACTTATCCAAAGTGACTTGCAGCCGTAATTGCCACTAAAGGAAGCTTTATAAAGTTCTGACTTTAGAGGGTGCATAGTTATGCATAAGGATGTTTTCAGTTATTTTGTCCTATTTGTTGACAGTTGTAGGCCTGTTCTTTCCATGAAATTATGCAAATCCTCAAAAAAAACTGTGAAATTCCATGTTATAATGTAGCAAAACACAAATATGCCAAGGAAGTAAAATATTTTCACAAGGCACTATGTATAGGATAGGGAATAACTACCATGACCTATGTCAATATTTTATAAATATATATAGGTGTATACATGTAGAATTAACAGACTAACAACCATCTATCAAAACGTCATGTGCATTAATATACCTACCTATGCATGAAGATGGAATACTAAAGACATGATCACAGGTATGATAAATCTCTATACATAATCACCAGTTTTGCGCTTCCGGTCACTGTGCTGCTATCAAGCCATGGCGCCTGCGCAAAACTGGTGATTATCCCGGAATCGCCGCCATATTACCACTCCCAAAGCTGCCGGCGGCGCCCTGCAGCTTCCCGTCCCCGCACCTCACCTACACCACCCGCATGCCCCTGTAATACACCCCCACATACCCCCGCACTACACCCTCCCCACACTACACCCCCGTGCCCCCCTTTACCGGCCGCACCCCCCCCCACCTACTTACCTCTTCACATAGGACCTTTGGTGATGTCACAGTCATATGATCATTCACATGACCGTGCATCTCCCTAGCTCCGCCTCCTCTACTCTACGCTGCTTCCCAGCTATGACATGGAGCTGTCACTGCTGGGAAGGAGAGAAGAGGAGGCAGAGAGGCAGAAGGGGACAGGAAACATTAAACACAAGACAGAGACACATAAGAGGGGACCACAAAAACTGCACACACAAAAGAGGGCTGCAGAAACACTAAAGACGCTGAGCTGACAGGAAAATGCAGCAGACACACATAAACAGCTCCACATACTCTGAAGGGGGGGGCACAGAGACAAGGAGTGACCACAATCACTGAAGGGGGGCACACACACATAAGAGGGCATCACAAACACTCAAGGAGCCCTCAAAGATAAACGGGATAACATACACACAGAAGGGGGGGGGCCAGGGAGACATAACAGGGAACCACAACCACTCAAGGGGGGCACAGAGATGGAAGGGGGGTGCAGAAACATGAAAGAGACAAAAACACACAAGTGCCTCGCAGACACATACAGGGGTCCAGAAACACACAAGAAGGGCCAGACAAACAAGGGGTCACCAGAATGACTAAAGGTAGCCAGGGACTGTGAAAGGGGGCAGACACACATAAGGAAGGACCTGAAACATTAAAGGGACCTGAGAGATGAAGGGGGTAACATACACACAAAAGGAGTGCCCAGTGAGACATAAGAGGGCACCATAAACACTCAAGGCTGGCCACACACATGAAGAGGGTAGCATTGACTAAAGGGGGGAGCAGACATACATAACACGGGACCAGAAATACTGAAGGAGCCCAGAGACATGAAAAGAGGGAGGCCGTAGACCTAAACGCGCAGCGGGGGGCACAGAGTAAAGGGGGACAGAGGTGCCGCAGACACAAGGCGCACCACAGACCTAAACACACAGGGTGCTCAAACAGAGCGCAGGGGGCCCACAAACACCACAGCGTGCCAGTGACGCCCTCGCCATGCGATGACGCGTGCGCAAAACTGCGGATTATCCCTACCCCCAAAGCACCGCCATATTAGCACGCCCATGCCGTTGGCTGACGCCCGCTGCCTGCAGGCTCCTGTCACCGCACACCCCCACACGGTGCTGCCTCCCCCGCTCTGATCCCGCCCGCCGCGCCCTCTCATTGCAGCCTCCAGGCTCCCCGCCCGCCACGGGGAAGCGCCATTACTAAAGGGCCCGCCGCCAGCATCTGTGGCCCCCTTCATCACACATGCTGCCCACCGCACTCTCATTCAGCCTGCAGGCCCGCCGCCCGCCGCAGCCAGGGAGAGCACTATTACTCAAGGGGCCGCCGCCAGCATCTGCCGCCCCCTTCATTACACACGATACCCGCCGCTGCTGCCCCCGCTCTGATGCTGCCAGCGGCGCCGGCGCACTGTCATTGCAGCCTCCAGGCCCGCCAGCCCTGCAGTCTCCTACCACCACCCCCCTCAACTAAGGTTACAGAGGCAGCGGGGCTAACATCTGCACACTGCCCCTCATTACCCCCCAATCACCCACACTGCCCCTGCTCACCCACACTCACCCTTCATAGCCCTCCCAACTCACCCACACTGCCCCTGCTCACTCCTCTTCCCCCCCCTATGCCCTCACTCACTCCCCACACTGTCCCTGCTTACCCCCCACTCACCCACACTGCCCCCACTCACCCACACTGCTCCAGCTTCCCCCCCACTCACCCATACACCCTGCTTACCCCTCTAACCCCCCCAACTGCCCACAATCACCCACACTGCCCCTGCTCACTCCTCTTACCCCCCCGTATCTTATCACTCCACACACTGCCCCTGCTTACCCCCCCAATCACCCACACTGCCCCTGCTCATGCCCCCACTCACCCCACACTGCCGCTATTTTGCCCTTTCACCTCCCCACACTGCCCCTGCTCACCCCTCTTACCCCCCCACATCCCCTCACTCCCCACACTGCCCCTGCTGATACCCCACAGGGTGAAGTCACAGCTGCTGGCCCCAATGCCAAACAGCCCGCCCCCCATCTTGATCTCACCCCACTCCCGATGCGATAGCATCGGGCCTTTTTACTAGTATTTGTATAATTACCACAACGAAAGATGTCCGCATCCCGATGTGCGTTTTACCCTCTGTTTTCTCAAGGGGATGAATTAGTACATGGTTAATTTAAAACCAGCAAAACTCCATCCCAATGGAAACAGTAAATGTGTGCTGCCCTCCTAGCCAACCAATTATATAATCTACAAATTTCAGCAAAACTTCATATCTTAATTAATTCATAGTTGGCAACACACAACAATAAAAATTCAATAAGAGTGGATCTGATTAATGAAAAAATATGACAAGCGAGTGAGGAAAGTATAGTATGCTATGAAAGGATAGAACACCACTCAATGATGTATTACAGTCAAATGGTTTGAAAAAACCCAACAAATTAAAATACTAATTGCTTATGTTTTCTCTGCCAAAGGGATTGGAAACACATCTGAGTGAGCAACCATGTGGGAGGTATAAGTATTTTAATGCAGTGTATTGACTTATCGCCTACTTTTCTGTCTTCATACATGACTGTTGTTAGATTTTATTGTCACTTTAATGTCATACTGCCAGAGCACTTGCTCTTTTTTTGGCACCATTTTTGTTGCACATGAACACTTAACATTTTATTATGAGTTTTTCTATGTATTCAACCATAATTCAGTACTGAGTGGTGTATCAGTGATATAGTGCTTTTACTGTGTACTATACCTTTCTTCTTCGTGTACTATTTTTTAAATTAATTTAGTCCCTTTTTAGTGGATGTTTAGTACTGTTTGTAGTGATAAGAAAGCATGCTCACCACTGCTCTATACTTGATCAAGCATCAGAGCACGCAATATTAATTGTGAGTGCTTGAACCCATGTTTGAGTACCTACTTCTCAAGTTTTGCAGCTTTTTCACAGCCAATCAATATGCGGGGATTACGCAGCATACATGATAACGCCATAAAAATGTTGGCTACTGACTTAACTGTGATTGGCTAGCCTCATCAAGTCATCAGGTCTTATATAAGACTCATTGATATGATACTTGTCACAAAACACCTGCAAAGGCTTACTAAGCATTTAAAATATCCCTTAGTCTGGTTTAGTGGCCTACAAGTTTATGGAGAAGACGGCCGACTTGACAGATGTCCAGAAGACAGTCATTGACACACTCAACAAGTAGGGTAAGCCACAAAAGATCATTGGTAATCAAGGTCTCAGAGTCTAGAGGAAGAGTGGAGAGGCACACCATTCAAGCTGCGTGAGGTCTAGTGTATCACAATCAGTGATGGTTTGGGGAGCCATGTCATCTGCTGGTGTACTATTTACTTGACTCCAGAGGTCACCCGAGGACAGCTCAGGTAACCATGGTACCCGCTACCATTAGCGTCCACCATGGTTACATGAATGGTGACCTCAGGAGTCACCGCTTACTGAACCAGAGCTGTTTGGCGGCTGCGGTGACGGGCAAGACTGTGTTCTCCAATGCTGCCTGCAATCATGAAGACGTTGCAGAGGATCAAGGACGGGTATGCGGGAGTAATAAAAAAGGGGAGTCCAGATATGTATTTGCATTTTTATTTCTAATAAAATGTTTTCTCTCTGTGTTGTGTCTTCTTTCCTATTAACTTGAAAGTCTTAATGGCCAGGTCTAACATTGGCCCAACATTAAAATTTTCAGGTTTAATGCCAGCTGGCAATGCAAAGCTGGCATTAACCCCTTGTAACCCAGTTTGCCATCGCTACAAAGCAACTGGAAGAGACGGGTAAAGAGCCAGGAATAAGAGCTTCTTATGAATGCGCCAATTTCTGTGACAGCTGTGGGATGCTATTCTATAGCGTGGGGGGCAAATAACAATGGGCACTTACCCGCTGAGCTCACCCAGTTAAAAATAGGGTGGATTCCAACACTTTTTTTCCCATTGTTTATTTATTTTATGTCAGGTTACATAGCTGGCATCATGCAGCAGGGAATCCCACTGTGGCCCCGCCATGTTGTTTGATGATTTTTGGAAGCAGATTTTGAGAATCTGCATGTCTATTCTGAAGCCAGCAAAGTCTATTAGAGTTCTGAAGTGCTATGCAAATGTATTTTTTTTATTGCAAATTTGCTGCAGGTTTAGGGGCAGAAAAAAGAAATATGAACCGCATGTGCAAGGAAACAAAAAAAAGAAACATGGGCACATCACTTCTGACCTGTCCTACACTCTGCTAGCCTCAGGATAGACATGCAAACTTTGATGCAGATTCTCAATCTGCACGAAAAATCATCAAACAACACACTATGGGTACTTGGCCTAACAAAGTCCAGGAAGAGCTGCAGTTGTGGTGAAAGGGCTCAGGGATTCATCCTTCCCATTGGCTACTTCCACAGATTCTTCTAGGGCAGGGGTGGCCAACTACAGTCCTCAAATACTGAAAACAATGCAAGTTTTCACGATTTTCTTAGCATTGCACAGGTTCTAATTTCATCACCTGTAGATGTGATGGATGATTCCAGCACCTTGTGCAATGCTAGGAAAATCATGAAAATATGCACTCTTTGCAGCCCTTTAGAACTGCACTTGGCCAGCCCTGTTCTACTTGAGTGGGTGTAATGTCTTGCAGTTCCATACCTCACACCTTCAGGCCTGAGATCTGCAGTTAGTTCACCAATTTCTGTAGGGCAGTAAGAAAGCAACTGTTTGAAGAAACAGTCCAGCACACAAGGAATGAACTGAAAAAACTTTACACACAACGACTATAAGTCACAAACAAAAAAACTAAACAATATTCATAGTATATAAATATAATGAATGTCCCACAGGGATCAGCAAGAGCACACAGACTGTTAATGCAGTGGAGAGGCAATGAAGGGCTGTGTCCATTAGATCTTCCAGTTGAACTGCAAAGACTGCATGAATGCTCAGTAGGGGAAAACGCAAACGGTGCAAAGTGTTAAAAAATCTTTCACAAAAACACATGCCTTTGTCAAGGACAACAAAAAACTGGAAAAAAGCAACTCCCAAAAGTCATTCCTTGGCCAAAATGCCAACTAAGGTACAGGTCACAGACCTGCCAACATGCCTTTAGTAAGGTCCAGTAAGATTATCTCTTGCCATTTTCAGCCATGCCCTGGATGGTTGTCACAGTTTCTCCTCATACTCTGCTGCCGGGCGGTCTTGGGGGGTCGCTGCGGCTACTCCTCTAGGCGAATTCTCTACCACCACCTGCCCCAGCACACTCCATCATTGCCACCACTGTAGAGGATGATGGTGGAACTAGGGGAATGACCACCCTCTCTTGGACAAACAGGACCAGGACTATCTTTGTGAACATCGACATGCCCTGCGGATTTGGGTGAGTTTAGCTGGCCAACCAAGAGACACTTTGGCCGCACCCGATGACAACTTCTCTCCAGGTTGGACTTCTGCCACTTCTCAAATTGGGCGGTGGTGCCAACCGCAAACCATCCATTCATGCCCCACACCTTCATGAAAGTGACTTCATATCCAACAAATTAGGTATGTAGTCTTTGGGGAAGATTGTAACGCTTGCAGGGCAGAGAGGCTGACATAGCATCAAAGCTTAGTGCTATGTTCCACTTGGAACCCATACCCCTTATCCTATTTGAATACCACCACCTTGTGTTTCGCGCATTGGTGAAGGAAGTTATTAGCCTTAGGCCCATGCAGCTAGTCCTGAGTAATGGCATCTTCATGTTGAATCTCTTCAGCAAATGACACAGGAGAAGGGGTGGTTGATGCCTTGTAGGATAGGTGCTTTGAGAGGGTAGGGGTCCCCACATAGCATTGCCCCAGTTGAATACCTCTGGAGGTGGGAAACATTGTATTCTAGGTGGTCCTCTTCCTTGGGCTCCCCATAAAGGTCTTTGTCCCAGTCATCGTGGGGAATGGGATCCAGTAGCTGTGACTTCGAGTGCAACACCAGCTGCAGCTGAAATCTAGGCAGACATACTGCCAGATCATCTGCAGTTTGATATGTGGTACTCCCAATCCCAGATGCTGTAGGGGTAAGAGTCACCTAACTGCTGGGACTCGCTCCTCAGGTCCACGGCTTGCATCGGAGCCCAGGATTGGATCCGCATCTCATTACAGATGAGGCCCAAACTGGGATGTGTGGAGGAGTTCCAGCTCACATATGTCTCCATCTCCTCTCCATGATGCCACTCTGGGTAAGGTTCTGCTGACCCATATTCTGCCCCTGGGGTGGTTAGGTAGATTACATCCTCTTAGTCCAGGTCATCCATGCCTTGCACAGAATCCTTGAAAAAACAACTATAGAATGCAGACAGTGTACCTGTGTGCCACTGGGAATGCAGAGGAAAGATGGTGGGAGACCCATCTTCTGCCCCTGGGGTGGTTAGGTAGATTACATCCTCTTAGTCCAGGTCATCCATGCCTTGCACAGAATCCTTGAAAAAACAACTATGGAATGCAGACAGTGTACCTGTGTGCCACTGGGAATGCAGAGGAAAGATGGTGGGAGACCCATCTTCTGCCCCTGGGGTGGTTAGGTAGATTACATCCTCTTAGTCCAGATCATTCATGCCTTGCACAGAATCCTTGAAAAAACAACTATGGAATGCAGACAGTGTACCTGTGTGCCACTGGGAATGCAGAGGAAAGATGGTGGGAGACCCGCGGCTGTGGGTATACTTGTTTCCTCTCCCTAAGCTTTTACTTGCCACTTCCATTGAGTGACATGATTCAGACCCAAGCAATCAGTACTGGAGTTGAATGTTTACACAATATTGTTGCCTAATGCCTAGCTGATAATTAAGTCCTGTATGTCAGCTCACAATGTATATAAACTGAGTTGCGGTTACTTAGTTGCAGTCATTTTTGATGTGTAACATCTCTGTGGGAAACATAATGATGAAAATAAATAAGTTTATAGAGATCACAATATACCATCAATTAATTTGGCATGGTAAATAAGGCTACTGGGCACTGCAGGAATTCCAGGACAACTGTAATAGGACTTATCATGAAGAGGAGAACAAAGTGGAGCCTTAACTGCTTTTTACAAATACACACAAAGACTTATTTTATTTATAGAAAAATGAGACAGGGTATAAACACAATGTGTTGGAAATTCGGGTGATAAAATCAAGGGGCACAACAACACAAGGTAATCAGAGTTTTACAATTGTATATATGATTAAGCAATAATCACAAATTCAATTTTCTCTCTCTCACTTGGTGATAGATATCACATTCCTTGTAAGGGAATGTAGTACAATGACAATTATAATTAATCCTAAATTTACAGACTAATTGCCCATATACAATAACAAAGTTACACCCAAGTATATGCAAGAGATCAGTGCTCAATTCATGGATCAGCAAAAGATTAACTCATACCATAAAGTGCAAGTGCTTGGAATAAAGGGAAGGATCCCTTCTGGACAGGACTCCTAACATACGTTTCGCTGTTAGTAACGTATATGCTTCATCATGAGGAGTGAGGCCCTTCTATGCCGGCGGAGATTAAATCCCAAATACAGAAACGGTCACATGTTCCTGCAGGCCAATAGGATCACCCGTAGCGGTGCATGCACAGTTTCCGCGGCCAGGAGACTACGTCACTTCCGGCGCGACATCCACCGATCATCACCAGCGGCCAGAAACCTTTTCACTTTTAAAGATGGATACTAGCTACAAAAGCCATGGGCATTGCTTGCGAACCCTTGTACGCTAACCTGTTCCTGGGAAACTGGGAGCGGGGTTATATTTGCGGGCGAGGGATGGCCGGCTGTTGACCATGTGCAGTGCTGTATTCGCTACATCGATGATATATTGATGGTGTGGCAGGGCACTGCTGAACAGGTTAAATCATTTATGGATTCTTTGAACAATAATAAATTGAATATCAGACTCACACATAGATATAGTAGAATGAGTATTGATTTTTTGGACATCAAAATTCAAGTGGATGGACATGGGCTTGTACAGACAGATGTGTTCAGGAAAGAAACATCTGTTAATGCGCTTTTACATGCTTCATCTCTCCATGTCCCATTCACCATAAAAACAATCCCGGTTGGACAATTTTTGAGGATGAAGCAGATCTGCTCCACTGAGGCTAAATTTCGAAATCAAGCTTTGGATTTAAGGACTAGGTTTAGGCAAAGGGGATATAGTCGCAAAGCCATTAAAAATGGTTATGATAGAGCCAAATGCAGTATACATGATGATCTCCTCCTCCCCCCTAGAAAGAAAGAAGACATTTTTGGGGAGATACGCTTTATCTCAACCCATAATCAACAGTGGAAGACTGAGGCAGGCATTGAAAAGCCACTGGCCAGTGTTGCTGTCCGAACTGACTCTGAGGGGGTTTTGTCTGAAAATCCACTTATGACATCACGACGATCTCAGAATTTGAAGGACATTTTGGTTCCCAGCCACTATGTCCCTGGAGTACCTAGGATTTTCAGATCAGGCTCCCCCAGAAGGGGGTTCTTTCCTTGCGGGGAATGCGTTGTTTGTACTAATCTCTTTCACAGCTCTGATTTCACCTCAAGTGATGGTCTAAAAACATATACAATTAATCAGTATATTTCCTGTAGCAGCATGCACATTGTGTATTACGCAATGTGTGGCTGCAATAAAATTTATGTCAGTCTGACCACAAGGGAATTGAGGCTGAGAGATAGGGAGAAGGTGAAAGAGATTGGCACAGCATGCAAGGTGGAGGATGTCACCACCCTTAAGACGTTACCCCGTAATTTCTATCACTATCATAACTGTAATCCTAAAACCCTGAGAGTAAGGGGTATACGGGGGTGTTCGGGGAGGTGATCTTAAGAAACTACTCGCCCAACGGGAACTGAAATGGATAGTGACGTTGGATATGGTGTCTCCTAGAGGCCTAAATGAGTCCCTCAGCTTCATCCCCTTTCTTTAGTATATTTAATTAGCTCCTTGGACTTCCAGTCAATGGTGTCCGATATTGTTGATAAACATCACTGTTTTTTGTCCACTAATTGGGAGATTTAATTCATTCTTCCCCTCCCTTCCCCTTCCCTCTGTACTATTAAATTGGTGTAAGAACTTAAGAAGAAAACAGCGGCACTACGGGATCCTTTATTCCATGAACAGCTTTATTCCAAGGTTTACATCGATGGGTGCAGGGAAGGGAGGACAGAGGGACGACGGTGACCGTTTCATGTGCTCTGCACGCTTCAGCGGGTCTAGTACACAGGACCCGCTGAAGCGTGCGGAGCACGCGAATTGGTCACTGTAGTCCCTCCGTCCTCCCTTCCCTGCACCCATCGCTGTAAACATTTGAATAAAGCTGGTTATGGAATAAAGGATCCCAGAGTGCCGCTGTTTTCTTTTTAAGTTCTTAATTGATCCCTGCATCTACAGCTGAGCAACCCAGATCCATGAATGCCTCTGCACACAGGACTTCAATGCAACAAGGTCAGTGCCCGATTTCTCTTCTCAACTAAATATTAAATTGGTGTGTTTTATCATTTTATTGTATTGCTTTTAATTTTGTTATTCTCTGTTTATTGCCGACAGTGGCATTGTCTACTCGTATTATTGATGTCAAAACTGCGGTCATATTTGGATCAGGAAAATTGGACTACATCTTTGCTTGTTTACAGTCTGGACTAGGCCTGCCAATATGCCACTATCGAAGATTGATTATATATTGTTATTAATATTGTAATTTATATAGAGGCATGGGTTGCTTTTGATCCAGGATAGTCTCAGATGGCTTACTCCAATATAGATCGTGTGCTCATGCGTGGTTTCCTGGCCTCCGAGCGTCGTCATGGAGGCGCAACAACATCCACTGATTGTTTATCGGTAGCCAGGTTACAATTTCCGGCCGCTGGTGATGATAGGTGGATGTTGTCTCCTGGCCGCGGAAACTGCGCATGCACAGCTACCGGCGATCCTATTGGAATGTGAGAACATGTGACTGTCCCGGTATTTGAGATTTAACCTTTGCCAGCATAGAAGGGCCTCACTCCTCATGATGAAGCATATGTGTTACTAACAGCGAAACGTATGTTAGGAGTCCTGTCCAGGGGGGATCCTTCCCTTTTCTCCAAGCACTTGCACTTTATGGTATGAGTTAATCTTTTGCTGATCCATGAATTGAGCATTGATCTCTTGTATATACTTGGGTGGAACTTTGTTATTGTATATGGGCAATTAGTCTGTAAATTTAGGATTAATTATAATTGTCATTGTACTACATTCCCTTACAAGGAGTGTTATATCTATTGGTGGGTTTAACACACCAATTTCTGTGTTCAATATCTGAACAGATCTCTGGTTGCAGTGAAATCATGGACACATTGTTACATTTGTACACAGCCACAAAATGGAGCAATGTGTCCATGATTTCACTGCAACCAGAGATCTGTTCAGATATTGGACACAGAAATTGGTGTGTGTAAACCCACCATATCACCAAGTGATAGAGAAAATTTTTTTAGTGATTATTGCTTAATCATGTATACCATTGTAAAACTCTGATTACCTTGTGCTGTTGTGCCCCTTGATTTTATCACCTGAATTTAAAACACATTATGTTCATACCCTGTCTCATTTTCCTATAAATAAAATAAGTCTTTGTAGGCATTTGTAAAAAGCAGTTATGGCTCCACATAATTGCTTGTGTTTGAGCCGCTGAGCGAAACTAGGCCTTTCCCTAGTAGCTCTATATTGATAACCATATGGAATTGATATATTTGTAATATACGGTACATGAAATGTGAGCCCCAATGAGACACTGTTGCAAATGTATATAAAGTGCTATGCAATTGATAGCACTATAAAAATGAATACATATCATTATCATGGTTATGACATTAAATAGTGATTGCACATTTTTAAGACGCAAAAGACATACCATGGTGTTTCATTAGTGTGAACAGACGTATAAGATCATAGAAGTGAAGAATATAATGGCTACATGCTATTTTTTACATATTGCTTTCACATAAGTGTAGAACAGATTACATGCTCGCATGGTGACTCTACAATAATAAAAGTTTGCTCTTCAATAAAAAAATAAATAATAATAAAATATTCTCAAAACATTCCTATAAAAATATTAAGCTCTCTTAGGGTACTGTCACACGAGGTGACTTCGCCGGAGATATCGGCGGCGACGGGCGGGAGCGCGCACGTTTTTGGCGCCCCGCCAGCGTTGCCGTCATATGTTTACATGCGCCGATATCTCCAGCGACGCACCGGAGATCTTACAGGCGCTGTCGCGGCGATTCTGTAACATGGGAGCCTATGGGATCGCCGTCCCCCTGTTACACGACTCTAGAGTGCTCGCCTGGTTTCAGAGCAGTGCTGAGAAACCAGGCGATCACTCAAAGGCATCGCCATCGCCTATTTACATTAGGCGATGCACCGGCCATGTCGGCGGCGAGAGGCCACACGCCTGCGTGGCCTATAAAATCGCGCCGATATGGCCTCGTGTGACGGTACCCTTAAACTGATGTTTTAAGGAGATTGTGATCCTAGTCTTCCCAGCTGCTGCCACATCTGGCAATGTTTCCAAAATTCAGACTCTGCAGGTGTCAAAACACCTACAAACTCCAGGAAGCTTACAAAAATTCCCACAAATTCTACAACTGGTAGACCCGATGGCTGAGGACACTCCTAACCTTGTCCGCAGCCAGTGGGTCTTCTGGCAAGTGTTTTGGCCCCAAATAAACAGGTAAAGTGCTTTCAACTTTACCTGTTTATTTGGGCCATTTTAAATTTTGAACTTTTTTCCTAACTTAGCCGGATTTGCCGACTTTTGGGAAAAGTGTTTTGGTTTCCAATTACCAAACTTAATCAGCTATGTTCTTGCTGAATTTGAAATTGGAGAACATGTCTTCCATCCTTGTCTTCCATCCAGGAAGCAGTCGTAGATGCCTCTTGCCTTTCACTTGTCGTTGCACATTTGCAAGCACTATCAGTAGCCATGTCCGATTCTTTACATTCAGCTGTCCCTATCCCAAGTTTTGGAACTCAAAATAAAATTAATAGCCACCCACCCAAAGCCCAAATAAAAAACTGTCACATTCCCAGACTGCTTACCCTGGAAATGTTGATATTTAGACTTGTGAACACTGAGGTTTTTTGCAACCTGATGGTAGTAGCCGTCCCTCATAACTCGATACCCAGCCTTCACTATTTTTTCAAGTGTTTTGTCTTCACTTTACACCAGCATATGTCCCATAACATCACTTGTGCCCTGACCAACGCAGTTACTGTGAAGATCCACTTAACAACTGGTATGTGGACAAGTGCTTGTTGCCAGTGACGCTACATTTCCCTCACAGTACACTGGGTGAACCTGGTGGAGCCCAGGATGGAATTGCATATGTGCTACCGACAACAAGGATTGAAGACCCTAGTTTTATCAGGATTTCCCCCACTTCCTACACCAATTCCAGCACAAACCATCGCAAGCTCGAAGCACTGCAGCACTATCCTAGTTAAGTGGGAATAGTTCCTGCTGAAGCTAATTTGTTAATTTGTTTAAGTGGCAAACAACTCACCACTACAAAGTTGTTGAAAGATATAACAGACCAGACAGATCTCTGGCTCTTGCTGCAAAACCCATAATCAGGCATCGTTGTATGAAATCATGGCTGTAACCTGGTGGGAGCTATGAAGCTTGGCAAGCTCATACATGTACCATGCCTGGCCCACTTGCTCAACTTAGAGGTTCAGCTGTTTCTGAAAACCTATCCAGGTTTGGCTGTGCTACTGATGAAGGTATGCCGCGTATGCACCCATTTCCGAAAGTTATCTGCCGCTGCAGTCTGGCAGTGCTGCCGCAGTGCCAGATCACCGACTGGTTTACAAAGCGCCAAGTTACTGGAGCTCCACATTGCAAATGTTGGAAAAGCTTTGTGAGCAGCAGAGGGTAGTAGTTGAATACTAGCTACAACATGCCTGTCAGTATTCTAGTAAGCAACGAGGGGCATAGATGTATGACATCTGAGAGGTTCTAAAAAACTTTGAGGAATCAAACAAGATGGTGGACGGCTATGATCTGCATAACCATCCTGCTCGCTGCTCACAATTAAAGAAGAAGCTTTGCATGTAGACCAGGTAGAAGATGGAGGAAGAAAGTACACAGGATAATGTTACCCAGCCTCATCTCATCTTCCAAAAAAGCAAGTGTGCGTGTGCATTAGATTTCTGAAATCTCATAGTTTTTGCTGGTGCTGTAAAAAGTAGCTTTTAATTTACAGAAATCTCATGAAAAATTATTAAAAAAACCCCCACAAAAAGCAATGTGTACATATCCAAATAATGTAGTATGCAGCTGGAAAGCATGGCAAGTCTTCTATCGCAATATATCCAGCATTGTAGCAATATCTAGTCAGCATTCAAAATGATACATTATGTACCACCAGACATTCTCATTGTCCTTTTCTACTGTAGCTTAAGCTGCCTTATATATATTTTGCTAAACTGCAAGTTACTTAGAAGTATTAATCACCATAAATATTGACAGCCTTGATGTTATGGCTGTGGGAAGCATTTTTCCTGTAATTGCATATAAATAATTTCATGTTGTTAATCCAGTACAATAAACTGTCATGTGGCTGAAACTCTACATCAAGGGTTTAGCCTCGTACAATTTCTTAATGGTGGAATATTGACCTATGCAGCAGCAGTTTCCAGTATACAGTTATTGTCCCCCAGTGGGCCCCTAATACAACTAAACCCTAAAGATCTAGAAGGTAACTTGCTGCCAGAGTCTATTTTATAGAGTTAATTCTCAAATATTCTAATACACCTTAGGCTGGTTTCACATTACGGATTTTTCAGATCCGATGCTGTCCGATCAAAATCGGACAGCATCGGATCCGAATTTGGCCCCATGCAGCCCTATGGGGATCGGACCGAATCGGATGTGCACTAAATGCCATCCGATTTGGTCCGATCCGATTCTGTCCAACTTTAATATCGGTGCAAAAATCGGAGCCTGCACCGATTTTTGCACCGATAATAAAATCTGACAGAATCGGATCGGAGCAAATCGGATGGCATTTAGTGCACATCCGATCTGACCCGATCCCCATAACATGGGGCCCTATGGAGAAGGGTCCGAGGAAACATCTGATGTCTCCTCGGACCCCATTTTACTGTACTGAGCATGCTCAGTACAGTAAAACTGCTCCTAACTGGAAGCACAAGGGTTAAAAAAAAAAAAAAAGTTTATTCTCACCTCCCCACGAGCCCCCGCCGTCTCCCGCCATCTTCTTTGAGGCTCCCGGTGGCTCCCACAGGCTCCCGGTGTCAGCAGAGGTCTTCCTCTGCTGTTCAGGACCTGCGGTGATGTCACAGTCACGTGACCGCGGGTTCACCATGGTAACCCGCGGTCACATGACTGTGACATCACCGCAGGTCCTGAACAGCAGAGGAAGACCTCTGCTGACACCGGGAGCCTGTGGGAGCCACCGGGAGCCTCAAAGAAGATGGCGGGAGACGGCGGGGGCTCGTGGGGAGGTGAGAATAAACTTTTTTTTTTTTTCAGCCCGGAGGCACCGATTTTATGCCGGAATCGGGTGCCTATTTGGCATCCGATTCCAGGCATCAGAAGGGACCCGATGCTGTCCGATTTATATCGGACAGCATCGGCTCCCTAAAAATCGTAATGTGAAAGTAGCCTTACTCATATGTCCGCTGTCTGCAAGGATAACCAAGTTCACAGTGGACATGTACAAGTTCTGCGTAAATAAAGGGTTGGACCATAGAATAATTCGTGCTAATGGAACTCTGGTCTGACAGTGACTTCAGTCAGACAAGACAGACTCATTTGGTGCCCAAAGCAGGCAATATAATGGTATTAGCCAATTAGACACAGCATTTGATTAGCAGAAGAAAAAAAATGTAATTATTTTTCTTTAAATTCTTGAATTGTGTCTCCACTTTCAGTTGTGCCCTAGGTGGCCATCTACTCAGTCTACCTATTGTCTTAACTCATTACTTTATTACCTTTTTCAGAAAATGTATTTACTAAGAAACCTGTAACTTATTATCACTTGCTTTTTACTTATTTATGGCAGGGTTCTTTTTCATTCAGTTTTTCTTAGCTTTGACTTCTTGGTGGCCATTAAGAACATGCTTCCAATCTGCATGTATACTAATTTTTGGTTTAGGTCAGTTTTTTGGTTCTTTTATTACAGTATGTATAATATACATTACAAGATGAAATATGAAAACTCTAGATTTCAAGGTGATATAATATTCAGCATGTCTTTTATTTCACAAATTAATGGTCACTGTCCTATGTATAGCAATCCAATACTATGAATTAAAGAGCTCACTAGAGTTAAACAGTATAGATTTCTTTCATTGAGTTGACAGTCATTATTATTTACAAGTCAGGAAAAAAGCAACATTAAAATCCAATCTTTGTGACTGTATACAGAAATCTTTCTGCAAATAGATGCTGACAAGTGCTCAGGTTAATTGAAAACCTCTTTACTGATGAAAATGTTCCAGCGAAAGATTGTACTTTTAGATATAAAGGTCTACTGAGTAGTGACTATCATTACAAATAAGGGAGTATCCTAAAAGGAGTACGATAACCCCTAATGGTACCTTTACACGCCGCTACCGAGAGGTAGAAACCGGCAGGTGTCGGAGACAATTGTACCTTTTACCTTCAAAACACCGCGAAGTGGCGGCGTGTAATTCAGGTTCTACCTTCCTGTCTCTTTGGATACCTGTCTTTCAGCCGTGATGAAAAACAAGCAGGTATAAACCCTATGGTAGCGGCGTGTAATCGGGGCACAGGTACGGTATTTGAGTGCCCTGGGGCGTGCTACAGCGTCATGTATACCACGCCCCATCAGCTATCATTGGTGGGGGCTACTGTGTACCCATTGGCTGTCCCTGCACAGGGCGGCATATTTAACGATCTGACCAGTCACACTACACATTTGCTATAGCGTCATGTATTCGCCAGCCTCCCTGCGCTGGCTGGCCAATCATGATGTTATTGCATTGTCCAATCACCGTACGAGCGTCGCGTAATACACGACTCTGTCACGCCTATGTAGTTACGGCGCAGAATATGTACGCCCAGATTCCCTTGTTGTAGGGGCGTGTAAATCAGGGAAGGTGCTCCACAGAAGGTAACCTGCGGCACCCGTCGGCACTTACCTACTGTGGAGCACCTTGTGGCGGCGTGTATTTGCGGTATCAGGTACCGTTAGCAACCATTGAAAACGCGCGCGTGCACGTGCGGTGCCTACCTGTTGCTACCTTCGGTAGCGGCGTGTAAAGGTACCACTATTGAGCATGTGGGTCTAACTATTAAGACGTCACAAATCCTAAGCCTCGTGCTCAGACTGGCCTTTCGATTGACTGGGGAATCTTCTGCTGGGCCCCAAATCCTTGATAGGCCTCTGAGCTGGGGCATACCGATCACAAAATCAGATGGAGTGACTGGTAAGAGAGCTGATTTCAGCTGACTTTACATCTATGGCTATATTTTTAGCTGAAAAGTTTTGTAATAGAGAGCCACTGGCTCCCGCTCCGCAATTCTCCTATGTGCCACCAGCCTATCAAACACCTGCGGCAGCAAGTGATATTGTAGAAAACATAATGGCATCAATTCTTTGCACTGCTTGCAAAAAGGAGAAAGAAGCAGCCGGTGGCAAGAACAGTTGAGTAAAATCATGTTATTTTTTTAAATAACCAAATACAGTGAAGAACGTTATACAACATAGAGGTCAGAGAGGGTACATTGCACCGTATGTCCCCCTTACTGGCCCCCATGGAGTATAATAATTCCCCCTGTGTCCCCTATATTTTATACAGTATGGAGGGCAGAATGGAGACAATATATTTTAGGGGGGCCAAAAATGGGAGACATTATACAGTATGGAGGCTAGAATGGGGACATTATATTGTATATGGACAAGAGAAGAGGACAATGCACTGTATTCTGGCCACAGTGGCGGAAATAAATATTATTTAGGGGACCTAAATGGGGGATAATATACTGTATGGGACCCACAAGGGAGGACTTTATTAATGTATAGTGCTACAACTGAGGACATTACCAATGCACTCCATTGTGGCCCTATTCATGAAACATGCCATCTATGCAAATAATTTCCTCCCATTCCTTAACAGTGCCCCCTGGTGGGAAGGAATAAAGAATAGCAGCGCGCGCTATGCTGCCATATTTGAAATACACTGTACTCAATACAAAGTGTATATTCATGTGTAATAATAAGTAATATCTACTATATAATTGTCTAATTCTGTCTGTCTGTAACGGAAATCCCGCGTCACTGATTGGTCGCCACATCTTAACGGGTCGCTCCACCAGTTCTTAAAGGGGTGGACCCCAACCACTTCTTAAAGGGGCTGTCCCCATCCTCTTAAAGGGGCAGTCCACACGTACTTTTTAAAGTGGCAGTCCCCAACCACATCTTAAAGGGACTGCCCTTTTAAGATGTGGTTGGGGACCGCCACTTTAAAAAGTGGTTGGGGACTGCCCCTTTAAGAGGATGGGGACAGCCCCTTTAAGAAGTGGTTGGGGTCCACCCCTTTAAGAACTGGTGGAGCGACCCTTTAAGATGTGGCGACCAATCAGTGACGCGGGATTTCCGTTACAGACAGACAGAATTAGACAATTATATAGTAGATATTACTTATTATTACACATGAATATACACTTTGTATTGAGTACAGTGTATTTCAAATATGGCAGCATAGCGCGCGCTGCTATTCTGATTGGTCGCCGCGCTGAACGCGGCGACCAATCAGAATAGCGGTGCGCTCTATGGCGCCATACTTCAAATACACTGTACTCAAGTGTATTTCAAATATGGTGGCATAGCGCGCGCCGCTATTCTAATTGGTCGCCACGCTGAACGCGGCGACCAATTAGAATAGCGGCAGTCAAACCGCGCGCCAAGCCGCCCTACTTCTCTGATTGGTCGCTGCAACCTCGGAGGTATTGCGGCTTGGCGCGTGGTTTGAATGCAGCGACGTGCACCACCGCTGGGAATAGCTCCTGGTCATCTCCCGGCTAGCTCGCCGCTGGCCGGAGCTCAGCCGCGGCATCTCCCGACTAGCTCGCTGCGGAGCTCCGTGCGGCAGGTAGCCGCGGCTAATCTCCGGTTAGCGGCTCGGCAGCCAGGAGACGACTGGCTAATGCCGGTCGTCTCCCGGCTGGCTCGCACGTGCTGGGTCCACCGTTTGCTGGACCGTGCATACCTGCGGAAGCGGCGCTCACGTGCCGCTTCCGCCGGGCTGCAAATTTGCTCGAAATTCGAATGTTCAGCACGCGCTATTTGCATACTCGGAGCTCATTGGCCGCCGAAGGCGGCGGCCAATGAGCTGCCTCTGTGTGGAGCGCGATTTTGGTTGCAGACACACTCAAAAAACCCTTAGACAATTATATAGTAGACTAGATGGCGGCCCGATTCTAAAGAATCGGGTATTCTAGCCTATGGTTAGCAGGGTATATGGGGGCTCAGTCGTTAGCAGACTATACAGCAGCTCAGTGGTTAGCAGAGTATACGGAGGCTCAGTGGCTCCTAGTCTGCTTCAGGGCAGAGTGGAGTGGGCAGTGGCAGAGTGCAGTGGTCAGGGGCAGAGTGCAGTGGTCAGGGGCAGAGTGCAGTGGTCAGGGGCAGAGTGCAATGGTCAGGGGCAGAGTGCAGTGGTCAGGGGCAGAGTGCAGTGGTCAGGGGCAGAGTGCAGGGGTCGGGGCAGAGTGCAGTGGTCAGGGGATGAGTGCAGTGGTCAGGGGCCCGATGCAATTGCATCGGGAGCGCGGTGAAATGAATTGTGTGTATACAGGCAGGTCAGTGGGTAGCAGATTATACAGGCAGCTCTGTGGGTAGCAGAGTATACAGGTGGCTCTGTGGGTAGCAGAGTATAGAGGCGGCTCTGTGGGTAGCAAAGTATAGAGGTGGCTCTGTAGAAAGCAGAGTATGATGTGGCGGGAGGCTGGAGGGGTGAGGAGAGGTGGCGCTGGAGGGGTGAGGAGAGGTGAGGCAGGAGGGGTGAAGAGAGGTGCGGTAGGAGGGGTGAGGAGAGGTGCGGACAGAGGGGTGAGGAGAGGTTCGGAGGAGGGGTGCGGAGAGGTGCGCTGGAGGGGTGAAGAGAGGTGTGGCTGGAGGGGTGAGGAGAGGTGCGGTTGGAGGGGTGAGGAGAGAGGAGGCTGGAGCGGCGACATGACCATTCGGCACACGTCTCCTCCTCCATGCTGCACACCTCTCTCCCTCCCTCCATCCTGCACACCAGCTGGCTTCGTATCCCCGAGGCCACTTGGCCTCCTGCTCGGCGTCCGGCACAGGGCTGACCCCCTGGAGCCTCGGCCCAGTCCAGGAGCAGAGGCCGGTCCGTGTGGCCGTCATTCCGCTGAGAGCCGTCAGCAGCCCCGGGCGTCGGAAGTGAGGGGGAGGAGGCTGCACCTGTGAAAGCGGCCAGAGCGAGCGCGAGGCACCTCGGAGACGACCGGCATTAGCCGGTCATCTCCCGAAGTGGTGTGTGGCGGGCGGGAGATGACCAGCTAACGCCGGTCGTCTTCCACCCTTGATGTGTGTTTTAGGCAGTGTAGGGGCGGCCGTAAGCGTGGCGGGGCTGCCTGAGTCCCGCTCCGCTTAAGGCCGGCATATTGATCCACCCTGGACGCTGTTGTCATCGCCAAAGTGACGGAAGTGCTGGCTAAAGTGACGGAAGTGAGCCTTCGGGTTTTATATATTAGATATAGCAGCGTTATGGTATATGGCGGTGCAGTATAGCACATGTATAGCAGCACTATAGTATATGGCAATATATTACAGTATATGTACAGGTGCACTATAGTATATGGTGGTATTTTATAGCACATGTATAGCAGCGCTATGGTATATGGCGGTACATTACAGTACATGTATAGCAGCGCTATAGTATATGGCGATACATTACAGCACATGTATAGCAGCACTATAGTATATGGCAGTATATTACAGTATATGTAGAGTTGCACTATAGTATATGGTGGAATTTTATAGCATATGTATAGCAGCACTATAGTATATGGCGATACATTAGAGTACATGTATAATAGCACTATGGTATATGGCAGTACTCAGCTCCCCCCCGCTCCTCCCCCCAAAAAATAAAAAAAATCCTCAGTCCGCCGGCTCGCTCCACCTCTTTCTTCTAGGTCCTACAGGCCTTTAGGACCCGTCGTTGCCTGGGAAACCGATCAGCTGATCGGTCACATGACCGCTAACTGCCAGGGGGCAGGATGTATCAGGGGGGCAGGATGGTGACAGGGGGTGGAGTGGTGGCAGGATGGAGCGAGCAGGGCAGGATGGTGGCGGGAGAGCAGGATGGAGCGAGCGGGGCAAGATAAAGCTGGCGGGGGGGGGACAGGATGGAGGCGGTGGGGGGGCAGCATGGTGGCAGAGTGGTCAGTGCAGGACGGAGGCTCAGTGGTCAGCGCCGGATGGGGCAGAGTGGTCAGCGCCGGATGGGGGCAGAGTGGTCAGCGCCAGATGGGTGCAGAGTGGTCAGCGCAGGATGGGGGCAGAGTGGTCAGTGCAGGATGGGGGCAGAGTGGTCAGCGCAGGATGGGGGCAGAGTGGTCAGCGCAGGATGGGGCAGAGTGGTCAGCGCAGGATGGGGGCAGAGTGGTCAGCGCAGGATGGGGGCAGAGTGGTCAGCGCAGGATGGAGGCTAAGTGGTCAGCACAGGATGGAGGCTCAGTGGTCAGCGCAGGATTGGGGCAGAGTGGTCAGCACAGGATGGAGGCAGAGTGGTCAGCACAGGATGGAGGCAGCGTGTTCAGTGCAGGATGGAGACTCAGTGGTCAGCGCAGGATGGAGGCTCAGTAATCAGCGCAGGATGGAGGCTCAGTGGTCAGCACAGGATGGAGGCCGAGTGGTCAGTGTAGGATGGAGGCTCAGTGGTCAGCACAGGATGGAGTGGTCAGCACAGGATGGAGGCAGAGTGGTCAGCGCAGGATGGAGGCAGAGTGTTCAACGCAGGATGGAGGCAGAGTGGTCAGCGCAGGATGGGGGCAGAGTGGTCAGCACAGGATGGAGGCAGAGTGGCCAGCGCAGGATGGAGGCTCAGTGGTCAGCACAGGATAGAGGCTCAGTGGTCAGCGCAGGATGGAGGCAGAGTGGCCAGCGCAGGATGGAGACTCAGTGGTCAGCGCAGGATGGAGGCTCAGTGGTCAGCGCAGGATGGAGGCTCAGTGGTCAGTGCAGGATGGAGGCTCAGTGGTCAGCGCAGGATGGAGGCTCAGTGGTCAGCGCAGGATGGAGGCTCTGGTCAGCGCAGGATGGAGGCTTAGTGGTCAGCGCAGGATGGAGGCTCAGTGGTCAGCACAGGATGGAGTGGTCTGCACAGGATGGAGGCTCAGTGGTCAGCGCAGGATGGAGTGGTCAACAGAGGATGGAGGCAGAGTGGTCAGCGCAGGATGGAGGCAGAGAGTGGTCAGCGCCGGATGGAGACTCAGTGGTCAGCGCAGGATGGAGGCTCAGTGGTCAGCGCAGGATGGAGGGTCAGTGGTCAGCACAGGATGGAGGCTCAGTCATCAGCGCAGGATGGAGGCTCAGTGGTCAGCGCAGGATGGAGTGGTCAGCACAGGATGGAGGCAGAGTGGTCAGCGCAGGATGGAGTGGTCAGCAGAGGATGGAGGCAGAGTGGTCAGGACATGATGGAGGCAGAGCAGTCAGCACAGGATGGAGGCAGAGTGGTCAGCGCAGGATGGAGGCAGAGTGATCAGCGCAGGATGGAGGCAGAGTGGTCAGCGCAGGATGGAGGCTCAGTGGTCAGCACAGGATGGATGCTCAGTGGTCAGCACAGGATGGAGGCTCAGTGGTCAGCACAGGATGGAGGCAGAGTGGTCAGCACAGGATGGAGGCAGAGTGGTCAGCGCAGGATGGAGGCTCAGTGGTCAGCACAGGATGGAGGCAAAGTGGTCAGCGCAGGATGGAGGCAGAGTAGTCAGCGCAGGATGGAGGCAGAGTGGTCAGCGCAGGATGGAGGCAGAGTGGTCAGCGCAGGATGGAGGCAGAGTGGTCAGCGCAGGATGAAGGCTCAGTGGTCAGCGCAGGATGGATGCTCAGTGGTCAGCACAGGATGGAGTGGTCAGCACAGGATGGAGGCAGAGTGGTCAGCGCAGGATGGAGGCTCAGTGGTCAGCACAGGATGGAGGCAGAGTGGTCAGCGCAGGATGGAGGCAGAGTAGTCAGCGCAGGATGGAGGCAGAGTGGTCAGCGCAGGATGGAGGCAGAGTGGTCAGCACAGGATGGAGTGGTCAGCACAGGATGGAGGCAGAGTGGTCAGTGCAGGATGGAGTGGTCAGCACAGGATGGAGGCAGAGTGGTCAGCGCAGGATGGAGTGGTCAGCAGAGGATGGAGGCAGAGTGGTCAGGACATGATGGAGGCAGAGCAGTCAGCACAGGATGGAGGCAGAGTGGTCAGCGCAGGATGGAGGCAGAGTGCCAGCGCAGGATGGAGGCAGAGTGGTCAGCGCAGGATGGAGGCTCAGTGGTCAGCACATGATGGATGCTCAGTGGTCAGCACAGGATGGAGGCTCAGTGGTCAGCACAGGATGGAGGCAGAGTAGTCAGCACAGGATGGAGGCAGAGTGGTCAGCGCAGGATGGAGGCTCAGTGGTCAGCACAGGATGGAGGCAGAGTGGTCAGCGCAGGATGGAGGCAGAGTAGTCAGCGCAGGATGGAGGCAGAGTGGTCAGCGCAGGATGGAGGCAGAGTGGTCAGCGCAGGATGGAGGCAGAGTGGTCAGCGCTTGATGGAGGCTCAGTGGTCAGCGCAGGATGGATGCTCAGTGGTCAGCACAGGATGGAGGCTCAGTGGTCAGCACAGGATGGAGGCAGAGTGGTCAGGACGGGATGAAGGCAGAGTGGTCAGCGCAGGATGGAGGCTCAGTGGTCAGCGCAGGATGGAGTGGTCAGCACAGGATGGAGGCAGAGTGGTTAGCACAGGATGAAGGCAGAGTGGTCAACGCAGGATGGAGGCAGAGTGGTCAGCACAGGATGAAGGCAGAGTGGTCAGCGCAGGATGGAGGCAGAGTGGCCAGCACAGGATGGAGGCAGAGTGGCCAGCGCAGGATGGAGGCAGAGTGGCCAGCGCAGGATGGAGGCTCAGTGGTCAGCGCAGGATGGCGGCTCAGTGGTCAGCGCAGGATGGAGGCTCAGTGGTCAGTGCAGGATGGAGGCTCAGTGGTCAGCACAGGATGGAGGCAGAGTGGCCAGTGCAGGATGGAGGCTCAGTGGCCAGCGCAGGATAGAGGCTCAGTGGTCAGCGCAGGATGGAGGCTCAGTGGTCAGCGCAGGATGGAGGCTCAGTGGTCAGTGCAGGATGGAGGCTCAGTGGTCAGCACAGGATGGAGGCTCAGTGGTCAGCACAGGATGGAGTGGTCAGCAGAGGATGGGGGCAGAGTGGTCAGCGCAGGATGGGGCAGAGTGGTCAGCGCAGAATGGGGGCAGAGTGGTCAGCGCAGGATGGGGGCAGAGTGGTCAGCGCAGGATGGGGGCAGAGTGGTCAGTGCAGGATGGGGGCGGAGTGGTCAGCACAGGATCGAGGCTCAGTGGTCAGCACAGGATGTAGGCTCAGTGGTCAGCGCAGGATGGTGGCAGAGTGTTCAGTGCAGGATGGAGACTCAGTGGTCAGTGCAGGATGGAGGCTCAGTGGTCAGCGCAGGATGGAGGTTCAGTGGTCAGCGCAGGATGGAGTGGTCAGCAGAGGATGGAGGCAGAGTGGTCAGCACAGGATGGAGGCAGAGCAGTCAGCGCAGGATGGAGGCAGTGGTCAGCACAGGATGGAGGCAGAGTGGTCAGCGCAAGATGGAGGCTCAGTGGTCAGCACAGGATGGAGGCTCAGTGGTCAGCACAGGATGGAGGCTCAGTGGTCAGCACAGGATGGAGGCAGAGTGGTCAGCGCAGGATGGAGGCTCAGTGGTCAGTGCAGGATGGAGGCTCAGTGGTCAGCACAGGATGGAGGCAGAGTGGTCAGCGCAGGATGGTGGCAGAGTGGTCAGCGCAGGATGGAGGCTCAGTGGTCAGCGCAGGATGGAGGCTCAGTGGTCAGCACAGGATAGAGGCTCAGTGGTCAGCGCAGGATTGAGGGCCAGTGGTGGTCAGCGCCGCAGGATGGAGGGCCAGTGGGTTGTCAGTGCAGGATGGAGGGCCAGTGGGTGGTCAGCGCAGGATGGAGGGCCAGTGGGTGGTCAGCGCAGGATGGAGGGCCAGTGGGTGGTCAGCGCAGGATGGAGGGCCAGTGGGTGGTCAGCGCTGGATGGATCCCCCCCTTCCATCCAGTCTCAGCCGCACCCGGTGATTAAACCGCAGCAAGTAATGAGCGGTCATGTGATAGGCGGGCTGAAGAGCCTGTCACATGACCGCTCATTACCGGGTGCGGGTGAGATGGAGCGGCGGGTGAGACGGGGACGGGGAGGGCTAATGGAGCGGTGGGGTGGTAATGGAGCGGTGGGGGGGTAATGGAGCTGTATGAGGGGGGGCATAATGGAGCGGTAAGGGGGGGCGTAATGGAGCAGCGAGGGGGGAGGGCAATGGAGCGGGGAGAGGGCGATGGAGTGGGGAGAGGGCGATGCAGCAGCGGTGGGCAAGAGGGGGCAGGAGATGGGTGCACCCGCTCCAGCGAGATATCTGTGAGGGGAGCAGGGGTAGGAAGAGCGGGTGTGCTCGCTCTTTTGACAGCGCCACCGCTCGCCGCCATGTTGGTCCACCCTGAGCGGGTGTAGTGCCCAAGCCACTTCCATCTGAGACGTCATTTTTGTGCCTTGAAGACGGAAGTGGCTTCGGCTTTTATATATATGATATATTAATAGTCTATTGTGGCCACAGTTTGGTGGAGAGGAGGATGGGGCATTTCTACTTTGAGAGGGTCACAAAGTGAGACATCATGACTGCAATATATTCTATTTTTGGCAATAATGTTACTGTAGGGAGAATAAAAAGGAGGTACTGTTACTGTATAGGGTCACAGAATGTCACTTTTTTTTTCATATGGTATAGTGTATTAGTGGGGCAAAATTAGAAAGGATGCTCTAGAAGTGATCATCCATTTATGTTTATATCTATGTGTACAATTCAGCAGTTTCTGCCCAGAAGAAGGAACAAAAAAGATTAATTACTTTAATTTGAGATATTGTAGGTGATTTAATGAATTTACCTGTACTCATAAACTATATACTGTATGTCACGCTCTCTGTGACTTTTCCCAGGTCCACTGCTGCTCTCACTTGGTCTGCTCCTGCCTTCTCCTGTGTCCTAAGGACTTTGCCACCTGCGTCCCTTAACACTGTGTGTCAGGGACGCCGCCGTACCTCCAGATCTGTGTCTTTTCCTCTCCCTCCTCTGGGCACCGGTTCCCAAAACACTCGCATGCTCCCTGGTCGTCCCAGGGGCACACTTTGGATGTGGCTGTACTCTCTTGCTGAAATTTAGAGGAACAGTGTGCCCTAACCTGGAAGTACCTCCTAGCCAATGACTGAGAGGTACAGGGTATTTCATGCAGCCTCCGCTATTGGGAGGTGCTGGATTATTGTGTTAGTTAGCTTTTGTCCCCTGCACACTCCTTGCTCTGCTTTTGAGTTTGCACCCAATCCTCCCTGTTTACTTTTGCTTATTCCACAGTGCCATCAGCCGGTTAACATTCTCTGAGCGTCCAGTATCTCTCCACACCTGCCAGCTTCACATCTGCTTCACCTTCAGTGTTAATCCACGATCACCTGCTGCAAACATCTGCTGAGCCTATGATGTCAAACTACAACATCAGCCAAGTATCCCAAGACCCTAGTCCTGAGGAGCCATCGCCCCTGGTACCAGCAGTAATGGCATTTAGACCCTCGGGCTTGCCCCTAATGACCCTGTATAGAGGTCCCCTCACAGGTCAGCTCCCCCAAGGGAGTTTGATGTCACGGCCCAGTGGGTCCACTCTCGGATGTTCACAGCCTTCCCTGACTTAAGGTTTCGTGGAGACAGCCATTGGTCAAACTCGGCCTGCATAGCTGTCCATAACTCTTCAGCTGTGTGACTGACAGCTCCAAGGCATTTCAATTTCAACACTATTTGACGGCGGTAGGCCCTGGCAGTGCAGTATGGAGGTGGGGGGGATTCTGTCTGAACTGTTGGAACATTAAGAGAGAGATTGAGGGAGCAGCTGGAGTCCCTAGAGGAGGTGGAGAAGTCAGAAGAAGTGGATGAAATAGTACATACAGAGGTTTGTCCCAAAAGTATTGGGGATGTCAAGACTTTGAGAGTAGCCCCTTTCTCGCCTGGCCCCTCAGCCATCAGAGCCACCTACTACCTTGTAAGCAAGATGTAATGCCCCTGGCCATTTTGCTCATTCAGGTGTCAGTGGTGATATGCACCTTGTCACATGCAGAGTTTCTCAAAGAATGGGTGATATTGTCTGTGACATGATGGTGTAGCCCAGGCATAGATTTTATTAGAGAATGAATGGCGACTACGCAACTGATATCGGGGAGCTGCGACGGCAATCAGTTTTCGGAAATCAACTGTATCCACCTGACGGAAAGGCAGCCAGCATTTCTGTGGCCAACAAGCTTTGGGATGTGTAGGAGGAAATAATCTTTTCCGTGACCACAACTGCGGGACCGAGGGCTGGCTCCTGTACTGAAAGACAGTGGAGTAGGGTGTACCCGACAAACTCCTGTACTGTGAGGGAGGTGCAGTTGGAGATGTTGTGGTGGGTTGACAAACAAATGGTGTGCTCAGTGTCTAAGATCAGTCAAAAACAGCAGGTGTGTCCACTTCCGTAACAGCTGACGGGTTTTCAATTGCACCGACTGTAGCAGGTAAACAAGTGGAGGTTCTGCGGCCAGAGACCTGTTGGACAACACTTGCCACACTGATGCACTAGGAAGAATCAGCTAATGCAGCTGATGTGGTGGACGGTGTCCGGTGAGGCCCGTTAAGCACAGTTTTAGCGCAGTAACTTTGCCAGAATAATGCATGGTGCAGGGCCATGTGGCGGTTCATGCATGTAGTAGTAGAATTGTTGGATGTTTCTGCCTCTACTGAAGATTTTTTTAACTTTGAAAATAACATGAGTTGGGTCATCCTTTGCAGTTTCAAAAAATGCCCAGGCTAGACAACCTTTGCACCCATGACAACTGTAGACCCATAACCGATGCTGTTCAGAACCAGAGTTGTGGTTGAGCATGCAGTGCTTATCATGCTTGAAGCCCTAAGTCTCTGTGCAGGAAGATGCAATCTAACTTCCACATGTTCCCCCTCGCCCAGCTCCTCTGCAAAGCTACTCAGCTACATGACTCTGGATTGATACCAAGTGGGATCTCGACCCTCATCATCATCTCTGTTGTTCCTCTCTTTGCCTTGAGAGTCACCCTCCTTCTCTTCCTGCCCTGAATGCACAGTACAGTGTGGGTGCTCCTCAGGTATCTGAATTTCATTATCAACGCCTCTACCCTCCACAACCCTTTGACAAAGTTGAATATTGCTCAAACCCTACTTTGTGTGCCCCCCGATCCAACTCAAAAAGATTTTGGCCATCATTGCAGATGCTTCCCTCCTCTGGAGTATGTGAAACTTCAAAGCAGAGCTTTGATGCCAAAAGAATAGAATATGTTAACATCAGTGGCGTAGCGTGGGGTGGGCGGGGGGGGGCGGTCCGCCCCAGGCGGCACCTGTGTAAGGGCGGCAGCAGGGCTGTATTCACAGCGCAGGGGAGCGCGAGCGTTTTTTTGTTATTTTATTTACCTCCCTCCCCCCGACTCCATATGAAAACTGGAGTCTTTGTGGGGGAGGAGGGTGCATTGCTGCCCGGCCGCGGCTCCTGTGGTGCCCGCATGTATTGCGCCCCGCTCCCGGCCCCCCAGCGCTGAGAGGGATCACGCTGACAGGAAGCCGCTGCTGCTTCCTGTCCGTGATGGCTCCAAGTGCTGGTGCGGCGGAGGCGCCTGCAGTGCTGGCGGCTCCTCAACTCAGCCGGCCCCCCATGGACCCGGAGAGGTGAGGGAAACTGTGCAGGGGACAGGGGGGCAGAGGAGAAGAGAACAGGGGGGTAGAAGGACAGGGACAGAGGAGAAGAGGACAGGGGGGGCAGAAGGACAGGAACAGGTGGACAGAGAAGAGGGCAGGGGGACAGGAGAAGAGGACAGGGGGACAGAGAAGAGGACAAGGGGGCAGAAGGACAGGAACAGGGGGACAGAGGAGAAGACGAGCAGCTGGCGGGACAAAGGAGAGGAGGACGGGTGTGCAGCAGGACAGAGGAGAGGAGGACAGAGGAGAGGAGGATAGGGGTGCAGGAGGACAGAGGAGAGGAGGACGGGTGTGCAGGAGGACAGAGGAGGACAGGGGTGCAGGAGGACAGGGGAGAGGAGTAAGGGGGTGCAGGAGGACAGGGGAGAGGAGGACGGGGGTGCAGGAGGACAGAGGAGGTCAGGGGTGCAGGAGGAAAGAGGAGGATGGGCATGCAGGAGGACAGGGGAGAGGAGGACGGGGGTGCAGGAGGACAGGGGAGAGGAGGACGGGGGTGCACGATGACAGAGGAGGATGGGCATGCAGGAGGACAGGGGAGAGGAGGACGGGGGTGCAGGAGGACAGGGGAGAGGAGGACGGGGGTGCAGGAGGACAGGGGAGAGGAAGACGGGGGTGCAGGAGGACAGGGGAGAGAAGGACGGGGGTGCAGGAGGACAGAGGAGGACAGGGGTGCAGGAGGACAGAGGAGGACGGGCGTGCAGGAGGACAGGGGAGAGGAGGACGGTGGTGCAGGAGGACAGGGGAGAGGAAAACAGGGGTGCAGGAGGACAGGGGAGAGGAGGACGGGGGTGCAGGAGGACAGGGGAGAGGAGGACGGGGGTGCAGGAGGAGAGAGGAGGACAGGGGTGCAGGAGGAAAGAGGAGGATGGGCGTGCAGGAGGACAGGGGAGAGGAGGACGGGGTGCAGGAGGACAGGGGAGAGGAGGATGGGGGTGCAGGAGGACAGAGGAGGATGGGCGTGCAGGAGGACAGGGGAGAGGAGGACGGGGGTGCAGGAGACAGAGGAGAGGAGGACAGGGGTGCAGGAGGACAGGGGAGAGGAAGACGGGGGTGCAGGAGGACAGAGGAGGACAGGGGTGCAGGAGGACAGAGGATGATGGGCGTGCAGGAGGACGGGGTGCAGGAGGACAGGGGAGAGAAGGACGGGGGTGCAGGAGGACAGGGGAGAGGCGGACGGGGGTGCAGGAGGACAGGGGTGCAGGAGGGACAGAGGAGAGGACGACGGGTGCACAGGAGGAGTGGGGCTGTGTGTGGTGATAATGGCAGCTGTACCAGGTGTCTCTACCTATATGCGGCAGCCTCCACCTTCCTGTGTTGGCAGGGTGTGGCATGCTGAGAATTGTAGTTCTCTTGCCAGTTCTGGCATTACTGTATGGTTTCTGGGCAGTGTGTTGGGTGCTGGGAGTTGTAGTTCTCCTGGGCGGGCTCAATGTTCTCCCACCTCCTGTCTGTGGTTATTGTGCCTCTTCTGGGATGTCCTCAGCTCCGTGCTGTGCACGATCAGTGTACCACCACGTCTCCAGCTCCGTGCTGTGCACAGTGTACCACCATATCCCCAGCTCCGTACTGTGCAGAGTGTACCACCATGTCTTCATCTTCGTGCTGTGCACAGACAGTGTACAGTATATTGTCTGTGCATATCACGGAGCTGGAGACGTGGTGGTACACTGTGTACAGCACGGAGCTGGGGACGTGGTGGTACACTGTGTACAGCACGGAGCTGGGGATGTGGTGGTACACTGTGTACAGCACGAAGCTGAGGACACAGTGGTACACTGTTCTCCCGCCGCCTTAAAATCAGTCTGTTTCTCATCCAGGAGAGTCGGACGAGTTACATCTGTTTTTTGGTCCATTTGGCAACTGCTGTGCGAGTCTCTGACATTTTTCTTAGGGTGCTTTCACATCAGCGGTTTTTGAAATTCGTGGCAGATGCGGTGAAAAAAACGCATCTGCCGCGATTACCGCATAACCGCGACACTTGCGGCACACTTGCGGCAAGCCCCATGCAATGTCTATGGGGCTTGCGGTAAGGGTGCGGCAGATGCGGCAAGTGCGGTTTCGGCACTTGCCGCAGGTGCGGCCGCGAAAAAAAACGCTGCAAGCAGCGTTTTTTTTCGCGGCCGCACCAACCGCAAGTGCCGAAACCGCACTTGCCGCACCCTTACCGCAAGCCCCATAGACATTGCATGGGGCTTGCCGCAAGTGTGCCGCAAGTGTCGCGGTTATGCGGTAATCGCAGCAGATGCGTTTTTTTCACCGCATCTGCTGCGAATTTCAAAAAAAACACTGATGTGAAAGGGCCCTTAGATCACATCCGTGTGCAATGCGTTTTTTTTCTCAGCAGCTATTAGTGTACAATCATTTACAGGAACATTTTACAGTGTTCTCAGCTACAGAATGATAATGTATCCATGAAAAAAACGGATGCCTCTCGGATGGTCCGTGTGCGGTCTGTGATTTTGTCAGACATATAGACTTGCATTGGTGAGTCTCGCGCGGGAATCGCATACTGTCACAGCATGTTGCAACTTTTTTCTCATCCTGAATCTGGATGAGAAAAAAGCTTCCGACACTCGTCATTGTGCTCTCAGAGATTGATTGCAACGCGAGAAAATCACACATTAAACTCATCAGAATTTCACGCCAGTGTGTCCGTACCCTAATACTAAAATCCATATAGTAATCCTACAGGTATGGGGAGGATTTATGGCTCAGTACACACCATACTTCTTGTTATTAACCAGTTAATGCTCTCTTGTCCACCGCACTGCAGTGTCAAAAGAGGACGACAGCGATGCAGACAGCAACATGGCATCAGAGAGCCCCTGACCTCGAAATAGAAGATCCTCAGATCCCGGTATTGTGACATAATATTAAGAATAAAGGTTTTTTGCATTTATATTACACTCTGAACTCCACAGTACAGCGGCAAAAAATTGCTCCGCCTCGGGCCCTCCTTGAGTCCTGCTTGTTGCCATACACTGGGGTTGTGCAGAGGTGGCGGTGCACAGTGACAACCCCAATAGGTGAGTGGCCATTTGGCCCAATACTTACCCCCCAATTGCACCCCTTCTCTTTGTGTTTTGGTATAGTAGTTGTATATATAGGGGCAGACAGTGTATACTATGTATACTTCCGGATTATCAACAACCAAAGGGGCGGCAAATTTTTCGACCGCCCCGGGCGCCACAAACAGTTGCTACGTCACTGGTTAACATCACCCATCTGTGTTTCCCCACAATCAGTTGTACAGCTGTAGAGTTGTGACACAGGATAAAATATGGGTAATTGGGGTGCCACCTCTGACGACTGTGCTATGTGTAATGTTGAGGTGAAGGAACAAAAGGGCAGGCCACTTGATACAGCGTTTACCATGTACTGTAGCAAAAGCTTTTTCTGGAACTCATCCACAACTTATATCACTCTGCTGCAGTCAAACAAAGAGACTGGAGTAGTGGCAGAAGTTGTCACTTGGCTTGGTATACAATGAGCTGGTATTTGTTCAGTACAGCTTTCAGTAACATTAGCACAATCACCTACCCCATGTATAGTTCCAATATCAAGACTTTTTCTCCTTTCACCATGCTGATTCCGCTTTCTACTATGCTTATTCCCCCTTTCAACCATGACCTCAGGATTTCCGACTCTTGTATAATGAACGCAAATTTGGAAAGCACTTGTTTGTGGCCCAATAAAAGGTTATTTGACAACTTCGACAATGAGTTTATTGGAGGACAATAAAAACCTTATAAGAGGAAACACAAGTATTTGGCAATCACTGTTTTAAGGTCAAACACAAACTTTTTAGGGGAAACTGAAGGATTTGGCAATCACTGGTTTGAGGCCAAAAAAAAGCTTTTTTAGGGTACCCTAAATGATTTGGCAATCACTGCTTTCAGGTCAAATGAAACCATTTTATAGGAAAATGAAGGATTTGGCAATCACTGCTTTCAGGCCATAAAAACTTTTTAGGGGAAACCGAAAGATTTGGCAATCACTGCTTTGAGGCCAAACACAGCCTTTTTAGGGAAACTGAAGGACTTGTCAATCACTGACTTCAGGCCAATCACAGCCTTTTTAGGAGAATCTGAAGGATTTGGCAATCACTAATTTGAGACCAAAAAAACATTTTAGGGCAAACCGAAAGATTTGGCAATTACTGTTTTGATCACAAACAGCTTTTTTTAGGGGAAACTGAAGATTTGGCAATCACTGTTTTAGGGCCAAAAAATGTGTTTTTAAGCGGAAAATAAAGAATTTGGCAATCACTGCATTGAGGCCAATCACAGCATTTTTAGGGAGAAATGAAGAATTTGGCAATCACTGGATTGAGGCCAAACACAGCGTCTTAGGCTAGGTTCACATTTGCATATGTTATGCTTATGACATGCAGACGCATACGCAGTGCAAACGCAGGCTATACTGATGTGAACGCAGCGAAGAATCTCTGCATGCGTTCACATTAGTATCAGCCCGGCCAGCCAATCAGCTGTCTCGGGGGTGGCCGGGAGGAGGAGATCAGCAGCAGAGATCTCCTCCTCCTGGCCACAGCTGATCTCCTGCCGGTGTCAGCGCGGGAGATTTTAAGAAAGCTGATCTGACAGCTGTTTCAAATCTCCTGCGCCAACATCACCTATTCGGTGTCGGCGCGTGAGATCTAAACAGCTGTCAGATCAGCTGTTTCTTTACATCTCCTGCATTGAGCTGATCTCCCGGTGGCCACCACTGATTACCGGCGGCCACCGGGAGAGATTTCAATGAGATCCGCAGCATTCTCCTGCGCTGTCATGCGGAGGACACTGTGGATCCATTGAGTTCAATGCATGGTTTGTGCGCTTGCGGGCTCTTGCAGATAAAACAAGCACCCGCGACCGCACAAAAAATGCAACATGCTGTGCTCGGAGTGCGCTTGGAGGGCGCACAAATTGTGCGCATCCGAACGCAAACGCAACCAAACGCAGCCTAATGCAGGCACATGCGTTCCCATGTTAAACATAGCAATACATGTGCGCAAGCATTTGGCTGCGTTCGGTGCACTGCGTTCTAAACGCAAGTGTAAACCCAGCCTTAGGGTAAGTGAAGGATTTCGCAATCACTGCCTTGAGGCCAAACACATGCTTTTTAGGGGAAACTGAAGGATTTGGCAATCACTGCTTTGAGACAAAAAAAAGTCTTTTTAGGGAAAACTTAATGATTTGGCAATCACTACATTCAAGCAAAATAACCTGTTAGTAAACTGAAGGATTTGGCAATCACACATTGCCAGAAACATTCCTCCATGCCCCCAATAAAAAATAAATAAATAAAGGTGCCATTGTGGTTTTCATTAACACCTAAAAAAGGTAAGTTGTAGCAACTGTGCACCAGGATATGTTCACAAAATTTTGCTCAGAAAAAGTAAATCTTGCCACTGTGCAGCTGGTCTGTGGCCTTTACTTTTAAATCAAATCTACCTATTGCAACTTATTAGCAGGGTCTATGGCCTTACTTTTTATATACTGTAAATTCAACCTCTCACTATTTTGTGGTCAGATCTGGGGCTTCAGGTTGCCCAAAAATTAAGCATTTGGTATTGTGCACCAGGTATTGTGGGCTTAATCTGTCCCAAGCCTGTAACTGTGCTGCAGCAGGCACAGAGTTGTGGAGCTCTAACAACCCTCTGTTTTTCAGCAGTGTGCAACAGTTATTCTCAGTGACATATTCCCTGTGCCTGTTACACGTGAAAATGAAACATGTTCCTCTGGTGCACACAGGCCACAGACTGTTGTGTATAATTTTCTAGGGCCGCTCTCTTAGGGCTCGGACACACTCTGCTACTTACATGTGAGTCTGTCGGACGAGACTCGGAAGGGACTGGGGCAGTGACCCTGTACGACCTCTCCCTGTCTGGACAGGAATGACAGCTGCTTGTGTTTTTGTGCAGCTCCACACTCCCTGTCAAGAGAGTGAAAGCTGTTCAGGGTCACTGCTCCAGTTTCTTCCGAGTCTCGCCCGACAGACTCGCATGTAAGTAGCAGTGTGTGTCCGAGCCCTTATCCACAAACATATGATGTGCCAGCAACACTGCAGCCACCTCCGTGACCTACTATCTCTACACCGTCCCATGGAAGTGTGGAGCCCCCACGGGACGGGGGTACTCGGTACCGGACCGGTCGGTGCCGGGGAAGTCACGGGTTGCTTGGTCCGGACCGTGTCCCTGGGCCTGCACAATAAGATGGGGAATATTTACAAGGGGATTTGTCACGGGTGACGCCACCCACTTGGTGCGGCCAGTGATGGGGCCGCCGCTGCCGCAGAACCTCCGGGGGTGATGTGATAGCAGCGGAGATGGTGTAGTTCCAGGGGGAAGAACTGTATCCCCCGGGGCAGTAAGGGTTAAAGTCTATTGGGGTTATAGATGGTGGAGACGGGGTTAAAGGACACACACTCACGTTTGGTAGACACTGGTGCACTTCTCCTTCTCTCCTGAGGCTGCAGAGCTGACAGGCTTGTAGCAGGGGGAAGCTCTCTGTGCTGAATCTGGAGCAAAGTTCGCAATCAATACACAGACTCACAGTTTTGCTGTTTTCCAAAGCTTTACTACTGATGTTACTGCAGATTATAGTCCACGGAGTCTGTAATGGGGCTGAGCTCTCTTCCCACCCTGTCCGGGGTCGTCAGCGTCCTTATGCTGCACTGTGTGTGTGTCCTGGCTGCTGCTATTAGCTGAGCTGCTGGGATTCCTCACGTCTCTCTCTCTGTATTCTGCTGGTACCACTTGGCTAGGCAACTTGAGTCCTCTGTGCTGTGCTGACCCCTCCGTGTTGCTTTGCTCTGGTACTAGGGGCATCTAGAGATCCCACTGTTCCGGGATTCACTGTGCTATGGGTGCCAGACACAGTACCGGATCCGGTGTCCGTTTCTGTGCGTTCTTCTGGGGCAAGTGAAGGTATCACTCCAGCTCCCAGACGTGTTTCTCTGTCTGTAGTTCTCCTGTTCCTCCGACCCTCACTAGGTCTGTACTAAGTTCTGCACTAACTCGTGCTCTTCACAGCCCTGCTCCGAGCTAAACTGCCTGAGCTGTTCTCTGCTGTTCTGAGCTCCTTCCTCATGGGCAAGAGTATATAAGGAAGCAGGTTGTGCTCCCCTCTTGGCCCAGAGGTGCTAGTGTTTGTCAGTGTGTAATGGGGGAGAGAACCCATGTGATGTTATTGTGGCACATTAACCCATGGGGTGCCACAGAAGTCTTCAGCTCTCTATCCCACAATCCAACTACAAGCTTTTTAAATGCAGCAGACATTATGTCTGCTACTGGAGCTGTCACTTTGGCCCTGAGAGGAAAAAAAGGGTTTTTACAGTCTGTATTAAAAATTGGGTGCTCTGTTATGGATCTCAGGATATCTGAGCTGTGAAATGATAGTGAATAAGTGTAGGATAGGTGGCCTCACATGCTTCTGACCCTCTACTATGATAAAGGTTTGCTCCGGCCCAAACAAAAATACGGTATTAAAAAAAATAAATAATGTAAAAATATTAGAAACAAACTCCCAAAAAATATTAAGCTCTCTTAAAGGATGTTTTAAGGACACTGTAAGCTTCCCGGACTTCACAGCTCCTGCCACATCTAGTACTGTTTTCAAAATTCACACCCTACAGGTGTCAAAATACCTGCAAACTCCAGGAAGCTTAAAAAAATTAATGTAAAGCTCTGAAAAATTATACAGCTTGATACAAATCTGTAGACCCGATGGAGGTCTTAAAGGTAACCTGTCACCCCTTTTGGGCATTTTAAACGGTGCCCACCAGCTTACACATAATGTAAATGGGGTTCTTACAACCCCTTTATGTGCCCAGACGTTCCCTTTATACCTGAGATTTGAACTTATATTCTGTCCAGCGCTGCCTCGTATTGAGTCCAGGAGGCATGCTATTTGATCCAGATGTATAACTTCCTCGCCGCCCCCTGGCTGCAAAACCCACCCTGCAATTTGAAAATTCCCGCCCCTCCTCTGGTGGCGCGATAAGTGACAGGAGCACTAACGCCTGCGCAGTGGAGCTACTGGAACAGGTGACCAAGCTCATATCTCTGGTATGAAGGGCACATCTGGGCACATAGAGGGGTTATAAGAATCACACTTACATTATGTGTAAGCTGGTGGGCACAATTTAAAATGGCAAAAGGGGGTGACAGGTTCCCTTTAAGTAGTTTAAAATTGCAGAGGGTGGACGGTGTATACGGACCTGCACTGCATAGACTAGAAAGATCAGGTTGTGTTCATCATTATTGTGTTCATTTCCGACACGTTTCGGATTTATTCCCAACTCCTTCCTCAGGGAATGGCAGTTGGGACTAACTCCGAAACGCGTCAGAATTAAACACTATAATGATTAACACTGACTGATCTTTCTGGTCTATGCAGCGCAGGTCTGTATACACTGTCCACCCTCTGCAATTTTGAACTACGTTGATCATTGTGGTGTGGATCCCTGCAGCAGCTATTACCTTTTGTCCTGACGCTGGTTGTGTGCTACACAACCAACCCCTCCAGGTGAGTGACTAATTAAATTTGGTCCACCTTTTTATCAATGATAAGACCCTATTGCGCTTCTCTCTCCCTTTTCTAGTTTTGAGGTTCCCTTTAAGGTTAGGTGTTGTTCCCAGCCAACAAGTCTTCCGGTGAGTGTTTTGGCCCCCAAACAAACAGGGAAAGTATTAGTGCCATTTTACATTTTGAACTTTTTTCCCAAACAAAACCCGAAACTGCCGACTTTTTAGCAAAACGTTCTTGTTCGTGGGCCAAATGAATAATGCTAAATTCAGCCTGAATTTGAAATTGGCGAACATGTTTGAGAAATTTTCGCTCATCACTAGTTTTCATTTTATCTAGAATGTGGTCATTTTATCTAGAATGTGGTCATTTTGGTGCTCTAAAGACAGTTATGATATGTTCTACACCAGTACCCATTCACAATTTGTTAATTTCAACAGGTATTTGAATTACACCTTCACATAATATACTTCCTGGTTGAAAATATTCAATTTGGTCACATATAAAAATTATTATAAAACTTGTACCAATCAAACCAAGATACTGATCTAGCAGTTTCGTTAAAAACAATATCCCAGAAGTCAAGTACCAGGAGCCATTAGCAAACCTTCGATTTATACCTTACAGGACTAACTATTTAGCTTCATAGACAAGACTGAAGGTGCATGTGCATCCCAGAAATTTCAGGAATAAATTTCCTTTGAACGCTCATTTCCTGATAATCAGTCAACGTATTCAGATGGCTGATCAACTGACAAATTAGCAAAATAATAATAATAATATTTATTCATTTATATATGACAAATCATGGTGGTAAATGTTCATTTGGTTTGTAGTTAATAGCAGTACAGTGTCCAGTGTAAATAGGACCTGTGCTGCTAAGGCGTATGGACGCCTAGGCACAAGAATGATCTATTACTGAATATTCTGTGTACATCTGAAGCATGGATTTCCTGTCTAAACAGACTGCACAAGCCAACAAAATATGACTTTTTGTAATCATCAGGGATGAGAATACCACAGATTAAATCAATTTTTCATGCTGATTTCAAATGTTTTTATTTCTGCTCCATCACATCAACTTTTTTTTTTTTACGATGAATTATAAAATTATAGCATATTACTACAAGTTTGCATATATTCGTATTCGAGTCCTGAAATCTAATTAATTAATTAAATTCAAACAATATTTAAATATAAAATGTACATGTGTAGCGTGCTGCTTGTAAGTTCTAATTTCAGTAAGTAGGCTAAGTCTAAGGCATTTTAATCAAGAATGAATGGTGGATGATTTTCTTGAATATTCGATTTCCGAAATGTCCCGGTATAACATCCAGCAGTAGTCTGCCATCATGCTTGCATTCCGAACCCTTCGTAGCGTCGCTCCATCACCTGAATATCCTGGTGAAAGCTTTCTCCCTGCTCATTGCTCGCCATGCCAAGATTTTCAGGAAAAAAGTCAAGATGGGAGTGCAAAAAGTGAGTTTTCAGGGACATGTTACAACCCAGTTTTTTGTATGAGTCAAGCAGGTTCTGAACTCCTTCTTTATATGCTGGAGACCTGTGGTTACCAAGGAAGTTTTCACAATGCCACTTAAATGAACCGCACACATAGCAGAAACTGTCCGGATGATTTAAACAATTTTCTCGGCATAGTGACGCTGTTCAATGGAGAAGAATAAAGTAAGGCTAATGGAATATAAAAAGGCTGTTCTTTATTTTAATTAAATAAGTTCTTTGTTTTAACGGAATCTGAAAGACTAAACATAAATGCAGTCATTGATATTAGCGCATAAATTAAATATTCAAGTAGCCATATCTCGAAAACTATACGTGATGGAGAAAAAATAAACACTGATCTGAATTCAGCGACACAAAATACTATGTGGATGACATAAAATTGTTTCTGATGAAAATTACTTGTTGGCTTGTGCTATTAAATGACTGATGACAAACATGTTGCAAGTCAGGAGTTGTTCAGTGTGTCGCCTGACAGGCGTTAATACAACTTTACTCTAAGATAATGTGTTAATGGTGCAATTTTTTTGTTTCTATTATCATGTTTTCTGGTCTGGCCAGTTTCAAAATGGTGCTTACAAGCTCTATAGAAAACAGTTTGTAAGCACTGAGGTAGTAGAGTAGGAGCTCAACTGCTTTATTATTAGCCACTTCTAACAATATGTAGAAAAGAAAAAGATCCCTCTATTCTTGAGCAGAGAATTTTTTAAAACACGTAAATTGCAAAGTGAGAAAAGCCCTTTATCCTACCCTGTTTCCCCGAAAATAAGTCACCCCCGAATATAAGTCAGGGCAGGGCTGGCGCAGAATTTTCCAATATAAGTCATACCCCGATTATAAGACAGGGTGACTTATTTTCGGGGAATATAAGACAGGGTACCGCTAAAGTGCCATTTTTGCCCATTGCATGTTTTACCTGTGTCCCCGCTGTCCCGCTGGCCCCGCTGTCCTCCGTGAGCTCCCCTCTGCCCTCAGGTGCAGCCGCAGGTCCGCTGTCCCCCGTGGGCTCCCCTCTGCCCTCAGGTGCCGCAGGTAACCCCGAGGGCATACAGTTAATCTTGTGCGCCTGTCGCCCCGGCCTGACGCACTGCTGCCGGCAGGAGCTTCTGATTGGCCAGCGGCTCCCCAGCATCTTGAGCGCTGATTGGCTCAGCAGCTCGAGTGCTGATTGGCCAGAAGCTCCTGCATGGAGAAGCATCTGAACAACGCCCTGCACCGCGGAGGAATCCATAGCCCAAGGCTGCCATTACCCTAAAAAGTAAGGATGTTTCCTTGCCGACTTGCCCATTAAAACCGCAATTCCGCCGCACAGCCGACTTGCGGCAGGTCCCCATACAATGTACGGTACTGTATGGGACACTTGCGGCAAGGTGCGGTTAATTGTCATTTTTTTTTTTAATATAAGTCATACCCTGAATATAAGACAGGGTGGGACTTTTGGGGGTAAAATTAATATAAGACACTGTCTTATATTTGGGGAAACACGGTAGTAAAGTAGAATACGTTAACATTTGAGTATAAAGAAGAATAAGCATTTGTGATCCTATAGTAAAGGGAATCAAATATATCTGTTACTTTGACACTTACTAGGGAAAGATTTCTTCTTTTACATTTGCTTGTCACCTTCTATTGATTAATTGAATGTGCAGGTCCCTGTAGAATGTTACATGAAGCAATAGCTTGCACAAGGCATTGTATAGGCCATAGACATAAAGAGGATCCTGGAACATGAAAGGAATGAATTAAAAGAGAGCACAGTAATCCATTAATGGCAGCACTAAAGGGAATACTCTCACTGTTATTAAACAGAAAGGTGCTAGAGAGCACTTTGATTAATCTAGATTCCTCTCTGCCCGTAATGATGACCATTGCTCCTTAATGTAATGTACAGTATCTTAAAAGCATGTTACTGCTATGACACAAATCCTATACTGTGAGTCTGGGATTACGTAAGAATACCAGTAACAGATGGATTAACCCCTTTTGTAGGAAGAGTAATGTAGAAACTTTTTTAGTATTCTGTAAATGTATTTTTCATGAGTTTCTTGATTTATCATTATGCTTTATTAGTGTAGCTATATTGCCACAGTAATGTACAATATGTTGAGCACACAATGTATTATATACTGTAATGATTTTGTGGAATTGAAATATGATTAAACTTCTATGGCACCTGAGGGATAACTGGCGTTCTGTAGTTCATCTCTACAATTTATTGTTCCTGCAGTGTCTTGGCGCTGGGCACGAATACCAGGGGTACTTCAAAGATTAGGAGCAACATATTTTGTTTTGGCATTGATGCACACGTATTTTAGCAAACCAAACCTGGAGCTTATGGAGGTAAGTTGCTACAAATTTGTACATTAAATGCTGAGGTGAATTTAGACTTTACAGTTGGAGACTAGACTTTTTTATTTTTTATTTTTTGCATTATGTTGTCATTTTGTTGTTTTTCAAAGAAATGTTTGACTAAATTGACCATTGTGGAAGAATTGCTAAAAGTGATGGAAATCGAATTTGTTTCAGAAAATAAAGTATTTCTTCACAACAATTATTACAGTAGCATATTTTGTTATACACATATTTATTTCCTTTGTGAACAAAATAAACTGACAAAAGAAGACAATTGGACATAATGTCACACAAATCTCCAAAAGTGGGCCGGACAAAATTGATGACATCCTCAACTCAATATTTGGTTGCACACTCTTCAAAATAAATAACTGCAATTACTGTAATCACTTCCTATAACCATCAACAAGCTCCTTACTTATCTCAACTGGAATTTTGGACTACTTTTCTTTTGAAAACTTCTCCACATGTCTCATATTTGAAGGGTGCCTTCTCTGAACAGCAATTGTAAGATCTCTCCACAGATGTTCAATTGGGAATTAGATCTGGACTTGTTGCTGCCACTTCAGAACTTTCCAGCTTTTTGGTTCCATTCAGTTCTGGGCGCTTCTTGATTTGTGTTTGGGGTCATTTTCCTGCTGGTAGACTTATGACCTAAGACGCAAACCAAGCTTTCTGACACTAGGCACTACATCGCGACCCAAAATCCTTTGGTAATCTTCAGATTTCATGATGCCATTCATACAGTCAAGGCACCCAGTGTCAGAGGCAGCAAAACAACTCCAAAAAATCTTTGAACCTCCACCATATTTGACTGTAGGTACTGTGTTTTTTTCTTTGCAGGCTGCATTAAATTTTCGGTAAATAATAGAATTGTATGCGTTACCAAATAGCTGTTTCTTGATCTCATCTTTCCACAAGATGGCTACTAAATAGAAACCAATAATCTAGGAAGGAAGGAAGCATGGAGTCGCCTGAAATATCATCTGTTAGCAGATGATAAGCCAGAGAAGCAAATCTCTGGACAGGGTGGATATGGATTTCTGAAAAGAATGTCAATGCTCGCCATGAAAGCTCAACAGCACAAAGCAACTCAGCGATGGTCATGTACTCAGGCACTGAACATCAATAATACCCAGATCACTTTGATGATTTCACACTTAGGTGATTGTTATACATTCCTATAGCAACAAATAATTTCCTGTATTTGTCTTCTTACACCTTAGTAGGAATAGACTGGTACTGAAGATGCTCTCTATATCTTGAACAGCTTATATATTGGATGTGTATTATCGTTCATTTCGCCATATATTCCTTCAGTTATTTTCTCCACTACCTCCTCAAAAGTGTCAAGATGGTGTCCAACAGCCAAGTTTGCCTTTTTGATCAGTTAATTGAGCTTATTTGCATCAGACACCCATACACTAGTTCCCCAGCATATGATTGCAAAAAAGATGGCACCATACATTAAATGACCTTAGTTTTCATGGGAAGTACAGTTTGCTCATCCGCTTCTTGTAGATCCACTCTGCGTAATACATACAGTCCAGTTTGCTATTTAGGTTTACCCACCAAAATTTGTAACTCTCCACCTGCTCCTCCTCTTGACCAACAATAGTGACTTGTAAACATTCCATCTTTCTCCTGCTATAGTTTACCACCAACTCCTTAGTTCTCTTTATGTTTAGTTGTACATAGTTAGCATGGCACTAATCCACAAAATACGACACCACCCTTCTATATTCCTCATCACCCTGGTCCCTCAGAATAAGCATTCTTAACATTAGAGGTCCGATATACTGTTGTCCCATGTACTACATTTGGCAAATAGGTAGAATTTTGGTAAAACAATTGAGATAATAGCTTGATAAAAGTCCCCAGAATTTACAGCTAGAGAGTTGGGGTGTTCATATGGAGCCAAGCCATAACCCCTGACAACACTTTATCTGCTGCATCATGGTTTGATGATGGTGGTATATGCAATACTATTGCAATTACCATGGAGGATTTTCCAGGTAAATAGTAAGGCCTGAGGCCGACAGCCAGCAGCTCGATATTCAGACAACAATGAAGTTCCTTTACAGTCACATGCCCCTGATTGCACCATCTTTTGTTTATGTACAGAGTCACCCCTCAACCCTTCGTTTTGCCACTCTTTATTATCTATCAGCCTGGACCATGTGAAAACGTGAAATAGAGACACTTGAATCATGTTCTTCAGCATGAAATCACATTTCAGTAAAACACACCAAACTGCATTCTTTGTGCTCCCTCTGGGTCTGAATTAAGGTACTGTTACAACGGCACGACGTTGAAACGATGTCGGCAACGATCTCGTTGGCGTGCAGTTGTTTCAGACATCATTTTGACATCGTTGGTGAGATGTCACACATCTAGATATCGTGGTCGACTCACCAACAATATTGTGAGCAGGTATCGTTCACACAAACCAGCTAATGATACCTGCTCATTGCTGTGAATGGGAAAAGTCGTAAACAACATCGTTTTCGTGGTGTCAAACACAATGATATAGCAGGTTGGCTGATCATTGATCGTGTGGTTTGATAACATGTTTTCAAACCTGCGATCAACGATCCAACGATTTATCATTACAACTTCGCAGAGTCACACGCAACGACGTCCTAACGATGTCGCTTGCACGACTCCAATCCCGTGACGTTTAAGCGATATCATTAACAAAGTTGAGCCGTGTAACAGGGCCTTTAGTGTCAGCAGTTCATCCAACTTATTTCCCAGTGAACATTTCCCCTCTAATGGATAGAATCACAGATGTTTAAACACTCTTCTCCTTGCTTTGAGTTATTTGCCCACTTTGCAACCCCTGAAAGCTCCATGTACTACACATGGAACATGAAGTCTACCCACTGCTGGAGAAGGCATTAGCCTGTGGAGCTCCAGAAGTCAGCCCCTTGAATAAACAACATGTTTAGTTTTGTAACATCTAGCAAATCATTGTCCACATCTGTAATCAACCATGTTCCCCTCCAGACACAGATGGCTGTACTCAATATCCAGTGATGTCTTAACTGACTTTATTGTAAAGCAATGAGTGATCATAGATGTATTACATTTTTGTCTATAGGTGCTGATGACTGCATGCTTCTTATATCCATACATCTTATTTCCATTCATGGCACTAGTTTCACATAATGTCTTGTCCAAGGTGGCAATAGTTGTCTCAGAAATATATCTGAAGAAGGTTGTGTGTAGCAACATACATCCAAGGGTAGCATTTCACTGTTGCCCACTGGATCACTTCATGGTGCTTAAATAGTTCACTCCTTAATGGGAATCTGTCAGCCAGGTAAAAAATCCATATGTAACTGATATAATGTTCTAATTTCTTTTTCTAAGCTCTCTGTATTCATGTATTTCTATTATTTATACTTCCCTCCTATCCTCTGTGAACTTCAAAATAAAAGATTAATTCCATCTGTCAATCATAGTGAGCTATCTGCTGCCCACTCCCCAAGGAATGAATATTCATGCATCACTACACAGTCCTGCCCTCCTTTCTGATCTGTATGCTGTGTGACTCATTGCAGAGCAGAAAGGAGGGGGGAGGAGGTGTGTGTGCTCTTAGAGATCTTCATTGTATGAGGCATTCACTGTATGAGGCATGTGTGTAGTGTGTGCAGTCTGAGATATTTCTATGTGATTATAAGAACATTTGATCAATTTCTCAGCAGATACACACATTACATGTCTGCAGGAAAACCAACCTTCATATAATAGAAATCTTACAGATAGCACAGTGCAGCATAAAATACCTCCCCCTCCCAGCACAGAGGGGAGGGACAGAACACCAGCTTGTGTGGGTGTGGATATTTAAATAACACTTATACAGCAGCTGGACTATTCGGCTGTGAATATAATGGAGATTACTAACGCAGGAGCTGCCTGCAGGGGGTGAAAATGCTTATAGCATGGAAACTAGAAAGTGTACAATAATGACTATACATGTTTTTAAAAGGTCTGCTCAGGCACTATTCAAGGGATATATTAGTATCATACTGAAAAGTTACCTGACAGACTGCCTTTAATACATTCCAAAGTGTTTGGTGTATGGTTTGTTATATTCCACAGTGGTTCAGAATACAATGTAATCAACAGAAGGAAAACCTCAAAGGATCTGAGGTTCTGAGAAAAAGGCTCAGAGAAAATTTCCCAAAGAGTTCCAAGTCCAACTCCAGGTGTTCAGTAAGAGAAGGTTCAAAAAACTAAAAAGAAAAAAAAAGAAAGAAAAAGAAAGTTTGTAAAAGTTCCAAGATCCAATAAGGCATGAATTGAGTAGCACAAAAAGAATAGCTGCTGCAATGGGCTGCCACTGGCACAGTGCCATATTGTCTCCAACCTGCAGAGAGCAGACAGCACATCTACTCTCTTTGAAAGCTGGAAGAAAATGTGGTTAAGGTGGAAATGGGTGACAGAAAGGACAAGAAGCATGAAATAAATTGCCTTGTAGAAGTTGGTGAAATCAATGAAAGTGTTGAATGGTATGCAAACCCTGAGTACCAGACCAGGAGAGCACAGCAGAAACCTCAGGATCTATCTTGACACCTTGGCGAGACACAATGTAGCTTAGGAAGGGGCAAGGAAGGTTTTTAAAAGACATAGTTGGACAATTGGCAAGCAAACTATTCTTCCAAAAACGTTGCAGAACTTGATGGACATGTCTTCTCTAGGTATGAAGTTGAAGAGAGAAAATGAAAATATTGTCCAAGTACTGTACATGATAACATAAACATAGAGAAGGTCATGGAGTATATCATTAACAAATTCCTGAAAAACAGCAGGCGCGCTACACAGACCGCAGGGCAGGTCAAGATACTTGAAGTGAATGTCACACTTATAGGAGTCCATATTTAATTTATATCTCTTGCGGATTCTAATCAAGGTTAAAGCCCCTCTTAGATCCAACTTTAAGAAGATCTTTGTCCCACAGATCCTGTCAAACTCGGAAATCAATGGCAGAGGATACTTGTTCTTGATAGTGATTTTTTGAGACCTAAATAATCGATGCAGGGTCATAGAAATCCTTCTTAGTCAGGAAGAAAAAGCTGGTTCCAGCCGGAGTAGTGGAATTACAGATGAATCCCTTGGCCAAGTTTTCTTGAATTTATTTCGACATAGCTGGGGTCTCAGGTAGACATAGTGGATACAAAAGACCTCGGAAGGTGAAATGCCAGGTAGAAAATCGATGGGACAGTCATAAGGTCAGTAGGGTGGCAAGACCTCAGCTTTCTTTTCACAGAAAACATCTGAAAAAGTACGACAATGGATGGGCAGAGAAGCAAGGATTGAAAATATTGTGGGTAGAGTTTTGAGTGAGACCTTGACCAGGCAATTGACAGCACAATTATGTGCCCGGTAAGGCACCTGTCCGAAAGACTAATCAATAACCAGTACAAGAAGACACAGCCATGAAAGACCTAAGAGAAAGAAACTCATGCAACTGAGTAGCATGAAGAACGATATATTCTTTGTGTGCAATGTGACTGGCAGTGTGACTGGCTGCATGACTAATCGATTAGGGTCTGCCAGGGGTTGTCCTTTGATGGAGACAATGATCTGGGGATGATTCAACCATTGTATAGGAAGCTAAAGTCTACAGTTCAGATATTGATTGATGTGGAACCTGTGGAACCTGGAATCCAGATGGGTAGCTGCAGTGGGAGACCTCTCCACCAAAGAAAGGGTTACTTTGGTCAATAGTTTTGAAGAGCAAATACTTTCACCTAGGGTCGTCTCTACAGTGAAACCATAGGTGCTGGAGTTTCCTGGTCTTCCATGCACCGAAATACAAAATGACCATTACTTCCATAGTACATGAATGCATTCTCTAGGAGACTCTACACAGAGGTTACCTTGCTCCATTTGCATTGGCTCAGAAAATGGTGGGGCAACTTATGAAAGCAAAGGGACCTGGACGCTAGGAGCCATTCCGTGAGGTCTTCTGGTATGAGCAGAAACTAAAGCTTGTTACAGGAATCACTCATCAATCCTGGTGGCCAGGTGAATCAGAGCTTCTAGGGTGAAGGCCAACTTTTTTTGTTTTTATTATTTATTGAAATAATTTAAAAAAAATTACATGAGGCTTTGCCATATTTTTTGTTGCCAGACAAGAAGAACTAGGCAGCAGGGAGCTGGAATCATTAGTGTGGGAGAAGGCCCAAGTGATCTGGGCCCCTGCTGCAAATTGCAGCCCACAGCTGCCCCAGAAAAAGGTGCATTCATCAGAAGCACCATATTCTGACGTTATACCACGTGTCTTCCAGTTGCCCTGATGCTGTTGACAAATTATAATTTGTTATAATTATGTAATAAAGGGGTTAATGACAGCTGATGATTGACAGTTTGTCATTAAGATCTGGACTGGTAATATCAGGTGTCTTCTGATACCAGCCAATTACCAATCCAGAAAGTAAATAGTTAATAAACACACACAGAAAATTCCTTTATTATTAATAAAACATTGGAAAAAAATCCTTTAATAAAAATAAAACATATTGGTAAGCCTCATTCTCCAATTTATTAATCCCATAACATAGCCGCCAACGATAATCCAACACGAGGTCCCATTTCACAATCTACTCTTCTGCATCAGGAGTCATAGTGTAGAAGCAGTCGCCTTTCATCGCGACCTCCAAACACAGATTGAGAGAGCTGAGAGCTGTGGCTGGGTGAGCACAGGATGCATAGCAGTTGCCATGGTACCAAATCTGTATCCTCAGGTGAGTCAGTGAGGTCACCAAAGGACACAGTTCAGCTTAACCATGGTAAGCACTATAGTTAGTGGGCACCATGGTTATCTGAGCTGTTCTCGGGTGACCTCAGTGACTCACCGCATACCCAGACGCAGCTCTTGGCTCCCTCATTCTGTGCTTGGCAGTCATGGTGAGAAGACATCTCAGAGTATCATGGAAGGTATGTGGGAGTAATAAAGAAGAAGTCAAGATACGTGTTTATGATTTTTGTTATAACAAAATGATTTGTCTCTGTGTTTTGTGTCTTATTTACTATTTAATAGATATTCTTAATGGCTGGGTCTAACATTGACTCAACATTATGAATCTATGGCTTAGTGCCAGCTGGCAATACAAATCTGGCGTTAACCCCTTATTACCCAGTTTGGTAACAACACAAGGGCAACTGCAAGAGCCAAGTAAAGCACCAGGATTTGGCACTTCTACTGAATGCACCAAACTCTGGGGCGGCTGCGGGCTGCTATTCTATAGAGTGGGGGGTCCAATAACAAATGGGCCTCCACCACACTGAGAATATCAGGATCCAGGTGCCTAGTTTCACCTTGGCTGGCAATCAAAAATAGATCAAAGCCCTACTCTTTTTTTCTGCCATCCAAGGTGTAGCTAGCCATCTGGAGGTGGCAGCTGCACCTGCTTTATCTGTGCTGAGACTGAAAAATACTGCAAAATCCTACTCATTTTTTCCCATTATTTTTTTACATAGTATGATGGAAGGTTGGTTTGATATACTAATGTATGACCTCACTAACTCACCTGAGGACATAGCTCAGGTAAAATGGCAACTGCTATGCATCCTGTGCTTACACAGCCACTGCTCTCTGTCCTGTCAGTCTGTGCTCAGAGGCCATGATGACAGAATGTTTCTTCTACACCACGACTTCCGATGCAGCAGAGTTTAGACTGTGACGTGGGACCTCATGTTGGATTATCATCAGAGGGTATGTGATGGAATCAGTAAATTGGAGAATGAGGCTTGTCAGTTTGTTTCTTTCTATAATAAAGGTTTTTTTCTCTGTGATTTCTTTCTAATAAAGGATTTTAATCTGTGTTTTTTTAACTTTTTCCTCTCAGGATTGATAATATGCGGGTCTCATAGAGACCTAAACATTATCAATCAGAGTTTAATGACAAGCTGGTAATCATCAGCTGTCATTAACCCCTCCAATCACCCCAATGCCACTGCACCAGGGCATTGGGAAGAGCCAGGAATTGGAGCTTCTAATGAATGCGTCAATTTCTGGGGCAGCTATGTGCTGATATTCTATAGCATGGGTGGCCCAATAACTAAGAATGTTTCGCCATTATTTATTTATTTTACACACTATAACAGCAGGTTGGTTACTGTACACTAGTGCATATGGCAACTAGAGATGAGTGACGTTCGATTCGAAATGTTCGCCAATCTCAAATTCGAGCTGTTTTGGGCGGTTTTCGAGTCATTTGACGACTGCGAACAATTTGTTTAAAATTCGGCAGATCGAGGTTATGTTCGATAACGCTTTGATCACCAGAAGCTTAACCCTAACCCTAATACTGTTAATGAATGTTAATATCCAGTTTTAGTGTATAGTGTGCTGGGGGGTGGGGTTTAGATCAGTGCTGCAGAAATAATGCCGATCTCCATTTTTTTTCTCCTACCTGCATATACAGTGGGGTGGTGCAGGCTGTCAGCCAATGACACACACACAGCAAAGTGCATTTTTTGCAAACACGCAAGGGCATACGTCATTGGCTGTGTATGTCACATGTCCTTGCCCTATAAGACCCAGCCATTTTCCCCATTGCCACCATTTCCTCAGTGCTGCATTTGTGTGTCAGTCAGGCACCGCTATTGCTGATGTGGGCGCTATAAAGTGTTAGTTAGATAGATAGTGAGCGAATCTCAAGTTAGATAGACAGATAGGTTTAAGGAGTAGGGACTAGTTAGAATCTCAGCCCTTTCGAGGGCTACTTCAGACAAGTAGGGATTAGTTGTAAAGATCAGCCCTTTTGAGGGCTACTTCATAGAAGTAGGGACTAGTTATAATATCAGCCCTTTTGAGGGCTAGGTTAGAGCAGTTCTTATTAGTTTTTGCCAGGCAGGTGTCTGCTAGTACTGTGCAAGTGTTTTTCACAGCATCTGGCCAAATCTAGCTCAGGCAATCCTTTAGGGTAGGTGGTGTAGCACTGCTGTGAAGAAAGCTACACCACCTGTCTTTAATAGCCAATTTTTTACTGCAGCTAGTCCAGGCAATTTTTTTCGGCTAGTGGCAGTGTCTGGTAGTCAGTGGTGTAACCCAGATGTAAAGTAAGCTACACCGCCTGTCTATCTAGTAGCCAATTTTTTACTGCAGATAGTCCAGGCATGTTTTTTGGGCTAGTTGCAGTGTCTGGTAGACAATGGTGTAGCCCACTTGTGAAGCAAGCTACATTGCCTGTCTAGTTCAGACTAATTTTTAACTGCACCTAGCCCAGGTAACAGTTTGGGCCTAGTAGCAGTGTCATTTAGACAGTGGTGTGTAGCCCACTTGTGAAACACACTACACCGCCTGTCTAGTTTAGACTAATTTTTAACTGCACCTAGCCCGGGTAATAGTTTGGGCCTAGTAGCAGTGTAATTTAGACAGTGGTGTGTAGCCCACTTGTGAAACACAGTACACCACTTGTCTAGTTTGGACTCATTTTTTGGGCATACTAGCACTGTTTGGCCAGTCAGCTCTGCTCGATTGCCATCCAAATTTTTTTTGCCAACAACTGCAGAGTTGCCAATTTGTTAACATACAAAATGAGTGACAAAAGGCTTGCTGCTGGTGGAAAGGGGAATAGACGTGGTGGAAAGGGAAAAAAAGTTTGTGTCTGTGGGGTAGGTGGTAAAGCAACAGTATCAGCTGCTGTAGAAAGACCATCTTCCAGCCAAAGTAAGATGTCTACTTCTTTCCGTGGACAATCTGATATGATCCCTTTTGTACGGACATGAGTCACACGATGATCGCTACCAATTGTAGATGAGGCACAAAAAGAGCAGGCGCTCGAATGGATAGCAAGCGCTTCATCAAGTGGGCTCTCCTCCACCTCAACTTCAACATCACAAATACACCAGTCCTCAGAGGTGTCACCCCATTTGCACTTGTTTCCTCACAGCTCCCAAGTCTCCAGCCACCAGTCTGAGTATGGGGTAAGACAGATGGTTGAGTATGCAGAGCTGTTCACTCTTACTATAGCCTGGGAATCAGAAGTCTGCTCCAAAGCTTCTCTTAGTCCAGACGAGGAAATGATCTGCACTGATGCCCAGAAGCTTTGCGAGTCAGATCCAGGCCCAGATGAAGAAGGTTCTGAACAAGCATAATGTAGACCCTCATTCCCAAACTGTAAGTCCTGTTGGTGGAGACAATGAGGAAGATGCTGATGAGACTCAGATACCTGATTGGAACGACATTTTGACTTTTCGGTCAGGGCAGGAAGAGGTTGGCTCTGAGGACGACGGGTGTGAGAGCACACAGGGTGATGATGAGGTTGGAGATCCCACTTACTGTCAACCCACAGTCAGCCAGTCGATGAGGGGCAGCAGAGGAGGTATAGGAGGATGCTAGTAATGACAAGGTTAGATTACGCCTTCCTGGACAGAGACGGAGTACTGCAAGCATGTCAACAACTACATCCTCAACCACTACTCTGCTTCTGAGCAGAAGTCATGGTGGCTCTTCTTCAGGTCAAATGGGCTCTAAGCTATGCTTAGCCTTGGCCTTTTTTGAGATCGCAAAGGGTGAGCCAACTCAGGATGACACAGGGGTAGAAAAATCCTTGCGGATCCATGACTTGTTTATCTTGATGTCTGTCCACATTGTCACTGGACGCAGCCGTGTGCGCTTATCTGTCAACACCACCAGCAGTGCTGAAGACACGTTGAAAGAGAACATTGGCTGCGGGGCATGACAAGATCTCCAAGGCATGAGTGGCAAGCTCAGGCCATTTTTCCAGATTTCGTTTAGACGAAGTGCCTCACTGTCCGCGCTGCTGCTCCAGGAAAAGAAGAAACCAGGACACGGTGATGTCTGGATCACTGATGCTTTTATTGTCCTACACGTTTTGGAGCCACAAACCGAGCTCCTTCCTCAGGGAACATCCCTGAGGAAGGAGCTCGGTTTGTGGCTCTGAAACGTGTAGGACAATAAAAGCATCAGTGATCCAGACATCACCGTGTCCTGGTTTCTTCTTTTCCTGGAGCAGCAGCGTGGACAGTGAGGCACTTCGTCCAAAGGAAATCTATGTTGTGACCACGGTCATCTGTGGAAGTGCGGTTCCTGCAGCAGCTGCAGAGGCAACCCATATCTCACAGGTGGTGTCACTGGACATGAGATCACCACAGGGCGGCAGCCACTCCAAGAGTGAAGCATAGTGTCAGAAAGCAGCCTATTAATGACGCCCAGCTGTTAGACAAGGCGGGCCGCTCTGCAACAAAATATGCAACACGAGTGACTGTCGCCCCCTAGAGGACACTGCTATAGACTGCAGATAAAAAAATGCAATATAACACAATGGTTGACAGTGAGGATTTAGTTTGATATTTTGGACCAAAATTGGAGTGGCTGCCGCCCTGTGGTGATCTCATGTCCAGTGACATTTGGTGATTTTTTCTCTTTTGTATATTGTGTACCAATTCGGTGATTTTTTTGTAAAACAAAATTATACATGTGCTTAACATGTGGCTAGGTACTCGTAGGTGTGAGGTCCCGTGACGGGGGCTACGAGCTTACGCTATTTTGGTCCAAAATATCAAACTAAATCCTCACTGTCAACCATTGTGTTATATTGCATTTTTTTATCTGCAGTCTATAGCAGTGTCCTCTAGGGGGCGACAGTCACTTGTGTTGCATATTTTGTTGCAGAGCGGCCGCCTTGTCTAACAGCTGGGCGTCATTAATAGGCTGCTTTCTGACACTATGCTTCACTCTTGGAGTGGCTGCCGCCCTGTGGTGATCTCATGTCCAGTGACACCACCTGTCTCTTCCTTGTGGCACGGCGGTCGCAGATGCCACAATCGCCCCCGTTGTCAGGGTTGTAGGAGATGGAGCATCGGTGTTGAGAGATATGGGTTGCCTCTGAGGTAGCTGATAGTATCCTGCAAAATGCAAAGGTATTTGTAAGAGGCCATTTGGTGATTTTTTCTCTTTTGATCGCTTTTTAACCAGTTTTGGGTCTCACAACTGGACAAGGTGAGCAGTTTTACATCAATAGCTGACGGTGTGTAATTGAGATAAGACCTTATTTTGCGCATTCTTATTTCTACAGAATTTTTTTTCCAGATTAGAAGCCCAAAATGAGCAAGGGTCCAGTTCCACAGTCATGGCATTGATGTTCACTTGGAGATACTCCTGTGAGATTCACTATGTGCACCACTGGTGTTTTGAGGAAAAGCAGATCTAAGATTCTGTAATGGCTTCTGCTGATACTCCTGCATGCGTGAATCCCTTTCTATGGCAGTAGTTATTTCACCAAATTTACTCTTGTACCGGGGAGCTAAGAGTGTGGCAACCCAGTAGTCGGCATTACTTCAAATACTGACAATCCTAGTGTCATGTTGCAGGTAGTGCAGAAAGAAGGCACTCATGTGTCTTGTGCATCCAGGAGGCCCAAGTCATTGTTGAGTTGGTGGCGGTGAGGTAAGAATCAGGCTTCCTTCCTCTGTCCTCTCCCCTCAACCTTGCACAACAGAAATGTGATCAAGTTCTCCCTCATCTCAGGAGTCTTCCATGCCCATTGCCAGTTCGTTCTCCATTTGTTACTCAGCTTCTGCACCTCCCTCAACAGTTTGACTGCTACCATGTGCCCTCGTTAATCCCTCTCCCCCACCCTCCAATTTCTGCCGCCTTGGTGCTGCCGACCGTCTGGACCTTGGAGATCTTGTTATCCCTTCCGCATACGACTCCTCCTGTACTTCCTCCCGCTCCTCTTGTCCCACCACCTGACTCCGAATACTGTTTAAAGTGTGCTGCAGCATTTAAATGACAGAAATAGTCATGCTGATAAAGGCATTGTCAGCACTAAACATCTTTGTCACCATTTCAAAACTGTGCAGAAGGGTACATAGGTCCTTGATCTGAGACCACTCCAGCAGCGTGATTTGCCCCACCTCTGGATCACGTTGGCCCAGGTTATACGTCATAACGTATTGCACCAGGGCTCGTCGGTGCTGCTACAGTTGCTGCAACATGTGCAGAGTTGAATTCCATCATGTCGGCACATCGCATTTCAGCCGGTGAACTGGCAGGTCGAACGACTTCTGTAGAGATGCAAGTCGTTGAGCTGCGGGATGCGAACGGCGGAAGTGAGCACACAGCGACCGTGCCCTCTGCAGAAGCCCATATAGGCCGGGATAGTGGGCTAAAAATTGCTGGACAACCAGGTTCAATACAGAAATAGTTTCAGCAATAAAGAATGCAGCAGGCGGTAACTCACTTCACCAGGTGCTTTACTGGAAAACTTCAGTCATCAATACAGTCTTTCAGTAGCAGTAGATGTTACTTGACAAATGGCTACGAGTGCTGCAAGTGGAATTTCTTTCTGTTAGATGGTTTCCTCACTGTGTACTGTTCCTGTTCCTTTCTTTCCCTTGCCTCCCAGTGGCGGTGAAGTCTGATCTCGTAAAGATTAATCTGACCTCCTGCTGTTCTTTGTTCTCCTCTCCCTTCTACCCGTCGGGAGAACCTTCTTTTGGGCTCCACGCAGTGTCCTGCTACTCCTGGCTCCCCTGGGAATCAGAGGCGTACATGAAGAAACCCCTGTTCTTCAATTGTCTGTGATCCTTAAAGAACTCACAGGTGTGGACTCCGGTACCTGGTTCCTTCCCTGGGGCAAACTCTTAGTTACTCAAATCGCCATTAGAGTGGACTTTGGCGATTAAGTTTCCCCCACTCTTGCTTCCTTCTGTTTCTGGGATCTCTTCTATCTTTCTTGGGCCCCTTAGCTGAGGAGGCCCTCCTTGTTCCCTTCCAGGCCGGCTGCCTGGCTCCAACTCCAACTCCTCTTTCTCACTAACTGGTCACTAGTTCCCCCCTAGAGGTCACTATATCTCCTCCCGGGGTCCCTCCCACCTACTAACCTAGTGTGTGGGTGTTAGCTCTAGGGTTCCACCTACTGACCATAGTTCCACTTGCAGTGGAGTGACTACACTGCTTTTCTGGGTGTAGTACCCCTTTTGTGGCACCTACATCGTGGGGCGCCACAAAAGCATGTGTGACTGCTGTCCCCACAGTCACAGAGGATGAAGAGGCTGTGGATGCACTTGATAGGGCAGACGGTGGCCCGGCCTGCTAGGCTGCATTGTTGCACAGTGAGATTCCCACTGCAACTTTTGCTTCAAATCCATGTGATGGTTCATGCATGAAGTACTCAAACTATTGCTTTTTTGGCCTCTACTTAGATTTTGGTGACAAATCTTCCAGATAACATGGGGAGACTAAAGGCTTATGGATTTTGGAATATGCTGGATAAAAGTCACCTCACCAACCATTTTAAGCTTGCAACTCTGGGGCAATTGATACCACTTAAGTGGTGTCTGTGCCCAAATTTTTGGAAAAAATGGAGACTCTTGTTGGAGTTCCCTTGCTGTGCTTTACATGATTTTAGAAGGGCATGAGATGCCTATATCTGTGTCTCTTCCTTCTTTTACTCGTCCACCACTTTTCTTTTCGCATTTTTATATGTACTTGTCACTTTTCCATGTGTTTGTTGTCTCCTCTGAGTAGTTTGTCACCTTTTGGACACCTTAGAAGGTGTTTTCTATGTGTTTTCTATGTGTTTGTACGTGTTTGTGTTTGCCTGCCATTGTTTTCAATGGTGTTCGACGGTGTTCAATGAACATTCAACGAACATACTCCCAATTCGACGAATTGAATCGAATTTGAATACTGGGGTAGAGACTCATCTCTAATGGCAACCAAGCACAGATACCGTACAAATTGTGGAAATGTAGTCTGATTGCAACAGCAAATCTGATTGCAGTCTGATTGCAACAGCAAATCACACTGTCTATAATTGGCTGTTGCCGGTAAGTACAGTGAAAGTTCCTGAACCTTAAAGAGATCCTGTCACCCCCAAACCACCTCCTAAGCTATTAAAAGCTGTCCCTAGAGCATAGTAACATTTACCCTACACTCCTTTTAGCTCCTAAATGCAGCAAGTGAAACTGAATCTAAACGTTATAAAAGTACGTCATTACTGATGTTAATGAGTGACTATGGTATTCATAGTCACTCAGCCAGGCTGCCCCTCTTCATACTATCACGCCTCAATAGGCGTGATCTTCATGATACATTTAAATGCGCGCCTCCCTGCGCGCCTCCCCGCTCTCCAATTCCGGACCGCTGCTGTGTGGGGGCTGTATGACGCGATATGCGTCATTTCTGGGGCCGGGTGACGTATTTACACCCGCGCCGCTGTTAGAGCTTCAAGTACCTTACTGCGCAAGCGCATGCGCAGTACGGGGCTTGAAGCTCTAACAGCGGCGCGGGTGTAAATACGTCACCCGGCGCCGGAAATGACGCATATCGCGTCATACAGCCCCCACACAGCAGCGGTCCGGAATTGGAGAGCGGGGAGGCGCGCAGGGAGGCGCGCATTTAAATGTATCATGAAGATCACGCCTATTGAGGCGTGATAGTATGAAGAGGGGCAGCCTGGCTGAGTGACTATGAATACCATAGTCACTCATTAACATCAGTAATGACGTACTTTTATAACGTTTAGATTCAGTTTCACTTGCTGCATTTAGGAGCTAAAAGGAGTGTAGGGTAAGTGTTACTATGCTCTAGGGACAGCTTTTAATAGCTTAGGAGGTGGTTTGGGGGTGACAGGATCCCTTTAATGGGCGGCCCCAGCAAGCAGTGGAAGATTGGTGTCTGTTACTGATGAGCGAGTGTAATCGTTACTATTCGCTACTCGCATGGATAGTACGGTATTCGTGATATTTGTTACTTGGCGAGTAACGCTGGTAGTTTTAAAAGGATTGTCTATTTTTAAAAGATTGGGTGCCAAACTCTGTAAAATGCCTAAGATAAGAAACTCAGCTGCTATTCACCCTCTCTGGGTCCAGCACTGGCTCAGTCCCAGTGTTTTGGCTGCAGAAGTAACTTCACGTCAACAATGTGTGTCACTTCTCAAATCACTGAGTTCATCCATGGTGCCAAGGTTGAATGTACAAAATTGCACATGCCACTGAATTCTGTGATTAGCTATAGCGATCACACAGACTTTGACGTATCATTGCTACTATAGCCAAAATACTGAGATTGGAGCAGTGGTGAGGAGCCAAAATTGGACCCAGGGAGGGTGAGTAGGTTTTTACCGAGTTTAGTAACAGAGAATAAACAGAGAAGAAGGGCACTCATAGAGTTATACCTGGAGGTCTAGTGGGGTTTCTATTAGAGTGGGGATCCACTCACCTATCCAGGTTGTGCACCCTTGCACAACCTCAAGAAAAGCCTGTGGTTAGTAAGGAGCCAGCTGTCGGACTGTGGGGCGTGGATTCCAAGCTGTCATGTGACTAGAAACGCATCACCAAAGGTCCTTCAGGTATCTTAGTATTGATGCCTATGCTGCTCCATCCACAGCCCTCAGAGAGGGGTAGTGATAAATGAAGAGAGAAGTGCGGTCAGGCAGAGCGTTGGGAACACAGAAGAGGGAAAAAGATTCATGTAAATATGCAGACCTTTATTTTGATTGCTACAAACACGTTTCAGGGGCTGAATACCGCCTTCATCAGGTGCTGGGGAAACGTTACACGCAAATGGCTTCTATATAGCAAATGATCAGGAAGTAATTTACAGCCAATTAACCCCTACTTTACCAGACAATCAGAAACATAGTTAAAACAAGCATCATATACCAAACAAAAGCAAAATAAAAACAAACTTTAGATTGAGAATAGGGATGGCGAGCATCTCGCTGGTACTCGATGCTCGTCGAGCATCTCAGTACTCGAGATGCTTGGCGCTCACCGAGTACCGGCGAGATGCTTGGACACATTCTTAACTCCCTCTTCCTACATGTTGGTGCTCTTTACAGAGCCAACCCACATGCAGGGATTGGCTGCCATAGGTTAACATTGGGCTCAGTGCTCGGGTTATGCACCCAAGCAATTCAATATGCTCGACCCGAGCATCGAGCACCTGAGCATTTTACTGCTCGCCCATCACTAATTGAGAACGTTAGTCCATTAGAAAGCATAAGCTAAAATAATAAAGGAGAGAAAACTATTATAAAATAGTGTTTAGCAGGGCTGGCAATCATTGTAATTTTTTACTGGATCTTCAATATTGGTACATTATCTCCAGAGGGGCTCAATTTATCATTGGAGAATGTGGTATAATAAACAAGCATGTTGACCATTTTTATTGAGTTTTTATTCAGCTTTTTCTATATATTTTTATCCTTCTTTTTATCTCCCCCCTCCTCTCTCTGCCCTGTTATTCCTCTTCATCCCCCTCCCCTTTCTTCACTAAAAGGATTATTTCTGAACATTTTTTATATAAAGGGGGAAAAACCCTTCTTTTAATACATTGTTTGCCAACCTGCTAAATACTATTTTATAATAGTTTCTCTACTTTAATTATTTTATCTTATGCTTTCTAATAGACTAAGGTTCTTAATCTAAAGTTTGTTTTTATTTTACCTTTGTTTGGTATATGATGCTTGTTTTAACTATGCTTCTGATTGTCTGGTAAAGTAGGGGTTATTTGGCTGCAAATCACTTCCTGATCATTTGCTATATATATGACATTTGCTTGTAATGTTCCCCCATCATCTGATGAAGGCAGTATTCAGCCGCCAAAACGTGTTGTGTAGCAATCAAAAAATAGATCTGTATATTTCCAGTAACTATTTGCCCTCTTCTGTATGTCCAGCGCTCCACCTGAGCGCACTTCTCTCTTCCTTTACAGAGTTTAGGGCACATACTCCTGAAGATGGACAATCCGTTTAAATGTTCGCTGTCTTCAGAGTCCATTTACAAGAAACTGGACAAATGTGGAGATGGAGATTGTTTAATGCAGTTAACAAAGGTTCTGCCCAGGCTAGAACACAACTAGACAAGCTAAGTTTTATTACCTACGGTAGCTTGACATTCACCCAATAATCAGGCTAAATGTTCTTATTGCAGAATGAAGAGTTTTTGCAATTGTCTTAGCAAAAGGAAACTAATTGATTCACTATGTTAGGGTATTTCTAGGTATGCAATATCTTTAATGCAAATCTCAGGATTTCCTGTCTTTAATCCTTCAAGCAGTAATGCTAGGGTGTGCAGAACATCATGTAATTGCTTGTTGCACAAAATGTCTGTTGTAGAAAACAAGGAGGAATGATCCTGCTGACCAGCATGAAAGAGGAAAGGCTTTAAATATTGATGTTGTTGCAAAGTCTCCCTGAAGTGGCCCAAAGTGCTTGTCTGACTATATATCCTCTTGTCTTTACAGAGCCATCAATGGAGTGCTGCCGTAAGGGATATTGTCGTGTACTGGCCGGAGTGGATCATCATTGTGGCTCTGGAGATTGTTTCGCTGTGTTTAACCTTTTTTCTACCTGTGCCTGGGTGTCCCACGTAAGCATTATCAATCACTATATGGACAATGTGTCTGCTGATGGCCGTATTACAGAGTAAACAAGACTGGCTCGTATATATCATCTGTTAATCATGCTGCCTTACAGCTGCTAATAAAACAAATTCTGTACACTCTTTTACATTAAAGGGTGTCTATCACCCCCAAATGCATTTTTAATAAGCTATACCATAATTAATCAGACTTAAATTAGATGGCATATTGGTGCACTGAACCCCCCTCATTTGCAAATGAATAAGAAAATATTTTCTAAGGCAATATACCAGGTACAGTGTGAATATGTTACTAACTAAACAAAAATGCATGGGTATGACAAACTCCTTCTAATACACTTTTGACCAGACTCTAAAAATGGTTCTTGCACAAATAAGAGCACATAGAATTCTTCTACATATGTATGGCCTGGGCCTTTATATTTGTACTTGCTGCCTTCATATTCAAACCTTCGGCCTACAATCTCCTTCCCTATATATGCACTATATGTACCGTAAGTTTTGGAATATAAGATACACTTTTGTTCCCCAAAACTTAGGGAGAAAGTGGAGGTGCGTTTTGTAATCCAAATCTATAGTGCTGTACTGCATTTGAGGGTGGGGGCGGCACTGGAGTGGTGTCGGGGGCTGGCTGCGGGCTGCAAGAGGCAGCAGGAGCCTACGTGCTCCCGCTCATTAGCCTCATGTAATATGCACCTGCTGTCTATCACCTCGATGCTGAAACTTCGCTGAGATATGGACAGAGGAGTGGCACATATTATATGTGCCTGCACCCCCATGATGCTGGATATGGCCTCCCTATCCCTCTTTATGGCCCCCCCATGCTGCTGCCAAGACTAAAATAACAAACACTTTGAACTTACCTCTCTGGCGCTGTCTTCCATCTCTCCCTACTTGTTGCACTTCCTGAGTCCCGGGAAAGCAGATCATGTGATCGGGAGCACAGTGATGTTATCACTCTGCTGTGCCGATCACATGACTGGCTCTCCGGGACCCAGAAGGACTCAGGAAGTGCGCCAAGCAAGGAGCCACAGAGGATAGTGCCGGAGAGGTATGTTCAAAGTGTTAATATTTTAGTGTAAGCAGCAGCATGGGAGGCCATGCAGAGTGATGGAGAGGCCATATCCAGCACATTGGGGGCCATGTGCCATTACACGGGGTCATGGATCCAGCACAGGGAGACATGTGCCATCACTGGGGGATGTGTGCATCACTGGGGGATGTGTTCCATCACTGGGGGAGGTGTGCTAGCACTGGGGGACATGTGCTAGCACTGGGGGACATGTGCCTGCACTGGGATACATGTGCCAGCACAGGGGGAAATGTGCCATCACTGGGGGATATGTGCCATCACTGGGGGACATGTGCCATCATAGGGAAGATGTTTGCCATCACTGGGGGATGTGTGCCATCACAGGGGGACTTGTGCCAGCACTGTAGGACATGTGCCATTACAGAGAGCCATGTGCCATCACAGAGGGCCATGATCCAGCACAGGGGGCCAGGTGCCATCACAGAGGGACATGTGCCATCACTGGGGGGCTTGTGCCATTACTGGATGACGTGTGCCATCACTGGGGTACATGTGCCAGCACTGGAGGATATATGCCAGCAATGGGGAACGTGTGCCAGCATGGGGGGACATGTGTCATCACTGTGGGACATGTGCCATCACAGGAGGACATATCCCAGCACTGGGGTACGTGTGCCAGCACTGGGGGACATGTGCCACCACAGGGGGACATGTGCCATTACAGGGGTTGTGTGCCAGCACAGGGGGATGTCTGCCATCACAGAGCGATGTTTACCATCACAGGGGGACATGTGCCAGCACAGGGTGACATGTCCCATCACAGTGGTGCTATTTGCCAGCACAAGTAGGCTATATCCAATATAAGGGGGCCATATCCAGAATAGAGGGCACCCTGAAACACATTGACTAATAATTCAATATTATATTCACCCTTTAATGTATTGTGGAATACAGCAGCGTGATTTTTAACCATTCATCCTCCCTATTTACATTTTCTGAAATAATGACCTTTGGGTTTTTATTGGGTGTAAGCCGTAATCCTCAAACATTAAAGAGGACCTCTCACCCCCCTGGTGCATGGCAAACTAAATGATGTCCCAATGAGCAGGAGCAGAAGAGTAGGGCACACCCAGAACAAGAGGAGGCGGCTGTAGACACATAGAGGGGGAGGAACACACAAGCAGAAGGCAGGGAAGACTGTGCCAGCAGCCAGGACCTCTTAATAAGATCCCTCCCAGGTGACCTCTTAACTGTAAGGTTTCTAAAGTCTTTTTTTAAAGCTTACAGGGGGGCTAAAGCCATGGGGGACAGTCATGCTGCATTCAGTGCTGCATTTAGTTTGCCATGCACCAGGGGGGTGACAGATCCTCTTTAACTGAAAAAACACTTGAAATAGATCACTCTGTTTGTAATGACTCTATATAATATATACATTTCACTTTTTGTATTCAATTACTGAAATAAATGAATTTTTAATGATATTCTAATTCTTTGAGATGCACTACACTGTGTGCAAAATTATTAGGCAAATGAGTATTTTGATCATATGATACTTTTTATACATGTTGTCCTAATCCAAGCTGTATAGGCTTGTGAGCCAACTACCAATTAAGTAAATCATTTAAAGAGAAAATTTACGACCAAACGTCTCGTGTTGCAAAAGTGAAAATTTATTAAAAACATGGGTGAATGGACAAACAAACAGGTTCACCAACCCGTGGTGAGTGGACCCCTCTAGTGTTCCTGGTCAGAGGATATCGTTGTATACATGTAAATTTACAGTGTACAATAATGACTGGGGTAGTATTCACAAGCATAGAAAACACAAACTACATACAATTGGGCGTTCATATTGGTACAGGATGGAATACTCCATAATACAAAGAATACAGAGATGAGATAACCTGCTCAATGGCTCAAAGGTATATACATTGAACATGCATTTTCCCAATTGATTGCAATTATAAGTGATGCCACATTTACCACATATTGGGAGGTTGTAATAGGTTTACATGCAAGTGGATCAATCATCAGTCACTGGGACAGTGTTACATGTCCAGTATAGTTACCAGTCACTTAGCAGAGGGGAGCCACAGACCCCTACGATCGTTTCGTTGGCCTTCATCAGGGGCACCTTATGGCAGTGAAAGTTCAGTTTAAAAAGGCCTCCCTATTAGTTGGATCCACGTGTCACCTGTTAGGCGGCGTGCGCGTCAAGTGGGTGCGATCAGGAGCGCGAGACCGACTCGCAGCATCGGTAGGCGCGGCCTCACATGTGACCCGCATCAGCCAATGCGAGTGCCCGTACTCGCGCGCACGTGACCGCACGTATGGTGGCGTCACATCCGGTCCGCCCGCGTCAGCATAGGAGCGCCCACAGGTTTGTTGTGGACGCTACACCATGGAGACAGCGGGCGTGACCAGGATGCGGCGCCTGCCAGTAAGACGCTGCCGCCGCCATCTTTATTAAGGGCACAGATTTGTTATAGTTACTGCAGTAACGTATTATTGTCTCCAGGACAACAAGAAGGAGTGGAAGTATCCCAGATCTTAATAAAAGGGGAAAGAATGAATAAGAGTTCAATTGGAGTACAAAACTTATCCCACATAAATACATCCATAATCATTTTGGAATCAGTACAGTTTGAAATGGTAATATCAAATATAGATAAATATATGCAATCACCTTTAGGCTTTTATATACCATCAAAGCAATTCCTTAACATAATACATATGATTCTAAGATGCATCCATGTATACATACAGATACTACATTTGTACAACAGAATAAATAGGAAACTATAGTTTCAAAATAATTCCACAATTCCTGTCCTGGTGGTGATTTTATTCCTTTAGATGTCATTCATTAGTCGAGATATAATGGTTCCAACATATATAGGGTGAGCCTATTAAAATGTAAAAAGAGAAAACCTAATTAGGTCATCCAATTATTACAGCCGAAGAATGCAGAGTCAAAGAAAGGGGGCGAAACTGATCTTCTCATTAAGTCCCCCAGGTTGAAAAGTACCGAGAGTCCAAATCCACCTTGATTCCAACATGGCTAGTTTTTTTGCCAACGGACCTCCCCGGATGCCTAAGTCTATCACATCTATTCCCCTTACCCTAAGTAAATCACCCCGGCACTGATGGAATTAAAAAAAGTGCCTAGGGAGAGTTTTTAAAGTAGATGGGTCCAAGCACCCTTCTGCCCCATTGATGTTAAGGACATGCTCCCTAACTCTAATTTTTAGGGTACGGGTGGTGAGGCCTACATAAATCTTAGGACAGGGGCACACCGCATAATAGATAACTCCTGTAGTACTACAGGTGATTTTTCTAGAGATGTTAAACGTTTTAGTGCCTGCCGCATTTGAGAAGCTGTCAGCTCTCTCAATATAGGGGCAAGATATACATTTACCTCATGGGGAACATCCTACCCTTTGAGGAAATTGATCGAGGAAGGTGGAAGGCTCCCTGCGGTTATAGTGACTATGAACTAGGTAATCACGGAGATTTTTTGATCTATGGGCCGCCAACATTGGCCTTTGTGGTATTATTTGTGATAGAATTGTGTCAGTCTGTAAAATGGGCCAAGCTTTTTCAAGGCACTTACGCATAGCGTTAAACTGACCATTATATGATGTAATAAATCTCACGTGCATATCCTTCGCTCGCTTTGGTTGACCGTATAACAGCTCATTACGGGATATATGTTTAGCCCGATTGGCGGCATGTTTGATTGCCCTATTACTGTATCCTCTCTCTTGGAACCTACATTTCAGCTCTTCGGCTCTAACTTGATAGTCAGTATCTGAAGAGCAGATTCTACGAAGCCGTAGGAACAACCTCCCAATATGTGGTAAATGTGGCATCACTTATAATTGCAATCAATTGGGAAAATGCATGTTCAATATATATAACCTTTGAGCCATTGAGCAGGTTATCTCATCTCAGTATTCTTTGTATTATGGAGTATTCCATCCTGTACCAATATGAACGCCCAATTGTATGTAGTTTGTGTTTTCTATGCTTGTGAATACTACCCCAGTCATTATTGTACACTGTAAATTTACATGTATACAACGATATCCTCTGACCAGGAACACTAGAGGGGTCCACTCACCACGGGTTGGTGAACCTGTTTGTTTGTCCATTCACCCATGTTTTTAATAAATTTTCACTTTTGCAACACGAGACGTTTGGTCGTAAATTTTCTCTTTAAATGGTATTTAGTATGACTTAGTCTTGGTCCATGGAGTAGTGCTCCCTAAAACAAGTGGGGTTATAGAAAAGCACTAATATTATGAAGGTATTTATACAATTAAGTAAATCAGTTGATGTGCATCTCTGTAATGAGGAGGGGTGTGGTGTAATGACAATAACACCCTCTATAAGGTGTGCTTAAAGGGATCCTGTCACCCCCAAACCACCTCCTAAGCTATTAAAAGCTGTCCCTGGAGCATAGTAACACTTACCCTACACTCCTTTTAGCTCCTAAATGCATATATTGAAACTGAATATAAACGTTATAAAAGTACCTCATTACTGATGTTAATGAGTGACTATGGTATTCATAGTCACCCAGCCAGGCTGTCCCTCTTCATAATATCACGCCTCAATAGGCGTGATCTTCATCATACATTCAAATGCGCGCCTCCCTGCGCGCCTCCCCGCTCTCCTATTCCGGACCGCTGCTGTGTGGGGGCTGTATGACGCGATTCATGTAATTTCCGGCGCCGGGTGACGTATTTACACCCGCGCAGCTGTTAGCTTCAAGTCCCGCACTGCGCATGCGCAAGCGACACTGCACAGGAAGCGAACTCATGGGGCTATGACATCATCGCCCCAAGACTCTGACCTCCTGCGCATGCGCCCAAAGCACCACAGAGCGCAGGTGGTAAAGCGGGAGACTGCGTCTCCCTGCTCTGACTGCCGTTCACAGGCTAATCATATCGGCGCACTGCACCAATATGACTAGTACTAGAAGGAGCTCTGGTGGGGGCCCCCCGGGCCCTCTCCATGCAGCAGGTGTGTAGGGGGCGGGGCTGAGGGGGCAGAGCCATGGGGACCTGGGGCCCACCGGAGGATTTTGCGGTGTCTTGATGGGCCAGTCCAACCCTAAATATAGTTATTACAAACATAGTGATCTATTTCAAGTGTTTTTTCTCTGTTAATGATGAAGATTATGGCTTACAGCCAATGAAAACCCAACGGTCATTATCTCAGAAAATGAAAGAAGGGAAGATGAAACCAATACAAGAACCACTCTAGACAAATAAAGGAAACGTGGAACCATGGGGCACCTTTACAGGAGGGGCAAGCCTACCAAACTTTCACCACCAAGACGACATTGACAATTTACCCAGTAGGTTACAAAAGGAACAAGTGTCACGATCTCTCCATGGAGCATGTCTAGAACTCTATAGAGATTATGCTGTGACTATTATCTGGGTGTGCTGGGCTTTCAGTATGATCATTTGCAGCACAGTCCTCTATTCTTGTTCTGAGAGGTGCTGAGTTGTTCAAGTATTTCTTCTTTCCAGTGGTCTCTCAGCTACTTTATTGAGCAACCTCTCCCAGAACTCTGCCAGTCATACATTCTATGTGAGTGGTGCTGTTGGCCTTCATATCTGTGTCTGTCTAGTTGTGAGCATTATTACTGACCCTCAACTGTTGTTTGACTATCCCTTTGCTTGTTTCTTGTGTGGCGCCCCACTGGTCTGTGCCCATAATAGGGGTACTGCACCCACAAACGAGTGTGCAGTTATTCTTGTCACAGGGAGAGTAAGGTTTGCAAGTGGATCCCATCCCCAGCACTACCACACTTAACCTCAGGTAGACGGGTAGTCCCATTCCCATTGGGCGGAGTTAGGGTTGGAGGGAAGGTAGACAGTGGAGTTTTAGTTTGCACTGAGGAGCGAAAGAAGAGGGGAGCCTCCGAGAGAGAGAAGGAGACTCCCAGGTTGGAGGCCTAGAGAAGAGGCAGCCCAGGAAAAGAAAGAGGGGACCCCATATCGGAACGACCATACTCGGGGGGAACTATGGTCCATCTAACGGAGTACTGGCTCTGAGGATACAATGCAGGGTGTTCAGCCCCTGAGCCGTCCACACCGTCGTCACGGTCTGTTCATCAACTCTGACTCCCTGTCTAAAAATTGCAGCCTCTCCAAGATCGTCCACCAAAAGGTCGAGCCCCTTCGGAGAGAGAGAGAGGGAGAAGAAGGGAATCTCACAGCACCCAACGGGCCTGGTATACAAGAGGGCTGCGCCGGGGCAGGTTTTAGCAGCAGGACACGGGATTGACCAGAGAAAGTATACTACAGGATCTGCTGAATGACCTTGCAACCCTCTGGGACTACCCGACCAGCTACTTGATTATAGACTGTTTGTGCTGTAACCTGAACTCCATCGCAACTGATTTACAGAGTAAAGTACCCGTGTAGAGCGAGGAAGCTTCAGTGTCTTCCTTTTACCCCATTTGCAGCACTGCTCCGCAGTTTATTCCATTTCTCCAGCACCAACATTACAGGTGCATGCCTACCCTGGAGGCTAAGCTTCACCTGCAGGGAGCTGCTCCATCCAAGCTGCAGTACCATCTCCTCCGAGGTCTGAAGCAGCGCTGTGCCCATCACCAGAATCTGCAGGTGGTGTCACGACAAACTCGCAAACTCTTTATTACCATTCCTCAACTCCTTTAACAATTGACCCCCAGGGCCACGGGTCTGGTCAGCCCACTAGTGACATCCCAAAGACAGCAGGGCCCAGACACTCGAGTCCTCATACAACCCTGGGTTAGTCAACCTTGGCGTCAAAACAGGATCCTGTGCCCAGTTTCTGACTACTCTGATTGAATTACCAAGTAGACTTAAGTCACAGTACGACTTGCAATAACCAAGATCTCCCATTTTGGCATAGTGGAGAGAGTTCGTAATGGGGTACAGTGAAGGAAGATAGAACCCAGAAACCGCACCAAAGTGTCCATTCCCTCCCCACTACAGGTATCCTATACACATTTGGACTATCCCTGCCTAGCCGTGGAGGTTGGCACCCACAAAAACGTTCAGAGATGAACTCAAGTCCTTCTAGACGGAGGTCTCCAAGAGGGCATCATAGACAAAAAGGAATATGATTTCCTTTACCCTGACCACCCGGTGTTGGCAACCTTTTATTGCCTACCAAAAGCTCATAAGGGTACCACCCCCTTGAAAGGAAGACCGATAGTTTCCGGAATCTGGAAGCCTCACTCAAAATCTAGGTGTATATGTGGACAAGATCTTAAGGCCATTTGTGGTCTCCCTAGACTCCTATTTGAAAAGACACTACTGATCTACTCAGGAAAATTGAGGGTATTACCTTGGAAGGAATCGTATCACATGACGTTGAGGCCCTATATTCCTCTATACATCATGACAAGGGGTTGGAGGCGGTAAGGTATTACCTAAGGAGTAGGGGGACACAATTTGAGAGGCATAATGAAATTTGTCGTGAACGTGCTGGAATTCTGTCTGACAAAAAACGTGTTTACGTTCTGCGGTAAGTACCTCCACCAGCTCAGGGGCACAGCGATGGGGAGTTCCATGGCCCCATCGTATGCTAATCTCCTCCTGGGCTGGTGGGAGGAAACCATAGTTTTTTGGCGAAACACCCCACCTAAATGTCGAAAAGGTGATCCTGTGGATCAGGTTCATCGGCGACATTTTTGTGATATGGAGGGGAACCGAGGAAGAGTTCAGTACTGCAGTCGATGACCTAAACAAGAATGATCTGGGTCTACGTTTCACCTTTGAAACGAGTAAGATGAGACTTCCCTTTCTGGACATCCTAATCGAGAGGGATAGACAAAGTGGTCTACAAACGAGTACTTTAGAAAGGAAACGGCCACCAACTCCCTCTTACGGTGGGATAGTAGTCATCCAGTCAGCCAAAAGAAGGGGATACCCAAGAGCCAAATGTTAAGAATGAGGAGAAATTGCTCCACAGAGGAAACTTTTGACTCTCAGGCTGAGGATCTCAAAAAACGACTGAAAGAAAGGGGATACCCGAAAAAGATAGTAAAAAAGGCATGGAGTGAGGTAAAGAGGATGGACAGAACTAAACTTCTGACACCAAAAATAAAACCACCAGACGGGAAGGAGGAAAATGAAATCCGTCTAATCACTACTTTCACCAGTGGGGCAGACCAGGTGAGGGGGATTCTTGCCAAATTTTGGCCCATATTAAGAATGGACAGTGACCTTAGTCCATTCATCCCAGAAACACCTAGGATCACTTACAAAAAGGCAAGATCACTGAGAGATAGATTGGTGCACAGCCATTTTGAAAATAACAAAAATTGCTGAGATCTGACCTCAAGGGCTGTTACAAATGTGGGAGGTGTGTCGCATGTAGCTCGGTAGAAACAACTAAGTACTTTGAAAACAGTTATGATGGTAAGCAATATGAGATAAGATCTTTCATCAACTGTAAAACAAGGGGAGTAATCTACAAAGCAGTGTGTCCATGTGGGAAGGAGTACGTGGGTAAAACGATCAGGGAGCTCAAGAAAAGGATTGGAGAACATAGAGGGGATATAAGACACAAACGAGACACACCCCATGGCCGCCATGTGAACGCAGTGCATGGAGGTGAAGAGACCTGTATGCGTTTTACTGGGATCGATCACATCTCCCCCCCCCGGTACGAGGCGAGACTGGGACGGAAAAATCCTAAGAAAAGAATGCTTTTGGATCTTTACCCTGGGGACAGTAGCCCCGAGAGGCTTAAATGAAGCTCTGTCCTATACTCCATTCTTGGGGGCACACTAGAACAGGGAAAGTGTAGGAGGGAAAGACTACGTTGAGTGGGGGCGCCGACTCCGTACATTGGGTGCCAACCTCAACGGCTAGTCCAAATGTGTATAGGATACCTGTAGTGGGGAGGGAATGGACACTTTGGTGTGGTTTCTGGGTTCTATCTTCCTTCACTGTACCCCATTACGAACTCTCTCCACTATGCCAAAATGGGAGATCTTGGTTATTGCAAGTATACATCATGCACCATAATCTCAAAATGTGAGCCTTTAATCCCCCCTCGGCCTGGTCTGCAGCCGCTGGGAAATGTGCGATTGGATTGGGAATATGGACTTTGAAGTGGGCAATCTCTATTAGGAGCACTCCACAAAACGCAAGTATAAAACAATTGGGAAGTGTAATATGGTAAACTGATGCGACAGGAATCCTTTAAATACCCTTTTGGGAAACACAGAGAAACCTCTCTTTGGATAGGAGATCTCTGATGTAAAGGAATGTGTGTGAGGAGATGATTCCCGCATTCCTGAGAGGCTCCGCCCCCTGGAGGGAGTGACTACACCTCACACTCACTCCCAACCAATGAGTTAGATCCAGGAAGGAGCGTGGAACGCATATGCGTTCCACATCGCTGGAGCAACGTAAAGTGGAACGCACGTGCGTTCCACATCGCCGGAGCGACGTAATGCGGTGACGCACCTGCGTCACTTCCGGCGACGCGGAACAACACGTGACTGCTATGGAAGCAGTCATAAATAGGGGGAAAATGACAACGGCGGGTTGTTCAAACCACAGATGCCATGCACAGCTAGGCTGGGTAAGTGTTACCAGTGGTGAGGGCATGGAGGGTGGTATAACTACAATTGGGAAACAGGATTGAGCATTGTTGCAGTGTAACCAATGTACTAATGTAAACTTTTTGCACTGCTTCAGGCATCAAAACTTTGCCATAGACCTCAAGGGGGATCTGTAGTGGTGTAGCGGTCCCTGATTCCAGAAAACCATTACTCCCCTGATGAGAGTTTGACACGAAACGCGTCGGGAGGAAGTGACGTGGTGGCATATATAAAATGAAAAACTGTTGAGTCGGCAACCCGTTGGTCGAAAAAGCCATAGGACCATATGGAGTTGGGAAGACTCAAGTGGTAACGACAAGAGACAACCCGGTGAGACCTTTCTAATTTGGGAAGTGTGGGTTTACTGTGCTCTCGTTACATATTTCTCTTTCACCTAAGGACCACAAGAGATAGTGGGATCTTGTTCTAGGTAGTGAGAGATATAGGGGTATACTTCTGGTACTGTTAAATAAAAGGTGCGAGGTTGGTAACCTATACACTATGACCCTGTGACTATACAGGGATAGTTTTATATCACTGACACTGGTGACAGTCACAGTGCTATCTTGCACTATTTGTAGTTTTTATATTTTTATTGACTCTATAGTCATTTTTATGAGATGACAAATAAAGGTTAAGTTTTAACCCCTTCAACCTTTCACCCTTTGATTTCATTATGTTGTTGGGCCATTGCTTCACTTTACTGGTGTAGTAAGCCCTATACCCTGCTATCATTACTGTTTGACAGCTCATTAGCGATCAGATAACGATTTCCCAGCGACCCCCATCATTGGTGGTGTCATTGGGACATCGTTATGTGTAAACCGACCCTTAGGCACATTGGGAAAAAGCCTAGAAAAGGGGGCATGTCCAACAATCCCATTCTGATTGGCTGAAAGCCAGGGGCGTAACTACAATAGGTGCAGGGGTTGCGATCGCACCCGGGCCCTGCAGCCTAGGGGGGCCCCAAAAGTCCCTTTGGCCTATGGAAAATGACTAATACTACTAAAGATGTGCAATAATTGGGGGCCCCATTGGAGCTTTCGCATCGGGGCCCCTGGGCCTGAAGTTACACCACTGCTGAAAGCTATGATGTAACAGGGACATGTATATGACCAGTTGTTGAGAAACCATATTCTCCCCACCCACTTGCCAGGATTACTCATCCCATCCTGGTTAGAGCTGGCCAAATTCGGAGAACTGGCTTTAGTTTCCCTTTGTGTTTGTAACTCCTGCCCATTTCCCAGCACATGTAGTAGACTATTGATGAAATATATATACTGTATACAGTATATCTATAGAAGTATATATAAAGAGATATTTATATGTCATATTAATTATTAATCATGCCACCAGTTGCCACTTCAACACTATAAATCTTCCTTATAGGTACCGTTACACACAGAGATATCTCTGGAGACATTGTTTGCAACTCACTGGCTGTAGTGCAATCATGGACACATTGTTCCATTTTGTTGCTGTGTACAAAATGGAACAATGTGTCCATGATTTCACTGCAACCAGTGAGTTGCAAACAATGTCTCCAGAGATATCTCTGCTTGTAACGGTACCTTTAAACATCCCTTTAAAACAGCTTTTAACCCCTTCATGACCCAGCCTATTTTGACCCTAAAGACCTTGGCATTTTTGTCAATTCTGACCAATGTCCCTTTATGAGGTAATAACTCTGGAACGCTTCAACGGATCCTAGCGATTCTGAGATTGTTTTTTCGTGACATATTGGGCTTCTGTCACGTCCTACTGACGGACTCACACGTGGACCCACTGGACCGCGTAGAGCGGATGCTGATACCGGGTGATAGAGAGGCAGGCCAGTATAGTAGAGTCAACAGGTTTATTTGAACAATACACACCCCCACACCCCAGGGGAGGGCCACACGGTCACAGCACCGGAACACCACCGACTGAGGCCCCGGAGCGCTTAACCCCTATACAGGGATACCGCCGGTACCAACCTCGGGGGACTGATGAAGCGGACACGGGTGTTAAACCGACCCAAGGCAACGTGGGAAACAATACAGCAACCGGGTATAGGATCGGAAACGGGGAACCAGGAACACGGGGAATCCGGAGCCAGGCTTGAGACAGCGATCCACTTAGAAGAGGTCCGGGAAACCAGCCAGGAACACGGAAGTCAGCGAGGAGCCGGCAGGGCAGGAATCTGTGGGAAGGAACACACAGAAATCAGGGTAACAAGCCAAATAAGGAAAGACCTGACAAGACCAGAAATGGCAGCTCCACTAGGGAGAGGTTGCCCTGGCCCCGACTGACTGGAAACAGAAAGTTTATATCATAGCAGGGCAGTCCTGATTGGCAGGACACAGAAGCATGGTGATTGGCTGAGGGGAGGAGCATGCTCCCTGCAGTCTCTCCAGCAGAAACAGGTTTGGAGATGTAGTTTCATGTGCTCAAGCAGTAGCCCCGGAAAGGGAGGAGAAGAGCAGCGCTACTCCAGCAGAGGGTGCTGGAACCCTGCGGCAGACCCCCAAGGGGTAACAACTTCATGTTAGTATTACATTTTGGTCGATAATTTTTGCGTTTATTTGCGAACAAAATCAAAAATTTGGCATAAATTTTGAAAATTTCGCAATTTTCAAATTTTTTATTTTTATTCTGCTAAACCAGAGAGATATTTGACACAAAATAGTTAATAAATAACATTTCCCACATGTCTACTTTACCTCAGCACAATTTTGGAAAAAACATTTTTTTTTGGTTAGGAAGTTATAAGGGTTCAAAGTTCAGCAGCAATTTCTCATTTTTCCAGCAAAATTTACAAAACCATTTTTTTAGTGACCACATCATATTTGAAGTCCGTTTGAGGGGCGTACATGACAGAAATCATCCAAAAGTGACACCATTCCAAAAACTGCACCCCTGAAGATACTCAATACTACATTCAAAAAGATTATTAACCCTTCAGGTGCTTCACAGGAACTAAAGCAACGTGGAAGGAAAAAATTGACATTTTAATTTTTCTAACAAAAATGTTCTTTTAGCCTCAATTCTTACATTTTCACATGGGCAACAGGATAAAATGGATCCTTAAATTTGTTGGACAATTTCTCCCTGAGTACATCGATACCTCATATGTGGTCATAAACCACTGTTTGGGCGCACAGCAGGGCTCAGAAGGGAAGGAGCGCCATTTCACTTTTGGAGCTAATTTTCCATTCAAAAAGTGAAATGGCGCTCCTTCTCTTCTGAGCCCTGCTGTGCACCCAAACAGTGGTTTATGGCCACATTGAGGTATCAGTGTACTCAGGAGAAATTGCCCAACAGATTTTATGATGCATTTTATCCTGTTGCCCATGTGAAAATGAAAAAGTTAAGCTAAAAAAAACTTTTTGTGAAAAAAAAGGACATTTTAATTTTTTGCGGATGAATTTGTGAAACATCTGGGGGTTCAAAGTGCTCACCACCCATCTAGATAAGTTCCCTAGGGGGTCTAGTTTCCAAAATGGGGTCACTTGTAGGGGAGCTCCAATGTTTAGGCACACAGGGGCTCCTCAAATGCGACATGGTGTCCCCTAACAATTTGAGCTAATTTTCCATTCAAATTGTTAGCTGACATCATGGTGTGTTTGGGGAGCCCCTGTGTACCTAAACATTGGAGTCCCTCACAAGTGACCCAATTTTGTAAACTAGACCCCCCAAGGAACATATCTAGATGCATAGTGAGCACTTTGAACACCCTTGTGCTTCACAAATTGATCCGTAAAAATGAAAAAGTACTTTTCTTTACACAAAAACTTTCTTTTTTCATTTTTACGAATTAATTTGTGAAGCACCTGGGGGTTCAAAGTGCTCACTATGCATCTAGATAAGTTCCATGCGGGGGTCTAGTTTCCAAAATGGGGTCACTTGAGGGGAGCTCCAATGTTTAGGCACAAGGGGCTCTCCAAATGCGACATGGTGTCTGCTAACAATTTGAGCTGATTTTCCATTCAAATTGTTAGCGGACACCATGTCGTGTTTGGAGAGCCTCTGTATACCTAAACATTGAGCTCCCCCACAAGTGACTCCATTTTGGAAACTAGACCCCCCAAGGAACGTATCTAGATGCATATTGAGCACTTTGAACTTACAGGTGCTTCACAAATTGATCTGTACAAAGGGCAAACCCTGAGGAAACGCGTTGGGTCAATTAATGGACATCAGACATAACTTTCCTGCTTTGTGTCTGCGCGGAATGTAAACCTGGGCTTTTTTTACACAAACGGATTGATTTTTGATGATATTTTAATTCATTGAGATGCGCTAGTACATGTATATAGCTATTTTTCAGTCATCATTCTCTGCTTGACTAGATATTTGTTGGACAAACTCTGGAATTGTCATGATCAACTTTATGCTTATATTGTGCAATTTTGTGTAAAAAAAATATTTATGTTTACATTTTTTTAATTCATAATTTTTTTGGATTGTGTGTTTCCATTATTGTGTTATGAGTCGATCTTGTCCACCTTTTCCTGTTTTGATATGTAATACCAATAAAGATTTACTACTTTTTCACTTACGGTAAAACTACAGATATCTGATTGTTTTTTTCTTCCTTTTTGTTGTCTGCTCTGACTGCGATCTTTCCATAGAAAATACACCTATGGTCAAAATTGTTGGTACCCCTCGTTTAATGAAAGAAAAACCCACAATGATCACAGAAATAATTTGAATCTGGCAAAAGTAATAATAAATAAAAAATCTACGAAAATGAACAAATGAAAGTCAGTCATTGCTTTTCAATCCTGTTTCCACAGAATGTTTGTAAAAATTAAACGCATGAAATAGGTCTGGACAAAAATGATGGTCCCTTAACTTAATATATTGTTGCACAACCTTTTGAGGCCATCACTACAATCAAACAATTGCTGTAACTGTCAATGAGACTTCTGCACCTTTCGACAGGTATTTTGGCGGCTCCTTAAAACCAAACTGCTCCAGTTGTATCGTGTTTGAAGGTTACCTTTCCAGGCATGTTTCAGCTCCTTCCAGAGATGCTCAATAAGATTTAGGTCAGGACTCCTAGAAGACCATTTCAGAATAGTCCATGGTTTTCCTCTTAGCCATTTGTGGGTGTTTTTAGCTGTGCTGTGTGCTTTGGGTCATTATCCTGTTGCAAGACCCATGACCTGCGACTGAGACTGAGCTTTCTGACACTGGGCAGCATATTTCTCTCTAGAATCTTTCGATAGTTTTGAGATTTCATTACACCCTGCACAGATTCAAGACACCCTGTGCCAGATGCAGCAAAGCAGCCCCAGAACATAACAGAGCCTCCTCCATGATTCACAGTAGGGACAGTGTTCTTTTCTTAAATATGCTTCATTTTTCAATCTGTGAACATAGAGCTGATGTGCCTTGCCAAAAAGGATTTTGTCTCATCTGTCCATAAGATATTATCTCACACATTTTGAGGCTTGTCAATATGTAGTTTGGAAAATTCAAGTTTGGTTTTGTTATGATTTTTTTTCAACAATGGTGTCCTCATTGGTCATCTCCCATGAAGTTCACTTTGGCTCAAACAATGATGGATGGTGCGATCTGACACTGATGTTCCTTGAGCTTGAATTTCACCTTTAATCTATTTAGAAGGTTTTCTGGGCTCTTTTATTACCATTTGTATTATCTGTCTCTGTGATTTGTCATCAGTTTTCCTCCTACGCACATATCCAGGAAGGTTGGCTACAGTCCAATGGATCTTACATTTTTGAATAATATGTGCAACTGTAGTCACAGGAACATCAAGCTGCTTGGAATGGTCTTATATCCTTTACTTCTAACATGCTTATCTATAATTTTCTTTCTAATCTCTTGAGACAACTCTTTCCTTTGCTTCCTCTGGTCCATGTTGAGTGTGGCACACAGCATGTCACCAAAAAGCACAGTGAGTATCTGTAGCCCTATATACAGGCCACTGACTGATTACAAGATTGTAGACACCTGTGATGCTAATTAGTGGATACACTTTGATTTAACATGTTCCTTTTGTCCCATTATTTCTAGGGGTACCATCATTTCTGTCCAGGCCTATTTCATGAGTTTAATTTTTTTAAAGGGAACCTGTCAGGTCGTTTATGCCCCCCATCTATCACTATCTGTACCTGTAGCTTTATAATACTATTCTTAATCATCCCTGTCTGAGCTCATAGTGTAATGGTAAAGGTGAAAAAAACGCATTTATACACTTACATTTTCTTATGTAAATGAGGCAGTCAGTCTACATCTTGGAGGAGGTAGACTGTCTGGTAGATTTAGGGTACATTTACACGCCGCGACGGCAGGCTGGATACATCGCGCTACTTCGCGTGCACGAGCACGCTCAAACGGCTACAAACGGTCAACGCACCCTCTTTACACGCCGCGACAAGGTGCGCTACGCCACGCTACATCTATAGCTAGCTACATCGCCGGGTGTCTCAAGTAGCCAGCTGTAGCGTAGCGTACCATGTTTACACACCGCTCCAACAAGCTACTATGGGCGGACCCGGTGCAGCAGGGATAGCACATAGGCGTGCAACAATCTTGGATTACGAGCCGTCCGTATGATGATAGGACAGCGCAATATCATCAGGATTGGCCAGGCATCGCAGGAGGCTGGTTAATAGAGCACGCTCGAGTAATTGTGTAGTGTGACTGGTCAGCTCCTTAAATATCCCGCCCTATGCTGCGACTACCAATCATAAAGCAGGAGCGACCTCCAATGATCGCAGATGGGGCGCGGTAACATGGCGACTGTGTCACGCCTTAGATACATGGCAGCCACATCGCCGGGTGTCCAGAGTTGCCTTCCGTTGCTTCTTTACACGCCGATACAGCTCGCTACAATCGGCGATGTTGCCTTAAGTTTATGAGCAGAGCCCATAAACAGATGTATCTGTCGCCGGCTGTAGCGTCGCCTCTTCAGACGCCGCTACTACAGGCGATATGGACGCTACAAGCTACAATTGTAGCTTGTAGCGCGATGTATCCAGCCTGCCGTCGCGGCGTGTAAAGGTACCCTAATAGTTAACTCACTATTAACTTGCATGTCTAAAGGACCTGTGTGATGTCCCGTTCATGTGACCATAGTAGGTGGAGCTAAGTGAGCAAACTCATTATGTCCTATGGGGACTTAGCTCCACCTATTGTTATCACATGGTTGTGACATCACATCAGGTCTCCCAGTATGTTCTGACATTTGACTGAAATGTTAACTATTAACCTGCCAAACAGTCTACCTCCTACAAGATGTAAACTGACTGCCTCATTTATATAAGAAAACATAAGTGTATAAATGCTTTTTTTTCACCTAAAATATTACACTGGATGATTAGAATAGTACTATGAAGGTGCAGGGACAGACAGGGATAGCTGGAGGGGCATAAAGAAGCTGACAAGTTACCTTTAAAAACTTTGTGGAAGCAGGGTTGAAAAGCAATGTCTAAGGGCCACGTCACACCAGGTGACGTCACTGGAGATGTCGGCGGCAACAGGCGGGAGTGCGCATGTTTTTGGCGCCCCGCCAGCGTCGCCGTGGCATGTTTACATGCGGCAACACCTCCGGCGATGCACCGGCGATCTGACAGGCGTCGTCGCCACAGGGGTGTCTAAAAACCCCAGCGGCGATGCCTTAGCATGGGAGACTACGGCTCCCATCGCCTGGCAGATCGCTGTCCCCCGTTTACATGGGGAAATGTGTACACATCACCCCAGAGGGGTCGCCTGGTTTCAGAGAACTGCTCTGAAACCAGGCGACCACTCAAATGCGTCGCCCTCACCTATTCACATTAGGCGATGCATTGACGATGTCGGCGGCGATAGGCCACGCCCCAGCATCACCTAAAAAATCACCGCCGACATCGCCAGGTGTGACGGTACCCTTACTTTCATTTGTTACTTTTCATAGATTTTTTACTTATTATTATCTTTGTCATATTCAATTTATTTCTGTGACCATTGTGGGTTTTTCTTTCATTAAACGAGGGCTACCAACAATTTTGACCACGTGTGTATATTGTATTGCATATAAAGGAAGTACTTCACTATAAACCTATTTCCATAGTGATATGCAGTTGCGTATTATAAACGGTGGTATTATCAGTGTTGGGTTGGGCCACACTTAACAGTGCACCCACGTTAGATGGATGACGTTACAGCAGAGCCCAGCCCAGTTTCACAGGAATCCCCAGGCAGTGCGCTTATCCAGGACGCACAAGGAAGCGTTGTCTGCACTATTTTCCTGTGCGTCCTGAATAAGCGCACTGCCTGGGGCTTCCTGTGAAACTGTATCCATAGTAAACAGCGGGTTTCTATGGACCAGCATTCATAGGAAGCAGCCGACGTTAGCAGTCAGGATTACAGCAGGCTGAGCTCTGCTGTAACATCATCCGTCTAACATGGGTGACCTCTTAAGTGTGGCCCTAGCCTTAGGGTGCTCTTACATCTGGGTATAACTACACTGAGTGCAGTCTCATAAAAAAAATGAGATTGCAATCACACCAATGTTAAACAATGAGGCAGTGATGTTCTGCATTTTTTCTCTCTGCTACTTTCGAGCTACTTACATGTGAGACTCTTGGATGAAACTCGGATCAGTAACCCTGAACGGCCTCTCCCTCTCTGGACGGGAGTGTCAGCTGCTTGTGTTTTTGTGCAGCATCACACTCCCGTCCAGAGAGGGAGAGGCCGTTCAGGGTCACTGATCCGAGCCTCGTCCAAGAGACTCGCATGTAAGTAGGATAGTGTGTTTTCACCCTAAGGAAAAAAATTGCAGCACTCTATGTTTGGTTGCTTAAAGCGTCCCAGGCTCGCCAATGGAAGTCTACGTGTGTAGGAAAAAAAAAGACGGCACACGGACTATCAGTTTGCCTTCTGTTTTCTATGGATACATTAATATTCTGTAGCATAGAGCACAGTAAATAATTATAGAATAATAGTCACTGAGGCTAAAAGCATACAGATGGCATATGCATGTCATAGGAAAGATAGGTGAGAAAAATATTGCACACTCGCATAGCATTCACATGACATAAATAATATGGATTTCACTCGCCCAACTTTTCTGGATGAAAATCAGATCTATTTTTTTATATGCAGATGTGACCCGTAGGCTAGGGCCACACTTTCCATGTCCCCCTCGTTAAACGGATGCCGTTACTGCAGAGCCCAGCCTGCAGTAATGGCCAGCGTTAATGTCGGGGGCTGCCTGCGAACGCGGCGATCACAGGCAGCCCCCAACGTTAATGCTGGCCGTTACTGCAATCTAGGCTCTGCAGTAACGGCATCAGTTTAACGTGGGGCACAGGTTTAGTGTGGCCCTAGCCTTAATTTATGTATAGTGATTTTCAGTAACAGTGCAGTCATCTGCTGAGCTCCCCCTATAACGAGAATTAGGCTGCATCACTGTAGTTGTACACATGGTTACTTGGTCCACTCAGCTGTTTTCCTCACTCTGAACTGAACCCATAGCCACACTTTTGCTTAGAGTGTTACACCTATTTGTATTGTGCAATTGAAAGTTTTGCAATATTTGCAAATCATGACAAAATGATTCACCACAAATTGAGTTTTTGAGAAAAAATTCAAAAGATTCACTTATATCTAATTAATGCAATTAGGTTGACTTGATTTAACTCAGGAGTGTGGAAGCAACTACCGATATGTTTTATATGGCTGGCTTCTATGCTAGAAATCTGGAAGCAATATGACTTTATATGGTTTGCAAAATATTAAACTTTTGGGCTCTAATTCATTTAAGGTGTAAATGTAATTTCATTGAAAAAAATAATACTGCACTGGTTGTTAATGATGGGTTATACAACAGCTAATATAATGCATTTTTCTGCCATTTAACTTATTTATTTTCTAACATTTTTCTGTGCTATTTTGAAAAACAGCATTTTCTGTCTGTGTGGGAGTGGCCAGCAGCTCATAGGGATTAGTGCAGTGTTATGTGATAGCAAATAAAGGGTTAACAGAGATCCTGAGCTGTGTGGAGCCAGCAGACAAGGGGTTAATAGAGATTTTGACACATATTTCTGCCACAAAGTAGTGTGACCTGATCTTGAACTCTGATGTTGCCTAGCAACTCTGCTCTGAGCCAGGCTAAAGTGATACATTGTTACAAGTCCGTATTCACTGAAGACGGCTGTAACTGAAAAACTGTCTGCTTCACACACAGTGCAGTTGAGACACTTTGTAGAAGATTTAGGAATGGTTTGCAACCAGAAATTTTTAATGAAGTATATTAGAAAGTTTATTAAAATCACATGTTCTTACATGATTATCAAATAAAAATTTAAACGGCGGTTACACTTTAAGCAATCATAGATTGCTTTGAAAAGTTGCAAACATTGGCACAACGTTGAGCTGTGAAAACGTTTTGCTAATTTTTTTTTTACATTTTTACACCAGTTTCTTCCAGCTCTGCCAAATTAGGTGAAGCTGGAATGTGACAGAGGCTCGTCTAATTCATGGTGAACTGTGGCATTGGCTATGCCTTTGCCACAGTCAAGAACTGGAACTAGATTTCTGGTGAGGCACACAGAGGCACATGCTACTCATCAGAGTCTCCTGATTCATGAAAAGGCTTACACTTCTTCTCTAATCAGGACCATCTGAGTCCATTATATCACTCATTAAGACTAGTAAGAAAATTAATGGTCTTAATGAGTCAGAATATAAGTGATTGCTATAGTTAGGGAATTACTATTCATTTACACTGGAATACCGTATATACTCGTGTATAAGCCGAGTTTTTCAGCCCAAAATTTGGGCTGAAAAGTCTCCCCCTCGGCTTATACACGAGTCAATACGGGGGGGGCTGTGTCCGGGGCTGTGGAGGCTTCAGGAGGCGGGGGGGGGAGGCTGCTGTATGAGCGGCCCCGTCACGTGGGGCCGCTCATTAAATATGCACTGCTTTCCCCTGTCAATCAGCGGCAGGGGGAAGCAGTGCATAACTAAATAAATCCCCCCCAAGTGCTGGCACCTGCCCCCCCTTGTAAGGATCCCCCCCCCCCGATGGTTATATTACCATTCCGGACTTCTGATCCGCGGCGCTCCTCGCTGCTCTTCTCGCCGTCTCGCTGCTCTTCTCTTCTCGCTGCTCTGCTCGCCGTCTTCTACATCCCGGATCTCCGGCCGTCGCAGGCATGTGACGTCATCGCGCGGCCGGGGATCCCGGATGTAGAAGACGGACGGACGGAGCAGCGAGAAGAGAAGAGCAGCGAGACGGCGAGAAGAGCAGCGAGGAGCGCCGCGGATCAGAAGTCCGGAATGGTAAGAGAAGCGGGGGGGGGGCCCTTGCAAGGGGGAGCGAGTGCCAGCATTTGGGGGCTGCTGGGGACCCCCAGGGGGCTGCTGGGGACCCCCTGGGGGCCGCTGTGTACCCCCAGGGGCTGCTGGGGACCCCCAGGGGGCTGCTGGGTACCCCCTGGGGGCTGCTGGGGTACCTGCTGGGGACCCCCTGGGGGCTGTTGGTACCCCCAGGGGGCTGCTGGTACCCCCTGGGGGCTGTTGGTACCCCCTGGGGGCTGTTGGTACCCCCAGGGGGCTGCTGGTACCCCCTGGGGGCTGTTGGTACCCCCAGGGGGCTGTTGGTACCCCCAGGGGGCTGTTGGTACCCCCACGGGGCTGCTGGTACCCCCAGGGGGCTGTTGGTACCCCCAGGGGGCTGCTGGGTACCCCCTGGGGGCTGCTATATGTACCCCTGTGGGCCTGCTGTATACCACTGGGGCTGCTGTATACTACCACTGGGGCTGCTGGGGCTCCTGTATACTACGACTGGGGCTCCTGTATACTACCACTGGGGCTGCTGGGGCTCCTGTATACTTCCACTGGGGCTGCTGGGGCTCCTGTATACTACCACTGGGGCTGCTGGGGCTCCTGTATACTACCACTGGGGCTGCTGGGGAATCTGTATACTACCACTGGGGCTGCTGGGGAATCTGTATACTACCACTGGGGCTCCTGTATACTACCACTGGGGCTGCTGGGGCTCCTGTATACTACCACTGGGGCTGCTGGGGCTCCTGTATACTACCACTGGGGCTGCTGGGGCTCCTGTATACTACCACTGGGGCTGCTGGGGCTCCTGTATACTACCACTGGGGCTGCTGGGGCTCCTGTATACTACCACTGGGGCTGCTGGGGAATCTGTATACTACCACTGGGGCTGCTGGGGAATCTGTATACTACCACTGGGGCTGCTGTATACTACCACTGGGGAGGCCTGTATACCACACTGCTGGGGTCTGTATACCTGTGCTGGGGTCCACCCTCGGCTTATACACGAGTCAATAGGTTTTTCCAGATTTTTGGGGCAAAAGTAGGGGGGTCGGCTTATACACGGGTCGGCTTATACACGAGTATATACGGTACTTTTATTTTCTTAAAGTTTTACAAACAGGTAAACATAAGGGCCCTGATTCATCAGTTTTCTCACCAGTCTCAATGAGTATGTGTGTTGGGTCAGACGCTCCTGATTCATTAACAGGTGAATGCTTATCAATGAATCAGGAGCATCTGTCAAGTGGTGTGTGCCTTTGTTTACATTGTCACAAATCTTACTCTAGTCAATGACTGGAGTCTGTTTCATGGTGTAAGGAAAAACACAGTTGTCATGAATGAAATCAGCTATGTCATCATGTCCCTGCTGTACCCTCGCTGCGTCCCAGCTCCACCCATTTTGATGGAGTTGGGAGAAATTGGCATGTAAACACCAGACATCAAAATTTTGTCTGCTTTTAAAAGATATTTACACGAGAATTTCAGCATTGTGTTTTGATGAATTGGGCCTAAGGCCAGACCAAATTTCTATATAGACATGTAATTAAAATCCTAATTGTGTAAATATCACATATGGCTTATAATGCCTAATTTATTTCTGCAGAGGTTACCTGGGTCCTGGTGGAATTGGTGACTCTGGTTTATACCCAAATTGCACCGGAGGAGCTGCAGGATATATCGACAAGTGGCTATTCGGACCAAGTCATATCTACAATTATCCAACATGCAAGGTTATTTGAAAATTATTTTATTTGTATGAAAAAGTAACTCATCAAGTAGATAGCTTACTGAGGGCATTACACAAGCAAGCACTAAGGGTTTATATCTTTAACATAAAATTCATATAAATAAAAATCAAGGATTTGTCCTCTTGTTGTGTCAAAAAGTACAAAAGTGGACAGATTTTGCTAATTTATTGTCACTGCTCTTCTGAGTATTACACATTCTATATTTGTTCAAATCCAGCATAAAATTCCAGAGATACATGCCTTATTATTTACTGCTGCATTTTATGGTCTTTACCAAGGAGGTGTTGCTGAGAGGGTAATAATGAAGAGCAGCCTAAATGCGCCCCAGAGAGTCCATTGAGCACCACCTCCTTGGTAAAGATCATGAAACTTAGCTTAGCACTAAATAAAAACGCCCATATCTATAGAACCGATCAAAGGAAAAAAAACAAAACAACGAAAAAAAAGAAAAGCAAAAGAGTCAAGCACTAGTTTTTTTGAGCTGATGACAGGACCTCCCTACATTTCTGTCCTTTTTTTGTGGCCAATTCATTAATCGATGATTTTGACTTTACCATCAAATTTAGGCCATCTTTCACTTGAGGTTCTCTCTTTTTTGTATCACAATTGAATCAAACACTGACCAAAGTTATAAACTTGTAGTCTAGTTAAGTGTTGGGTCTTTTTTAGCTGTTTATTGCACTATATTGCCAATGAGTTTCTATCCTGACTGTCAAGCTTCTTGTCAGCTGGGTCATGATACAATAAAGTTAATAGCTGAAAACTGTCATTAACACAGACTGTCCCCGCTATCCTGTGGGATCATAAATAACTTGGCAAACTAATCTGCATGACCTCATCTATGATTCTGCAATGTATTTTTCCTTCTGTTGACTGAATGACTAATGTAATATACTGACCTGATTTGTTGCATATGTGAGCAGTGAACAAACATTTCTAATGGTGAATTTTATTAGTAGGGTACTCACGCACATTCTATCATGGTCAAGAAATGTTTTAAAGATGCCTCGGCTGAAGAGATGTAATTAGGATTGATGCAATGCGTGGATTTATTGACTCGATGAGATAATTTTATGCTTCTGATAGATGGTTTTCATCTTAATACATATTTGCATAAATAGACTATAAACTTTATAGAATTGTAGGTTGGGTTAAGCTATATTGCGTTTTATTGTTTCCTGATTTTCGTAAGTTTCAATTTCTTTTCAAATATTTTATCCACATAGACTTCATTTGATTTTTTAACTAAGAGTCATAAAAAATTACACCAGAGTTATCATCCCTCTACCTTTTTTTTTGATTGTTGGAATAAGAAAAAAAACTATTAACAGTAAATGACTTGAAATTATAATGGCCCTTTCTACTCACAAAGCTGGTGTAGACGGTTCTTCTATTAATTTAGTGGATTGTGAACAGATTGCTACATTCTTCAATGTCTTTAATTTACATACAAAAATAAATTATTGAAAATAGGTTGACAGAAATTGAATTACTTAATTTCTTATTTATGCCACCCTGTGTCTCAGATGTGTGGATCATAAATATGGAGAGACTAAACATCTATAATGTGTGTGACAAAGTTAGGCTAGGAACACACGGTGTTTATGGCCATTGTCAAGTACATATGCACAGGAGGTACTGTATACGCAGTAGCCACATTCAAGACAGATACAAGTGTTCACCACAGGGACCCATTTAAAAAAAAATAAAAAATAAAAGTTATACTGCAAAGTAAAAATGATGTTTAGTGCCCTCTGCACAGGCAAGGACATTTTGCTGCACCTTTCCATGCGTACAGGCAAATGGTATGCTAAAGCATACAGGCCAGGCTCAGGCCAAAAGAATAAAGAACACACTATTAGAAATAGGAATTTTACTTTAGGTTAAAAGGACAGGATAAAAAAGGTTTACTTGTAGTTGATGGTCAAAAAAGCAAACAAAGGCAAGAGGTGGTGTTATACAGTAAGACTATGTAACGGGGCCAGGATAGTAGTCATGGTCTAGAGCAGTGATGGCGAACCTATGGCACGCGTGCCCGGGGTGGCACGCAGAGCCGCTTCCCCTGGCACGTGGCCTCGCCACTACACTGCCGCTTTGATCTGCCGGCGCGCGCCGCGGCGCCGGCAGTTCAAAGCTGTGTCAGAGCAGAGGAGACATTTCTCCTCTCTCTGACACTTCCTAGCCCCGCCCTCCCGGCCAGCGTCATGTGACAGCATTCATGTGTCGCGCCCGGCGTCACGTGACCGCTCTCAGCGCGGGTCGGGAGGAGAAGACTGCAGAAGATGTCTGGAGAGGAAACTGCGGCAGGAAGGTGAGTATGACTTTTTTTTTTTTTTCCCATCATCTATTTACAGCAGGGTGGGGCATTACTAAGGGGGGGCAGAATGGGCATATTACTCTGTGCTGGGGGCAGGACGGGGCATTACTAAGGGGGGGGGCAGAATGGGCATATTACTCTGTGCTGGGGGCAGGACGGGGCATTACTAAGGGGGGGGCAGAATGGGCATATTACTCTGTGCTGGGGGCAGGACGGGGCATTACTAAGGGGGGGGGCAGAATGGGCATATTACTCTGTGCTGGGGGCAGGACGGGGCATTACTAAGGGGGGGGCAGAATGGCATATTACTCTGTGCTGGGGGCAGGACGGGGCATTACTAAGGGGGGGGCAGAATGGGCATATTACTCTGTGCTGGGGGCAGGACGGGGCATTACTAAGGGGGGGGCAGAATGGGCATATTACTCTGTGCTGGGGGCAGGACGGGGCATTACTAAGGGGGGGGCAGAATGGGCATATTACTCTGTGCTGTGGGCAGGAAGGGGCATTACTAAGGGGGGCAGAATGGGCATATTACTCTGTGCTGGGGGCAGGAAGGGGCATTACTAAGGGGGGCAGAATGGGCATATTACTCTGTGCTGGGGGCAGGACGGGGCATTACTAAAGGGGGGCAGAATGGGCATATTACTCTGTGCTGGGGGCAGGACGGGGCATTACTAAGGGGGGGCAGAATGGGGCATATTTTTCTGTGCTGGGGGCAGGACGGGGCATTACTAAGGGGGGCCGGATGGGGCATATTACTCTGTGCTGGGGGCAGGACGGGGCATTACTAAGGGGGGGCAGAATGGGGCATATTACTCTGTGCTGGGGGCAGGACAGGGCATTACTAAGGGGGGGCAGAATGGGGCATATTACTCTGTGCTGGGGGCAGGATGGGGCATATTACTCTGTGCTGGGGGCAGGATGGGGCATATTACTCTGTGCTGGGGGCAGGATGGGGCATATTACTCTGTGCTGGGGGCAGGATGGGGCATATTATTATGTGATGGGGCAGGATGGGGCATATTATTATGTGATGGGGCAGGATGGGGCATATTATTATGTGATGGGGCAGGATGGGGCATATTATTATGTGATGGGGCAGGATGGGGCATATTATTATGTGATGGGGGCAGGATGGGGCATATTATTATGCGATGGGGCAGATTATTATGGGATGGGGCAGGATGGGGCAATAGTAACGGGGCAGGATGGGGCATATTATGTGATGGGGCATATTATTGTGATGGGGGCTGATGGGCATATTATTATGTGATGGGGCTGATGGGGCATATTATTATGTGATGGGGCTGATGGGGCATAATATTTAATGGGGCTGATGGGGCATATTACTATGTGATGTGGGCAGGATGTGGCAGATTAATATGTGATGGGGCCAAGGATGAGGCACATTAGTGCAGGATGGGGCATATTACTGCAAAGGAATAAGGGTGGGGCATATTAATGGCAAGTGGACAAGGATGAAACACATTACTGCAGGATGGGGCATATTACTTCAAGGGGACACGGATGGGCATATTACTGCAAGGGGAGAAGGCTAGGGCATTACTGCAGGATGGGGCATATTACTGCAAGGGGACAAGAATGTGGCATATTACTGCAGGATGGGGCATATTTCTGCAAGGGGACAAGGATAGGGCATTACAGCAGGATGGGGCATTACTACATGATAGGGGCAGGATAGGGACATTACCACAAGGGACAAGGATGGGACATTACCGAAGGGGACAAGGATGGGGCATACTACAAGGTGATAAGGATAAAGACATTACTACAAGAAGGGGGTCAGGATAGGAACATTACTGCCAGGAGAGGGTCGGGATGGATCACAACTGCAAGGAGAGGGTCAGGATGGGGCCATAAATGCATGGAGATGGTCAGGATGGATCATATAGCTAGGAGAGGATCAGAATGGAGCACATAGCTAGAAGGAGAGGATCAGAATGGAGCACATAGCCAGAAGGAGAGGATTAGGATGGAGAACATAGTTAGAAGGAGAGGGTCAGGATGGAGCATGTAACTACATGGAGAGGGTCAGGATGGAGCATGTAACTACAAGGAGAGGATCAGGATGGAGCACATAGCTACAAGGAGAAGATCAGGATGGAGCACATTACTACAAGGAGAAGATCAGGATGGAGCACATTACTACAAGGAGAAGATCAGGATGGAGCACCTAACTGCAAACAGAGGGTCAGGATGGAGCACATTACTACAAGGAGAAGATCAGGATGGAGCACATAACTGCAAAGAGAGGGTCGGGATGGAGCACATTACTGCAAGGAGAGGGTCAGGATGGAGCACATTACTGCAAGGAGAGGGTCAGGATGGAGCACATAGGTACAAGGAGAGGGTCAGGATGGAGCACATTACTGCAAGGAGAGGGTCAGGATGGAGCACATTACTGCAAGGAAAGGGACCAGGATTTCAGCATGAAATCTGCTTGCATTCCATGATAAAATCTATCTTCTATCTGTCTAATATTCTGCATTTTTTCCATACAGATCAATCCACTTGCTGTTTCTAGAAAGGGCAGTGGCAGCGGCTCAGCTTCAATGTGCAGTACACATGAGCTGTCTGACCACTGCCGAAGAGAAGAGAAGACTGCAAAGGTAAGTTTAAAATCAATTAATTGTTAAAATAATTGAATTGATCATCAATGTTTCAGGACTACAAGCACTGCACAGGGAAGAGAGAAGGCAACCGCTTGCTCTCCCCCCTGTGCAGCGCTTATGATTACCACTGCTGCAGTTTAGGTTATATCGTGTTGGCACTTTGCCATAAATAATTTCGTTTTGGGTTGCGGTTTGGGCACTCGGCCTCAGAAAGGTTCGCCATCACTGGTCTAGAGAGTAGATGCCTTCGCATTGGCCGGCTACAGACACGAGTTGCAGTTGGACTCTTACTTTGTCTCATAGCATCAGTACTTGTTGCCCGTAGGCTGGTTCTCACTTTGTGGTTCCTGGTTTTCAAGGTTACCAAGAAAGAGTCTACTACACCTTAAAACTCCTTATACTGGACTTTCGGTTCCAGCGCCAGTATGAAGACAGCCGGGTGAGGACATTCTGCACACCGCCCAGCCACAGACCTACTTAATTAGCCCACCAGCAGTCACCGCTAACAGTTTTGGGGGCCGCACTGGGGCAGCACTTTCAAACACACCTTCTGCACATTGATCGCGTACCACACCCGATCACCCAGATGCTGAGGTCACCTGGTTCCCGGGATATAAGTCATGGTCGTGGTGTCCTTTCTGAAGTTGAGACTTGATATCCCACCTGGTGACAAATAAATATCGGTTCATACCAGGGTCTTTGATGAACCCCCATCCCATTTCAAGATCAAGCTTGACCACCGTGCCCAGTACTCTTGGGCCCCGGTCAGCAGCCTAGATTTTTCGGGCCTGGCTCTTGGCCTTTTGATTTTTGTCCTCCATTGAGCCTCCCGCTCTTGGTTCTTCGCCTCCCACTGGGCCCTCCGCTGCTGGCAATAGTCCCCCCAGCTTAGGGTCTCCATCTGGGCCAATTCAGCTTGGACCTCTCCGGGAAACCCTATCAGTTCCTCTCCCCAGTTCTCCCATCGGAACAAGACTCGTTCTGCATAAATCCCTTGGTTTGGGCTGTAGTGGGGTCGCTAACCGATTTGCGACCTGCGGGGTTTGGTCCCACGCCAGGTTTGTAATCACCCAGCCGGGCTCGAGGGTGGTTGGGGGTTTAAGGGGGCCAATTAGGGAATCCCCAGCCACTTAGGCAGTATCTGTACCTGCTGCCGTCACTCCTCCGGTACTGAGTTCTTTTGCTCCATCCTCCTCAGGGGTCGGGGATGCAGGGCGCGAGGCCGCACACCGCTTCTTGAACTTCTCTAGCAGGGTGTTTTTCCAATGCTCAACGGTGTCCATTTGGGCCTGCCGCATCTGCCGGCCAAGTTCCTGCATTTCAGTCTGCAAGAAGTTAAGGTCCACTAGGGGCACCTGATCCGGGTTCTCGCTCTGGCTGCTGAGGGAGCTCTCTGCCTCCACCCCACACACTGCAGCTGTACGATCACCCGTCTCCATGGCGAATTCCAGGTTGCTTGCTGCCTCTCTTGCTGCTTGTGTCGATGCTCCCTCCCTGAGCTGCTTTTACCCTCTCCCCTTTCCTGGGCGGTTTCTTCCCATCCTGCTGTCGGCTACACCAGGAGGTGGGTCCCTCCTGCTGATGGACAAGTCCTTTAGTATTGAAGTCTGTACAGTGGGCGGGCACGGCTTTTAGCGCCATTTGTCAACCTGGCCCATGATGGGAGACTGCACCACTCCCTTTGACAAACACATGGCGCTTGTTCTTTTTGGCGGGCACCATTACACAGTCTTTTGCATAGTCTCTGGGCGCACGAGACCTGGTTTACCGGGTCAGTACATACTGTTTCTGACGCCAAAATGGAACACCCCACCAGAGCAGTGGGACACTTGGAACCGGGCCTTCATTTCTCTTGGGATGTCATGGTGGCTTACCCAGCTCCATGGCCCCGATGGTGCCAATAAAAAATGGTGGACGTTCATAGGGGGATTAATTCATGATGCCACCCGTGGTTCTCGGTAATTAAATGAATAGCCGATGATGCGGTTCAGATTCACTGGGGTGGTTGGTGGCGCAGCAGAGTTGTTATCACTCTCCATGGGTAGAGCGTGGCCCCATGGCAGTTATAAAGGCTATAGCTGATGTTATCAATGGAGTGCAGGGCAGGTGACGCAATAATAAATTGAAGACACAGCAGGGTGCAGTCTTTAGATTTTACTTACAGTTCTCTCAGTTTTCCAGATTTTCAACAACCAGCCGGGTGCTGTGTCCTCCGGGTCAGGGATCCAGCCAACTCTCGGATAACTGAGGTTCACTTTACCGGGACCCCCTTCTGATGTACCTTCCCGGGTCGAATCTCTTTGCTGGCTCTCACCCTCATGCCCTGCGCCTCACACTCAGTGTTCTAAGCCAGCAGCCGTGAGTCCTGTCGGGCGACATCCTCTCAGTCCCCTTGACGCTATGTGGCTGCCTTTACAGCAAATAAGTGTGGCTTTGGCTGCTGCACTTGAAGATACCGCAGCCTCGGGTTAACTAGCTGAGTCCTACAGTCTCTGCACTACTCTGGGGCCAGTCCCTCCACCCAACTCCGATCACAGTTGGCGTGGATACGGGTGCCACATGTGGATTCCTCACTTCCCATGCCTTGGGACCCCTTCAGCGACTCTATAGCCCTTCACTGGCTCCTCTGAACACCTTTTTCTTCACTTGTCCTGGGACGAGCTTCAACCAGCTCCAGTCCCCAGGACTTCTCTCTCTGTCCTTCCACTCCTGAAAGACTCCTGTCATCAACTCTCTGACTACAATTTCAATGCATGTGTGTGCAACATTAAGTAGTGAATTCTAAGAGCTGGTTTAAAGGGTGGGCAGCCAATAATGTGCAGCTGGAAATCGGCCAGGGGGCTACAGAGGGCATCACAAGCCCTGACAATGGTGAGTGCCCCCCATAGTCTGTCCAGGGCAACCCCCTCCTTGTTGTTCTCTCCAGTCTATAAAAAAGGCACTTACTTCTTCTTCCCTCATAGCACAGCTTCTTTATTCTTCTACTGTATACATTTCAAATGACACAGGTGTGTAGCATGCTAATGTCATCAAGCTGCATGCTCATGTGTCACAGAGAAAGTGCTGGGCAGGAACTGAGGACAGATGCCTGCATTCCACTACATATTCTGTGCAGCGGAGCTGAGCGATCATTCCCTGCCCAACACGCTGTTTGTCATGAGGGCAGTCTTGCCTAGAGGCCCTCAGAGCCTCGACCTCCAAACAACAGGCCAGATTGCACATATTATCTGTCAGCATATGTCCCCTCCACCTCTGGGCCTCGGTTCAGCTGTACCAGCTGCATCAGTGGTATGTCCGCCACTCCTATAAGGAGTTTTAGAAACCTGGCTGCAGTTTGTATTACAATAACAAACTCTGAATTACTCCCTTTCCCTGGGTTCAGTGCTGAATTTCTGCGCAGACACTCAGACCATGTAGCATGGAGTAGTAGAAGAGGTGATTGCAGTCCATAAAAAACACAGACACCATCGGTTTCATGAACGATTATGAACTTTTACTCCCTATAAACTGCAGAGTTGATATTGTACAATTAGTAAATGCTCCCTCTTCTTAGCTTTGTGAGGATACTAGCAGGAGGGATCCATAACTGGCTTTGCCTTAGTTGGTTGTCAGATTTTCCGGGTTTTCCTATGTTCGGACCTACCTTGATTTAGGAAGCACACTGTAGCATGGACTCTGCCTTTCCAAAGGAAGTTTTCTGGATAAAATGCAGCCTTCCCACTCTTTATCACGCATGATTACTAGAGGACAGGAGTGATCCAGAGCAGACCCAATGACTTCAACGTTTATACACCTCTCCTAAAGAAAGCAGGGCTTGCATCATCACTTTTGTGTCTTTCTCCTGCATCTACAGCAGCATGAGCTCCCCACTCCCAACTGCAAGCAAATCCACAACTGTTGCATAGCTTCCTTTAGCCATATAAGGAAATGGTAGTTTTGAGAGAGGCCATCAGAAGGCAGTGTAGGATTAGAAATGCTACAGCTCTCAGAGCTATAGTGAAGGAGTTAAAAGAAATATACACATCTTCAGGTGTGATCCCAGCCTCTGCAGACTGCAGAAGACACATCAGCATCAGGTGAGGGCTGCAATGGTGGCAGAATGACAGTGTGACTGGCACAGTGGCGCACACATATGGTTTGTAATGTGACGGTGGCAGAAGAACTTGATGCATCTGGTAGTCCAAGCAGTACAGGCACACAGGTAATGTATTTACTCTGTCTGCCTCCACCTCGATCTGTTCAGTGACCTTTTTGCAATATACCTTATCTTAATGTAAACAGACACCCAGCTGCCGTCACACTTTGGAATCTGAGGGGGAATAGAGGCTGATAGTGATAGATAAGGGGGGTGGTGGTAGTTGCCATAGAATCATTCACATATAATGTGAGCAGTGGGCAGGGGCACAATGATCTCAGTCCCCAAGGATCCATACTAGGTCATTGAGCGGCAGACCAAGCGGCTGCTATGGAGCCCATGAGTCTCCGGCACTGGGCCCCTTTCGCCTACACCCCCACCTCACAATGATGAAAGATGAGAAGCATTGGGGACATTAATATTAATACATGATGAAGGAGGAGAGGGGTCAAGTCATAAGTTTTTATAGGATTTAAAATGCTACAGGAAGCCCATACATCTGACCAATGTGCGTGGGCTGAGGGGGGCAGTTCCAACGTTCACCGTGGGAAAAATCGGACTCTAGTATGCAACTGTTTAACACGCAAGCACAACTGAAAATGATCAACACTGAACCAGGAGTCTATGACGTGTTTAAATACGCTCTCATAAATCACCTGACACTGCTGAGGAACTGCCCAGTCTCCACCCTCAGCACAAAGAGGCAAAGGCAGGGACGAGGATAGTGGAGTTGAAGGTACCTCCATGGGACTACGTTGGACCTCTGTGAGAGTTCTTTTGGGGAATAAATGGCCTGTTTCCTCTCTTTATTTCTTCAATTCTGTCTTTTTATGTCTCATGTTTGCTTTTGTGAATTACTTCAGATTAATTGGGCTACATTGGATCTTTTTTTAATAAATTGTTGAATGAGGGCTATAGACATGTGGCTGTTTTTTTTTAATACAATATTTTTGTGCGTTTTTTGCCCTTTAAATTTTGGGTTAGTAATGGGGGGATATCTGACTGACTTCTCTACAGTAATAACATCAGGGCTTAATCCCAGCTGACATTACACAGCTGACTTCAACCACATAACCCATTACCTACATTGCCACCACACAATGGCAATTGGGAAGAGCCAGGGCAAAGCACCAGGATTGGTGCATCTAATGGATATGCCAAATCTGGGGCGGTTGTGGGCTCATATTTTTAAGCTAGGAAGGGGTAATAATAATGGAGACTTCAGAGTCTCGCCATATAAGCCCCAGCTGTCTAACTTGGCTGATTAGTATAGGGGAGATCCTATGCCATTTTTTAAAATTATTTATTGAAAAATAAATATTTAAAAAAAGGCGTGGGGTCTCTTCCATTTTTGAAACCAGCCAAGGTAAAGAGACAGGTCTGCTTTACCTTAGCTCAGCGGTGGGGAACTATTTTTCTGCCGAGGGCCATTTGGAAATTTCTACAGTCCTTCGGGGGCAGTACAAAAACATGAAAATGACCTGCTATATTTGGTTAACCAATCACCTCCCCCCTACTGTGGTGGCTGGAGCTGCTTCTCTTTGACATGGCTGATGTTAGGTGATATTGGACATGTTGCTTCTTAACTGCTTTTTCAGGTTTGCTAGAACCCTAGACATCACAGAAGAGGCTGGGAGCATATACCTCACTGGGGATGCTGATGCTGGGGCATAGAGATCACTGGAGAGCTGGATTTAAAGGGCAGACAGTTGGCAAAACGCATCTTCCAGCCTGAGCAAAGCAGTCCCCAGGAATCTGCCCGGGGGTCCGCAAAAAAGTCGAGGGCCGCATTCGACCCTGGGGCCTGAGGTTCCTCATCCCTACCTTAGCTGGTGACCAAAAGGAGAGGGAACTTCATATTGTTTTTTTTTTAATTATATGTTTATTTTTTGGGCTAATAACTGTAAAATAATCTATAATTTATCTATTATTTATCTACCTTCTATCTCTCATCATTTATCTATCTTTGCATATCTTTTACACTTAAAAAAAAATTGGAACTTGACAGTCAGCTCTGCTTTATGCTTTAGCTGTTAAATGGATATTGTATTTTTTAAGACTGATATTGTATTCTTAGGATAAGCCATTAATTGTGCAATTGTTATTTGCTTCATGTGGCTTCATCTGTCAGTGGAGCTTGTTGGTCTCTTTGGGTTTTGACCCAGTAGCTCCTTAGTTGTGATGTCATCTCTGACTGAACGGCAACTTTGGCTCATACATAACATAATGAATTGTAATACCGGACATTATATAATAATATTTTATTAGGGGAGTGTTGATTATTTCATTAGCTAATATTTTAAAGAGACTTCACAGTATGACTAACTTTAGGAAATGGATACTTATTGTTACTTTCTCTTTCCAAACCCTTTGCATATGAAGATGAATATCTTTTATGACTTTGAAACCATTTTAATGATGTTCAGTAAATAATAGCAGAAATTCCATTTTTTGGATGTAAGGCAGCGAAAGTTGTGTAGATCATGGCTTACTTTACTTACCTTTCCAAGTAAACCTCTTTCACACTTAAATCCTTGTGGCAGCTGAATTAATGGCTTTGAAACATCCGGTTTATTATTTTCTGTTGTCCACTATTGGTTGTCCGGCATTGTTATTTCCTCTCTAATAGATGAGATGTTGCTAATTGCCTGTCTTAATGATTGTACATGGTCAGGCTATAAACAGAGGAAGAAAAATCCTTGTTTACCTCTATAAATGATTAATAGGATGCTTTGCATTAGCTGGATCACTTGCCAGGAAGATACTGTGAGATGTTTAATACTTCTGGATAAGATTTGGTATCATATCATCTATATGTAAATCTCATGCAGTGTTTTCTCTACAACTAGTGGTTGTGATGTTCTGCTACCTGATTTACTATGGCGACATTCCACATTTTCAATGATTTAAGTATTTTCCTTAAATATTTTAATAACATACGAAATATAAAACTTAAAGGGAATCTGTCACCATGTTTCTGTTATTCTATCTGAAAGCAGCATAATTTAGAGACAGAGACCTTGATTCCAGCAATGTTTCACTTGCTGGGCTTATTGCTGGTATTTTTATTAAAATTACTGCTTTTTCTACTGCAGATTTAGCAGTGATTTGAATATGGAGCTCGATAACCCCACCCACATCATTGATTATGTCACGCGCTTAGTTTACGCTGACATCGCTGGATGCTGTTGTATGTGTTGTTTTCCTTTAAGGGCTGCATGAGGCATTGGTGTGAAGGTCTTTTCCTCCTGTGTTGTGCTCCAGAGCTACATTCACTATATGTTCAGCTGCTGGTTGAGTGGTTGAAGTGTGACTCACCTGGAATCCCCTCCCCCTGGCTTTAAATAGTTTTCCCTCTCCTCTGTCTGATGCCATTTATAGAGTTAGTTGGCTCTTGGGTCATTGAGCTGAGAAGAACTCTTGCTGCTGTGCTGAAGCCTCTCCTGGAGTTCTATTGCCGTGGGTGAAGCTGTGATCTCTGACCCGTGGGTGGAGGTAGGGGCCCTCAGCTTAGGGCTAATGAGGAGTTTTAGGGTACAGGGTGGCGGCTTGGAACTCCTCACCATCAGAGGTACCTCCAAGATCAGGGCGAGCCACGGACCCCAGCATCAGGGTCAGATTAGGCTCTCCTGACCCCCTTTGCCCACCACACCATCAAGTTACGTGATTCCCTCACCTCCCAAGCGTGACAGATTGGCAGCTTTTTGTCTACACTGTAATTAGCGGGAGCTGAGTTATACAAAACTCATGAATATGCTACCTACCAGACCAAGTAGTTCTCTAATTAATATCTCCAGCTGATTAAAGGGACACTGTCAGGTCATTTTTTCAGTATGATACTAATATTACCCTTGTATAGGGCATGGGTAGACCTTTTAAAAATATGGAAAATCATTATTGTACCATTTGTAGTTTCCATGTTGACAGTATTTCCAGACAATGCAGGGAGCTCTTGGATTTGTCCTCTCCATTATAAGCAAACAGGAATAGTCCAGTGCTGTATAAACTGTCATGTAATTATGCACTCTCTCTCAGCAGCTCTCTCCTTGCTCCTCCCTCCTCCCTTTGCTAACAGTGCAGTGTCAGGTTTAACTTACAGGAGGTCTGTTCTGTTGATTACAACATGGAGGGAGAGACCAACAGATCTGTCTTATCTAGATTCCATTTGTTTCTGTAAGCAGATATTGACCTCTCGTGATGCTGCGCACAGAGAGCAGAGAAGAGAATACAGCTCCCCCCACTGATTTCCTGTGCAGTGATAAGGTGTGAGTATGTGACATGCATATTCATGCTTATGGGGAGTGGAGAACTAAGTGGATCATTCACTGTGAGTGACAGATAGAATGATTCTCTTTATTTGAAGTTTACAGAAGATAGAAGGGGAATATAAATAAAAGAAATACATAAATAGAGAGAGTTTATAGTGAGGAATTAGAAAATGATAACAGTTTTGTATGGATTTTTTACGTGACAGTTTTCCTTTAAGCAATGATTTTATCAAAACTACACTGAGCAGCACAGTAAGTAATACATTCCTGGAATCAGGATATCTGGCCCTACATTATGCTACTCTCAGATTAAGTGGCTAAAATCTGGAACAACTAATTATGGAAACCTTTGCTTAATTCTATTAAATTAGTTTTCTTGCTTTTACAGTCCCCCATCTAAGATTTTATATCAATGTATTATGCAATTATGGCCCCCCTGAAAACTGTATTATGATGTTTTCATATGGAGATGTTGAGTTCTCAACTAACCCAATATAGGTATAAAATATGTTGTTTTTTCTTTCACTAAAACTTGACTTAGCCTTAGAGATGATAAAATCAGTAAAAATGACCCCAAGATATGTCAAAAAGGTTGAAGTGAAATAGTGAGGCATACAGATACAGGTCCATGAAATACATTGAGGTGGAGGGGCATGCCTTTAGTATAACTGGGAGGGGGAGGCTTTCTAATAATTTGGAGAGGAGAGAGAAACAAAACTAATTAAGCTTTGCCTGACAGATCAGCTGCACCTGAATGGAGGGTTAATAGTTTGCACCAAACATTGGTCCACTTCTTAAATACATTTGACATGTTTTACATCTAAACTTAGTCATGCTAATTTTAATGAAGACATTTATTAGGATATTACTAATGATTAAGTGTTATAAGATACCAGCTACTAGAGATTATCTGATAATATTTTTTTATTATGATTATTACTAAATAAAAAGTCATACAACAAACTAGGCAATAGAGATTATCTTACTAATATCCAAAGCCTTAGAATATGGGAGGTGTTGGTCATGTCTAGAGATGAGCGAACCTTTTGAAGTTTGGGTTAGGTTTGCCTACCTTCAAATCTCCATTCAAATCAATGAAAGTCAAAGCCAAGGGCAAAGAAAACACCTTCAAAAGGGCACAAAAGCTGCCAAAACAGCTCAAATTAGGGACAGACACCTGGAAAAGAGCCATCTATTCCCCAGAGTTAAAATTTTCATCAATGTGCATTATGGATGCATGGGACAAGGCCTGGTCCAGTATTTCAAGCTTCAACATTGATCAGGAACGGGTAAATGAATGACTGGTGTAGGCAAGGTGCTTAAAGAGACCTGCTAAATTCACAAAATACACAATAAAGACACCCAATAAAAGTCTCCACATTTCCAAATAATAGGGCCAGATACCACAAAGGTAGAATCAATTGACCCAGTGTAAAAATTGTATAATGCCATAGTCTGCATGCAAGGCACAGAGTCTGGAACAGGCACTTGCTTTTCATTTGTAAGGTCAAACAAGAAGAGTCTCCACATTTCAAAAAATTAGGGCCATCAAAGTAGCATCAATTGACCGAGAAAAAAAATTGTATAATGGTGAGATGAATGCAGCACACGGAGAAGTACACCAGCGCCTACTCTGCCCAGTCTGCTACTGGAGTGGAAATGTCCTTAAAGACTTATTCATCTTGATGAAATTTAGGCAGTCTACACTTTTAAGGGATAGCCAGATGCACTTATCTGTCAGGAAACCACCAGCAGTGCTGAAGACACGTTTTGAGAGAACGCTGGCTGCCAGGCATGACAAAACTTTGAAGGCGTGACTGGCGAGCTCAGGGTCCAAATTCCCCTGATGGCATGGATATTGAACTGTAGATACTCCTGCACCATCCTCTCCAATCGTTTACTATGTGTCAGACTTGTACTCAGTTCTGCCAGTGGACTGGCTAGTTTAAAAAATTGGTCAAAGGACTCACAGAAGTTGCTTCTGACAGTTAAACTGCTGCTGCTAATATTTCTACGCTGACGTCCCACGGGTTGGAAGTGTAGATTTGCGATGCAAATATATATCCTCATGGTACCTTTACACGCCGCGACGGCAGGCTGGATACATCCCGCTACAGGCTACAAATGTAGCTTGTAGCGCCAATGTAGCCCGTCGTAGCGGCGTCTGAAGACGTGACGCTACAGCCGGCAACAGATACATCTGTTTCCTAGCTCTGCTCAAAAACTGTTGGCTACATCGCCGATGGTAGCGAGCTGTATCGGCGTGTAAAGAAGCAACGGAAGGGAACTCTGGACACCCGGCGATGTAGCTGCAATGTAGCTAAAGCGTGACACAGGCTCCGTGTTACCGCGCCCCATGTGCGATCATTGGGGAAGCTGCTGCATGACGATTGGTAGTCGCTGCATAGGGAGGCATATTTAAGGAGCTGACGAGTCACACTACACAATCGCTCGAGCGTGCTGTATTACTCAGCCTCCTGCGTTGCGTGCCCAATCAGGATGTTATTGCTTCGTCCTATCAGCGTACGGACGGCTCGTAATCCACGATTGGAGCACGCCTATGTGCTGTCCCTGCTGCACCAGGTCCTCCCATAGTAGCTGGTTGTAGCTGTGTGTAAATGAGCTACAGCTGGCTACTTGAGACACCCGGCGATGTAGCTAGCTATAGATGTAGCGTGGCGTAGCGCATCTTGTCGCGGCGTGTAAAGGTGATGCGTTGAGCGTTTGTAGCCGTTTGAGCGTGCTCGTGCACGTGAAGTAGCGGGATGTATCCAGCCTGCCGTCGCGGCGTGTAAAGGTACCATCACTGCTGCTGTGTTGGAGAAAACCAGTCCTAAGATTATCTACCAGGTTTTTTTTTTGATACTCTAGCATGTGCATGTCCTTGTTCAAGATGGAAAACATCTGGCTAAATTAACTTTGTACCATGGATCCAAGAGTGTAGCAACCCTGTAGTCATAACTAATTTGAATCCTTCTGACACAGACATGTTGCAGATATGAGAGCCTTCTTGCTGCACTATGTCTGACGCATCCATGACGCATCCAAGTCCTTGTTGTGTTGGTGGCGGCGTAAAAATCGAACTTCCATCCTCTGTCGTCTCCCAACAACAGAAATTCAAATAATTTCTTTCTCATCTCCTGACTGTTCTGTTGCCATCACCTCTTCATCCTCTAATTATTCCTCAGCTCCTGCACCTTCCCTACCACTTTATCTGGCACAATGAGCCCCCTTCTGTTGCTCTACTCAACCCTGCCTTGACATCCGGCTGTGTGATGAGAGTCCAGATCTTCCAGTTATTGATATTCTTTCTACATCCTCCACTTTTTGCCCCTCCTCATCCTGTTGTACCACCACTTCATCCAGCAGGCTTTTCAAATTCTGTGGGATGAAGTGGTGTAACAACAGGACAAGGAAGAGAAAGAAGTGGAGGATGCAGAAAGGATATCAATATCCAGCATGGAGATACCTGGAATAGTGATGCTCATGAAAGCATCGTCAGCACTAACCATCTTTATAGACATTTTGAAACTGTGCAGAACGGTGCAGAGGTCCTTGACCTGTGCCCACTCTACAAGCATCATTTGCACCACATTCAGCTTGTATCGAGTCACTGTACATATCATTACATACTGCACAAGGGCTTGTCACTGCTGTCACAGTCACTGCAACATGTGCAGAGTGGAATTTCACCTTGTTGGCACATCACATTAAACAGTTAACGGTTGTTCATAAGACCTCTGTAGCTGCGATAGTCGATGAGCCAAGGGTGACAACATTGGAAGTGAAGACACAGCAACCATGCCTTGTGCAGCAGCCCGGGATAGTGGCGTAGGAATTGCTGCACAACCAGGTTGAGGATGTGAGCCATGAAAGGCACGTGTGTAAGCTGTCCCCGGCTTTTTGCCGTCACTACATCCACACCATTATTGCACACAGCCTTCCCTGGCTCCAGGCTTACCGGAGACAGCAATTGCTGAAACTTGGCTTTATAGCTGGCCACAACTCTTCAACTATGTGACTCACATCTCGAAGGTATTTTAATTTAAACACTGCCTGATGGTGGAGAGCCTTGGCAAAGAAGTATGGAGGTGGGGTGTATTCTATCTGAACTGTTGGAAAATTAAGGGAAAGGTTGAGGGCGTAGCTGGAGGCCCTAGAGCAGGTGGACAAGGCAGAAGCATTGGATAAAGAGGTACAGGTAGATGTTTGTCCCAAAAGTCTTGAGGATTTCAAGGCTTGAGCAGTAGCCCCATCCCTGCCTGATCCCACATTCGTAGAGTCACCCAGTGACCAGTGAGCGAGATGTAATGACCCTGGCCATGTGTGCTCGTACGCAGGTGCGTTACTACAACAGGTGCAGGGGCTGCGATGGCACCGGGGCCCTGCAGCCTAGGGGGGCCCCAAAAGTCCCTTTGGCCCATAGAAAAAGACTAATACTATTAAAGATTTGCAATAATTAAGGGCCCCAGGGCCAGAAGTTACACCACTGCTCGTACGGGTGTAAGTGGTGATATGCACCCTGTCAAACACAGAGTTTCTTAAGGAATAGGTGATGTTTTCTGTGACATGCCAGTGTAGCACAGGCACAGCTTTCTTCGAGAAGTAATAGCAACTGAGCAACTGAAACTGGGGGGCTGTGACGGCCATCATCTTTTGGAAATCATCTGTATCCACCAGGCAGAATGGCAACATTTCTGTGGCCAACAAATTGAAGATGGTCAAGTTCAAGCTCTTTGCTTTGGGATGTGTAGGAGGAAATAATCTTTTCCGTGACAACAACTGTGGGACTGAAGGCTGGCTGCTGTCCTGAGAAAGTGGAGTAGGGAGTATCTGACAAAATGCTGCACTGTGAGGGAGGTGCAGGTGCAGATGTTATGATGAATTAACAAACAAATGGTGTGATCGGGGTCTGGGCTCGGTCCAAACCAGCAAGCATGACCATTTCTGTAACAGCTGACAGGCTGTCACTCACCCTGATTGTAGCAGGTAAACAAGTGGGGGTTCTGTGACCAGACACCTGCCGGACAACACTTGCTATGGTGACAATGGAGGAAGCAGCAGATTCAGTTGATGTGGTAAACGTTGTTCGATGAGGTCCGCTAGGCCCAGTTTTAATGCAATAATTTTCACGGAGTAGCACATGGTGCTTGGTCATGTGACAATTTATGTATGTAGTAGTCAAATTGTTGGATGTTTTGCCTGTACTGAAGTTCTTTTTTTAACAAACTTTGCAAATTATGCGAGTTGGGTCATCTTTTGCTCTGTCAAAAAAGACCCAGGCTAGGCAACCCTTGCCATCTTGAACAACTGCAGACCCACGACTGCTGCTATCCAGAGCCAGAGTTGTTGTTGAGGATGCAGTGCTTGTCTTGCTTGCAACCCTCAGTCTCTATGCAAGAAGATGCCACCTAACCTCCTTGTCTTCCTCCTCCTCTGAGCTACTTACTTGTGTGATTCTGGGTTGATTCCAAATAGGATCTCGAACCTCACTGTCATCCTTTCTGTTGTCCCACTCCTCACCATGAGACTCACACTCCTCCTCTTCCTGTCCTGGACACACAGTACAATGCGGGTGGCTCCTCAGGTATCTAAGTCTCATCATCATCATCATCACCTTCACCACCGTGGGTTAATGTCTGGTGACGAGGGTCTAGATTTTGTTGGGACCCTACTTAGTCCATCCCTAGATCCATCTCCCAAAGATTTTTTTTGGGCATTGATGCAGGTGCCTTCCTCCTCTGGAGTATATGAATCTTTGGAGCAGACCTCTGATGCCCATGAAATAGAATGTGTGCACATCTCTGCAGACTCACCCACCTGTGTTTCCAGACAATCAGTTGAGTGCCACCTCTGAGGACTGTACTGTTTATGATGTTGAGGTGGAGGAACAAGAGAACAGGCCGTTTTATGCAGCGCTTGACATGAACTGTAGCAAACGCTCTTTCTGGGCCTCATCCACAACTCGTATTGCTCTGCTGTTGGCAAACAAAGACTGGAGTAAGCTGTCCAGCAACATAAATTGTCACTTCCCTCTTTCAGCCAATGTTTGGGCATTACAGCTTTCAGTAACATTAGCAGTAGCACCTATTCCATGTATACCTCCAACGCCAAGCCTACTTCCCTTTCTAGCAATCTTTTTCCCTTTCCCTTACCACCACAATCTTGGGATTTCCCACTCATGTTTTATGCACACAGATTTGGAAAGCACTTGTTTGAGGCCAAACACAGCCTTTTTAGTACAAACTGAAGGATTTTGCAATCACTGCTTTGAGGCCAAGCACAGGCTTTTTATGGGAAACTGAAGAATTTGGCAGCCACTGGTTGGAGGCGTAATACACCCTTTTTATAGGAAACTTAAGAATTCTGAAATCACTGCTTTTAGGCAAAAAAATGCCTTTTCAGCACAAACTGAAGGATTTAACAATCGCTGGTTAGATGCCAAGCACAGCCTTTTTAGGGGTAGCTGAAGAATTTTGCAATCACTGATTTGAGGCAAAAATGCCTTCTTTTAGTCTAAACAGAAGGATTTGGCAATCGCTGGTGAGAGGTCAAACACAGCATTTTTATGGGAAACTGAAGGATTTTGCAATCACTGCTTTGAGGCAAAAAATGCCTTTTTAGTACAAAATGAAGGATTTTGCAATCAATGGTTAGAGACCAAACACAGCCTTTTTAGGGGAAACACTAAGATTTGGCAATCACTTGGCTGTATGCAAAAAACGCGGCTTTGGCAAGGCACACAGATTTATTAATTACACTTTTCGTCAGCAAAAAAAGTCTAAGTCCTGATGCACCCTCTCGCCCTCCTATGCTATCTAAAAAGAAATCGAGTGGTTGGCTATTTTTTTGTATAACACGATGGAGCAGCATGAAGCGGCTGAAGTACTGACCCTAAGCAGTAACACTCTGAAAGTGGCGACAACGGCAAATGGCCGCTTCTTATATTCCCTGGAACATGTGACTTTGGCAGCCAATGAAACAAGTCAGCCAATCACACAAGTCATTGTGTATTCAACTTGTGGATGTTTTATGTGCCCTGATTGGCTGCTGACCAGTACCACCCACACAGATAATTCTGGGAAAAAAATTGAGTCCGACGCTCCTCTGATCTCTCCACACCCCCTCCTTTCATCAAACACGTCCCCCCGCTATCCTACATTGTCAGAAGGTAGAAGAAAAGTCTGACTAAAACGTAATAATTTTTTTTATCCAATCAGTTAATAAACAAAGCTACTTTTGCCGATTTTTTGTTAAATATCTTGTGTTTTCAATCCCATATTTCAAATTTGCAAACATGGTTGGGGGTAGTTTGCTCATCTCTAGTCATGTCAACTAGACAAATGCTTTAATTTCAAAAAGAAGGGAATCTAAAATCAGTTCAGCGATAAGGAAAATAGAGAAACCAAGTATTTATTGATCATTTTACCATACTTTGCTGAGTTAATTAAAAACGTTTTTGATTTTTTTTTATCATAATGTAAAGATTAATTGCATATATCTCTCTCTGTTTTACTCAAGGATATGATTGATAAGAGAAATTCCAAGAGAGGAGTCAGCGCTAAACTGGCTGGCAAGAGATAGCTTGTCAAGAACAATTCTGATGTTTTCGGATTAGCAAAGATAAAATCTGAGATGGGATCTTTAGTCAGAACAGTCTTTGAGTTAATTAAGCAGTTTCTAGCAGTTTTCAATTTTATCTAAGGCTACTTTCACATCAGCGTTTTTTAGCAATTCCAGCAGATCAGGCAAACTTGAACTTTTGAACTTCATGTTTGCCTGAACTACTATTTTTTAAACCAAAGCCAGCACACTTGCAGCAGGATTGCGGCAAGTCTGCGTTTCTGTCTAATGTATTTCCTGTAGGACTTGCAGATATGTGCGGCACTTGTATCTTTGCCGTCATCTGGCCAACCCGGCACGGGTGGCAACGGACAAAACCCTACGCTAGCTGTGGTTTTAAACTCGATGCATTTGCCGGATCATGCAGCACATGTCCGCAAGTCCTATAGGAAATGCATTAGACAGGATGCAGTCTTGAAGGCGAATTTTGCAGAATGCAGTTTTTGCAAAAACACCGGAATTTTGCCGGAATTGCAAAAAACGCAGATGTGAAAGCACCCTTAGTATTGTCATCTTCCAGCACAGGAGGACTTCATCGCCATGTATTTATTTTCTCTCTTTAACTCTTTTTAGTGCTTCTTAATAAACTTCCTAACTGCTTTACTGTGTGACACTGGCTCTTGGGACTAATAATCTTATTTTGCGTTTTATCCGTGTTCAATTACTTTTAATGCACAAATAACAATGTTTTAGGCATCTACAATAAAATGTCTTTATATATTCTAGGAACTGTATAAAAGCACTGAACCATTTGATCCAGAAGGTGTACTTGGGACCATTAACTCTATTGTGATGGCATTTTTTGGACTGCAGGTAAAAATCTATGGTTATTTCAAGAGAAAGTAAAATTTGTAAAGTGAATCCATACTTATACAGTGTAATATGTTGTCCAAATGGCAGCATGTTACAGAGACATAGCCACCTCACTATTACTCTAAACGACTCATCACAACATTTTTGCTATCCTTTTGGAAAATAGAATTAATCAAATAATTGAGCTAAACTATAGTTATCTCTGTTTATGAAGTAATGAAGTGATTCATCAGCTTTGGTTTATACATACAGATACTTAGCATATGGTCACACATGACTGAGTAGGGCAGGGGAAACACAGACATCATGAGCACAGAGGACTCTGCACTAGTAGTTTCCTTTATATTTTATTAGGGGGACTTCAACTACCCTGAAATACATTGGGGATCAGAAACCTGCAGTTCCAGCAAAGGTAATAAGTTTTTGAAAACTATGAGAGACAATTACCTTTCACAACTGGTTCAGGACCCAACAAGAAGGGGGACACTGCTGGACCTAATATTAACCAACAGGCCGGACCGCATATCAAATATACAGGTTGGAGGTCACTTGGGTAATAGTGATCATAACTTAATAAGCTTTCAAGTATCCTTTACTAAGACGTGTAGTAGAGGGGCTACACGGACACTAAACTTCAGGAAGGCAAATTTCCAACGGTTGAGAGATCATCTTAGTGCACTAAATTGGGACGATGTCCTTTGAACATAAAAGTACACAACACAAATGGGAGATGTTTATTAGCATTCTGAATAGGACCTGTGCACAATATATACCCTATGGGAATAAGCATGCTAGAAATAGGAGGAAACCACTATGGCTAAATAAAGCGGTAAGAAGTGCAATATGTGACAAAAAGAAAGCATTTAGGGAATTAAACAAGTAGGTAGTGATGAAGCATTATTAAATAAATACAGAAAATTAAATAACATTTGTAAAAAGCAAATCAAGGCAGCAAAGATTGAGACAGAGAGACTCATTGCTAGAGAAAGTAAAAAGAATCCCAAAATATTTTTTAACTACATAAATAGTAAGAAACTAAAAAATGATGGTGTTGGCCCCTTTAAAAATAGTCTGGGTGAAATGGTGGATGAGGATGAGGAAAAAGCCAATATGCTAAATGACTTTTTTTCAACAGTATTTACACAAGAAAATCCCATGACAGACAATATGATCAGTGATAACAAAAAGTCTCAATTAAATGTCACCTGCTTAACCCAAGAGGAAATACGGCATCGTCTAAAAATCACTAAAATTGACAAATCCCCGACCCGGATGGGATACACCCCAGAGTGCTGCAGGAATTAAGTACTGTCATAGATAGACCATTATTTTTAATATTTAAAGATTCCATAATAACAGGGTCTGTACCACAGGACTGGCGTATAGCAAATGTGGTGCCAATATTCAAAAAGGGGACAAAAAATGAACTTGGAAATTATAGGCCAGTAAGCTTAACCTCTACTGTGGGTAAAATCCTAGAGGGTTTTCTAAGAGATGCTATACTGGAGTATCTGAAGAAAAATAACCTCATGACCCATTATCAACATGGTTTTACGAGGGACCGTTCCTGTCAAACTAATCTGATAAGCTTCTATGAAGAAGTAAGCTCTGGACTGGACCAAGGAAATGCAGTGATGTGGTGTATATGGACTTTTCAAAAGCTTTTGATACGGTGCCACACAAAAGGTTGATACATAAAATGAGGGCAATGGGGATAGGGGAAAATATGTGTAAGTGGGTTAAGAACTGGCTTAGTGATAGGAAACAAAGGGTGGTTATTAATGGAACACACTCAGAATGGGTCACAGTTAACAGTGGGGTACCACAGGGGTCAGTGTTGGGCCCGCTTCTATTTAATATATTTATTAATGACCTTGTAGGGGGCATACGGAGTAGAATCTCAATATTTGCAGATGACACTAAACTCTGCAGGGTAATCAATACAGAGGAGGACAATTTTATATTACAGGAGGATTTATGTAAACTAGAAGCTTGGGCTGCTAAATGGCAAATGCCTTTAATGGGGATAAATGTAAAGTCATGCACTTGGGCAGAGGAAACAAAAGGTATAATTATGTGCTTAATTGTAAAACACTGGGCAAAACTGTCACTGAAAAAGACCTGGGTGTATGGGTAGATGACAAACTCACATTTAGTGGCCAGTGTCAGGCAGCTGCTGCAAAGGCAAATAAAATAATGGGATGCATTAAAAGAGGCATAGATGCTCATGAGGAGAAGATAATTTTACCTCTATACAAGTCACTAGTGCGACCACACTTAGAATACTGTGTACAATTCTGGTCTCCGGTGTATAAGAAAGACATCGCTGAACTAGAGCGGGTCCAGAGAAGAGCGACAAAAGTCATTAGAGGACTAAGGGGTCTGCAATACCAGACAGGTTATTAAACTTGGGGTTATTTAGCTTGGAAAAACGAAGGCTTAGGGGTGATCTTATAATAATGTATAAATATATGAGGGGACAGTACAGAGAACTTTCTAATTATCTCTTTACTCTTAGGCCTGAGACTGGGACAAGGGGGCATCCTCTACGTCTGGAGGAAAGAAGGTTTAATCATAATCACAGACATGGATTCTTTACTGTAAGAGCAGTGAGACTATGGAACTCTCTGCCACATGATGTTGTAATGAGTGAGTCACTACTAACATTTAAGAAGGGCCTGGATGCCTTTCTTGAAAACTATAATATTATCAGTTATACATACTAGATTCTTTGATAGGGCGTTGATCCAGGGAATTAGTCTGATTGCCGTATCTGGAGTCAGGAAGGAATTTTTTCCCCCAATGTGGAGCTTAGTGTTGCCACATGGGTTTTTTTTGCCTTCCTCTGGATCAACATGTTAGGCTATGGGTTGAACTAGATGGACTTAAAGTCTTCCTTCAACCTTAAAAACTATGTTACTATAAAATATGTTACTATGTTAGTATTAGACTCACTTTGCTGAATAGTACAATATTTTGATGCCCTTATTTCAATAATAAAGTGAGAGACACCAGACCCAACATTGCAGACAAGCTGAAGGCTGTTATCAAAGCAACCTGGGCTTCCCTAACACATCAGCAGTACCAAAGGCTGATTGTCTCCATGCCACATCGAATTGATGCAGGAATTCATGCTAAAGGAGCCCTACCAAAATGTTGAGTGCACTGAAAAGTACACCAGTGCCTAGTCTCGCCATTGTGACACTGGGGTGCAAAAGTCTTTATACATGTATGACTTGTTTATCTTGATAAACGATAGTCAATCTACACTCTCGATGGACAGCCGGGGGCGCTTATCCACCAGGACACCACCAGCAGTGCTGAAGACATGTTCTTAGAATACGCTGGCTGCCAGACACGACAAAATCTTCAAGGCATGAGTGGTGAGCTCAGGCCATTTTTCCAGTTTGGAAGCCCAAAATGCACAAGTGTCCAGTTCTAGTTATGGCATTGATATTTAGCTGTAGATATTCCTGCGCCATCATCTCTAGGTGTTCCCTATGTGTCAGCCTTGACCTTTCTTTTGTTGTTGCAAAGGAAGGTCTAAAAAAACTGACAAATGACTCCCATAAATTGCTGGTAACAGATAAATTGCTGCTGGTAACGTTTCTCTGGTGACAATGACTGGGCATTCCCTAATTGGAAGTGTAGAGCTGAGATGTCAACTCTGTCCACCACTACTGCTTTGGAGAAAAGCAGTCTCACATTGTCTAACAGTGTATTTTCATACTCCTGCATGCGTGCGTCCTTTTCCAGGGTGGGAAGCATTTAACCAAATTTAGTTTTATAACGGGAATCTAACGGTGTGGCAACCCAGTAGTCTTCATTACTTCGAATGCTAACAATCAGCGGATGATGTTGCAGGTAGTGCAGCAAGAATGCACTCTTGTGTCTTGCGCATCCAGGAGGCCCAAGTCCTTGTTGTGTTGGTGGCAGGGGGAAACATTCTTGCTTGGTTCCGCCATCCTCTCCCGCCAACCTCTCACAACAGAAACGTGATCAAAATCTCCCTCATCTGATGAGTCTTCCATCAACATTGCCTATTCCCCCTCCATTTCATCCGACCTCCTGCACCTTCTTCAACTGTTTGGCTGCTACCATGAGCTCTCATCGATCCCTCTCCTCCACCCTCCACCCTTCAATGCCACCCGCCTCTGTGCTGGCAAGAGTCCAGACCTTTCAGATCTTGTTATCCATTCTGCATACGCCTCCTCCTGTCATTTCTAATCTTATTCCAGCACCACCACCTGACTTTGCATACTGGTCAAAGTGTGCTCCAGCATCGTCAGCCTAAACATCTTAGTCACCATTTGAAAACTGTGCAGATGGATGCAAAGGTCCTTGATCTGTGACTATTTCAGTAGCATGATTTGCCCCACCTCAGGATCGCATTGGCCCAGGCTGTACGTCGTGTCATACTGCACCAGGGCCCCTCATTGTGCCCTGTGCAGCAGCATATCTAGGCCTGGATAGTGGGATAGAAATTGCTGGATGACCAGGTTCTGGACATGACCCATGTAAGGCACTTGTGTCACCTTGCCCCAGCGAAGGGGGCACTCAGGTTTGCAAAATTGTCGCACATGGCCTGGCCTGGCTGCAGGTTCAGTGGAGTCAGCCATTAATGAAACTCGGTCTTCAAATCTGACCACAACTACTCAGCTGTGTGACTCACATTTCCCAGGCATTTTAACGTAAAGACAGCCTGATGCTGTTCAGTCCTGCTGGCAGTGTAGTAAGATCTCCTTGATTTCTTCTGTACAGTTGGAATGTGTATCACATTCCTAGAGAAGTTTTGGGGGCAAGTGGAGGCCCTAGAGGAGGTGGATGAGGCAAAAGCAGTGGAGGAACTGTTGCATACAGAGGTTTTACTCACAGACCGTGGGGATGGATAGACTTGTCCAGCAGCCCCTTTCCCCACAGCCACCAGAGTCACCCAGAGCTCAGTCAGCGGCATGTAATGCCATGGCGATGCTTTCTCGTCCAGGTGTCTGTGATGAAATGCACCCTGTCATACACAGAGTTTCTCTAGGGAGAAGTTATGTGGTCTGACACAAGCTGGTGGAGCGCAGGCACAGCTTTCTTCAAGAAGTAGTGGTGACTGGGCATCTGGTACTGGGGGACTGCGACAGCCATAAGCTTTCGAAAACCCTCGGAATCAATCAAGTGGAAAGTCAGCATTTCTATGGCCAATAAAAGGGAGATGGTGAAATTTAACCTCTTAGCTTTGACATGGCTAGAGGAAGTGGTCTTTTACTTGACCACATCTGCTAGACCTGTGCTGATTGCTGTGCTGAGACAGGATCGAGTATGGTATACCAGACAAATTGCTTAAGTTTGAGGGAGGTGTAGTCAGAGAGGTTATGTTACCTTCATGAAGAGGTGGTTCTCTTGATATCTCACAGCGCTGAATACCAGTAGGCCTATCCACTACCAAAATAGGCGACGGTCTGTCAATCACACTGGCTGTTGCGGTCAAAGAGGTGTATGTTTTGCAGCCGAAGGTCTGTGTGACAACAGTCTCCACAGGCACGGAGGTTCAAGAAGCCACAGATGCCCTTGATGGGGTGGTCGTTGGACGGACAGGGACGCTAGGCAGCATTTTATCACGGTGAGCTTCCCACTGTAATTTATGCTGCATCTCCATGTGACGGTTCATACATGAAGTATTCAAATCATCTCCATGTGAAGGTTCATACATGAAGTATTCAAATTATTAATTTTTTTGCCTCTGCTCAAATTTTGCTTACAGATTTGGCAGATGACATTAGTTGGGTCATCCTTCTCGATCATGGAAAAGGCCCAGGCTAGGCAAGACTTACTGCCCATGGGAACAGCAGAGTTGCACGGCTTCAGCAGAAAGGCAAAGTTGTGGGTGAGGAGGCAGTGCCTGATGTGCTTGCAATACTGTCTCTGTCCAGGAAGCCAGCCACCTAACCTTGTCAGTTTCATAATCCTCCTCTGATCTATAATCTCATCATCACCCTCTGTGTTGTCACACTCCGCACCCTCAGAGTCACCCTCTTCCCACCCTGACTGCAAACTCACGTAGGCATCCGCCTTGAGTATGAGTCTCATATATCATTAGCAGTCTCTTTGTCTCCAAAAGCAGGGGTTAAAGTTTGATAATGAGGTTCTACAGTACATTATGCCAGGACCCTTGTTAGTCCGACCCTGGATCCAACTCAGAAAGATTTTGTGCATCGGCACAGATCATTTCTTCCTCCTGATTCAGTGAAGCTTTGGAGCTGACCTCTGATTCCCAGGTTATACTATGCGTGAACAGCTCTGCAGACTTGGTCCATCTGTGTTGACCCACAGTCAGTAGCTGGAGGCTTGTGACACCTGTGAGGACTGCACGGTGTGTCCTGTGGAAGTTGAAGTGGAGGAGAGGCCACTTGATGAAATGCTTGAGATTGATTATAGCACCTGCTCTTTTTGCACCTCATCTACAAGTCGAACTGATGTCCTGCGGCCTGAAAAAGGGATCATGCCATACTGTCCAGTAAAAGAAGTTGACATTTTTCTTTGCCTTTAAGGCGGTGTTTGTTGAGCAGAGCTTTCAGTTATTTTACCACCTGCCCCATGGACACCATGCATTTTTCCCTTACCACCACGCCTATTCTCCTTTCCGCCATGAAAATGGCTTTTATCACTCATATTCGATGGAAACAGATTTTCAAGTCAGTTGGTGTAGGCCTAAAGAATCTGACGATGTGAATGCAGCCGACCAGATTAGCAAAGAGGTGGTACTAGGCCAAAAATGTGGTTGATGCCTGGATGTGCCACTAAAAGGGTTTTTGCACAGATCTCACAAGCATCACTGTACCACAGGGGATTTTGCATATCCACTGGTACTAAGCCCTAAGAAACATTTGGTGCCTGGAGGACGTGAACACTGGGCCAAAGTAGCACTAAATGCCTATCAGCACAGGCTTGGTGCTGATGACACAGACCACTGTACCACTGGTGGCTTGCCACACACTGTACTAAGCCATAAGAAAAATTAGGTGCCTGGAGGATTTGGGCACTGGGCAGAAGTGTCACAAAATGCCTGTCAGCACAGCACAGGGTTGGTGCACATGACCAGACGCAGACCACTGTACCACAGATGGCTTGCCATACACTGCTAATAAGCCCTAAGAAAAATTGGGTGCCTGGAGGATGTGGGTACTGGGCAGAAGTGGCACAAAATGCCTGTCAGTGAGGCGGTCGACAAGGTAGAGGGGTACTCGGATACTGGAATTGATGACTCCTTGGATGGGGGATCACGGCTGGTCAGTTCCCGATTCTGTGCCCTGGACCCTCAGTGGCAGGGAATGATGATGATGGTGGTGGGAGAAGGGAATGTTGTCGTGATGCCACCTGTGGTACCTGGTAAGTTAGATACCAGCGCTGCAGGCCGGCCGCTGAGGTGATGTGATGCAGCTTGCGTGTTACAGCTCCCCACAGGCGGAGCTTTACCTCGGGGCAGCGGGGAAGGATGAGGGGAGTCGTAGTAGCGTCTCTGCGGCGAATGCTGTGGGCAGTGGCGATGAAACAGACACACACACACAATAATCTTTGTTTCGGTACCTTTCACTGATGTCCGGTAACAGGTACAGTCCAGGAAGGTAACAGGTCCTCGGTGCAATTTGGGACTTTCACCTTGGAGAGTTGTGAGGCCTCCTCTGTCACTGTGTACGGTGGTTTGGGGTAAGCTTTGCCTATAGCTGAACTCACCGCTCCTTATCCCTCTCAGGGTGTTACTCTGTAACCGACTATGAGGACCTCCTGTGGGAACCCCTATTCTCCTTTTGGGCTCCTGGTACTGTGCTTGGTCAGGTTTGAGTGTCTTTAATTTGTTACCTCAGGGGGATTAGATCCTCCTGGTCCTTCCGGGCTTTTCCTGCTACAATGGATGATTAGCAGTGTCGGACTCCGGTGTCTGGGTGAGCTAAAGGGAAGCCTCTTATGTTCCTTTCTTTAATTCCCTAGTACTCCTTCACTGGCCTCCGACCCTCTCCCTAGGGTGCAGCACAGCTGGGTCAGTGTTCCCTGGTTTTGGGCCTGGCTTGATCTCAGTGACCAGCTCCTTCACTCTGCTCTCTCCTCTGCTCAATGCAGACTAACTGGAACTCAACTGAAACTAATTACCAACTGACTCCTCCCTCAGGCCAGGATCTTTTATAGGGGAACTGGCTTAAGGACAGCCAGTGGGGCTCTCCCTCCAGGTCTGGGGTGGAAGGTGTTGTGTGCTGTGTGTACCAAAGTGTAAATCCCTCCTTGCACCGGTGGGTCCTGTGGCAATCCCCAGCAGGGGTTCCACATTAGCACAGGGTTGGAGCTTGCCCCACCCTGTTACTAAGCCCTAAGACAAATTGGGTGAGCACTGAGCAGACGTGGCACAAAATACCTGTCAGGACAGGGTTGGTGCAGATGACCAGACGCAGACCACTGTACCACAGATGGCTTGCCACACACTGCTACTAAGCCCTAAGAAAAATTGGGTGCCTTGAGGATTTAAGTATTGGGCAGAAGTGGCACAAAATGCTTGTCAGCAGGGTTGGTGCAGATGACCAGACGCAGACCACTGTACCACAGGTGGCTTGCCCCACACTGCTACTAAGCACTAAAAAAAAATGGGTGCCTGGAGGATGTGGGTGTGGTGTCCCATGGGCACCATTTTCCTCCTTCACCGGGGGTAATGTCATGTCTGGGAGCAGAAGGGGACCCCACGCGAGGTACCCCATACACACATACACCTTCTCGACTCCAGGCCAGAAGGGGGAGCTCTGAACCCGAGTTCAGAGGAGCTGCTCTGATTCTGGCAAGGAGGAGTGGTTAGTGGTAGAAAAGTGTGGGGAGGGAGGGAACAGTTAGGAACCCTAGACAAGGAGTCTAGGAAGGAGGATGACGAGGAAGGACCTTGAGAGTGGAGCCGCTGAGAGGCTCACTCGAGGCTGCGCTCAGAAAGTCCGAAAGGACGCCAGAGTCCTGGGTCAGGTGGAATCTGCAAGATATGCTTACCACTTCTGGAGGATGGGAGACTGCACGTTTCCTGGCCGTTCTTAAGACCCGGCGGCACAGCAGTGGTTAGGGCCCGGAGTTTGCCAGCCATCCGGCTGTGTCCACGAGGGGCTCGTACTGGCTGACATACAGGCTCACACAAAGCAGGGAGAGAGAGAGGGCCACAGAGTAGCACCAAGCACTGGGAGATGCGCAGCAGGCAGACCTCAAACACACCAGGCGGGGTGGAATCCAACTGGTCCCCGGCTGCCCGGATCCTCCTGGACCTGGTCTTCAGTGCCCCGGACTGCACCATGTGGTTACAAGTAAAAGGTACAGAAACTGCAAACTCTGGTGTACTCCAGTCATTTCCCGCACTCTCCATCCCACTTCCCAGCTGTGAAGATGACTACTATCACGACTGTCTCCCTCAAAGATTTTCCTATCACTGTCCCTAGGGCCCTGCTCTACCTTTGGGGAGCAATACCATCCAAGCTGCCATTCCATTGGCCCCAGAGGTCCCCCAGCAGCGCTGGTCAACCTGGCCAGACTAACCACAGGTGGTGTCACAAACTTATCCCCTGTATATAAGCCCCTTGTTCTGCACCCCCAGGGCCACGGAGCTAGGTCACCACCAACGTGATCTCCCACCGAACTGACCGATCCGGTTACCGAGTACCCCACGGCACTGCCTGGCGTCGCATGGGCACTGGGCAAAAGTGGCACTAAATGCCTGTCAGCACAGGGTTGATGCAGATGACCAGACACAGACCACTGTACCACAGGTGGCTTGCCACACCCTGTTACTAAGCCCTAAGACAAATTGGGTGCCTGGAGGATGTGAGCACTGGACAGAATTTGGACAAAATACCAGTCAGCACAGGGTTGGTGCAGATGACCAGACGCAGACCACTGTACCACAGGTGGCTTGCCAAAAGCACTGGTGCTAAGCCCTAAAAAGTGCTGTTTTAGGAAGGAGTTACTAAACTTACTCTAGCTCTCTAGAAAGAAATAGAATTGCTAGCTAGCTATATAAATAGCGTAGACAGGATCAGAGGTGAGACTGTCACTGAGCTCCAACACTGATAAAATAGCGCTGAGGGCAAATTTCCGTTCTCATATGCAAAGGACATGTGACATACCCAGCCAATGACACATGCCCTTGTGTGCAAAAAGTGCTATTTGCTTTGTGGGTTCTGATTGGCTGCCAGACTAGACCACCAACAGTAAGTGCAGTAAATTAAAAAAATGGAGACCTGCACTTATCTCAGGTAGGTTATTTTACATGAGACCCAGACTTTTCTCCCCCTCCCCTCCTGCCCGATATATTAGATACTGACACTCTGAAAATGTACAATAGAAGAATTAGTGCAAATAATTTTATTCTACAGGAGGACAAGAACCTCAAACATACAGTCAATGTCATTATAGGGGATGTCCGGTCTTTCTGTAAAATAAGTTTGTATATCTAGACTGCAGAATGCAATTTGTAATATACTCCCTGTCAGCACTCTGCACCATTGTCTTTGCCATGTGAACAGCTCTCTCCTGATTCTGGAGGAGCTGCTTTAGAGCCCGACTAGAGTTTTCTTGTCTGGACTATGGTCGTGACCTCAAAACTGTATGTTATGCCCAGTTTCCAGCAGGCCCGCCTCCATCTGTGTGAGTGCTGATTGGACTGAGCTGACCAATCATCTGTAAGGAGGAGGGACATTCCAAGTATATTCACAGCAACTGCACTGAATATACAGGACATCTCTGCAATTGTCGAGCCCCAGGGCGTAGGGTACTTGGGTATCAGGCGGCAGAGGGCTAACTTTGTCACGGGAGATGGTGGCCGCACCTGATCCCGTGTCCTGGGTGACACTTCAAAAGGGGGATTTATATACAGGGGATCATGTACAAGTTTATAGTTTGTCGTGACGCCACCTGCAATGTCTGGTGATGTGCACCAGCGCGCCACAGTCCGCCGGAGGTCGGTGGTATTGCGGCTGAGATGTGGTAGTCCTCCACAGGCAGGACTGGGACCTCCGGGGCAGCGTAGTAAGGGGGAGCAGGTTGTAGTGGAGCTGAGATTGTATTGGGAGAGTTGGAATAGTCTATATAGGATGCTGGGAGTAGGAAGGATACACGCACACAGCCAAGTCTTTTTACCTTTTACTGGTGTTGGACAGGTAAATGAACCAGGGCACTGACGGGTGACCAGGCTGCACAGTGGGTTCCCACAGCAAGTAGGTATAAGGCCTCCTCTGCTTTTGTAGTTCCTGAAGCACAGCCTGCTGTAGCCTGATTTGCCTCCACTCTCTTCCTTTGCCTGTCTCTCTCTCCTTCTGTGCAGTCTCCGGGATGACCCTCTCTGGACACTGCGGCTGGCCTGCTGTGCCTGGCTCCCTCTCTTGACCCCCCTGGGAGACCGGGTAGCTGAAGCTTCCATGGAGCGACGGGGTGTTCTGTGGATGCGGATCCACAATATCCTCGCTCCCTTTTCTGTTCTGAGCTCCCTGCCTTCAGACCCACTTAGGCCTGTGGGATGCAGAAGGGCCACTCCGAGTCACTGGCTCAGGCCTGATAGCAGCACCGACCACCAGGACTTCCTTGCAGCTCTTCTAGCGTCTGCACACACTCTGACTAGCTCCTTCCCAGCAGCAGTATATATAGGGGATCTTGCCTAAAGGCAGCAAGTTGGGCTCCCCTTACTGTGTCGCTGTGGAAGATGTTGTTTGTAGTAAATACCTGCTGTGGAAACCCAGCTGTGCATTAGAGAGATCTGTGGTTACCTGCGTGAGCAGGGCGCCACAACCCCCCCCTAGGTAACATCAGTACCCCTGGACTGAGCATTTTCGTGTTAACAAAAGAATAACAATAATAACAATAAAACAGATAACATATATACAAAGTCTGAAAAACTTACAAAAAGACACTGAAAAATATTTGAAAAATAGAAAACGAGTAAGTCAATACGGTGCTAGTTCATCCACCGCAGACTTTTGAAAGGTTTAGGGCTACGTTCGTCCATTAACCGTAGTCCATTTGAGATTTTTAGAAGTTCAAAAGGGGAAAGTTCAGTTCCATAAGAGTCTATACAGTAATGTGTCTGTACGCTCCGCGTAAGGAAGGGGGAAAATCTTTTAGAAAAGTCCACATTTTCAATAAACAGGGGTCCCTATGGGTGTCTCAGCTTAGGAGACCTGGTACCTCCCCGCCCCAGACTTCATGTCCTTGGGACTGGGCCCAGTTCCTCCACCCTTCTGTACACTACTATTTACATGTCTATTGTACAGTTTACTATTTACATGTTTCGTCAATGTGCTCTACCTTACTTTATACCCACTCTCCAAACCTAGACAGGGTTGACCTCATGTGCTCCTATGTGACTTCTGCACTACATGTGTCACTGTCTCAGGTGAGGTGTCTAGTGTTGAGCTTGGTGCAGGTGTTTCAGGTAAGCTTCTGCGTGGCCTTAGTCTCACTACTGGGCTAGCAGGTGTACCGATTGCAGCATCCTCAGATTCTCTAGCAACAGGTATGCCTTCCTGATTCCTGGGCATCTCTTCCCGGGGTTGGTAGAAGTTTATCTGGAGTTGACTCAAACTCTTGAATGGGCTGATTGTAGGGTTCATGATCTTCCCAACCTTGAGGACACTTTTTAAGGTGATCTCTGGATACACTCTGTCTGGTTCTTCCTCCACCTTTGTTGATGACGCAGACTTTATCGATGTCATTTCCTGAGTCTAGTAGGACATAGGGTTCAGGTTCCCACCGATCATCCAATTTATGACGAGTTCTTCTCCTTTTTATGACCATACTTCCAGGTGGTATTGGATCTAATGGAGCATGATTATTATAATCCCTTTCTTGCTTTGCACGGGACTTCTCCAGGTTGTTTTCGACACTGGTTTGAACTTTTCTATACTGTTCTTGGCGATGAATTCTCCAGTCTGAAATGGCACGATCTGCTTCAGGATCTACTACACCGAGTTCCAAGTCTACAGGTAATTTTCCTGTACGAGCTCTCATCAGGTATGCTGGTGTACAGTTGGTAGAACCTACTGGAATGTGATTACACATGTCGATCAAGTCAGGTAGTTTCTCCGGCCATTGGTATCTTTCTTTTAATGGTAGGAACTTCAGCATGTCAATAACGATGTTATTCATTTTCTCACAGACTCTGTTAGTTTGAGAATGATACTGTCACACCAACACAGGCGGAGAGAACAAAGAGACCCACTGGACCACAGAGTCTGTGGATGCCGACGCCAGAAATACGCTGGAGACAGAAAGCAGGTTAAGGAGTTTTATTTATAATGACAAAGGAGACACGGAGCCCCTGGAGAGGGCCTCAGGGTCAGAGCCACCAGAACCTCCCACCGAAACCCTGCGACCTTGACTCCTATACAGGGATTTGACGCAGCGCAACGTGGGAGGACCAATGACCCCGGAGCCTGATAACCGACTGCCAGGCGGCACACAGTGAGAAGGGAGGCAAGAGTGGTGCAGGGATCCTCCGGCAGCAGCTGGTGACGTCTGTAGCTGGAGATCAGAATAACTGGCAGGACTGGATCCCTCTGAAAGAAAACAGAACACAGTAAGCAATATGCAAGGAACCACTGAAGCTAGCCAGACCTGGACAAGAGCTCAAGGAGCACAGTAGAACGCCCAGGCACTGGCTGATTGCAGGGATTAAACTTATATATCCACCCCTCAGCAGCGATTGGCTGAGAGGGGTGATTGGGAAGGACAAACTGGCCCTTTAAGAGAGTGCACGAGTGGGCGCCCGCCCCCTATGTGCACTACCAGGAAGACAGGAGGACAGAGAAGGGCTGGAAGCTGCAGCAGCTGGAGGGGAGGACAGGGGAACGCGACCCAGACCGGCACGGCGGCGGAACACAGAGCGGGACCCGCGGTGCAGCAGGTGAGTAGCAGAAGCAGGAGCTGGCACCGACCGAGCGGCAGCAGGCGCAGGCTGGGGAGGGACAGTGACAGATACAAGGTTGTTCTGATCTTTCTGCACCCATACATTTGGCAAAATTCTTGAAAGATCTCTGCTTTGAATGCTGGTCCTTCATGTGTTAGGATACGCTCTAGATATCCCAATGGTCTGCAGATGACTAGGGATGGGCGAGTACCATAATATTCGGAATCGCTATACCCGCAACGAGTAGGTAGCGGTACTCGCTACTCGTTGCGAGTATAGCGATTCTGAACACTTTTGCAGTGTATCAATAGATACACTGCAAAAGTCCTGTAAAATAAAGGAAAAGTGGTTAAAAAACAAAAAAAAACAGATACTCACCTTAACCGACGGCTGTACCGGGACCGGCCGATGCACATCCATTCATGTAAAAGGACCTGTCACTCTCTCAGCCAATCAGAGGCCGCCACGTCACAATGACGTAATCGCTAGCGGCCACCTGATTGGCCAGATGGAAAGGTCCTCGGTGTACCTGAGAGGACTTTTCCATCTGGCCAATCAGGTGGCCGCTAGCGATTACGTCATTGTGACGTGGCGGCCTCTGATTGGCCAGATCTCTCCCAGCCATCTGATGGTAGTAGTGAGTACACGAATGCCGCTACTATTCGGCGAGTGCCGAATAGTAGCGAGTAGACTCGCCAATCCCTACAGAAGACTTTTTGGAAGGTTTTTGCAGCAGTTGCAGCTGTCAAGTCCTTTACAGGGGCAACCATCAAGAATCGCGAATAATGGTCTACCATGGTCAATGCGTAGGTAAAGCCGGATCTACTTGGTGTTAGTTTTACATGGTCCAAGGCGACTAGTTCCAGAGGCTGCTTGGTTACAATGGGATGAAGCTGGGCTTTCTGGCTCTGTACATCTCTCTTTCTGAGGCCACAGGATTTACAATTCTTGCACCATTTTTCTATAGATGACCGCATGCTGACCCAAAAGAACCTATCTTTCAGTAGCGCCTCGAGCTTCTTCCATCCGAAATGACCAGTTTGGTTGTGGTAAGCATTCAAGGCCACGGGGACCTCTGATTTTGGCACGGTGATCTGCCAAGCCATCTCATGAGTCCTTAGATCACCGACACAGCTTATTTTGATATTGAAACAATTTACCTCGCTCGTTCCACAGATGTTTGGCATCAGGCGGAGGGTTTGCAGGCAGCTTCGCCGACTCTTGTGCTATCAGTTGTTTGATTAGACCGACACCCGGGTCATAGTCCTGTGCATCTTTCCAGTCGAAGTGGGGTAACGGGTTCAATGCTCTTATAGAGGGGACTGGATGGGTCTGCTGGCATTGAGCTACATGATGGAAGGCAGGTAACTCCACTTCTTCCAGCTCGTCTTCATCCATACCCTCTTCTGATAAGTGAAGCATCCTGGATAGAGCGTCCGCGTTTCCGTTCTGGTGCCCAGCCCGGTACTTGATGGTGAATTGGTAGTTGGAGAGTCTGGCCATCCATCTCTGCTCCATGGCAGTTTCCAGGTGGGTGAACGGATTGTTATCGGTGTAGGTGGTGAATTTACTAGAGGCTAGATAGTGCTTAAACCTCTCTGTGAAGACCCAGACCAAGGCCAGAAATTCCAGCTTGAAGGAACTGTAGTTTTCCGGGTTCCTTTCTGTGGGTCGCAGCTTTCTGCTGACGTAGGCGATTACTCTCTCCTTGCTATCTTGCTTTTGGGAAAGGACGGCTCCGAGCCCCACATTGCTGGCATCTGTATACAACAAGAATGGCAGGTTGTAGTCCGGGTAAGCCAGGATTTCCTCTCCTGTCAGGGCTTCTTTCATCGTCTGGAACACTTATTCTTGTTCCTTGCCCCATCTCCACTGAGAATCCTTTGACTTGCCCTTTGTGGGTTGGCATTCTAGGAGGTCTTGCAGTGGAGAAGCCTTCTTGGTGTACTCCTTGATTAACCTTCGGTAGTAGCCCACCAAACCCAGGAATTGACATACCTCTTTGATGGTTTTGGGTTCCGGACATTCTCTGATTGCTGTCACCTTGTCTGGATCAGGGGCCACGCCTTCAGCACTGACTATGTGTCCCAGGTACTGTACTTTTGGCTTTAACAGATGGCATTTTGATGGTTTTAGCTTCATCCCGTATTTGGCCAGAGCTTCAAACACCTCTCCTAGATGTGCGACATGTTCCTCGTAGGTCTTGGAGTACACGATCACGTCATCCAGGTAGAGCAGTACCGTCTCAATGTTGTTATGCCTCAGGCAACTCTCCATTAACCGCTGGAAGGTTCCGGGTGCATTACATAGTCCGAAGGGCATGCTGTTGAATTCACATAGGCCCATAGGTGTTGCGAATGCCGTCTTCTCTCGGTCTTCTTCGGCTACGGACACCTGCCAATACCCACTAGTGAGATTTAAGGTAGAGAAGTAATTGGCAGACTTCAATGCAGCAAGAGATTCCTCTATACGTGGTAACGGGTAAGCATCTTTGTGTGTTATGCGGTTTATTTGCCTATAATCTACACACATTCTCATACTGCCATCCTTTTTCCTAACTAGGATTAATGGAGCTGCCCAGGGACTACAGCTACAGTTAGGGCCAGAAATATTTGGACAGTGACACAAGTTTTGTTATTTTAGCTGTTTACAAAAACATGTTCAGAAATACAATTATATATATAATATGGGCTGAAAGTGCACACTCCCAGCTGCAATATGAGAGTTTCCACATCCAAATCGGAGAAAGGGTTTAGGAATCATAGCTCTGTAATGCATAGCCTCCTCTTTTTCAAGGGACCAAAAGTAATTGGACAATGGACTCTAAGGGCTGCAATTAACTCTGAAGGCGTCTCCCTCGTTAACCTGTAATCAATGAAGTAGTTAAAAGGTCAGGGGTGGATTTCAGGTGTGTGGTTTTGCATTTGGAAGCTGTTGCTGTGACCAGACAACATGCGGTCAAAGGAACTCTCAATTGAGGTGAAGCAGAACATCCTGAGGCTGAAAAAAAAGAAAAAATCCATCAGAGAGATAGCAGACATGCTTGGAGTAGCAAAATCAACAGTTGGGTACATTCTGAGAAAAAAGGAATTGACTGGTGAGATTGGGAACTGTAAAAGGCCTGGGCATCCACGGATGACAACAGTGGTGGATGATCGGCGCATACTTTATTTGGTGAAGAAGAACCCGTTCACAACATCAACTGAAGTCCAGAACTCTCTCAGTGAAGTAGGTGTATCTGTCTCTAAGTCAACAGTAAAGAGAAGACTCCATGACAGTAAATACAAAGGGTTCACATCTAGATGCAAACCATTCATCAATTCCAAAAATAGACAGGCCAGAGTTAAATTTGCTGAAAAACACCTCAAGAAGCCAGCTCAGTTCTGGAAAAGTATTCTATGGACAGATGAGACAAAGATCAACCTGTACCAGAATGATGGGAAGAAAAAAGTTTGGAGAAGAAAGGGAACGGCACATGATCCAAGGCACACCACATCCTCTGTAAAACATGGTGGAGGCAACGTGATGGCATGGGCATGCATGGCTTTCAATGGCACTGGGTCACTTGTGTTTATTGATGACATAACAGCAGACAAGAGTAGCCGGATGAATTCTGAAGTGTACCGGGATATACTTTCAGCCCAGATTCAGCCAAATGCTGCAAAGTCTATTGGACGGCGCTTCATAGTACAGATGGACAATGACCCCAAGGATACAGCCAAAGCTACCCAGGAGTTCATGAGTGCAAAAAAGTGGAACATTCTGCAATGGCCAAGTCAATCACCAGATCTTAACCCAATTGAGCATGCATTTCACTTGCTGAAATCCAGACTTAAGACGGAAAGACCCACAAACAAGCAAGACCTGAAGGCTGCGGCTGTAAAGGCCTGGCAAAGCATTAAGAAGGAGGAAACCCAGCGTTTGGTGATGTCCATGGGTTCCAGACTTAAGGCAGTGATTGCCTCCAAAGGATTCGCCACAAAATATTGAAAATAAAAATATTTTGTTTGGGTTATGTTTATTTTGTCCAATTACTTTTGACCTCCTAAAATGTGGAGTGTTTGTAAAGAAATGTGTACAATTCCTACATTTTCTATCAGATATTTTTGTTCAACCCTTCAAATTAAACATTGCAATCTGCACTTGAATTCTGTTGTAGAGGTTTCATTTCAAATCCAATGTGGTGGCATGCAGAGCCCAACTCGCGAAAATTGTGTCACTGTCCAAATATTTCTGGCCCTAACTGTATACTACTATACATATACAATCCAGCCAGAGCAATTAACAGCTAATTATCTGGTTATTCAAAAAAAAAAAAAAGGGAACCAATAGGTGTTTAAACAAGTGAGCGCTGGATCCTAATACATTACATTTAACAATTAGTTTCCAAAAGGAGGGTATGTTCACAGGACAGGTAAGTCCTGCCTGTGATTGAACTCACCGCTCCTTCTCCCTCTCAGGGCTCTGCTGTAAACTAACAATGAGGTCCTTCTGTGGGGTCCCTATTTTTCCCTTGACCCCTGGTTCTGTGCTTGGTCAGTTTGTAGTCTCTCTTACTGTATTTCTTCAGGGGTTAACTCCTCCTGGTTCTCTCGGGCTTATACTGCTGCAGTCTGACTCCGGTGTCCGGGCGTACTACAGGGTTACCAGGTTGGTTCCCTTCTTTAATTCTCCTACTTTCCACTGGCCTCTGACCCTCTCCCAAGGGTGCAGCACAGCTGAGTCAATGTTCCCTGGTCCTGGGCCTGGATCTCTCCAGCAACCAGCTACTCACCCCTGCTCTCTTCACTGCCTGGAACTAACTGCTTACTGGTACTAACTGACTCCTCCCCTCAAGCCTAGATCTTTTAAAGGGGATCTGGCTTAAGGCAGCCAGTAGAGCTCCCCCTTCAGGTCTGGGGTGGAAGGTGTTGTGTGCTGTGTGTACCAAAGTGTAGATCCCTCCTTGCACCGGTGGATCCTGTGGCAATCCCGTGCATGGGTGCCACAGTTGTATATTACAATACAGCACAGATTAGCTTAAAATTATTGGACTTCTATAAGTAGTGTCTTCAGGATAAAGAAAAACAAGGAGTCCTGAAATGATTCTACCCTACAGAGCCCTGATTTCAACATCATCGAGTCTGTCTGGGATTATATAAAGAGACAGAAGGATTTTCACAAGCCTACATCTACAGAAAGAACCATGATTATTTCTCTATAATGTTTGCTACAATCTCTCGTGACAAGTTTCTTAAAAACTATGTACAAATCTATAGAGAATTCATGCCTTGATACTGTTTTAAAGGAAGAGGGCACACACACCAAATATTAATGTAATTTTAGATTTCTCTTTTGTTCATTCATTTAGCATAATTTTTAATTGATAAAAATAAACTATTAACAATATTAACTGTTTTCGAAACAATTCATACTTTGAAAGTAATTTTTTAATCCCTGCCTAAAACATTTGAACTTTTCTGTACACAACTGTTTTTAATTAAATGGGACATACTTTAAAAACTAAAAACTGAAATTAATATCTACTAAGCTTTTCTTCTGACTTTCGTCACATGGAGTGATAATGCAAACTACAATAGATACATTGGTGTGAGATAGTCATTCAGCAAATAGGGAGACCTGACCACTCATTTTCCATGAGCTCTTTGTCTTTTTTGTGCAGGTGCAACTTATGTTTTATTAGCCAGGATATAATATTCTGGCTCTAGCAAATATTTGCCCCTAGGTAGCCTGTGATAGCAGAGCCAATCAGCATGTCAACGGCTGAGATTAGCTCCCGCCATAAAGCGATACCAGATGCAGAGAAGATTAAGTATGTCCAGCAGTTTTTAGTTTAGAAACTTGATTTTAACATAAATTTGGTTAGAAATAATACCTATGATACCTATACATAATAATTATTAGACTTGGTTTAACAATACGCAAGGAACATCTAATTTCACATGTAGCCGAGTTGGATTTTTACTTTGAATCCCTATTAGGTGTACACTGTAACTAATGATAAGATCCTGGGTTAATATGAAGTGGAAAATAAAACTTAAATAATAATAATAATAATAATAAAGCTTTATTTATATAGCGCCAACATATTCCGCAGCGCTTTACATTGTAATGTCACAGTAAGTCAGTATATGAGGTTTAGAGAGTATGGACTCCATATATTTAAAGGCCCAGTTACACACACAGATAATTGTGCAGAGATTGTTGGCAGATCTCCGATTGCAGAGAAATCATGGACACATTGTTCCATTTTGTGGCTGTGTACAAATGGAACAATGTGTCCATGATTTCACTGCAACCAGATATCTACCAACAATCTCTGCACAATTATCTGTGTGTGTAACTGGGCCTTAAGATAGCTGTTTGTCACAATGATTTGGTTGATCATTTGGCCGACTTTACTGTATACAGGAGTGCCTGTTCTGAGACAGCTGCTCGCAGACATCTCTGGCATTGTCTGATCTATTAGAAAACAAAAGGATTAGCCATCTGATATCTGATTCTTCTCTCCCTTGACAGTCATCTGTTAAGAGAAAGTTGAATGCCCTCCTACAATAGACTGCTAGCTGAACCCCGTTGTTATTGCTGAGTAAGGGCCCCGTCACACTGAGCGATGCTCCAGCGATCCCAACAGCGATAATGACCTGGCCGGGATCGCTGGAGCGTCGCTACGTGGTCGCTGGGGAGCTGTCAAACAGGCAGATCTACTCAGCGACCAGGGAGCCTACCTCCACATCGCTGGAAGCAGGAGGACGCTGGTAACTATGATAAACAGCAGGTATCTAGGCAGCATGTGCTGCCTAGATACCCACTGTTTATCATGGTTACCAACGTCCTCCCGCTGACAGGCTGCGCTAAGCAGGGAGGATGCTGGTAACTATGATAAACAGCGGGTATCTAGGCAGCGCGCACTGCCTAGATATCCACTGTTTATCATGGTTACCAGCCTATAAGGTCCCTGATCGCTGGTCTCTCGCTGTCACATGCAGCAATGCGTGCTGACCAGCTGGAGACCAAGGACCAAAAAATGGTCCTGTACCATGTGCAGCGATCAGCGACCTCACAGCAGGGGCCTGATCGCTGCTAAATGTCACACATAGCGACATCGCTGGGGAGGTCGCTGTTACATCACAAAACCTGTGATGTATCAGCGATCTCACTAGCAATCTCGCTTTACACCAATGCTAGTCTAATATGTATAGAGATCTTAAGAACCATATTTGATAGTAATTCAAAAAATGTGAGGTAGCGCACGCCTGGAGGACTCACTTACAGCATATGAAACCAAACAACCATGTGTTAAAGTAAGTAAAAGTTCAGCAGTTTATTAAAGTGCCTCATAAACTGCATATAGTGCATAGTTCACACATATGCGGGACATACACATCATATATGACTGTCCCAATGGTCAGTATAATACACATATATCCCGATTAGTGATGAGCGAGTACTAAAATGCTCGGGTGCTCGAAGCTCGGGCCGAGCATCCCGAGATACTCGTGTACTCGGCCCGAGTACCGAGCCCAATGTTATCCCATGGGAGACCCGAGTATTTTTATGAAATGACTGCCGGCAGCATGTAGAAACCCTAAAAATGTCACAAAAGTCTCAGAAGAGTGCTCAAATGACATGGCAACACCATGGGGAAGACCCCTGGAAGCATTTCTCACTCAAAAGTCACAGCTGTGAACAATCTTGTCCGACTTTCACGCCAATTTTACGGAGTCACCAGAAAACCTTCCAAAATGACACCAAAATGAATATTTAGGGTGGAAATGTTAAGGGCACATACCCAATAGTGAGATACAGCTGGTGTATACTACTTTTTGTGATTACATGAAAGATTTTACGTGAAAACATTGTGCGGCACTCCGATGTCCCTGAGAAGAGACGTACATGAAGCCCTGTCTTGACATAATGTGCCCATTTTGAGGAACTGGGTCTATTGTAGTATTTTCCTTTGCCAGGGCAGTCCAAAATTGGGAGGTTCACCAATGCCCCTGGATAGAGACGTGCATGAGGGCCTGTAAACCTGAAGTGCCCATTGTAAGGAAGTGGGTGTATTGTAGTATAGCCCTTTGGCAGGGCAGCCAAAAATTGGGAGGCTCCATATTGTCCCTGGATAGAGATGTGCAGGAGGGCCTGTAAACCTGAAGTGGGTGTATTGTAGTATAGCCCTTTGGCAGGGCAGCCAAAAATTGGGAGGCTCAACAATGACCCATGCATACAGACATGCAGTAGGGCCTGTAAACCTCAAGTGGGTGTATTGTAGTATAAGCCCTTTGGCAGGGCAGCCAAAAATTGGGAGGCTCCATATTGTCCCTGGATAGAGACGTGCAGGAGGGCCTGTAAACCTCAAGTGGGTGTATTATAGTATAGCCCTTTGGCAGGGCAGCCAAAAATTGGGAGGCTCCATATTGTCCCTGGATAGAGACGTGCAGGAGGGCCTGTACACCTGAAGTGGGTGTATTGCAGTATAGCCCTTTGGCAGGGCAGCCAAAAATTGGGAGGTTCAACAATGACCCATGCATACAGACATGCAGTAGGGCCTGTAAACCTCAAGTGGGTGTATTGTAGTATAGCCCTTTGGCAGGGCAGCCAAAAATTGGGAGGCTCCACATTGTCCCTGGATAGAGACGTGCATGAGGGCCTCAAAACATTTTTTCCATTGAAAAGGAGCGGGTCTCCTGTTGTTGTAATGCCCATTCTAAAAGAATGGGCGAAAAAATTTACCACTGCGGGTATACCTGAAACAACAGCCTAACTATTGTAATGGTCATCATGGTGGCACATGAGGATAAGGAGGAGCAGTCCAGCGATTAGCCAAAGTCCAGAAGTGTGTACCCATGGGTGAGTGGAGGTACATGGCAAATTCCCAGAACAAAATTTAAATTCAGTTGTCATTTGTTGGTGGTGTGGTGAAGTCTGGCCCAATCCAACCCTTGTTCATCTTGATCAGAGTCAGCCTGTCAGCATTTTCAGTTGACAGGCGGGTGCGTTTATCAGTAATGATTCCATCTGCGGCACTGAAAACACGCTCTGACAAAACGCTAGCGGCAGGGCAGGCCAGGACTTCCAAGGCGTAGAGAGCCAATTCATGCCACTCTCCCTACACTCACTGTCTGGATGCCTGTGTGCAGAGCACAGCGCGGTCAGGTCTTATAAAGGCTCGGTCACGCTGTGCAGGCCGGCCAATCACTGCAATGCCACAACTAACAGGGCTGTGGCATTGCAGTGGTCTGCCAGCCAATCCCTGCATGTGGGCTGGCTCTCAAAAGAGCGCCAACATGCAGGGATGAGGACCACGAGCACAGCACGAGTATCGCGAGATTACTCGGTGCTCGCCGAGTAGCCCGAGTACAGTGATACTCGTGCGAGAACCGAGCAGCGCAAAGCATACTCGCTCATCACTAATTCCGATCAGTCAATAGGAGGGAATCACTGACCTTAGGCCCAGGTGAGAGACCTCCTGCTCCTGGAGGTTCAAAGACTCTTGTATGACCGGACTACGACCAGGATTGGGCTCCCTTAGCTCCGGGATGAACTGGGCCTCCTAAGGTCTCCTCACCTATCAGAGGCTCTGACAAACCTCTCCTTCAGATCATAAGGCTCTCCACATCCTGTGTAAAGGACCTGTTCTGATGTTACAGCCCATGTGTCCAGGAGGGAGTCTGCTTAAGTCTGCTGTTTCATGCCCACAGGTGGATCCAGGTTTGACAGACACTCCCCAGTCTTTCAAACCTGCATCATAGCATATGTACTGTAATGCCTTACCCGGGTCGTGGAACCACAAATCCCAGCAGCAACACCAGCAGGGCAGCCAGCCGCTGCACCACAAAAGATAATATAGGAACCAAAGCTGCATGAAGTGCATACATAGCAATGCCAATTTTATGCAAGTAGAGCAAAAAACATGCGGCACTCATGACATCCTAATAAAGTGCTATTTTTATAAAGAACCAGTGGTGAGTGACATATTTTTTTGCTCTACATGCATGAAATTTAACATGTCTCCTGAGCACCACACATACTGGTCAATTCATGAAGAACATCAGATTCCTTGTGTGATGTATATTAGCTTTATTTGTTTGCCATAAATTTTGTATAATAATATTATTTATTCATTTCTATAATGCTATTAATTCCATAGCGCTTTACATACATTTACAACACTGTCCCCATTGTGGCTCACAATCTAAATATCCTATCAGTATGTGTTTGGAGTGTGGAAGGACACCAGGGTGCTCAGAGGAAACCCACACAAAAGACTTACAAACCCCTTGCAAATGTTGTCCTTGGTGGGATTTGAACCCAGGATGCCAGTGCCACAAGGCTACAGTGCTAACCACTGAGCCACTATGCCACCCTATTGACTATGTAGAATTGCCCATGAATAATATTTTTACTCAGAAGCAATGTCAATTATGATGTCCAACTTAGGGCCAAGGGTCATTTAATAGGGCACTATCTAAAACAGTACCATGATGAATGATTGTTATAATATTAATAAACACATTTCATATTATTTTTAATAATGTCATTTTTATATACCACAAATAAACAATTGAAGCCTTTTTTAATGATAGCATACACAATATGGCAATTTCATGAACATCCCCTACCACTAGTGTCTATTTCTCATCGGCTGACTCACAAAATAACCTATTCAGTTAATTAGAGCTGCACAAATCATTTGAAATTTTAATTTGTGGTCTTCTTCACCAAATTTTCCCCCCAAATATGATTTGTATTAAAAATATTTTTTGTAAGTAATGCCTTAGGGCCACGTTACACACACAGATATCTGTCCAGATATTGGTCACAGATCTCTGGTTGCAGTGAAATCATGGACACATTGTTCCATTTGTACACAGCCACAAAATGGAACAATGTGTCCATGATTTCACTGCAACCAGAGATCTGTGACCAATATCAGAACAGATATCTGTGTGTGTAACGTGGCCTTTAGTGGAAAGTTTACAATTGTTTGGGGGGAGAGAGATATTGTTTTAGTTTGATTTGTATAGTCCACATACCCAGTGATTCTGGAAATGGAATACCGGTCTGCCACCAATATATTTATCACTAATTATATTATATAAGTGTACCTGTAGGCATCATCCAAAATGTGGAAATAACCTAGCAGCAATTTTCAATGAACACCACAACATTTGGTTATTAAAGGGAACCTGATGATTCCAACATATATGTTTAACTTTGAAATACTTCAGCATTTCAGTAAACTACATATCATACTTTAAAAGCTACTGATATCATCTCTCTGTCCGCTGCCAGTGACTAACAGGTCTCTCACTGCATGTGGTTCTAAGTAGAGACCTGTCACACTAGGGCAACAGGTACGCAGAAGCCACCGGGGACCTGCTTGACCATCAAGTCTCCCATGCGGCTCAGTCCCCAGCAGCTGTTAGGCTTTGCTTTTTGTCTGAAATGCCACAGCGTCATTTCAGAGTCAGACATGCCTTGCTAAGATCACACAGCCAGTGTCTGAGTGTAAGGTAGCATCAGTCCTCTGTCTGGTTCCTTTGAAGCGTAACCGTCATTTACATTTTAAGCTAATAATAATGTAGAACAAGTGATTTTTAATAAACTTTCAAATATACTTTATAAATGATATCCAGAAGAAAACCTTTCAAAAACCTTCTAGAAGATGTCCCCCCTATGCTGTTTCTGAATCAGGCTATGATTTTTGGCAGGGAAATCTGTATTCATCTCCACACACACAAAATACAGCCTTATAAGGGTGGGGGTGGAGTCTACACAGTGTGCAGGCTCCTCACTGAATCTGATGCACTGTTAGTGCATCGTCAGGTTTCTTCAGGCTGCGGCTCAGTACTAAGCTCTGTCAGTATATAGCTCCTCTGCCTTGTCATGTGTTTCCTGCTTTTCTTACAGTGACATCGAGTTTTTCTTCAGCTGCTGGCTTGACATATAGCTCCTCTGCCCTCTTTTACTTACACAAATTAGTAAATAAAAGTCCAAAACACTCTCCTTTTGCCTCATTAAAAATTAAACTCTTCAAAATACATATAAATTGTAGGGATTTGCTCACTGGTAGCATGTTGAGGAACATGTAAATGGTCGTGAAATTGAGGCAAACAGGTGTAATTTTCATTGAAACAAAGTCCAGCAATTTATTACCACATAAGCCACATATAGTGCACAGTTCATTTACATGATATCAACGGAACATTATGGAAATACCAGTGTGTTCCAATGGGGGTGTGCCCACATGGCATATCATATCTAGTCCATTAAAGTATCCCTTGATCTCTTAGGGCCGCTTTACACACACCAACTTCTGTGACCAACTTCTGAACAGATCTCTGGTTGCAGTGAAATCATGGACACATTGTTCCATTTGTACACAGCCACAAAATGGAGCAATGTATCCATGATTTCACTGCAACCAGAGATCTGTTCAGATATTGGACACAGAATTTGTTTGTGTGTTTAAAGCGGCCCTTAGTCTGTTATAATGCCTCAGTGAAGGCAGCACAACCTACACTCACTGACCTCTCAGTCTAGCAATCCTGAGAACAGAGAGATACTCCAGGCTCGCCACACATCTCTGGTCTCCTCATCACGTGGAACTGCCAGAGCTATCCCAAGTTCTACACACATGAATACTCCACCATGTGCTTCTGGCAACATGGCTGCTGCAAAACCTAGAGGAACTGTGACCAAACAGAAAGTTGGACTATATCCCATCTGTCGCACATGATCCTAAATGGATGGTGTTTCTTGTCCCGCGCACACTGCTAAAAATGAACCAAGATAAAAATCTACAAGGTGAAAGACATGGTGCCATTATTCTCTACGCGTTTTGGAGTGCTTCCACACTCCTTCGTCAGAAGAACCACCATGTTCTCACATTAACTGAGGAGGGAGAGTGGAAGCGCTCCAAAACGCGTAGAGAATAAAGGCACCATTTCTTTCACCTTGTGGATTTCTGCTGTGGTTCATTTTTGACAGTGTGCGCGGGACAAGAAACACCATCCATTTATGATCATAACTACAGCCACAGCGATTGCAATAAAATGAAACAATAACCCATCAAACTTTGCATCTACCCAAAACTGGTATAAATTAAAAACGTCAGCTCAAGATGCAAAAAATAAGCCATCACACAGCCCCAGATCCTCAAAAATCAAAACACTATGGGTCTCAGGGAAATAACAACAAAAGTGCAATTTACTTTATAAACCTCTGAATAAGTTTTCACCACTAACATAACCAGGGGCGTAACTACCGGCATAGCAGACGTAGTGGTCGCTTTGGGGCCCGGCCCTTGTGGGGGGCCCGGACCCAGCGCCGCTACGCTGCTATCCGGTCAGCTACAGGCCCCCCCCCAGTAGGTATATACAGGCCCCCCACTCCTCTGCTGCACACGTCACCTGTAAAGGAATACATCATACTTACTTATCTCTGCCGGCTGCCGCCGCTCTGCACCGCGCTCCGTCTTCATCCGGCTTCTTCCTGGTTGTGACGTCATTGCCTGCGCCCGGCGGTCACAACCAGGAAGAAGCCAGATGAAGCCGGAGCGCGGTGCAGAGCGGTGACAGCGGCAGCCGGCAGAGATAAGTAAGTATGATGTATTCCTTTACAGGTGACGTGTGCAGCAGAGGAGGAGTGGGGGACCTATATATACACACTGGGGGCCTGTATATTCCCACTGGGGGCCTGTATATTCCCACTGGGGGCCTGTATATTCCCACTGGGGGCCTGTATATACCCACTGGGGGCCTGTATATACCCACTGGGGGCCTGTATATACCCACTGGGGCCCTGTATATACCCACTGGGCCCTGTACCCTGGGACTGTATATACCCACTGGGCTGATACCACTGGGCGACTGTATATACCCACTGGGGGCCTGTATATACCCACTGGGGGCCTGTATATACCCACTGGGGCCTGTATATACCCACTGGGGCCCTGTATATACCCACTGCGGAGGCTGCTGTATACCACTGGGGCTGCTGTATATACTGCTGGGGCCTGTATATACCACTGGGGAGGCTGCTGTATACCACTGGGGCTGCTGTATATACTGCTGGGTCCTGTATATACCACTGGGGAGGCTGCTGTATACCACTGGGGCTACTGTATATACTGCTGGGGCCTGTATATACCACTGGGGAGGTTGCTGTATACCACTGGGCTGCTGTATTTACTGCTGGGGCCTGTATATACCACTGGGGAGGTTGCTGTATACCACTGGGGCTGCTGTATATACCACTGGGGAGGTTGCTGTATACCACTGGGGCTACTGTATATACCACTGGGGAGGCTGCTGTATACCACTGGGGCTGCTGTATATACCACTAGGGAGGCTGCTGTATACCACTGGGGCTGCTGTATATACCACTGGGGAGGTTGCTGTATACCACTGGGGCTGCTGTATATACCACTGGGGAGGCTGCTGTATACCACTGGGGCTGCTGTATATACCACTGGGGAGGCTGCTGTATACCACTGGGGCTGCTGTATATACCACTGGGGAGGCTGCTGTATACCACTGGGGCTACTGTATATACTGCTGGGGCCTGTATATACCACTGGGGAGGCTGCTGTATACCACTGGGCTACTGTATATACTGCTGGGGCCTGTATATACCACTGGGGAGGCTGCTGTATACTACCACTGGGGAGGCCTGTATACCACACTGCTGGGGGCTGTATACCTATGCTGGGGTCCACCCTCGGCTTATACACGAGTCAATAGGTTTTCCCAGGTTTTGGGGGCAAAAGTAGGGGGGTCGGCTTATACACGAGTATATACGGTAAACTGGGTGGCGTCAGACTGTTAACACCGATTCGGTAAGGGGGTATGTCTTGAAGGGGGCGTGTCATTGGGGGCGTGTCTTGGAGGGGGCCCCGTTCAAAAGTTTGCTATGGGGCCCTGCCAGTTCTAGTTACGCCCCTGAACATAACAGTAAAAGTATACATGTTTGGTATCTAAAAATGCATACCAACCAGGGGGATCATTCTAACACATTGGTTTTACCATATAGTGAACATGGTAGATGTAAAACATCCCCAAAATCTTTGTGAAATTGCACGTTTCTCTTTGCAATCTCACCACACTTCATTTTTTTTCCATTTTCCTGTTCTCTATATGGTAAAATGATTGATGTCATTCAAAAGTACAACTCATCTTGCAAAAAGCAAGCCTGCATATGTCTATATTCAAGGAAAATTTAAAAAGTTATAGTGGTTCTTGGAAGGAGAGGAGGAAAAAAAAAAATGGAAAATCTCCAGGTAGTTGAAGGGTTAAATGAAACAACTCTGCAACAAAAGCGCAAATAGGATCTTATCTGAAATAATAAAATAAATACAAAGAGAGTAGTATCTCACATATTATGGGTGTGCCTCACAAAGCCTTGAACAGATCCTAAATACAGCTGCTGCAGATGCCGCAAGCCATAAGGTTTGGAGTAATTCAAAGAAACTGGAGATTGATGTCTGCGCTGCTGGAGCAAATGTCTTCCTAACAGCGCAGATAGAAATCACATCCACTCTGGACTTTTGAATTAGGTTCCTTTAAATGTTATACTGTGGTCCTTCAAATGAAACAGCTGTCTGTATAATGTACAGCAGATCTTTGAGAGAGAAAATTGCTTTTTGTAACTGCTGTAAACTTTCGCCAAGAGATTATGATCCTAACCATTGATCTTCAGCCCTCACCTACTTTTCCTCTGGTGGGCCCAAGGACCCAGTTCTACACTGTGCTCCAATTATAGTATTATAGTACAAAGGTGCCAGCATATTCCAGATTGGTCCAGATAAAAATACTTCATCAAGGAAGGAAAAATTCCAATCAGACCGTAGATATAATCCAAATTTCTGTCTTTATTGAGCACACTTTAACTTATCAGCCGTGTGGGACACATTGACGCATTTTCAAGTGAAACATGTCAAGGTGTCCCACACTGCTAATGTTTTAAAGTGTGCTCAATAGAGGATTGATGTTTGGATTATATCTGCAATCTGATCAAAATTTTTCCCTCAGTGATGAAATATTTCTAATTGTGCAGCAGATGGGTATCTGATCTGGACCTGGATCCAACGTGGCTTGTCCTGTGATTATATGGTGAGCGGATTTTCTTCAGTAGCAGATAAAAAGACAACTTTTATCTTCACCTGATAAGGCAACACTGACAGCTCTACATTCTCTGCTTTATTCTAAGCTCTAAGTATATGAAAAACATTTACACAAAAATAAATTATCTTTCTTTTATCACAGAATTTTCATGAATCTAATGGGTAGTAAGACCTCTACTGCCGTTTTGGAAAATATGTTATTTTCTTTCCACTGTTTCTTAGGGTGCTTTCATATCAGCGTTTTACGCTGATCGTGGCAGTTGCGGTGAAAAAAACGCAACTGCCGCGATTACCGCATAACGGCTGCACTTGCGGTTCATCTGTGGCAAGCCTCATACAATGTCTATGGGGCTTGCGGCAGGTGCGGCAAGTGCGGTGTAGTTGCGGTTTCGGCACTTGCGGCAGGTGCGGCCGCAAAAAAAATGCGGTATGCCACGTTTTTTTCGCGCCCGCACCTGCCACAAGTGCCAAAACCGCACTTGCTGCACCTGCCACACACTTACCGAAACCCCATAGACATTGTATGGGGCTTGCCGCGAGTGTGCCGCTATCGCGGCCGTTATGTGGTAATCGGGCAGTTGCGTTTTTTTCCACCGCAACTGCCGCGATCAGCGTTTACCGCTGATGTGAAAGGGGCCTTACTTGCTCTTTTTTGGTTAAACTAAACTAAAACTAAGTCTAATAACTTAGACAGTAAACTAAAGTCTGCACACAAACTCTTGGAGTTATAATGGCTTGACACTAATGCTGTTATTAAATCATGGTTTAAAGTTTCATGTTGAAACCATCACTATTTCTTCTACAAATTAGAATTAGTGTTGGCCATTGCAAGACACATATCCATCATCCTGTGTAATCTGTTTCTGCCACTTACAGATTTTAGAGGACATCCCTTTGTCATGCATTTAATGGCTATTTCCAGGATTATATTGATTTACAAATAACTGGATGATCCTTTCATGGGACCAAGTAAGGTGCCCATGAGATCCAATGATGTTGAGTAGATCTAAAATTGTCTTTCGAGAAAATTATTTGCTCCTGTTTTTCCTAATATTTTATAATTAGTTAATAGTTCATATTTATAAAAAAAAATAAAACAAATCAAAAATACTAAGACATTGTAAAAGATTTAGAAAACATAGTTTACTGTAATTTGTAATTCGGATTATTTATTTTTCAATGAGGAACTCCAATCCAATAATACAATTTAGCATACAGATGTCATCTGTAGAGATAAGCATACTTTGCTTGAGTATATTTGCCTATTTCAAATTCGGCAAGAACATGCTGATTTGGTTTGATGATCGGAAACCCGAACACTTTCTCCTAAAGTCGGCAAACATGGATTTGTTCTGGAAAATGTTCGAAATTTAAAATTGTCTTAAAATTTAACCTGTTTATTTGGGGCCAAAACGCTTGCTGGGAGACCCGCTGGCTGGGAACAACAACTAACCTATTGTGTCAGATGGGACAGCAACTGGGAAGCCCAGAAAGCTTAAAATGTCCTTAAAACATCAGTTTAAGAGACCTTCATATTTTTAAGTGAATTGTTTGTGAATTTTTTAAATTTTTATTATTATTATTTTTTTTATTGGAGTGCAAATCTATATTATTGTGGAGGGTCACCACCAGCATGTGAAGCAATCTGTTCTACACTTATGTGAAAGCAATACATATAAAAATAGCATATGGCCATTATATGCTTCACATCCATGATCTTATAGGTCTGTTCACACTGATGAAACCACATAGTATGGCTATTGCTTCTTAAAAATGTGCAATCACTATTTAATGTCATAATAATCATAATACTAATAATAATAATATGTATTCATGTATATATGGCTATTAATTCTAATAGCGCTTTACATACATTTGCAGCATTGTTACCATCGGGGCTCACATTTCATTTATAATGCATATTCCACTTGTCCTGGCATTCCTGCCCAGTAGGCTTATTTAGCATTCCAGATAAATTGGTGATGACTGGTGACCTGAATAATGTTATTTATTTTTATCATTATTTTTTATACTAACATGTCACACTTCAATAATGATTGTAACTAAATATCCACAAGTTCCAACCCAGTTTATATACATTTGTGGTCTGATATACAGGTGTAAATTAGCAGGCATTATCCAACAATAGTGTGCAAACATTCAACTCCACTACTGATTGCTCCGGTCTGAATCGTGGCACTCAGAGTCATGCCTCTTAGTGAAAGCAAACAAAACACACCCAAACATGCAGAACTTTAACAGCATGTCTCACCATCTCACCTCTGCACTCCCAGTGGCACGCAGGTGCGTTGTCTGGATTCCGCACTGCAGTTGTGTCTTCATTGATCCCCTGCAAGGCATGGCTAACCTTGACTCAGAGAATGATATAATCTACCTAATCCCCCGGGGACAGAAGGTGGGTTGGCATAACCAGACCCAGAGAGGCATCATGGAAAGGAGATGGAGAATGAGACCTATGTCACCTGGAGCTCCACCACACTTCCCAATTTGGGCATCATCTGTAATGAGGCACGGATCCAGTCCTGGGTCCCAATGAAAGCCGCAGACCTGAGGAGCGAATCTCAGCAGTCTGGTGACTTTTACCCTTAGGCATTCGGGCCCAGGAGCAGCACATGTGAGACTGCAGAGGATCTGGCAGTAATTCTGGCTAGATTCCAGCTGCAGCCGGCGTTGCACTCACAGTCACAGATACTGGATCCCATTCCCCAGAACCATCAGGATCGGCTAGCCCGAGGAAGAGGAGCAACTAGAAGACAAATGTTTCCCAGCTGTGTGGATCACCCTCACCACCTACAGAGGCATTTAACTGGGGCAATATCATATGGTCCCCTACAGCCTCCTAGCAACTATCCAAGAAGGAATCAACCACCCCATTCTCCTATGCCATTTGTTGAAGAGATTCAGCATGCAGATGCCAACGCCCAGGACTGGTTGCTTGGCTTAAAGCTAATGACTTCTTTGACCAATGTATGAAAGGCAAACAGGATAAGGGGTATGGGTTCCTAGTGGATCATGGCAGTAAACATTGGTACTATGTCAACCACGCCATTCTGCAGCGTGACAGTCTTTCCCAAAGACTACGTGCCATCATTGTTGGGGGTGAGGTCACATTTATGAATGGGTGCTTTGCAGTTGGTATGGTGTGTTGGCTCGGCCACCCAATTTGTGCAGTGGCAGGAGGGGTCCAACCTAGAGAGAAGTTGGCATCGGGTGAAGCCAAAATGCCTTTTGGTTGGCCAGCTAGATGCACCCAAATCTGCAGGGCATGGATATGTTCCCAAAAATGGTCCTGGTTCTGTCTGTACTAGAGGGATGGTCGTCCTCTAGTTCCTCCATCATCCTCTCCACCTGGGGCAATAATGGAGTGTGCTGGGGGGCAGGTGGTTGAGGAGAATGCAGCTGGAGGAGTAGCCCTGCCACCCCCACAAAACCATCCAGCAGCAGACTACCATCATAAACTATGCCAAAGATCCAGAGCATGGATAAAAATGCAGCAAAAGATGGCCATGAACCTTTGTGGGACAGTGACCCATCCCTTAGTTGGCATTTTGGCATTGACTTTTGGGACTTTTTTATTTCTAGTTTTTTATTGTCCTTGTCCAAGGCATGTGTTTTTATTAGTTATCTGTATATACTATCTATATTGTTAAGTTATTTTGTTTGAGACTTATAGTTTGTGTATATAGTAAAGATTTTTGAGCTTACTCCTTGTGTGCTGGGCTGTTTCTATAAACAGGTGCTTTGATACTGCCATAAATAGACTGGTGAACAAGCCCATGGCTTGAAAGTGTGAGGTATGGAATTGTAAGACACTACACCCACTCAAGTAGAAGAGGGCTGGCCAAGTGCATTTGTCAAATGCCACAAACAGTGCAGGTTTTCAGGAATTCCCTAGCATTGCACAAGGTGCTGGAATCATCCATCACCTCTCTAGGTCATGAAATTAGCACCTGTACAGTGCTAAGGAAATCTGGAAAACTTGCATTGTTTTAAGATATTGGGGACTGTAGTTGGCCACCTCTGCCCTAGAAGTCTCTGTGGAAGTAGCCAGGGGGAAGAGGAGCTTTTTTTACCACAAGTGCAGCTTTCCCTGGACCCTCTTAAGCCCTGTAGCCATGGTGTTGTTAAATGGGTTTTTTTTTACACAGATTGAGAATCTGCATCAAAATTTGCATGTCTATCCTGAGGCCAGCAAAGTGTAGGACAGGTCAGAAGTGCTGTGCTTTTTTTGTTCCCTTGCACATGTGGTTCGTGTTTCTTTTTTTCTACCCCAAAATCTGCAGCAAATTTGCAATAAGAAAATAAACACGTTGCCACAGAAATTAAGAACTCTCATAGATTTTGCTGGCTTCAGGATAGACATGCAACTTCTCAAAATCTTCTACAAAAAAAACCATCAAACAACATGGCAGGGCCACAATGGGATTCCCTACTGTGTGATGCCGACTGTGTAACTTGACATAAAATAAATAATGGAAAAAAAGGGTTGGGTTCCACGCTATTTTTAATTGCCAACCAAGGTTACAGCAGGCTTCTGAGGGCTGGTATTCTCAGTGGGGTGAGGGTCCATCGTTATTGGGCCCCCCATGCAATAGAATATCAACCCGCAGCCACCACAGACATTGGCGTATATTCATAAGAAGCTCCCATTCCAGCCGGTTTACCCGCCTCTTCAGTTGGCATTTAGCAGTGGCAAACTGGGTAATAAGGGCAGCTCTGTATTCCCAGCTGGCATTAAGTCCAAAATTCTTAATGTGGGGCCAATGTTAGAACCCACCATTAAGAATTTCAAGTAAATATCCTGTTTTCCCGAAAATAAAATAGTGTCTTATATTATTTTTTGCTTCCAAAGATACGCAATATCATATTTTCAGGGGATGTCTTATTTTTTCGTGATTTCCATCATCCCCATGTAGCCCCAATATCTCCATCATCCCCATGCAGCCCCCAATATCCACATCATTTACATGCAGCGCCCAATATCCTCATCATCCCCATGCAGCCCCCATTATTTCCATGCAGCCCCCAATATCCCCTTGCAGCCCCAATAGACCCATGCAGCATCCAATATCCCCATTATCCCCTTGCAACCCTCAATATTCCCATGCAGCCCCCAATATGCCCATCACCCTCTTGCAGCCCCCAATATTCTCAAGCAGCCCCATATATCCCCATGAAGCCCCCAATATCCCCATGCAGTCCCCAATATCCCCATTATTACCTTGCAGCCCCCAATATCCCCATGCAGCTCCCAATATCCCCATGTAGCCTCCAATATCCCCATCATCCCCTTGCAGCCCTCAATATCTCTATGTAGCCCCCCACACACTCACACACACACACACTCACACTCTCACACACTCTCACAATCTTTGACACACACTTACACTTTCTCACTGATCCTTTGCTGTCCGCCACTGTCCGCCACTGCTGTACTATTCCAGGCCACCTGGTGCCGCACTGAGCACTCTGTTGCTGTACAATTACGAGAAGCAACCGGTCAATCAGACGCCGACGGCAGTGGCATGTGCAGGCAGAGAGGTGCAGCGGCGGAGGAGTGGGCAGACAGTAGTGACGGGCGAGTGGGTGGCCAGTAAATACATAGAATCACAGCTGCATGCCCTGATACGCGGGCATGCGCAAAAAAAATAAGTTTGACATCTCTTAATTTCAAGGGTGTTTCTATTATATTTAGCAGTTCTGCAAACCCCCCTAGTATGTCTTATTTTCATGATATGTCTTATTTTTGGAGAAACATGATAGTAAAGAATTCTATATGGGAAGAGGGAATGCACAGCAAAAAGGCAAAAGAGAGTGCCACATAATGCAAGATAAGAGCATCAATCATGGGAGAGAAAAACCCTGCATATACAAATGCGCACACCGAAATAATATTAAAAAATGACAACTTTATTACATATATACTAAGAACCAAAAATCAGTTAAAACATCTTTGGTCTGGACCCACATTGTTTTAGCTGATTTTAATTGGTGTTTTTGTGTTCTTAGTATATATGTAATAAATTTGAAATTTTTTAATATTATTTCGGTGTGCACATTTGTATATGCAGCATCTTTCTCTACCTTGTTAAACAGTAAAGAAGGCACAACACAGAGAGAAAACATTTTATTATAACAAAAACAACACGTATCTAGACTTCATCTTTATTACTCCCTCATACCCATCCTCAATACTCTGCGACCTCTTCATGGTTGCAGTTTGCGGTGAAGAACACAGAATCCTGTCATGGCAGCCTCCAAACATTGAATGAGCTGCCAGTTCCGCCCTGGTTAGTGGAGACTCCTGAGGTCATCCGAGGTCAGCTCATGTAAACATGGTACCCGCTATGGTTAGTGGCCACTATGGTTACCTGAATGGTAACCTCAGGAGTCATCACTTACCAGACAAGAGCTGGCGGCTCATTCAATCTATGTTTTGAGGCTGCAGTGACAAGACACTGTGTTCTTCAATGATGAAGACATTACAGAGTATCAAGGATGGGTATGAGGGAGTAAACATGGAGTCCAGATATGTAGTGTGACAAGTCATGACTTCACTGTAGTCTCATGTTACACAGCAGCTATCATGCAGCAGGGAATCCCACTGTGTGATCTGAGGTAACCTCAGTGACATCAGCGCTTGTCACACTCACTGTCTTGCGAGAGCCATGATATCACACAAGGTCTAGAGGGTATATATCACTGCTATTGTGAGGTAGCGTGTATGATGAGTGCTGACATAAGGGAGTGTGGTGTGGTTCATACTTGTGGGATAGCCCCTGTGTGACCCCTCATGTCTGAACTGCAATAATCTTTGTGACGACATCGCTTGTCACACTGTCGCCAGTGATTGTGTGCCTTCTCTCACAGTATATGAGGGATACTCTCTGTGAGTGTGACCTCCCATATGCTTGTAAGGGTACCTTTACACGCCGCAATTTTTTGCGGCGATAGGAGGCAATCTAACGTGCGCGTGCATATTTTTTGTGGTTGCCTCAGATCGCCGAATGTGCTTTTACACGCCGCAATTTCGCCCTCAACCTAAGGCAATGTGTCGCCCCGGAAGTTGCCACACCAGCAGCGGGAAACATCCAGTAGACTCCCGTCGCCGATTCACACGCCTCAATCCCCAAAGGAATGTGGGCGTACATGTTCAGCCCTTCGAAAACATAGGCGTGCCAAATAATTTTACACCGTGCCCCAAACATGCTCATTGGACAACGCAATAGCGTCCTGATTGGCCAGCCTGCGCAGGAAGGCTGGCTAATACATGATGCCATTGCCATTGTGTGATGGTGAATGGACAGCTGTTCAAATATGGCGCGGTGTGAAGTGACAGCTAATGGAAACACAGTAGCCACCACCAATCATCGCTGACAGGGCGCGGACTCCAACACGCTGTGGCCCGCCTCTGGGAAATCACTAGGTGACGCAGATTCCATTCCTATTGCCTGTTCACACGCCAAAAGCTGGGAATGTCACCTTCATGATTGCCTCTGATTTTGGAGCAGTGCTGTGAAATCGGAACCAGGAGCAACCTTTTTTATCGCTGCCAAATTACACGCTGCAATAAGGAGGCAATTTAGCGGCGATCCTTCCAGCGAGAAATATTGCCACCAAAATTGACTCCTGTGGTTGTGGCGTGTAAAGGTACCCTTAGAGGGTCCAGGGATAGCAGCAGTTGTGGTGGAATGGCTTTCAAAATCCTCTTGCCCCCTGGCTACCTCCGTAGATGATACTAGAGCAGGGGAAGGTAACTCCTGTTCTTAAGGGCTGTAAACAGTGCATGCTTTCAGGATTTCCATAGCATTGCATAGGTGATAATGTAATCACTAGCACAAGTGATGATTCCAACTCCTTGTGCAATGCTAATAAAATCCTAAAGACATGCACTGTTTGCAGCCCTTGAGGACTGGAGTTGCCCAGCCCTGCTGTACAGGAGTGTTTGTAGACCCCTCCAACCACTCGCGTGAGAACCTCTGAGAGCCTACTTTCTTCTAAAAATGACAAGGCCAAGGGTGATTCAGGCCTAAAAGGATCCTTGATGGGAGGTGGTAGGGAGCCCCAACATGACATTCTCCCAGTCGAAGGCCTCCATCAGAAGTTCTTTGGAAAGTAGGGAAACAGGGCTTCTGGTACTGCCTGCTCCTTGATCTCCACATCCACTGGCTGCAGCACCATCTGCAGGTTTGGTAAGGCCATGCAGGCTGCATTATCCTCCCTCTCACTTCTGTATATCCTGTGCCCAGCTAACATAGGGAACAGCAAACATCCTTAGCTACTTTCTGGTGGTACCTCTTCATGCATCCAGGACCACCACTGGATCTGGACCTCACTGCAGACCAGTCTCAAAGTGAGGTGTGCCGTGGAGCCCCATCTCCAATATGTCAGCATCTCCTGCTGGGGTCATCTCTTGATTTGCTCTGGTAGATGTGAGGCTCCCACAGACCTTTGGGGTGGTGAAGAAAATCATCTCCTCTAGAGCAGGCATCTCTTGAGATGGATTCATGTCTCGACTGCAGGCACACAGCAGCACAGTGTGGTTCCTCTGTACAGCAATCCCAAGATGGCGCCACCTTTCATGGTGTCACATCTTTCCTTTGCCTAGGGTCCCACCTCTTTCAGCGCCAGGACCCAATATCCAGAGGGATATCATTGTTTGCCAAATCTTGTTGCCTTAAAGGGAATCTGTCACCCCCCAAGGACCTATTAAACTAAAAGAGCCACCTTCAGCATCATCTATGCTGCATTTTGTGAAGGTTGCTCTTATGTCTATACCTCCAGGGACACCGAATTAATACTTTTTAAAATTTCCCGCCATGCATGCTAATACCTGAAAGAGCTCCGGGAGGTATACTATCTCCACAGGACCTGAACACCTTGCTGCTGCCACTCATCCACCCCTGTTCTTTGGGAACCTCCTCCTCGCCTCCTCCTGACGTCATCTGTGACTGCCCAGATTAATTAGTTCTCAGGCATGCTCCGTTTGCTATCTGGGAATGTCATGTGACCTAAGGTCTTGAGTATAGCGAATGGAGCATGCCCAAGAACTAACTAATCTGAGCAGACGCTGATGACATCGCAAAATGCAGCATAAGCGATGCAGAAGGTGGCTGATTTAGTTTAATAAGCACTAGGAGGAGTGACAGATTCCCTTTAAGTTCCTCATGAATCCATGGGGTGGGCTGCAGATGTCACCTGACTTACACATCTCTGTCACAGGGAGGATTTGAGCTTGTGGTTTGGGGTATTAAAGCCTGACGTATTTGAAGGTAAAATAGGAAAAAAAATAGTTTTTATCAGCTCACCAATTCATATGGAAAGTTGAATAAGGCAAGTAGACAATTAACGGACAGGTCACAGCGCCTGTTTCCAGGTAAAGGTTGAAGTTATGTAATAGGAAAACAAGGAGTTTTCTTAAAAAAGCATTTGAAAAAATAAAGTCACATAGACATATTCATATGAAAATAAGAAATTTTATTAGTGCATATTAAAAAAGGTTAAAATCACAGTCCTACTTGTTTTGAGTAAAAAATGCTATTACTCATAGGATAGATATGTATAAAGTGAACAATTCTATATACACACGTGACTTCAAGTCACCGGAACTACTGACTACACCCAAGATTAATGATATAATACACTTGTGCACATGCAAAATAAACATATGGAAGGAAAGGAAAACAAAGGGACTGCACATTTTCAAGAAGCAATATCAAGCAATAGTGTTTAATGAGTGTGAACAGACCTATAAGACCTTGTATGTTAAGCATATAAAGGACACATGCTATTTTTATCAGAATTGCAAGCAGATAAGTGTAGAAGAGATGGCCTTGCACGCTGCTGACCCGCTGCAATAATAACATTTTTCTCGTTCCAAAAAAAATAAATTAAAGGTTCTCTTAAAGGAGATTTTAAGATTCCTGGAGTTTTCAGCTGCTGGCACATCTTCAGGTTATTACCGTATATACTCGTGTATAAGCCGACCGTGTATAAGCCGACCCCCCTACTTTTGCCCCAAAAACTGGGAAAACTTATTGACTCGCGTATAAGCCGAGGGTGGACTCCAGCACAGGTATACAACCCCCAGCAGTGAGGTATACAGCAGCCTCCCCAGTGGTAGTATACAGCAGCAGCCCCAGTGGTAGTATACAGCAGCCCCAGAGGTATATACAGCCCCAGAGGTATATGCAGCTCCAGAGGTATATGCAGCCCCATATGCAGCCCCAGAGGTATATGCAGCCCCAGATGCAGCCCCAGATGCAGCCCCAGATGCAGCCCCAGAGGTATATACAGCAGCAGCAGCCCCAGTGGTATATACCTCAGCAGCCCCAGTGGTAGTATACAGCAGCCCCAGAGGTATATGCAGCCCCATAGGTATATGCAGCCCCAGAGGTATATGCAGCCCCATATACAGCCCCATATACATCCCCAGATGCAGCCCCAGGGCTGTATATACAGCAGCAGCAGCCCCAGGGCTGTATATACAGCAGCAGCAGCCCCAGGGCTGTATATACAGCAGCAGCAGCCCCAGGGCTGTATATACAGCAGCAGCAGCCCCAGGGCTGTATATACAGCAGCAGCAGCCCCAGGGCTGTATATACAGCAGCAGCAGCCCCAGGGCTGTATATACAGCAGCAGCAGCCCCAGGGCTGTATATACAGCAGCAGCCCCAGGGCTGTATATACAGCAGCAGCAGCCCCAGGGCTGTATATACAGCAGCAGCAGCCCCAGGGCTGTATATACAGCACAGCAGCCCCAGGGCTGTATATACAGCAGCAGCAGCCCCAGGGCTGTATATACAGCAGCAGCAGCCCCAGGGCTGTATATACAGCAGCAGCCCCAGGGCTGTATACAGCCGCAGCCCCAGGGCTGTATACAGCCGCAGCCCCAGGGCTGTATACAGCAGCAGCCCAGGGCTGTATACAGCCGCAGCCCCAGGGCTGTATACAGCCGCAGCCCCAGGGCTGTATACAGCCGCAGCCCCGGAGGTATACAGGCCCCCCATCAAGTTCCAGGGCCCCCCCACCTTGCGCGCAGCCTGTAAAGGAAAATCATACTTACCGGTGTCCAGTCGCGCCGTCCGCAGCTGCCGACATGACGATCCCGGGCTCCATTCAGCGTCTTCCGGCTTCCGACTTCCTGTGCGCGCGGGCAATGACGTCATTGCCCGCGACTACAGGAAATGCGGAAGACGCTGAATGGAGCCCGGGATCGTCATGTCGGCAGCTGCGGACGGCGCGACTGGACACCGGTAAGTATGATTTTCCTTTACAGGCTGCGCGCAAGGTGGGGGGGCCCTGGAACTTGATGGGGGGCCTGTATACCTCCGGGGCTGCGGCTGTATTTTTTTTTTTTTTTATATATACTCGCATATAAGCCGAGGGGGGACTTTTCAGCCCAAATTTTGGGCTGAAAAACTCGGCTTATACGCGAGTATATACGGTAATATTTCCAAAGGTTCACATCCTGCAGGTGTCCCTAAAGCTTGAAAATCAAAGAAGCTTAAAAACTCTCTTTTGAAGCTCCCTTAAAATCACCAGGTTGATAGCTACTGGTAGACCCGATGGCTATGAACTCACGTAATCTATAGGTTACTGGAGTTCTCAGCCACTGAGTCTTCTGGTGACCGTTTTATCTCCAAACCCTAAAGGAATGTTTTACAGAGATTTTAAGGTTCCGAACTATTACCGAACAAAGCCAAGTTTAATTGGTTAGGTTCATGCTGAATATGAAATTGGGGAAACTTGTTTATAAAAGTTCGCTCATCACTACACTTATCCACCCTTTGCTTCCAGAGCTTGTTTTCTTGCTTAGCACAAGACTCTTTAGCTTTATTTGTAGCGTAATATCTGATTTCTTTGCCTGGTACTTGACAGCGAACTATCAATCAAACTAAAGATACTAGTGTTGGATGATGTAAAAAATGTCCTTTTTTCCTGGTAAGCTACACTGACTATATAAGACTATAAGACTATTATCAGACGGAACCTCTTTTTGTACCATTAAAACATTTTTTTCCCCTAATTTCTTCCTCTAAATTTGGGATGCGATTTATAATCCAGAAAATCTTATAAAACAAAAAATATGGAAACTATACTATTATGATATAAACTATACAGTCCACTATGTCTGGCTTTTCCTGCTCCAGAAGACATAGAATTAAATAATTGATAGGAAATTAAAAGAAATCTCATATTGAGTCTTTTTCCGTATCATGAGATTAGTATTTACGTTTCAGACATGTAAGAGGGTGCATGTAAACCAACACATTTTCTTTTTTTACACCTCTGGCCAAATGTTATTTTATACTTGTGCATAGAGATGAGAATGTAGGCATCTATTTTTTTGTTTTATTACAATATTACCTAGTAAACTATAACATTTCTCTATTTCCTCAGCAGATTAGCATTTTATTAGTCTATAAATTGTCAGACGTTATAACTTTTAATCTTGAAAGTATGTTTTAGATTTTTTTTTAAGGAAGAAAATAATAAAATCTAAATATTACAGAAATCTATATTTATTCCCATAGGATGTCTGTAGGCACAATGGTTTAAACAGATGATTCCTGTCAGGAACATTCTTATCAGAAACACAAGTAATTCGCTATAGGATAAATGTAAAGAAGCAATTTCTGAATTTCTGACTGTTTTATTTTCTAGTTTATTAGTTTATTTGCAAGTAAGCTGTGTAGTGTTTGTTATGTTGTTATACATGGTTGGTGTTCCTATGTGTAATATTTAGTGATGAGCAAATAGTGATATACTCAAATTCTGCCCCTTCAGAATGATCCCCTGATGTACCCCAATATGTAAATAAACAGAAAAGGATGCACAATGGGTGCACCTGTATAAACAATTTCTTTCCCTAACTAGTAAAAAAGCTGCTCACCTTGGAGGGCTGTGCACTGCCCTGCACAGCCCTGGTAAATCACTTGAAGTGTGGAGCTTAATCGCTCTCCCTGGAATCTCTGTGTGCTGCTGCCTGTGAGCTGCTTCCTCCGGCCCCAGCTCTGAACACGTGACCACTCAGACAGGAAAGGTCCTGTAGTTCCAGGCCTTCACCTCACACCACACAGGTCCTTTTGTTGATGTGCCTTCCAAGCTGCTCCTGCTGCTGATCCTCCATAGGAGAAACTGGAACATATGATTCCACCTGAGGAAGACTGCTGTGTCAGTGGAAACATGTTGTGGCTGTGAAGGAGAAAAATAAAAAGCTAAGTTTATCTATAATTCACCCTGCCTGCCTTTCCTGAGCGCTCCACAGGCTAATCATATGTACCTGATGTACCCCAGGCACTTATGGGAGGAAATAAGTATTGAGTTTAAAGCTGCGCTTTAATTTGTGTATCATGTCTTTCTTGTGTGACCTTATGTTTTAATATCACCTTTGGCAGTGGCATAACTTAAAGCTCATGGGCCTGAGTGCAAAAATTTCAATGGGGCCCCCAATTATTGTAAGTCGTTAATAGCATTGGTCTTTTATTATAGGCCAAGTGGACTCTTGGGGAATCCTAAGCTCCAGGACCCAGGTGCGATTGCAACCCCTCCAACTATTCTAGTTATTTTCCTGATCTTTGGTTTCTCTTAAGTGTGTCCCCTGAGAGTAGGGAAATAGTAGGGACTTCTAGGGATTCCAATGTTGAATACGAGTGCCTCGAACCTTGGGGCGCCATAGCCTCCACTGCTAGGTAGAGAATACTAGGAGATTTTAAGGTCAGTTGCCCCTCCCTCTTTTTTTATATTTTGGTAATATTGTTTTAATAGTATACCTGGCTCTTGTTCTCCTTTTACAGGGTTTATCCCATATTTTGATTTTTTTTTCTTTTTTTATTTAAACATATTTTATTAATTTCAGAACATACAGTATTGAGAAACAACAATTCCCAACGTTGACATTCTATACATTACAATGACATAACACCATGGGATATTTTCATAACAAGGTCATTGCAAAACATCTGAACTGTATCCTTCATTAAATCCCTCATATTATTATGGTATTGGGGTATTACCCCCAATCCTTTCAAGGAGATACCATTGGGTGGTTTTGAATTGACCTCTAAGCCGACCTCTAACCTCTTCAGTTAGTACTGGGAGAAACACCGACCAAGTATTCAGGAATCTCCCCACCATTTTCTCTTTATCTGTTAATGCATTCAGCCAATCCATACGAAAAAGGAACATTAGCTTAAACGGTTTCAGGGCTTTGGTCGGTGGTTCTGGGCTCAGCCACTGTTGCAGGATGCTTTTCCTAACTGCCGAAGCCCACATTATCAACATTGCTTTTACATTTTTTGGGAATATGTTTGAATTATCGTCTAATATGTTAAAAATCGCCCACTGCGGTGTCAGTGGAAATCGTATCCCACACTTCCTCTGAATCTCATCATGCATTGTCTCTCAAAGTCTATTAATTTTTTCACATCCCCCCAAATGATGTAGTATACCGTATCTGTATTTTCTGTGTTGCATTTTGCACAACTGAATTTTTCTAAGGGTGACATTTTAAATTTAATGTGTGGCGTAATGTAGGTTCTATGTAGGATCAACATAGCTATGTCCGTGTAACTAATAGACCCAATAATTTGTCTTTTCTTGTTAGTGGCACATTTGATATCATCGACTGTGATTTCTCCCAATTCTATTACCCACTTTGCTGGGCCCGTAGTGTCTCTCTCCCACAACCACGCCCGTCTCAATATTGTATAAATATAGCTGGTTGATATTGCTTGTGTTCTAGCATTTCTGAGAAATGTGTTCAATTTGTTTCCCTGTCCTCCCATCTGACTATCTGGTTTACCTTTTTGAGCCAAGCTTCTTGCCTGTAGAAACAGGAAGGGTTTATTCACAAAGGTAGGGAACCGTTGTTTTGCGGTGTCATAAGTAATTATAGAGAATTTATTGTCCATCAAGTCTACTGCCATTGTACAACCTTGCTTTGCTAGATCTACGTACGTCTGTGGTGGCTTTCCTCCCAGAAAGTCTAGATTATCCAGAAATGGCATGAATGGGAGACACCCCAGCACTCACACCGCATATTTTTCTAGATTTCCTCCATGCTTTTATTGTTTGCCATATAGTGGGGAGTCGGTCTATGTTGGCAGGAAGCTTATTCTTACTTAGATGCATCAATGCAGTCAATGAAGCAAATGGACTGAGGGCTTGGTCTAGTTCCACATTGGTATAGTCATCCAATCAATAGTGTATCTTAAGTTTGCTGCCAAATTATACCGTCCTATATCCGGGAAGTTTATTCCCCCTTCCTCTCTCCGAGCCGGCAATTTGGTCAGTCTGATTTGTGATCTCTTCCCAGTATCCCATATATCAGGTTACTTGGGAAAAGGTGTATGGCGGTCCGCGCTGCCAGACTGACTCGCATCAAAGAAGACACTTGGAGATGAAGTGTTGATCAGATCCTTCTTTTATTCACCGACGCGTTTCGGTGCCCACCTGGCACCTTCATCAGGGATCACTGATGATCCCTGATGATCCCTGATCACTGATGATCCCTGATGAAGGTGCCAGGTGGGCACCGAAACGCGTCGGTGAATAAAAGAAGGATCTGATCAACACTTCATCTCCAAGTGCCTTCTTTGATGCGAGTCAGTCTGGCAGCGCGGACCGCCATACACCTTTTCCCAAGTAACCTGATGCTTTTCCACGTCTGAGTGGTTCGGTGAGGGTCCAGCAGCAGCCATCAGGATATTATTCCTAACAGGTCTTCAAACCAGTTGTGGGTGACACAACTGGATCAGGTGAGTGGACTGCTTTGCTCACCAGGTTGTCTATTTAGTGTCTAGTGATAAGGGCACTATTGCGCCTCTTGTTCCCCACCCCCTTTTGTATTTGTCACAGTATCCCATATAAACATTCTAAAAGCTTTGTTTAGTGTGTGTATGTCTGCTTTACAGAGTAGTAAGGGCAGTGTTTGAAAGATGTACATTAATTTAGGGAAAATGTCCATTTTTATAAAGTGGCAATGTCCTGAAAATGACAGCGAGAAATGTTTCCATGATTTCAATAATTGGAGTATTGAAGTTATAAGGGGTTTGATGATTAGTTTGTATAAAATAGTTAAATCTGCCGGGATAAGAACCCCCAAATACTTTATAGATGAGGTGCACCATTTGAAAGGAATGGACTGGGTCAGCCTCCCCTTCTCCGAAAGTGCCAAAGCTTCTGATTTATTGTAGTTTATTTTAAAACCAGAGCATCCACTGTAACGCTCTATAATTTTCATTATTATGGGTATCTTTATCTCAGGATTCGAAATGAACAACAGGACATCGTCCGCAAAGGCTGCTATTTTATAAGCCACCCCTCCAAATCTCTATGCCTCTATATTCTACAGAGTTTTGTAGGGTTCTAACCAGTGGATCCAAGACCAGATCAAACAGGAAAGGTGACAACGGACACCCCTGTCTTTTCCCCCTCTGGATCCTAAATGGTGACTTGAAAGTACCATTTATGGCCAGCCTGGACACCGGTTCATGATCCAAACTCTCTCAGGTGAATTTTTTTTTTTTTACTTTTTAACTTACCTGTTAAAAGTAATATGGTATTTTATGTTTTCTTTTTAATTTTTTTTTTTTTTTGATGGGCTAAAATAAGTGGAATTTATTTTTCAGTATTGATAAGGCAACCCATCAGGTACTTGAGCCTAAGGTTGGTTTCACATCAAGATTTTTTGGCATCCGTGGCTGTCCGTTGTAAAACAGACAGCCACGGATCCATTTTGGCCTCCATGTATTCCTGTGGGCACGGATGTGATTGCATTGGTCCTTAAATGGCCTCCAATTGTGTCAGTTTTGTGATGGAACCAATTGTGTCAGATTTTTTCCCATCCCCAAAATCGGAGTCTACTGTGATTTTGGTCAAATCGGAAACAATCGGACAGGCACAGATTCGATGCTGTCTGCGATAAATAACATGGGAGTCTATGGTCATCGGATCTACTAAAAAATCTGATAGTTTCTCTGATCCGATTTAGTGCACCACGCATGCGCAGAATGATTTTTCCGGCTTCAAAGATACTGAAATCGGATCCGTCACAAAATCAGATCAGACACATAAGTGTCCTCCGATCCGTTTCTGTCCGTTCCCGTCTGTGTGGTCCTGCAAAAACCAGGATCCACACGGACACACAAAAATCTTGATGTGAAACCAGCCTAAGGCCCTTTTCACACTGGCGTTTTTGAAAAAATGTGACATATGCGGCAGAATTACCATATCTGCCGCATCTTCCGCCTAACAGCCACACTTGCGACCCCAATCTGGCAAGCCCCATGCATTGTCTATGGGGCTTGCTGTCGGGTGCTGCAAGTGCGGTTTTGCCGGTTGTGGCAGATGCAGCACTTGCGGCCGCGAAAAAATCCGCGGCAAAACCACACTTCCCGCAAGCCCCATTTACAACGCATGGGGCTTGCCGTAAGTGTGGCGCAAGTGTGGCCATTAGGCGGAAGATGCGGCAGATGCGGTAATTCTGCCGCATTTTTTCAAAAACACCTGTGTGAAAGGGGCCTCAGAAAATTTGGCAAGATACTTATCTGGACCTCCTCTACTGACATGGCCACCAAATGCTATTATCTCTTCCAGAATGTTTAATGGCTTTTCCTACATAAGAAGACAGCATTTTAGCTGAAACCAAAGAAATATCATATTTCTCTCTGCCCTCTGGAACATTAATTGTATATTTCTGTACTGTAGTCTTTCTAATTTGTCCTAGTTCATTATTCTAGACTGTTGACTGTGATTGCTCTTATAAAGTTCCATGTTAGTATTTAAAATGAATAGAACATGACACAATCATATTAAATGACAAGAGAGAATACATTTTGTTCTGCAGCATAACTGAAGTAGAACTGTATAATCATTAACCTCTTAACTGCTGCTGTCTGCAGTCAGTTGCTGAACACAATTTTATGTGGTCTGGTGGAAGAAGGCCAGGCTTAAACATATTGCCATTTTTGTTCAGCACTGCTCATTTGCTCTGCAAAAGAAATGTTCATTATTACATTTTCTTTTTATCTGGCTTTTACATCTGATTCATTTACTTAGAAAATATTTTGTTTGCAGGAAATTCATTGGAAACTGGCATTTGTGTTTAAATAATTTCAAAGTGATGAAAATGTTCATATCAAGATATTTTCTTAACGTAGACACCGAGGAGTACATTATCAAAATTCCAACCCAGGATTTCACATTCACTGCTGTCTTCATATAATTTTGCTTTTTAAATAAACCTAATTCATATGTCCTGTCTGGGTGACAGATCTCTCTCTAAATCAGGGTCGGGAACCTATGGCTCATGAGCCAGATGTGGCTCTTTTGATGGCCGCATCTGGCTTGCAGCCAAATCCATGCCTGCTGCCACTGTACCTGTTTTGGGTGCCACTCTGTCTCTGCTGTCGTACACATACCTGAGTTAATCAGAGGGCCAGCAGCCACAATCCAATCAAGGGCCAGCATTGGCCCAATCAGAGGAGACTGATGTCACCAGCAGGAATCTGATTGGCTAGCTGCTGCCGACCTCTAATTGGATCGCAGCTGCTGGCTTCTGATTGGCTTGATGTATGGATACGACAGCAGGATAAAGCAGCAGCCAAAACATAGTACAGCGCGAGCCGCGGAGGATCGGCGGATGTTTGTAAGGCTGCTTTCACACAGCGTTTTTGTGCTGTCCAAGGGGATCAGACTTTTTGCAGCCCCCCCATAGGACAGCAATGGATCCAAACTGATGCCTGCAATCGGATGCCAGATAGGCATCCGATTCCAATATTTTGCAGCATCAGTTTGGATCCTCTCTCCTCTCCTTGCTCCTCCTGTCACCTCGTCCCCCTCCTCTCTCCCCTCCTGTCACCTTTTTCCCCTCCTCTCTCTGCTCCCTCTTTGTCCCCTCTGTCTCCCCTCTTTGTCCCCCTCTTTGACCCCTCTTTTCTCCTCTGTCTCCCCTCTTTGTCTCCTCTTTATCCCCTCTTTGTCCCCTCTGTCTCCCCTCTTTGTCCCCTCTTTCGCCCCCTCTCTTTGTCCCCTCTTTGTCCCCCTCATTTCGCCGCCCCTCTTTCCAGACCTTAAAAAATAAAAAAAATCTTTATTCTCACCTATCCACGAGTCCGGCGGTGCTTCCAGCCGTCTTCTTCTGATCCACAAGACCTGGCGTGATGTCACAGTCACATGACCGGTTACCACGGTAACCGGTCATGTGACTGCACTGTGACGTCAGGCCAGGTCCTAGAAGCATTGAGCGCAGGAGGCATTGCTGAATCTCCGCAGAGGTGAGAATAAAGTTTTTTTTTTTTAACCCTTTATTTTCACTGGATGTCACTTCTGCAATGTATGAATATACATTACAGAAGTGAAATTAGATGGCACAAGCTATTTTAGCGTACTGAGCATGCTCAGTACACTAAAATCGGGTCCAAGGAACGATCAGCTGTTTCCTCGGACCCGTGCTCCATAGGCCCCATGTTATTTGGCACAGATCAGGTCGGATCCAATTCGGTCCGATTTGACCCGCTGTGCCAAAAATCGCAGCAGGCTGCAATTTTGGGCACAGCAAAAAATCGGCCAGAATCGGATCCGACAACAATCGGATGCCAATAAGGCCAAATCCGATGTGATCCGTGCCCATAGACTAACATGGGGCCAAAATCTGATCCGTGGCTCTCCGTTTTACAACAGACAGCCACGGAACACAGAAAAACGCTGTGTGAAAGCTCCCTAACTTTTTTTTTGCAGGTTTTGGCAACCCTTGTGGGGGCTGAAAGGGTATGATGGGAGTACTGCAAGGTAATAATGGGGGTACTGCATGAGGATGATGGGGTACTGCATGGGAATGATGGGGGTACTGCAAGGGGATAATGGGGGTACTGCAAGGGTATGATGGGTACTGCATGGGGATGATGGGGTACTGCATGGAAATGGGGTACTGCAAGGGGATGATGGCGGTACTGCATGAGGAAAATGGGGGTACTGCAAGGGATGATGACATACTGCAAGGGGATGATAGGGGTACTGCAAGGGGATAATGGGGGTACTGCAAAGGGATGATGGGGTTACTGCATGGGGATGATGGGGGGTACTGCAGGAGGAGGATGAGGGTCCCACAAAGGGATAATGGGGGTAATGCAAGGGGATGATGGGGGTACAGCAAGGGGATATGGGGGTACTGCATGGGTGATGGGGTGGGGTACGGCAAGGAGATAATGTGGGCACTGCATGGGGATGATGGGGGTACTGCATGGATGATGAGGTCCTGCATAGGGATGATGGAGGTACTGCAAGGGGATGATATGGGTACTGCAGACTTATTGTACTTGGAAAGTGTTGCTCTTACATAAAATGCACACATTTACTTGTATTTAGTTTTAAAGTTTAAAAAATTTAAATTAAAAGTTTTAATATTTAAACATATTGTATGGCTCTCACAGAATTAAATTTTAAAATATGTGGTGTGCATGGCTCTTGTAATGTACAATAATTAGATCTGTCTCTTTAAGAAAACTAGGTCTGGTGGATCATGGGGAATGATAAGAAGGGGGTGGGAAATTAAGTTTAGTTTCATTTTGGAGCATGCTGAGGAAAGACTGTTATGTTATATGATGGCGAAAGATGGAGGAAAAGAATTAAGTGCAGTTAAAGTTTACCCTTGTGAATTCCTCATATCGTGTGGAGATTACAACTGGCGACGAGGATGGGATATAACCACCGGCTGCTGTTAGTACTAATCCCTGTTTACTGCTTCACACACCAGCACCACTGGCAAACTCCATCATGGCTGAATACTTGCACACCTTCCAACAGTTTGATATGACTGATGCTATTAATCTCTCCCATAACTGGAGAAAATGGCTAAACAGATTTGAGAACTTTCAAGAAGCCATAGACATAAAAGAGGAGAAAAGAAAGAAAACCATGCTCCTGCATTGAGCGAGCACAGGAGTCTATGATGTATACAGACAGACACATACAGCAATTGCACCAAAGCTCTCACTGACTACTTCAACCCCAAACAAAATATCAGATATGAAAGATACAAGTTCAGAATTGCTAAGCAGCTCCTAGAAGAATCCATAGACACGTATATCACACGGCTGAGAGAGCTGACACAAGGATGGGCATTTACAGATGTAGATGATGAAATTCTAACTCAAGTAATTGTCACCTGCTTTTGCAATAACATAAGGCGCAAAGCTCTGCAGCGGGATCTCTCTATAAATGATTTACTCAAAATGGCCCGTGCTATAGAAACAGCAGATCATCAGGCTACCGCCATGGAGAGTGGGTATAATTTACATGTACCTAACGTCAAGCATAAAAATACACAAGACAAGCAAACCCGAAACAGAGGAAATGCTATAGATGTGGACAGGATTTCCCTCACCACCTCAACAAATGATCAGCTATAGGACAGATATGCAGTAAATGTAGAAAAAAGAATCATTTTGCAGCTGTCTGTAAGTCAGCACACTACAAGTCTTCTCTGCCTCTGACAAAGCCCGCAAATATAAAAATGGTAAATCAGGACACAGAAGAAATATATGGGGCGGAAAACTATGTGTTCACCACCTCTGTCACTGGCTCAGTACAGTCTCCCTGCATTATACTCCAAATCTGCAACACCAATATCACCTTTATAATAAACTAGCTGTAGTACCCGGCTACGCCCGGGTTAATAAATAACTGCTGTTAGCTATAACAAAATAGAATTTGAATATGTCATATTAATGACCTGTAGGAAAATAGAAGCTGAGCTGTGATTGATTGCTATAGGCAGCCTAATAAATCTCCAGCCAACAGTAAACCCTCCCCCTGGCCGGGCAGTATATGTTACCTCACACATACACATAATAGACAGCTCATGTGACTGACATCTGCCTTAATTCCCTATATGGCACATGTGTTGCACATTGGCTGTTTTTAATCAGATGTTTATGTTTGGAAAATAAAGATAGCACACGTATGAGGCGAGTTGTGTGAGGTGATTTGTGCACATCTGTGTCTGTCTGTGTGGTGTGTGTGTCCCTGGGGTGTGTATGTGTGTGTCCCTGTGGGATGGGGTCTGTGTGGTGTGTGTCTCTGTTGTGTGTGTCTCTTTGTGGTGTGTGTGTGTCCCTGTGGGGTAAGTGCATGTGCCCCTATAGGGTGTGTATGTGTGTGTGCCCCTGTGTGGGGGTCTGTGGTGTGTGTGTGTGTATCTGTGTTGTGTGTGTCTCTTTGTGGTGTGTGTGTCCCTGTGGGGTGAGTGCATGTGTCCCTATAGGGTGTGTATGTGTGTCCCTGTGGGGGGGTGTCTGTGTGGGGTGTGTGTGTCTCTGTGTTGTGTGTGTCCCTTTGTGGTGTGTGTGTGTCCCTGAGGGGTGAGTGCATGTGTCCCTATAGGGTGTGTATGTGTGTGTGTCCCTGTGGGGGGGTCTGTGTGGTGTGTGTGTGTGTCTCTTTGTGGTGTGTGTGTCCCTGTGGGGTAAGTGCATGTGCCCCTATAGGGTGTGTATGTGTGTGTGTGCCCCTGTGTGGGGGTCTGTGGTGTGTGTGTGTGTATCTGTGTTGTGTGTGTCTTTTTGTGGTGTGTGTGTGTGTCCCTGTGGGGTGAGTGCATGTGTCCCTATAGGGTGTGTATGTGTGTGTGTGTCCCTGTGGGGGGGTGTCTGTGTGGGGGCGTCTGTGTGGAGTGTGTGTGTCTCTTTGTGGTGTGTGTGTCCCTGTGGGGTGAGTGCATGTGTCCCTATAGGGTGTGTATGTGTGTGTGTGTCCCTGTGGGGGGGTGTCTGTGTGGGGGCGTCTCTGTGTTGTGTGTGTCCCTTTGTGGTGTGTGTGTCCCTGTGGGGTGAGTGCATGTGTCCCTATAGGGTGGCTATGCGTGTGTGTCCCTGTGGGGGGGGGTCTGTGTGGTGTGTGTCTGTGTTATGTGTGTCTCTTTGTGGTGTGTGTGTCCCTGTGTGGTGAGTGCATGTGTCGCTATAGAGTGTGTGTGTGTCCCCTTGGGGGTGTGTGTATGTCTTTGTGGTGTGTGTTTGTTCGGGTGCATGGTGAGTATCCAATGTTGGGGCTGCACCTTAGCGACTATACACTTGCTGTTACTCTTTGTGTGCGTGTGTTGTGTATACATGTCCCCGTGCGTGGTGAATATCTCATGTTGGGGCCCCACCTTAGTGACTATATGCTGGTATGTGCTGTTAGTCTTTGGCGCTATCATTAAGTCCCTCTCATTCACAACTGTCAACTGGTAACTGTCACTTTTTCCCCATTATGTACATAGGGGCAAAATTGTTTGGTGAATTGGAATGCGCGGGGTTAAAATTTCGCCTCACAACATAGCCTATGACGCTCCCGGGGTCCAGACGTGTGACTGTGCAAAATTTTGTCTCTATAGCTGACAGCTGTCGATTTTCCTCCCACACGTTTCCTTTCCCTTTTTTCCCATTATGTAGATAGGGGCAAAATTGTTTGGTGAACTGGAACGCGCAGGGTTAAAATTTCGCCTCACAACATAGCCTATGACGCTCCCGGGGTCCAGACGTGTGACTGTGCAAAATTTTGCGGCTGTAGCTGCGACGGTGTAGATGCCAATCCCGGATATACACACATACACACACACATACATACACACATTCAGCTTTATATATTAGATACGGGTGCTTCAGTGGATATTATAGACAGCACTGCATATGAACAATTGAAAAATAAGCCAGTTTTACAGTAAGTGAATACTAAAATCTTCCCATGTGGATCTACAACACCTCTTGCTACAAGAGGACAATTTGACATGGAAATTAGATATAAATTAAACAGGAAGAAAACCACTTTTCACACATTACAAGGATCAGGAGGCTGTCTTCTCAGCTATCACACTGCATTGAAGCTAGGTCTCATGCAGATTATTCATACCATAACTGACCCGGTAGATATGGATGTGCAGGCCATGGTGAACAGTTTTCCCTCCCTATTTAGTGGTTTGGGGAAATTAAAGGACTCTCAAGTACATCTTCATGTGGACGACAGTGTTCGTCCAGTAGCCCAACCACATAGACGCATTCCTTTTCACCTGAGAAAGAAGGTGGAAAAAGAACTTCAATTCCTCATGGATGAGGACGTCATTGAAACTATTACTGGTCCCACTCCGTGGGTCTCTTCACTTGTGGTAGTTCCAAAACCAAAGACTCCTGAGCAGGTGAGACTGTGTGTTGACATGCGCCTACCCAACACTGCTATCCAGAGAGAAAGACATATCTCAACCACGATTGATGACATCATTAATTTATTAAATGGAGCGACCGTCTTTTCAAAGCTTGACCTCAATAAAGGCTATCACCAATTAGAACTGAGTCCAGAATCCAGATACTTAACAACATTTTCCACACATGTGGGCCTCAGAAGATATAAAAGACTTTTGGAGTCTGCTCAGCAGCAGAAACTTTTCAGGATGTGATAAGGAGCGTCATTCAACACATTCCAAATGCCTTTAATTACAGTGATGACATACTGGTGTTTGGTAAAACTCAAGCTGAACATAATCGTGCGCTATACAACATCTTCGAATGCCTGCTCTCTGCTGGACTCACTTTAAACAAAGAAAAGTGCGAATTTGACAAAAGTTCATTAGAGTTCTATGGTCACATCTTCTCGTCGAAAGGAGTATAACCTGATCCTAAGAAAGTAGAATCCATCAAAACAGCCTCAATTCCACAAACTGCCAGTGAAGTATGCTCTTTTCTTGGAATAGCATGCTAGATATATTCCAAATTTTTCAACTACCAGCAGTACATTAAGAGAACTTACAAAGCAAAATTGTGTTTTTCAATGGTCCCAAGACTGTCAGACCTCTTTTTAAACAATTAAAAATTAACTTTGCTCAACCACTACCATGGCTTATTTTGATCCGACACTTCGAACCAAATTAATTGTGGATGCCAGTCCCGTGGGTCTGGGTGCTATCTTAGCACAATATAAGGATAATAATCAAGATCCTCACATCATTTCTTATGTAAGTGCTTAACAAGCACTGAAAAGAAATATTCACAACCTGAAAAAGAAAGCTTGGCAGTTGTCTGGGGGTGTGAACATTTTCATTTATTTCTCTTTGGAGCTCCCTTCACCATCGTCACCGACCATCAAGCACTTCTTACGATATTTGGAAATCCCAGTGCTAAAATGCCTGCACGCATTTAACGATGGGGTCTACGTCTACAGGACTATAACTACAAAATTGTTCACAAACCTGAAAAGTTCAGCAATCTGGCTGACTATCTTTCAAGACATCCTATGACTCATACTCTACCTGAGCATTCCTCCATTGAAGAATACATACGCTTCATTACAGCTCATGCAGTGCCTAAAGCACTCTCCATTGATCAGTTTGTGAATGCAACAACGAGTGACACTATGTGCCTTAATACAAATCATACAAAATCGAAGGTGGCATGAAATCCAAAAAAAAAATTTCCCGATTCTGAGATTGATCTGAAGGAATTAAAATTATTCTCAAGTGTACCCGATAAATTATCAGTCACTGAAGAACAACTCATTCTTCAAGGTACCAAACTAGCTGTACCTAAGACTTTGTGCAACTTAGTCATACAGATAGCACATAAAGGTCAGGCTATGGTCACACATGCCAATCAGATTTGCTTTGGGAACGTTTTTGGGAAAGATTTTGTAATTTTTTTTTCTAAGTCCAAAAAACAGTCAGTTAACGGATAGGGCACTTTCTGTGTCATTCCGTTTTTGAAGACCTCTTCCCAGGGTCCAAAAAAACGTTGCTAGCAACGTTTTTGGGTGCTGGAAAAAAACTGACAGGTTTTTTGATAACATGGGGACCTATGGAAAAACAGTCCTCTTTTTAAATGGTACATTTTGGCACCATCTGTTAACGGTCCGTTTTTGGCACAAAAAAAAAAGAAGAAAAAAAAATTTAAAAAACGTTTGGGAGCACAGGAGCCTCCAAAAGCACAAAAAAAAAACGATTTGATAAAAGGAACACTATGAAAAAGTTTTGGCATGTGTGACCACAGCCTCATCTGGGAATTGTTGGTACTAAAAAATTACTCAAAAAAAGCGTTGTTCCCAAACATGGATCAATTGGTGGAAGAGAAGATTAGGCAATGCTCCACCTGTCAATTAGTTACTCCATCATCAAACTTAAAACCATTGCAAATGCTCCACTACCACTGCTGTCTGGGAGGAAGTGGCAGTCGACATATATGGACCATTACCCAATGGCCAATACATTCTAGTAACAATTGATGAATATTCTAGATACCCTGTAATTTCTTTCATATCTTCAACATCTGCCACTAGTGTCATACCAGAACTGGATGACATATTCTCAGCGTATGGCATTCCAAGAGTGATTAAAACAGACAGGGCCGGCACCAGGTTTCTGTGGGCCCCGGGCAAAAAAGTCTCAGTGGGCCCCCTTTAGTACATATTGCTGCATGTAGGTGTGTGTATATATATATATATATATATATATATTTATATTTATATATATATATAATAATTAATATATATATGTGACGTGGGGGGATGTCGCTCCTGGGATCGCTGCCTTGATAGAAGCAGAGTGGCTGTGATCACACCATAGACAAGGGACCGACCGACAGGCTTTCATGGGTTCTTTAATTGTGCACAGTTAGCAGTCACTGATACACCAGTAAAAACAAAACACTAGGCCGTCTAGCCTCTAACTAAACATTGATCCTCTCTACAAACACAAAACCTAGGAAAAACAAACAAATCACACTTCCTTACTGTGATAGCAGCTCTCCTCTCTCTGGAGCTCAGCAGCAGACTGAGTCCATTCTCTCTCTCGCTTCTTAATTACACCACCTGTTTTAGGCTTTTCAGTTAACTCTCCGTCTGCTGGAGCTATCCTCCTGTGCTGACATTGCACAGACTGCATGCCCCCTCCTCAATACAGGAAGGCATATGAGAGGAACTGAGGGGAAACATACCTGCCATCTAGCACCTCTCCCTCGGCACCCCAACCCTCCCCCTTTGTTCGAGCCCGCGGGGTCGGACACAGCAAGCCACCAAGCAGTGCGTCCGAAACAACGTGTCAGCATTACCCTGGCAGCGCCGGCCCTGTGCTCCACAGAAAACTTAAATTGTTGCAACACCAAGAACCAGCGCATCACCCGAGCTTTGCCCTCTTTAGCACGGGACATCCACGTCAGGGGGGAATGGTCCGTCACCAACCGGAAACGGCGACCCAGTAAATAATACTGCAAGGACTCAAGAGCCCACTTCACAGCCATGGCCTCCGCTCAACCACACTGTATTTCCGTTCCGCCTCAGTAAGCTTGCGGCTTAGATAGCCTACCAGGTGTTCCTCGCCGTGCACAAGTTGTGAAAACACCGCACGAGGCCTACCCCCAAAGCATCGGTTTGAACTATGAATTTCCCGCGTAAAGTCCGGCCCAACCAACGCCGGTTGGTCACACAGGAACATTTTGAAGTGTTGAAAGGCCTTCTCGGCCTCCGCGTTCCACTTCATGATGGCGGAACCTGACCCCTTGGTCAGATCCGTGAGTGGGGCTGCGATGGACGCAAAGCGTTTGACAAACCGCCGGTAATAACCCACGATTCCTATAAAAGCCCTAACTTGTCGTTTAGTGGCCGGTTGTGGCCAATCCCGTATGGCATCCAATTTGCTCGCTGAGGTTTTATGACTCCCTTTCCTATAACATATCCCAGATACCGAGCTTCTTCCAACCCCAATGTACTTTTCCTGGGTTGGCCGTCAACCCAGCGGTTCTAAGGAGTTAAGACAGCTTGTACCTTGGACAAATGAGTGTCCCAGTCTTCAGTAAAGACAATGAAATCGTCTAGATATGCAGACACATATCGAAGATGGGGCTTTAGGACGACATTCATTAATCGCTGAAAGGTGTCAGGGGCTCCATGCAGCCCAAATGGCATAATCCGGTACTGAAACAGCCCCTGGGGCGTGATAAAGGCGGTTTTCTCTTTGGCCGAATCAGTGAGAGGAATCTGCCAATACCCTTTTGTCAAATCAATGGTGGATATGTACCTGGCCGAACCCAGTTCTCTCTATGAGTTCATCAACTCGTGGCATGGGGTAAGCATCGAATTCGATACCTCGTTCAGCTTGCGGAATTCATTACAATCGGATGCCCTCGCTAGCACATACTGGGACTCCTCAATAACTCCCAGCTCCAACATTTTCTTTACTTCCTGAGTAATGGCCTGTCTCCGGGCCTCAGGAATTCGATATGGTTTCAATCGAACCCGTGTCTAGGGTCGGTGACAATGTCGTGTTTTATTAAGTGCATACAGCCGGGAAGTTCCGAAAAAAAGTCCGCGTTTTTCTGCACGAACTCCTTGGTTTCCTGTTTTTGGCTCTGGGATAACGAGTCTGCAATACCCACCTCTGGCAGTGCCTTCTGGGGGCTGGTTACCCCAGAGGTTGGGGTCCCTCTAGGCCCACTCTCCAGGGCAACCCCTGCCACCAGACTCTCTCTGTCTCGCCAGGACTTGAGCAAGTTTACGTGGTAGATTTGCTCGGGTTTTCTCTTGTCGGGTTGGTGTATCATTTCACCTACCCTGTCCAGTACCTCATAGGGGCCCTGCCATTTTGCAAGAAACTTATTTTCTATGGTGGGTACCAACACTAATACCCGGTCTCCGGGTTGAAAGACTCGGGTTTTTGCTGCTCGATTGTACACCCTGCTCTGGGCGTGTTGTGCACGCTCCAAACAGTCTCTTACTATTGGCATGACTGCCGCAATCCTGTCCTGCATAAGCGTCACGTGTTCAATCACACTGCGGTACGGAGTTACCTCTTGCTCCCAAGTCTCCTTGGCAATATCTAACAGGCCCCTGGGACTCCGCCCATAAACCAACCAAAAGATGAAAAGCCCGTGGAGGACTGGGGCACCTCTCGTATAGCAAATAGAAGATATGGCAGGAGAGCATCCCAATCCTTCCCATCCTTATCCACCACCTTTTCAACATCCCCTTTAGGGTTTTATTAAAATGCTCCACCAGTCCGTCAGTTTGGGGGTGATATACTGACGTACGCAGATGGGAAGATTCTTAGCAGTTTACATAGGTCCTTTAATATCGGGACATAAAGGGGGTCCCCTGGTCCGTCAGTATTTCCTTCGGAATGCCTGTGCGAGAGAACATGTTTGAAATCGCTTTCGCATTGGCGTTCTGTAGGGGTACAGCCTCGGGATAGCGGGTGGCGTAATCCAGCACTAAAGAATGTATTGATGACCCTGGCTGATTTAACAAGTGGACCGACTATATCCATCACTATCCTCTCAAAGGGACCTCTATTATCGGCAAGGGCACCAGGGAGCTTCTAAAATGGGATATAGGTGCGGTCAACTGGCAAGTAGGGCACGATTGACAGTACTGGGTTACATCACCCACCAGTCCGGGCCAAAAGAAACGCTGCAGAATGCGGTCTTTTGTCTTTTCTCCAGCTAAGTGACCCCCCAAGGGATGCTTATGCGCCAGGTCTAAGACCACCTGACGAAAGGCCTTGGGCACCACTAGCTGCTCGATCTCCCTCCTCGCACCTTGTCTATATGGTACAGCATGCCCTGTTGCACCGCCAGATGGGGGAACTCATTTTGAGCCCCTGGATACAACGGAGACCCCTCTGAAATCTTTACATTTTCCCACGCCCTGGTTAAAGTAGGATCCCGGTGTTGAGCGGTCCCAAAACTATCACGGGCCACGTCAAGACCGGCATCTCTACGACATCCTCTGGCTCCTCTGTCTCGCCCGCAAACACCGCCAAGGGAGAGTCTACAGTTTTGGAGCTACCCCCGAGATGGGCCCCTCCTCATCATTTGTGCTCCAATGGCTCGGGGGTCAGGCCCAGGGGTTTATTCATGGGTTTATCCTCAACCCGTCCGTTCAAACGTTTTTGAAGGACCACAAGTCCCAGAACAAGGGAAAGTCTCTTCCCAGTATTACACTGTGCCACATAGACTGTACGATAGCCGCCTGGTGTCTTCTGGCCCCAACGGCGTGGCTAGAGTGACCAAGGCAGTGGGGTAGTGTTTGGTATTCGCCATGTATGCAACTGATGCCCACGGTTGAGTCTGTGAGGGCTCCAGGATCCACTAAGCTGGCATGTACTAAAGTCGCCTGACTGCCGGAGTCCATGACAGCATTCACACCATAGCCATTGACTTCAAAGTGACACACGTGTTGCTCGGTTCCTGTGAGGACCTCGGCAGTACAGACGGACCGGGCATATAACGAAAGGCGCCTCATTGCATTACAGTCCATTGGCTCTGTAGTCAATGGGCAGTTAGCTGCTATGTGTCCAAGCCCACTACATCGCCAACACTGGATTGGCCCTTGCCTCCCAGGTGGGGACCACAGTCTGGGTCCTGCCGACTGGCTGAGAGTCCACACTGCCGCCACGGTCCTTTGTGAACCGCCACCCCTAAGTGCAACGTTCTCTTCCTTTGAAGAGGGAGTAATTTTCCGGGGACTGTCAGGCGACTTCCTGGGACCACAGCGAGGAGATAGGGTTCCCTGGAGTAAGGCTTTCAGAAGCGCTGTAACGCTCGACCATGTTCACCAACTAGTCGGCACTGGTCGGATCGCCCTGTCCAACCCACCTCTGGATCTTGGCAGGTAAGGACCGCAGGTACTTGTCTAAGACAACCCGTTCCACCATCTGTGCGGGCGTCAGAGTTTCTGGTTGCAGCCATTTTTTCACCAGATGGATAAGGTCATGCATTTGGGAACGGGCGGGCTGCTGTTCCACGAATGTCCACAGATGTACCCTCTGTGCTGTGCCCGGACATGTGTTTTATTCCCAGCCGTGCCAGGATTTCAGCCTTTTAACTTTACATAGTCCATAGCATCAGCTCCAGTTAAATCATAATAGGCCTTTTGTGGATCCCCGACCAGGAATGGAGCAACCACTTCAGCCCACTTGTCCACCGGTAAGCACTCACGTTCCGCTATACGCTCAAAAAACGCCAGATACGCTTCCACATCATCGTCAGCCATCATTTTAAGCAAAGTCTTTTGTACGGCTTTCCGCGCACGAGCCGCACTTTGTGCATGTTTCTCCACATCACGAGGCCGTTGATCCAATGCCTCCTTTATTGCACTTAGCTGCTCCTGCTGCATTTGGTGCTGCTGCTCCAGCCCTTCTGGAAGTACGTATTGGTCTGCTGTTGTTGTATATTGGCCTGCAGCAATTGCTTCAGCAGGTCCTCCATGTTGCTGGTCTCTTGGCTCTTCTGTAGCACAGGAGCCTTCAGCCAGGACATCAACAAGAGACCTGTTACACGGAGCGGCTTCCTGCAGTCACAGCCCAACAGCCACTATGCCCACATTCTCCACCATTTGTGACTTGGGGGATGTCGCTCCTGGGTTCCTGCCTTGATAGAAGCAGAGTGGCTGTGATCACACCATAGACAAGGCGACCGACAGGCTTTTCATGGGTTCTTTAATTATGCACAGTTAGCAGTCACTGATACACCAGTAAAAACAAAACAAAACACTAGGCCGTCTAGCCTTTAACTAAACATTGATCCTCTCTACAAACAAAACCTAGGGAGAAAAACAAACAAATCACACTTCCTTACTGCGACAGCAGCTCTCCTCTCCCTGGGAGCTCAGCAGCAGACTGACTCCATTCTCTCTCTTGCTTCCTAATTACACCACCTGTTTTAGGCTTTTCAGTTAACTCTCCGTCTGCTGGAGTTATCCTCCTGTGCTGACATTGCACAGACTGCATGTCCCCTCCTCAATACAGGGAGGCATATGAGAGGAACCGAGGGGAAACATACCTGCCATCTAGCACCTCTCCCCTCGGCACCCACACAATGTACACATAAAAAATATTGTCAGTCTGCGATTTTCTCATAAACTGTCCAGAAAAATTAAAAAGTCATGTTAACAACCTGGTCTTAGACTGGAAAAAACCGAGTGTATGAAAAATCGGATTGTTTCTCATCCAGGAGAGTAGGATGAGTGTCATTCATTTTTTGATCCATATGGCATGCTGGTGCAATGCGATTATGCTTCTTTTTCATCATCTAACATCAGTGTGACATCCATGTGGTGTCCGTGTGCAATGCGTTTGTTAGAAAAGAGTATACAGACAGATAAGATAGATTGAACAGATTAGATAGAAATATTAGATAGATGGTAGGAATAGCTGGATCGGGATAACCAGTTTTCCCCACCCTAAAAAATAGCATCCCGCAGCTGTCTTAAAAATGGAGCATTCCTAAGAAGTGCCATTTCCACGAGGCTCTTCCAGCGGCCCTAATGGTGGGTGCCACGCTGGCTAACAAGGGGTTAATACCAGCTTTTTTTTACCAGCTGGTATTAAGCCCTGAGATTCTTAATGTCAGACCAAGTTTTACCCGGTCATTATTATGGGGGCTTCAACTACCCTGAAATACATTGGGGTTCAGAAACCTGCAGTTCCAGCAAAGGTAATAGGTTTTTGAAAACTATGAGAGACAATTACCTTTCACAATTGGTTCAGGACCCAACAAGAAGGGGGGCACTGTTAGACCTAATATTAACCAACAGGCAGACCGCATATCAAATATACAGGTTGGGGTCACTTGGGTAATAGTGATCATAACATAATAAGTTTTCAAGTATCCTTTACTAAGATGTGTAAATAGAGGGGCTACAAAGACACTAAACTTCAGGAAGGCAAATTTCCAATGGTTGAGAGATGATCTTAGAGCAATAAACTGGGACGATGTCCTGAGACTAAAAGTACACAAAGCAAATGAGAGATGTTTATTAGCTTCCTGAATACGACCTGTGCACATATATACCCTATGGGAATAAGTATGCTAGAAATAGGAGGAAACCACTATGGCTAAATAAAGCGGAAGAGGTGGAATAAGTGACAAAAAGAAAGCATTTAGGGAATTAAAGCAAGTAGTATTTATGAAGCATTAAATAAATATAGAAAATTAAATAACATCTGTAAAAAGCAAATCAAGGCAGCAAAGATTGAGACAGAGAGACTCATTGCCAGAGAAAGTGAAAATAATCCCAAAATATTTTTTACCTACATAAATAGTAAGAAACTAAAAAATGATGGTGTTGGCCCCTTTAAAAATAGTCTGGGTGAAATGGTGGATGAGGATGAGGAAAAGAGCCAATATGCTAAATGACTTTTTTTCAACAGTATTTACACAAGAAAATCCCATGACAGACAATATGATCAGTGATAACAAAAATTCTCAATTAAATGTAACCTGCTTAACCCAGCAGGAAGTACGGCATCGTTCTAAAAATCCCTAAAATTGACAAATCCCCGGCCCGGATGGGATACACCCAGAGTGCTGCAGGAATGAAGTACTGTCATAGATAGACCATTATTTTTAATATTTAAAGATTCCATAATAACAGGGTCTGTACCACAGGACTGGCGTATAGCAAATGTGGTGCCAATATTCAAAAAGGGGACAAAACTGAACTTGAAAATTATAGGCCAGTAAGGGTTAACCTCTACTGTGGGTAAAATCCTAGAGGGTTTTCTAAGAGATGCTTACTGGAGTATCTGAAGACAAATAACCTCATGACCCAATATCAACATGGTTTTACGAGGGACCGATCCTGTCAAACTAATCTGATAAGTTTCTATGAAGAAGTAAGTTCTGGACTGGACCAAAGAAATGCAGTGGATGGGTGTATATGGACTTTTCAAAGCTTTTGATGCGGTGCAGTGACAAAATGAGGGCAATGGGGATAAGGGAAAATATGTGTAAGTGGGTTAAGAACTGGTTTAGTGATAGGAAACAAAGGGTGGTCATTAATGGAACACACTCAGAATGGGTCACAGTTAACAGTGGGGTACCACAGGGGTTAGTGTTGGGCCTGCTTCTTTTTAGTATATTTATTAATGACTTTGTAGGGGCATACAGAGTAGAATCTCAATATTTGCAGATGACACTAAACTCTGCAGGGTAATCAATACAGAGGAGGACAATTTTATATTACAGGAAGATTTATGTAAACAGAAGCTTGGGCTGATAAATGGCAAATGAGCTTTAATGGGGATAAATGTAAAGTCATGCACTTGGGCAGAGGAAACAAAAGGTATAATTATGTGTTAATTGTAAAACACTGGGCAAAACTATCAATGAAAAAGACCTGGGTGTATGGGTAGATGACAAACTCACATTTAGTGGCCAGTGTCAGGCAGCTGTTGCAAAGGCAAATAAAATAATGGGATGCATTAAAGAGCAGATGCTCATGAGGAGAACATAATTTTACCTCTATACAAGTCACTAGTGCGACCACACTTAGAATACTGTGTACAATTCTGGTCTCCGGTGTATAAGAAAGACATAGCTGAACTAGACAGGTCCAGAGAAGAGCGACTAAAGTCATTAGAGGACTAAGGGTTTGCAATACCAAGACAGGTTATTAAACTTGGGTTATTTAGCTTGGGAAAACGAAGGCTTAGGGGTGATCTTATAATAATGTATAAATATATGAGGGGACAGTACAGAGACCTTTTTAATGACCTTTTTACTCTTAGGCCTGAGACTGGGACAAGGGGGCATCCTCTACGTCTGGAGGAAAGAAGGTTTAATCATAATCACAGACACAAATTCTTCACTGTAAGAGCAGTGAGACATGGAACACTCTGCCACATGATGTTGTAATGAGTGACTCACTACTAACATTTAAGAAGGGCCTGGATGCCTTTCTTGAAAACTATAATATTACCAGTTATATATACTAGATTCTTTGATAGGGCGTTGATCCAGGGAACTAGTTGTCTCTCTTCTTCAACAAATGCAGCTGTGCTATATCAGAGAGCAAGGGGAGGATGAACACTTCCACTCCCTGTGCTCTGTGATCACTGAATGAGTGAGCAGAGACTGCCATATGGTAAGTTGTAATTTCACCGCTGACACCGATGCCATAGTAGCCAAATGAGTTACTATAGCAATAGTGATCTTAGATCACCACAGTTAATTTCCTGCTTACTGGTGCCACTATCACCGTGGCTACTGAATGAGCCAGCTCATTCAGGAGCCACAGGAGTTAACTCCCTGCTTACCTGTGCCGCTATTACCGCAGCTCATTGAGGAGCCATGGTAATAGCGCCGCCGGTAAGTGGGGATTTAACTGCGGTGATTCGAGGTCACCACTGCTGTAGTAACTGCTCGTTTGGTTACTATGGCAATGGTGTCAGCAGTGTGTTACCACTTACCATACCGCAGTTTCTGCTCACTCATTCAGTGATCACAGATCACGGGGAGCGGAAGTATTCTTCCTACCAATGCTTTGATATAGCAGAGCTGGATTTGTTGAAGAAGAGAGAAGACAGAGAAGATGAGGATTAGAGCTGCTATGATGATGGTGAGGGAGTAATAAAGATGGCATCTCTAAGTGTGTCTGTGTTTTATTTCTAATAAATTAATTTTTCTCTGTGTTGTGTCTTTTGTAACCCTTTATTGGAGATTCTTAATGGCTGGGTCAAACTTAGTCTGACATTAAGAATCTCAGGGCTTAATAGCAACTGGTAAAACAAAGCTGGTATTAACCCCTTATTACCCAGCATACCACCCACCACCAGGGCCGCTGGAAGAGCCTGGTGAATCACCTGGAAATGGCACTTCTTAGAAATGCGCCATTTTCAGAGTGGCTGCAGCTGCTATTCTTACGGAGGGGGCCTTAAAACAATGGGCCCTCACCCCGCTAAGAATAACAGCCCTAGCTGCCGAGTTTTACTTTGGCTGGCAATTAAAAATAGGGCAGAGTCCACGCATTTTCTTTGCCAGTCAAGGTAAAATTAGGCAGCTAAAGTGGCAGCTTGCAGCTGTCTGCTTTCATTGGGCTAGACATAAAAATACTGCAAAGCCCCACACATTTTTTTTAAATCATTTATTTATTTATTTATTTTAACATGCAGAGACGGAAGGTTGGTTGCCATACACTAATTTGTATGGCAACCAAGCAGAATCACCATCCAGATTGAGGAAATGCAGACTACAACAGCCAATCACAGAGGTTCTCACAGAGTGTCAGCGTCTGTGATTGTCTGTTTGCCTGACAGTGCAGTGAATATGCAAGTAGTTTAATGGGTGGCCCAAGAAATAGCAGAAGGAGACTGGTAAAATGATCTCGCTATTCCTAGCATCTTTCTATCTATTCTATCTGTCTATTCTATTCTAATTTTCGCTGCCCCAATGCTGTCCATGTGCTGTGCAATTTTTTATCGCAGCCATTGACTTGCATTGACGGGTCTCACAGCATGTTGTTACTTTTTTCTCATCCAGAATTTGGATGAGAGAAAAGTTGAAGACACACGTTCATCTGTTCTGACTCAGTTATTAACATTAGTCAGAGTGTAATGCCAGATTTTCTCACATTGCACTCATCCGATTTCAATGCCCATGTGTCTGAGCCTTTATGGTTTGGATAATGTTGGCACTTAATTAGCTTTTACCATTTATAAAAGTAGTACTGTAGGCATTACCTCACATTTGGCAACTTGTGGTGCACAACAAGCAAATCCATCCAAACAAGCATCGGAATAAACTAAAGCAACCACAATATTAAATGCTTAGGTTGAATTTGAAACATTTGATTTAATCTATAGAGAAATTGGCTTCCTAAATTTTGGACTAGCTCTCCATTAGCGGCATATTTGTGATAATGGAAAATCTGATGTCTATAGAAAACTTATTCATATCTTTACATATCTGTAAATTTCTATCAGCTGTGTGGGTTACCACTAAAGAGCTTAGGAAGGCCTTTTTTTTTTCTTACTACTATGGGCCTAAAAACTAACCAGCAGGTTATAGCTCTAAGCCTGTGCCAGATACAGGCAAGTAGTGCAACAACATGGGTGTTAGTTTTTAGGCCCATAGTAAAAAAAAAATGTCCTGGATAAGCCCTTTAAATATTCTGGAATAATAGAAGATACAGTGTATACTGTGCTCCAATCTGCTGATGTGCAATTGCTTACTATTCAAACTTACAGCTACCCTTGGGATTTCTAGTAACATTGAACATTGTTATTTATAGGCATGCAGTATACCGATATAGGCAGTTCTATGGATTATTATTATAGAGCATAATGGAGAGAAACAGAACTTTATATTAATATATCAGACTCAGAAGCAATACAGTTGAAACCAGAAGTTTACATACACTATATAAAAAGATACATATGTATGTTTTACTCACTATCTGACATGAAATCAGAATAACCTTTCCTGTTTTAGGTCAGTTAGGATTAACATAATTATTTATATTGCCAAGTACCAGAATACAAGCAGAATTCAGCAAATAGAAGTGAAACTTTGACCACGCTACTGTCCGGAATAATAAATCTTGTGATAAAGGTCATAATAAATTATTAAAAAGACAAGAGGTGGGGGAACAAGAGGCGCAATAATGCCCTATCACTCAAGACACTCAAAACGTGGGTAAAACAAGGTTCACTCACCTAGCCCAGTTGTGAGACCCACAACTGGTTTGAAGGCAAAAGATTTTATTTGGCTCCTGCAGGACCTCCACCGACCACTCACACGTGGAACGACCATCAAAGGATTGGGAAAGCAAGGTATGTTACAGTCCCGCTATGCAAAGTGCCAACGGTATATCCCTGAGCAAGGTGCCAGGAGAGGCATCGAAACGCGTAGGAAAGGAAATAAAGAAGATCTTTTGCTATCCAAATTGGATTCCTGGTGATTTGTGGGGACTTGGCAGCGCGGACTGTAACACACCTTGCTTTCCCAATCCTTTGATAATAAATTATTGTGATTTTATTTCTACGCGTTCAGGGCACACGGCCCCTTCTTTAGGAAAATCACAGATGTACATATGTGATTTTCCTGAGGAAGGGGCCGTGTGCCCTAAAAGGCGTAGAAATAAAATCATAATAATTTATTATGAATTTTATCACAAGATTTATTATTCCTGATGGTACTGTGGTCAAAGTTCCACTTGTATTTGCTGAATTCTGCTCATGTTTTACCTTGTGGGAGACTGCTGCAGACCATCACCACCAGGACATCACAGAGATATCACAGGTCTTTGAAGTAGTTGTGACTTAACACAACCATATAAAGTGAGCAATATATACTCACTAATTTTACTGTTTGAAACTGGTAAACCCTATGTAGCGCTATTTCCTTTCCAGCCTGTCCTATTACAAGTACCAGAATAAAGAAAGAGAGAGAGACTGTTTTAAGACATTTTCATTACTTTCTGCAAAGTTACAAGCTTACATACACTAAGATTACTATGCCCTTAAATAATTTGGGACAGCCCATGTGATGATGTCAGGTGTTTGAAAGCTTCTGATAGGTTTATTGGCAAAATCTGGGTTAATTAGATACACACCTGTGGATACATTTTAATGCACACCTGAATCACACTGCTTCTTTGTGTAGCATCATGGGAAAGTCTAAAGAAATCAGCCAAGATATCAAGAAGAGAATTGTGGAATTGCACGAGCTTGGTTCATGCTTGGGTGCAATTTTCATATACCTGAAGGTGCGCCGTTCATCTGTACAAATAATTATATTTAAGTACAAACATGATTGGAATGTCCAGCCATCATACAGCTCAGGAAGAAGAAGGGTTCTGCGTCCCAGAGATGAATGTGCTTTAGTCCGACATGTGCCTATCAACTCAAGAACAAAAGCAAAAGACCTTGTGAAGTTGATGGCGGAAGCTAGTAAGATTGTGTCATAATCCACAGTGAAACTAGTACTGTAACAACATGGACTGAAAGGCCACTTCACCCAATAGGCATCATGAGGAAAGAAGATTATATGGCAATACTAAAGCAACATCTCAAGACAGTAGCCAGTAAGTTTAAACTTGGGCGGAAATGGGTCTTCCAAATGGAAATTTACCCAAAGCATATTCCCAAACTGGTTACAAATTGGCTTAAGGATAACAAAGTCAATGTTTGGAAGTGGCCATCACAAAGCCCTGCTCTCAATCCTATTGAAAATGTATGGGCAGAGCTGAAAAGGCAGGTGCAAGTAAGGGGACCTACAAACATAGCTCAGATACACTAGTTCTGTCAGAAGGAATAGGCCCATATTCCTACCAACTATTTGGAAACTTGTCGACAAGATACCAAAGACATTTGACCCAAGTCATACAGTTTAAGGGTAAAGGTACCAAATAATAATGAAATGTATGTAAACTTGTGACTTTGCAGAAAGTAATAAAAATGTATTAAAAATTCTCTGTTTCATTATTCTGACATTTAGCAAATATTAATAATTATGGTTTTCCCTAATTGACCTGAAACGAGAAAGATGTATTCTGATTTCATGTCAATAGTGAGAAAAACATGCATATGTGTATGTCTTTTTATATAGTGTATGTAAACTTCTGATTTCAACTGTATGTTTTGTAAATTTGTTTTGTAAAAGCCATAGGGAATAACATTTTTAGTGGTGTTTTGGCTATTAAGAAGAAGACCTTTTCTGCCAATGTTCTACCCCAAGATAAAGCATGAGATTGATCTACTTCACTTCATTTGAGGGAGATTAATTTTTTCTTTATTTTAAAAAAATCACAAGTTAACAAATGCAGATTAAAATAAAATTCAAGCAGAATTAATTTCCAAATCAAATTATTTGCTCATATTTTCGCCTATTGAACTTGTCTGTGTCGCACCTAACGTGTTAAATAATACCAGTTTGGAAACTGAGATTATTTCTGTTGCTCTCTTTTGCAAGTGGTGATTTTATCTCCACTATCCTAAAAGTCGAATGAACCTGTGATTTATAGTAATTAATGGCTCATATTTCCAGGAAGAAGATATAGAAGGAAGGGTTCACAGAGAGGAGTAGGTAACTATGCAAGTGACGGCTGAGAGGTTCTTCTCGTCTATGTCTTCATGCTATTACTGGGCAAACATCCAACTTTACGTTAACCTGTGTGCTTTTGGCTCCTCTTCACCTCAATTTATGAGGCTGTGTAGCATGAGCGTCTTTAAATCCTCTGCTGGCAGACAACCCGCAACATGTTCCTTGAAGAATATAAACCTCTATGTCCAGTCCTTAACATGTTACTATTCAGCCAACTGCAGCAATTCATCCAGAAAAGACTACAAATCTAACAATTTATATAGCAGAAGACGTCATTTTTCTAAATGAAAAATCTGTACGAGTCATGTAAACCTGCTTATTTTTATATTTGAAATGTTGCAGCGGTGTCACACCCAGCTAAGGCTAGTTGGGCTGGCCAAGAAGCAGTGGACTGGAAGTTCTGTCCAAGACCTCTTCATGAAGATGCATGTTGGTATCAGATGTTTCTCAGCAGATTCTATCTACTCAACATATACCTAATGCATATGGGAACTATCTGGTGGTCTCCTGATCTGATATATGAAGCGTCACAGCTGTCAGGTGTCGGTTTGCCTCCCTTACCTATTGGAGTAATATCATTGAGTTGGGCAGAAATATTTAGAGATCACTGGATTGTTTTATTATTGCTGCAATAAAAAATGGATTTTTAGCTTTCAATAGCAGAGGAGTAAAGATTGCCTTGTCTAGACATAAAACAGGAGGCTAAGATCTAAAATATGTGCATAACTCATTTGCCTAAACATCATCTGTTCATTTATTCTAATAATAACACTGAAAAAACCTTTTTTTTTTCAAAAGTTTTGCTTCCTTATCCAACACTTCCTTGATTATGATAAACCCATTTGCGCTAAGCAGAAATATCATTTCTGATAGTCTGTATCACGCAGACATTTTGAGAAAAATAAGATTATGTTTTACTGATCATGAAGCATTTAAATGTTACCAGCAGCATTAGTTCAACTAAACCAAAAGTGTTTTGCCGTTGATTTTCATTTGTACCCAACGTCTGATGCATCCCGCATTAGTGGCCAAATGTGAATACAGAAAATGAATTTTCAATGACATGTTGTACTTCATCACTTTGTAAGCTTCAAGACGGTTGTCAAGTCACCCAGTTCGATGCAGTTTGGTGCTCGATAGTTGCCAAGGAAATTCTCGGAAACATTCTTGAATGATGTCCAAGCAATTTTTTCAGGCCACACCAGCAGCTCTTTGAAGTGCTTGTCATTCATGATGTGTTGCATTTGTGTATCAGAAAAAATGACTTCCGTAATCTTGGCATTAGTTATTCTTGGGAACATTTACCTCAGATAATGAAAACTTTCTTCTTACTTGTTCATTACTTTTACAAAATGTTTCACCAGTTTTATGTGAAGTGGAGGCATAAATATCATTGCTGGGTCCACTAGTGCTTTATGTACAACATTTTTCTGCCCGGGAGTCAACTTGTTAAAGATGAAACTGTCACCCCCTTTGGGCATTTTAAACTATGCCCAGCAAACATAATGTTAATGGGGTTCTTATAACACCTCTATGTGCCCAGATGTCCCCTCATACCTGAGAAATCAACTTTATTCTGTCCTATACTGCATCCTAAAAGGTCAGGGAGGCCTGCTGTGTGGTTCTAGTGGATTAGGTCCTCGCCGCCCCCCTTGCTGCAAAACCCGCCCTGCATGTTGAAAATTGCTGCCCCCTCCTGTGACCAGGCACTGAGTGACAAGCGCACTCGTGCCTGCACAGTACAGCGGGTCACCATGCTCCATTGAAGATAATGTCTCGCAGATTTCACAAATCTTGCGAGACGTCGGCACTATCTTCAATGGAGCATGGTGACCCGCTTCACTGGGCAGGCAGATAATGAGGTACAGTGTGAGCCTGAGAACTTGGTGGGGTTCTCAAAAGGGGGCAGAGTCCTAAAAGGGGGTAGGAACCCAGAAGGGAAGGTTGCCCAAAAAGGGGCGAAGTTCCATAAGGGGTGGTGACCTTAAAAATGATAGTTTCCCAAAATGGGGTGGAGTTCCAAAAGAGAGTGGTGGTTCTAAAAGGGGTGGTTCCCAAAAGTGGGTAAAGTCCCAAAAAGGGGCATCAGTTGTACCATAGGAGTCTGATGGAGACTTATTCTGCAGGGAATGTCATGCTGCAGGACATTTAGCAGACCAATGTCCCCGGAACAAGGAACAGATTAACTGCAGCAGGGAGCAATGTGGTTAGTTTCTTGCAGGTCCAGTCTAGGCATAAACTTATTACCCCATCCATACAAATGTTAATTCAACATTTTAGACAGGTTTACATTCACTTCCAATTCTGAAACATAAAGAAAATGTAAAACAATTTATATTTAGCTGTACATAATGGCATTTACTTTTGATATTTTTATGCATGACTCGGCTGGTTCTGCCATAGGGGTTATATTATAGGGTTACATATCACTGAACAGTTTTGTAGCATGAAAGGCCAGTATATTGCATAAGTGAGGGGAACTGAACAATGCCTCATTCCTCCTTTGGGAATGCTGTAGAGAAACTGAACACTGTCAAGTGCTTCCACCAATAACTGTTGACTATGGAGGTCAACACTAGGACAACCTGAAATCATGTAATTTCTTGGAATCCCTCTAGCAAAAAGGGAATGTCCATAATGATTTTAAGGTATATGGAATCCTATTAAGCTCCAAATAAAAGAAAATGTGCTTCAGTATTGGACAATTGTGTCCCATATATGCAGAACAAAAGAGAACCAAAACGCACACTCACATGACATACGAACACTCACATTACATGAGCAGGGCATACGGATGCTAAATGAGGAAAAAAAAGCATCTCCTACTTCCTCTGTCTGAGAATCTGGGCGATATGTACTCAGATGTGAACACACCCTTACAGCGTGAGAATCCTGCGCACTGTTTAGAATCAGTACACCCTCGTACATAGAAGCCGAACCCTCTACAAATCCAACACAAAGTTTGCTATAATTGCACATAGGCCTCAACTCAAAATGTTTACACAGTTATCTGTCATAAAAAACTTTGAAAAGTCACAGCATTTTTGCTCAATAAGACGTTCATCTAAAATTGGGTAACTTTTGCCATTTTAATGCCAGTCGTAGCCAGCAGGATGGAGCATGAGCGGGACAGGGGCATAGCAACATCCATCCATCTAATTCATGGTGAGCTGTGGTGTACTCTATACCATAAATCTCACTCCTATCAGGGACTGGAGTAAGATGTTTGGCAAGATGCTCAGTGTCACACTCCACCACACCCCTTTATTAAGTACAATGGTAGTTTTGCGTACATTGAATAGCCTATACCTAGGATGCTCAGTATTAAGAAGTACTTCTGTGTGGCACCATAATAGGAAAGTATAACTAGTAATTATAAGGGAACAATAACAGCATAGTTGAGCATCTAGTGAAGCATGTCAGTTATACACTATACAGGACCACCACATACATACGGCATTTAACTCTATGTGACCTAGGTACAGAGGTTTTACTGTGTAGTTAAAAGGTCATGTCCAGAAGCCCTTTAGTCTGTCTGGGTTCCTTTATTTTTTATTTTTAGAAGAGAAGAAAAGGCCACAAGATTCCAAAACTGTATTGTGTTCCTAAAAATAATGGAAATTTGCACTTCAGTAAGGAAGTGGAATAACTCCAGTGCCATCTTTAAGCAGCTCCTCAAAGTCATAATCTCTTTCCAACAAGCTTTTAAATATGACTAAGGAATTTGTGCCAGATCAGAACCCCAAACTTCGGGGTAACTGCCCCTCATCAGTGTAGTGTGTGGGATATTCTCATCTGGCTGTGTGAGTGGGCTAAGACAAAGTCTGGGAACTTGCTATCTACCTTATGGAGACAGCTAAGTGGGTGAGGAGATTGTAGCCACATCCCTCCTCTAGGAAATTTGCAAATTTGCACTTCAGTAAGGAAGTGGAATAACTCCAGTGCCACCTTTAAGCAGCTCCTCAAAGTCATAATCGCTTTCCAACAAGCTTTTAAATATGACTAAGGAATTTGTGCCAGATCAGAACCCCAAACTTCGGGGTAACTGCCCCTCATCAGTGTAGTGTGTGGGATATTCTCATCTGGCTGTGTGAGTGGGCTAAGACAAGGTCTGGGAACTTGCTATCTAATGGAGCAAATTCACATTTTGCGAGTCCATGGACAAACTTTATAGAATTTCACTCTGAAGCTTTATATGAGGGCACAATGCCTTCTGAATGGATTTGGTGAAAAATATTCAGAAGCTTTGCGGCTTAAGCAGAGATCTTAATGATACCACTTTTGGGCAGATGCGATCATTTGATCACCTGTTATTGCATTTTATTGCAGTGACAAAAAAACTTAATTTTGGACTTTTTTTCTGTTACGTACTTTACCAATCAGATTAATTAATTTTATATTTTGATAGATTGCGTATTTCTGAATGCGGCAATTCCAAATATTTGTATTTTTTATATATACCTACCGTAGTTTATATATATATACATAGTTTTATTTTCAATGGGGAAAAATGGAGGTACGGTAATTATTACTTTTATTTATTTTTTCATATTTTCAAAAACTTTTTTACTTTGTCTTATTTTACTTGATCCCATAGAATGCCTCAGCACTTCAGAGTGCGTGGCACACAAGAGCCGCTTCATTTCAATTATTAGAAGTACAATAATCAGAGTAACACAACCAGCACTGAAGTTCTCGTGGAATTAACTGGGCCATGCCGTTTATTCTGAGTTTACACAGCATTGTAAATAGATTGAGGTTCCATGAATCTCTTATTATGAATCGTTAAACAATTAACTATGAAGGTTACTAACCAAAAAATTAGAATCAAAATAAAATAACACCAAAAGAACCATATACCTCATGAATAAACAATACTCCGGACCCATGTCAGGAAATTTTACGTGCAAAGCAAAGTACTCACCAATAGATGGCATGACAGGGTTTTTTTTTAAATTACTTTATTAAGGCTCAATAACATAGTAATAAATAAGTTTACAAAAACATATAAACAGAACAGGAAGGGAGGGCGGGCGTCTTCAATCTTCAGATGATGACTGCGCCCAGCTGACAGAAAAGCTGGCTTAAACAGTAGTCCACTACCCCCCTCTGTCCAATTAGAATTTTCAAAAGAAAAGTGCCAAAATCACCAGCCATCTGATTGGCTAGTGATCTGTTGCTGTGGCCAGACGGAAGTTAGTGACCTAAAAATATCCATGTAGCCAAGGAGAGGGAAGAAGATAACACTGACAGCACTATAACCATATACTTTATGGGGTCTGTGCCACCATGTGGCCTCCGTGTTATAGCACGGCGGACCTTTCAATCACTTCTGTTGTACACAGCTGTGATGATCCACAGCTGTGAACAGTACAAATAAATGATCACTTTTTTGAGCAACGCTGCTCCGACATTGCTAATAGGAAGTGAGTCATGACAATGCCCAGGGTCATCAACTGACCCTGCGCTGTTATGACAACACATCAAGGCTCCATGATGCCGACAGAATAGGCGAGCTCCACGGAGTTGCTTTATAATGGGGTGTGGCCACTGGCCCTGATGCTCATATTATATGCCAACTTTACTCTATGCCACCCACACTCTATATGCCTGCTGTATGTATAGTTGAACTCTCCTGAGCTAACAGTGACAGTTGCACAAAAATACACACTGTCAATCAGCTCAGGAGAATCATGCGATAGCAGACATGTATAGTGTGGGTGCCATAGAGTGAGTACATGGGGCCGGCGGCCACACCCCGTGTTCATTACACTAGGTAGAAGTATGAGGGGGCTTGAATGTAGGATGATCATGGAGCCCCTGGAGGCTATGCCCCGCCACACCCCTGTTCTCAGCAGCAGGTTGAAGCTGAATCTGCTCTGTAATGTATTGTCCCATAAGGGAGGGTTGAGTGCTGAGAGCAGCTATGATTTAATTGATTTATAGGGGATTTAAATATCTTAGAACTGCAGTGGATAGCTCAGCTTCATCATGAAGGAGGGTAGGGACAGTACAAAAAAATCTCTCCCTGAAGATCCCCTTTAATCTGTCTAAAACATCTGGATAAGCAAAGTTGTTGAGAAAAATAAAAAATAAGACTTAAAAGGAAAAACAACAGAAGGTGGTGCAAAACATACAAAACATACAGAGAATAAGGTACAAATACTAAAGCCATTAAAAAGGAGAAAATACTTCAGAAAAGTGAGGAAGCAGCAATGATAAATGAGAGTCTTTGTTCCTACACACTGACAGAATAAAGTCATTGCTGATTCTGTTAACAAGTTAAATTGTTACTGCCAGTTATTAATTAGGCCTTGGCTTTAGGGACTTTGGCTGGAGTCCCTCCAAGTGGTTTGTGCAGGGTTATAACAATAAATAAATAAAATACTCGAATAGTGGATCCTTTACACTTTAAACTCAGTACCTGATGGTGAATATATGAATGAAATTCAAATAAAAGCTCTGCTGAGAACTGTTATCAATACATACGGTATCATTTTCAACAAACACAATGATAAAGATCTAGATATGATACCTGTAATAGCTAACTGTAACACTGGCAGTGACACCGGCACTCCACTGAAAAAAATTAACAGGCTGCAGCCACCCCAGTAGTAGTACCTCCAGCACTCCTAGACCTTCACCCCAGCTCTCTCATTGCCCTGGTGCATTGGCAAACAGGATCATGGTATTTGGAGTTGATGCCAGCTAGATAATGTCAGCTGACATGAATCCCAGAGGGCGTCAATCAGATATCCGATATTACTAACCAATTCAGCAAGGACACAAATAACCACACCAAAAAATATATTTTTTTAAGATCAACTGCAATACATTTCTCTTTCACATTTTTCTTTAAATTAAAATCCATTATTTTAAAGTTTCCTATTCCACCCAACCCAACAAAAAAGCATGTAAAAATTATTAGAAAGGGAAAAAAAATGAAACCCCTGAAGTCCCAGTATATAGGGGAAAAGATCCATGACTGTATACCACATATGGTGGGACAGAAGGTACCGCATGGCTCCCAGCAATGTGACAAGCTATGACTTCACTGATATTGTTTCAGGTTACACAGCAGATATCACTCAGCAGGGAATTCCACTGTTTGACCTGTGTGTGGCGTCAGCACTCGTAACACTAGCTGTCTCGTGAGAGCCGCGATATCGCACGAGATGCATTGTGAGACAGCATGTTTGAAGAGCGATGACATCAGCGAGTACAGTGCAGTTCAAACTGGCGGGATAGCCTCTGTGTGTCCCCTGGAATCTGAAATGGCACCGCTTGTCACAATGTCACCAGTGCCTGCATGCCTGCTCTCACACTATATGGGGAGTGCTTTCTGTGAACATGACCCCAATATCCTTGTAAGAGAGTCCAAGTAGAGCCACAGTTGTAGTGGAAGGGCTTGAGGATTCCTTTTGACCCATGTCTACCTCGACAGAGACTTCTAGGGCAGGATGGGCAACTCCAATTCTCAAAGGCTGCAAACTATGCAAGTTTTCAAGATTTCCTTAGCAAGGAAATTTCGTGCTAAATTTGGGAATGGGAAAAATAAAATTAACAAAAAAATAGGCCTCACTCTTCTCAGAGCTCCAAACAGTCCTTATTTTGCCAACAGGGCCACTCCAGGATGGGTCAGAAACCCAACAGCAGGCCGTTCCAAATTGTAGTCTAGTGCCAGGCAGTCTCAGGGGATCACAGCGGCTACTCCTCTAGGGGCATTCTCCACCATCACAATCCCCCAAACACACCCCATCATGGTCACCACTGGAGAAGAGGAGAATGTATTAGTGGACAGTAACCCCCTCTAGGAGACATGGGAGGAACTCAGGCAATGCAAACTGACCCTTCAGGATTTCTGACCCCTGTGGGTTTCACTGCAGCTGGCTAGTTAACAAGATCTGGCCTTGCAAGCAGCCAACACTCCATCCTCTTAATGTTGGCCTCAAGCTACCAGTCTTGGAATTCTTCTGTGGAGGTGACCCAACTTACATCTACCATGTACCACCTCTTGTTGCACTTTAAGTTTAAGAAAGGGACCACCTCCCCAAAAGAGTTGCAGCGTCGTGAATGCAAATGGTCATGTAGCAGGGTGGACCAGTTTATGTACCACCTGTCTTCGGTCCCATCTCTGGCTAGGAACCCAAATCCCCTCCTCTGGAAGAAGGTCGCCACCCAGCCCTGAGTACATTGCTTCTCAATAGGCATTACACTTAGGCCCCTGCAACTTTTCTCAGGCGAAGGCATCTGAGAGTCTAGTTTCCAGAAATGACAAGGGCAGTTTATGCTTATTAGAATATTGCTGAAAGGGGGTAAGGGGCCCCATATGGTATTCTCCCAGTCAAAAGCTACTGTCGGAGGTGCTACTCAAGGTAGGGAAACAGGTGATTCTACCACTATTACCTGCTCCTTGTCCTTCTTCTCCTCAGTTTGCCGATCCACTGCTGCAGGTTTAATATGGCCATGCATGCTTCAGGATCCTCTGACCTCTGACCTGTGGTGGTACAACTCCCGGGTAGCATAAGGAACAGCTCACCTCTGGACTCTGAGCTCTGCTCCAGTGGGACCTCTTCAGGCATACTGGAATAGCACTAGATCCTGGAATGCATATCAGGCTCCATGCGGGGAGCACAGTTGTACTCCAGCTCACATATGTAGACATCACTGTGAGCTACTCCAGTTGTGGTGACGCACACATGATCACATCCTCCAGAAGCAGGAATCTCATGGGGTGAATCCATCAGGTCTCCAAAGTGCGGACTACAGGCACATGCTAGCACAGTGTTGCTGCACTGTGTGGCAATCCCAAGATGGTGCTGACTTCTGCAATGAACTGTCTTTACTTTGCTTAGGATCTGCCTCTCCCAGCAGTAGGACTCAATCGCTTACAGGATATTATTATTTGCCCAATCTTGTTGCCTAGTTCTTCATTAAGTTGTCCTGGGGTGGGCTGCAAAAGGCACCTGATTTCCTATTCCCATTTGACTCACCGTGGCCGGGACTCCGGTAGACAGGCGCTTTTCTTCTTCCTCCTTGTCACGGATGGACCGCGCCTGCCGGCAGTGGGGCCCGGTGGTACAGATCAAAAAAGAGAGACGTCATGGCTGAACAGATTAGGGGTTAATTTGTCGTGACGCCACCTATGAGAGTTTCGGTAACTGTACCGACGCTGCGGGGCCTCCGGGGGATGGAATGCAGCAAGATAGAACACTCCCCACAGGCTGAGCGGTGATCCCTGAGCCAGGAGCTGCGCAAGATGTTGTGAGGCAGCTGCGGTTACTTAGTGCGCGGATGAAAGCAGTTCATAAGGAAGAACTGACACTGGAAGTCTCTGTAACGGGTATTTTACTGTAACCAGCAGGCAGTACATGGCATACAGTGACGGGTAGTGGACCGGGTGGACTCAGCAGTGATAGGTGTCCCTCAGAGATCCGCGGTGTTCCTCCATTCTAGCTAAGTGATGTTGCTGTTGTCGCCCAGGAATACCAGGTCGGGTACAGGGAGGCTGCTTCAATGCCCTACCCAGAGTATACGTTATGGGTGTTTTGGGGAGCTTTGGGTCCCTTGGTGGGTACACCGCTGGTTAGACGACTGGATTTGGTGGTGGTGGGGTGCTCCTGTAAAGCGGTCCCTCCACTCCTCTGGTTCGCATAGAAGTGCTGAACTCCTTCTAGCTTTGGTACCAGCAAACCGGCTGTAGATGGGCACGGGATGATTTTGGACCCGCATGTAGATGCCGTAGATCGGTTATAGAAGCACCGGGAATAATGGCGCTCAACCGGGTGATGGCAGGGGCTGCACGGGATTGCAGGCCCCTCTCCTAGGTTGCAGAGCTCGTTGGACTTGCTCCTCTCTCCTCCGTGGCCAAGTCAGTTCTCTCTTACACACTACTGCCCACACTCCCACCAGGACCTTATTGGCCCTCTAACTGGTGATGCATGTGGGGTATGGATCTCTGAGTTAACTGTATGACTGCTGGGTCAGAGAATATTGCTGCTGCTGTTTTGGCTGCAATACCCCCTGTGACGCACTCGGTGCGAGGCGCCACACATTTACCATGCCTTAGTTAACACCTGGGCTTGCAAATGGGGAAAGTGATTATTGAAGCCTGACATATTTAGAAGACAAATAGAAAAAGAAAATAATTTTTTTCAGCTCACCACCAATTCATCTGCAATGTTGAATAAGGCTAGTGAGCACTGCATTAAAAGGTCAAAGATTAATGCTATAATAACACACTTGTGCACCATAAATCTGTATTCTAAACATATGGAATGAAAGAAAATATAGTGATAGCACATTTTCAAGAAGCAACATGCATAGAATGGTGTTTCATGACTGTGAACAGACTTATTAGACCATGTATGTTAGGTCAGAGACACACTATGCTAGCTGCATGTGGGTATCTCGCATGCATCTCACATGAGTCACCCAGCTCGGGCCCTGCCTCCCTGAATGGGAGCATGGAGCCAGGCTGCATGACTTATACGAGATGCGTGTGAGACACTCGCATGCAGCTCGCATAAGTGTGTTTCTGCCCTTAAGCATATAATGGACATATGCTATTTTTATCTGAATTGCTAGCAGATAAGTGAAAGGTGGCCTCGCATGCTGCTGACCCATTGCAATAATAAATGTTTGCTCTCTAAACAAAATAATTAAAATAATTTTTTACTAAATCAATAGCTCTCTTAAAGTGATGTTTAAAGGAGATTTTAAGTTTCCATGATTTCACAGCTGCTGCCACATCTGGCATTGTTCCAAAAATTCACAGCCTGCAGGTGTTAAAACACCTGAAAACTCAATTAAGCTTAAAAACTTTCTTTTAAAGCTGAATTAAAGTTTACAGGTTGAGAAAAACCTTAGGTTAGGGTTGTTCTCAACGCCGGGTCTTCCGCAAACGTTTTGATCCCAAACCATCAAGGAAAGTTTTAGGGCCACTTTAACCTTTCAAACTTCCTCGAACAAAGCCATATTCACCAATTTTTAGTAAATTGCTCAGGTTTTCAGATCACAAACCAAATCTGCAATGCTTGTGCCGAATTTGAAATTGGCGAACATGTTCAGGGAAAATTTGCTCATCTCTAAAGGTACCATCACACGCCACGATATAGCCTCCATATCACTGACAATTTAATGTGAGCACGCACGTTTCGGGCACTTTTTTTCACATCGCTGTGGAGCTGTCACACGTAGCAATCTTGCGTGCGATCTTTGTCAATCCTGCTTTCGGGAAATCGCCTGCAGAAGACCAGAAATGATCTTCCCTTCACACATTGCCGCATCACATGCCACAATCGTAGCAGCGATGTGGGCATTGTGTTTTAATAGGGGCGTGCTAGAGTGGATTTCACCGCGCCCCTATCACTGCGATTGGTGGACGGAACTGCGTTCCCATTGGTCAGCCTTGGCCAGCCTTACGGGTCATCAAATAAGGCGCCTCGGACACGGCCAGACAATCAGAATGCAGTATGACCCACCAATCGCCACAGATGCAACGTGGAAAAAAGGATATCCAAGCACGTCTACGGGATTTATTTCAGGATCGCTGTGTACGTCGCTATCGCCCTGTCACACGGTACGTTCCGCTGAAATCGCCTGTTGGATATCGCCTGATTTCACTGCAGTGCAGGGCAATCAGGCGACGCTCCACCAGCGATTTCTCGCCGTAGAATCACCCAGTCACACGCCACTACTCAAATGCGATATGGTTTCAACATCGCCGAATTCGGGAATTGCCAGCGATCTCGCCGGCAATATGGCGACGTGTGACTGTACCTTTAAGGCATGTTCCACTGGAATAACTCCTAACACATGGAGTCTGACCAAGTCTGTAATTAAGGCTATGTTCACACATAGTGTTATTCTAGAGCTTTTTTTTACATATGCAAAGTGAATGCTGCTTTTTATAGTACCCAGTTACAGTTATGAGATTTCAGAAGTCTCATACACACACTTGTTTTTTTTCCTTACTGAATTTGAGCAATACAGCATTTTTTTCATTATGCAGCATGTCAACTCTGGCTGCATTTTTTTCCTTCCGAGAAAGCAATTAGGAAGTGCATAAGCATGAAAGCATTGCACAAAATGGAGAAAACAAGCTTTGATGCATTCTTGGTGAATAAAACTAACTTTAAACATGTACAAGAGAAATCCCGCATGTAACCCTTAAAAAATAAAAATAAATGCAGTTTATTATGTTAATATATAACGCTAGGGGCTTAATTTAATGAAACACAATTAGTAAGTTTCCAATTGAAAACCAATAAATGGGTACCGTATATACTCGCGTATATGCCGAGTTTTTCAGCCCAAAAATTGGGCTGAAAAGTCCCCCCCTCGGCTTATACGCGAGTCACTCGGTATGCTGTGGGGGGGGGCTGGACCCGGGGCTGAAGGAGGCAGGAGGGAGCCGTGGTGACCGCAGGCGGTCACGTGGGGCCGTCTCATTAGTGCAATGAATATGCACGGCATCCCCCCGTCCATCAGCGGCGCGGGGGATGCCGTGCATATTGCACTACACAGGCCCCCAGCAGTAACACACAGCCCCCCTCCTTAGTATGTCCCCCCCAGGCTGCGGCACCTGTTAAAATAACAAACTTTCATACATCACCTTTCCGGCGCAGCTCCTCCGCTCCTCCGCTCCCAGCTTCTTCTTCCTGCTTCCGGTGTCATGTGACCGGGCGCAGGAGATGAAATCATCTCCTGCGCCCGGTCACAGCACTAGAAGCAGGAAGAAGAAGCCGGCGAGCGGAGGAGCTGCGCCGGAAAGGTGATGTATGAAAGTTTGTTATTTTAACAGGTGCCGCAGCCTGGGGGGGACATACTAAGGAGGGGGGCTGTGTGTTACTGTTGGGGGCCAGTATACCACCACTGGGGGCCTGTATACTACTGTTGGGGGCCAGTATACCACCACTGGGGGCCTGTATACCACTGGGGGCCTGTATACTACTGTTGGGGGCCAGTATACCACCACTGGGGGCCTGTATACTACTGTTGGGGGCCAGTATACCACCACTGGGGGCCTGTATACACTGTTGGGGTCCAGTATAGCACACTGGGCCTGTAACACGGGGGCCTGTATACTACTGTTGGGGGCAGTATACCACCACTGGGGGCCTGTATACTACTGTTGGGGGCCAGTATACCACCACTGGGGGCCTGTATACACTGGGGGCCTGTATACTACATGGGGGGCCGTATACCCACTGGGGGCCTGTATACTACTGTTGGGGGCCAGTATACCATCACTGGGGGCCTGTATACTACTGTTGGGGGCCAGTATACCACCACTGGGGGCCTGTATACCACTGGGGCCTGTATACTACTGCTGGGGGCCAGTATACCACCACTGGGGGCATGTATACCACTGCACAGGGGCCTGTATACCACTGCACAGGGGCCTGTATACCACTGCACAGGCGCCTGTTAATACCACTGCTGAGGGGCCTGTATACCATTACTGAGGGGTGCTATATACCAGTGACGGGAGGCTATATCATAAGATGGAGGTCTGCTGCATTTCATTCCCTAGGCTTATACGCGAGTCAATAACTTTTACCAGGTTTTGGGGCAAAAGTAGGGGGGTCGGCTTATACATGGGTCGGCTTATACACGAGTATATACGTAATTTTAAAACACAAATTAATTACTTCACTTTGAAGTGAAAGGGACTGGAATGCCATGTGTTTTGGTCTTTTTGCCTTACTTAACAAAAAGCCAGATGAGTCATTTGAAGTTACAAGTTGTTTTTGTAAGGTCCACTTTTGCTGCCCGTCTTCTAAGACTCAGAGTTATTGGACGCTCTAGGACATTTCAGAAACAGCCATATGTCTTCCCTACAGGTTCTTCCTAATTCTTGTGTGCTGAAAGATGGGTTTCAGCCTCTGCTTAAAACAAGAGAGTACTGCAGAAAAAAGGAGATATTATAGTAACTCATGCACCATGAGCCAGAGGAACACCTGGTGAGTGATGTCAACAACTGCGAGAGCAGAAAGAAATCTCAGTAAACGCGTTTGTCATCACAAACACTGTAAACAAATGAGATGTTCCCCGTGAGAGCAAAGCTAAAGAAACCAGAAAAGCTCAAAACCTTTCAGTTTCCCTTATGCTATCATATATCTCTAGGCGCTTCCATGAGGTGTCTGTTACCAAACACCTGGAGTTTTATTGGGATATAAAATGAGTTTATCCTCTTCTGGTCAGATACAATTGCCTTGTGACTTCTTACTAACCTTTTAAAAGAGCATGAATTGTGTTCCATGCACACAGTTTATACCAAAGCTGTGACCTATGGTATTATAATAAAAGTGTATAATTAAAGAAGAGATATCTTTTTAAAAATTACAAACTTAATTCCAAAGAAGTTGTGGCACCATGTAAAATGTAAATTAAGCAAGAATGCAATGTTTTGGAAATCGCTTATCTCCAGACATTATTTAAAGCAGAACATACAACGTAGATGCCACGATCTCCACATTGCCTGTGATGTTCCAGGTTTGTGGAGACTGCCATGGTGGGTTTACACGCCGCGATATCGGCGTCCAACTCCGACCCAACTCCGACAAAAAGTCACGTGGTTCGGGAGTTGGACCCGATATCGTTCCTGCATCGTACTGTTTGAAGGTACAATACGATGCAGGAACGATGGTAATCCGATATTCGGGGTCGAATGAGTGGGCTATTCAACCCCCGATATTGGATGCCTGTTGGAGCGATCGTTGCGTGTAAACTACAACTTACGATTTTGTTACCTGCACTCACCATTAATACCCAAAGTTACATGGTTCGTTGTGGTTGGTGAGCGACACATCGTAAGGACGTGGTTTCCCGATATCGCAGCGTGTAAAACGCCGATGCGATTTCGGAAAAGTCTCAAAAAATGCGCCTCACGCGGTTGTATACGATCTCGCCCCGTATCGCGAGTGTAGAACCCGTCAGGCTGGGCTGGCTCTGTGCCTCAATCACCTGAATTCAGCTTACTTAATTACTAAGAGCCTATTTAAACTAGCTTGCAGTTGTCTGGCTCAATTGTACATTTGCTTTTGGCTGTGTAGGACTTAATCTCTTTGTGTTCTTAACCAGACCCTGCTTGACTTTGTTTCTTACCTGGACTTGACTCTCTGCTAGTGACCTCACTTCTCTTTCTGTTTTGTACCTGTGTACTCTGTTTTTGTTACTCTCGTTTCCTGAATTCAGCCTGAATTGGATTTTGCTTCTGTTACCCCTCTGCTGCACTGCGCCATTTCCTGGACCTGACCACGGATTGCTTTGACCTCTCTTTACTACCAGTAAGTAGTATGGTTGTTATATTTACTTTCCATTTAGTTCAGTTAGTTTTCTGCTCCTCTGAGACTAGTTATTACTATTATCCGGTCATACACAGCGAAAAGCAAATGTATCATTGACCCAGAGCAGAGCTGCAAGCTAGTTTAAGTAGGCTCTTAATTAAGTGAGCTGAATTCAGGTGATTGAGGCACAGAGCTAGCCAAGCCTTACAGTTTCCACAAACCTAGAACAACATAGACAATATGGATATCGTGACAGTAGATCAAAATAGATGTTGGGCATTTTTCCATTTTATTTTGAAAAATTATCTCATTTTGAAATTGTTGACATCCACAAATCTCCAAAAGTTGGGACAGTGTAAACATAAGGCTGGAATAATAAGTGATAATAAGTGAGCTGGAGGGTCAATTTTTCTTAAAACAATTCTGGGATTCTTGAGAAATCCATTTGCATAAAAGAAAGAGCCGATGATCAATACTGGATGCTTGTGATCTACAAGTCATCAGGCAGCACTGTATTAAATACAGTGTAATAAGGTCACCTGTAGAGTTCTAAAGTGGAGGTATGTATCATTGATGTTGATAGCCTCAGTGTGTAAGCTCAGAAGCAGGCTACAGCATGTTAAATACTCAAGGGTTAATAGGGTGTGACAAGGTATATGAGTAGTCAGAAAGATGAATGGGTCTGGTACATCAAGTAAAATGGAGACCTGTAGTCTCAGTCTGTGTCTGTCTGTCGAGGTGTGCAGATATCTAATGTTGTTACTTTTATTAATGAATTGGACCCTGTAGTACCCTATGAACTGGTTATTTTAACTTCCTTTCATTATTTTGTATCTGGAAAAGGCTGTGTGTGTGTTTAACCTTTGGAGCAGTGTAGACTTAATAAACCCGCCAACATTTTAATAGAATTGGCTTATTTCTCTACCTCAGTGAACAGCTTAGTGAGTTGCATTACCACAGTTGGTGCTAGAAGTGCGGGCAAGATTCCCAGCAAACACATGTGATTGCTGCAAAGAAACTGCATGTTCTGGGTGAAGGCAGTCTTAAGGTCCTGTTACATACAACGACGCTCCAGCGATCACGACAGCGATAACGACCTGCCGGGATCACTGGAGCGTCATTACCTGGTCGCTGGGGAGCTGTCAAACAGGCAGATCTCCCCAGCAATCAGGGACCTTGGAGCCACCTCCCACATCACTGGATGCGATGTTACCAGCGTCCTCCCTGCTTAGCTCAACCTGTAAGCAGGGAGGAAGCTGGTAACTATGATAAACACCAGGTATCCAGGCAGCGCGTGCTGCCTAGATACCTGCTGTTTATCATAGTTATCAGCGTCCTCCCTGCTTAGCGCTGGTAACCATGATAAACACCGGGTATCTAGGCAGCGCGCACTGTCTAGACACCTGGTGTTTACCATGGTTACCAGCCATGTGAGGTCACTGATCGCTGTTCTCTCGCTGTCACACGCAGCGATGTGTGCTGACCAGCGGGAGACCAATGACCTAAAAATGGTCCTGAGCCCTTTGCAGCCATCAGCGACCCACAGCAGGGGCCTGATCGCTGCTAGATGTCACACATAGCAACATCGCTGGGGAGATCGTTGTAATGTCACAGTTACAATGATCTCGCTAACAATCTCATTATGTGTGACTGAGGCTTTAAGTGTGGAAACACAGTAAGATAACATGGAGGAGCTGATAAAGCAGCTGCTGTTGACTAATCTCCAGCAACAATAGCAGCAGCATCAACAACAACAGCAGTAGTGGCAACAACAGAAACAGATGCATCAGCAGCACAGGAAACATAGAACTCCTATAATAGGCAAACCTTAGCAGGATAGGGCATTTTTAAATGTGTTTGAAATGGTGGCAGAGTAGGAAACAACTGCTGCCAGAGTATTTGGCAGAGGTAATAGTGCCATGTCTAACCAGAGATACAAAAGGCCTATAATAACCTTACCTTACAGAACACAATATATGCAAAACTAAAAACTGAAATAGTTGTATGCTTAGGACTGTGTATTACTTTCAGGGCACAATGGGTCCACCTCGGGGTGTATTATGATGACAATCTCCCAACCATTCAAATGTTTGACCTGTTACAACTTGTCCAAAATTGGTTACAACCAGTGTACTATACCACAGCCCAGATGGTTGAGCACATTGTTATTGATCGGTTTATTCATGACCTTCTGAGGCAGATCTGGGTTTCCCAGGGAGATCTCCAAAAAGCTGGTTGGCCTAGTGGAAAGGTACGAAACAACTGAGAAGTCCATGAGGAAACAGGAGTCATAACATCACTTTACTGGGGTCTCAAAGGAAGGCCAAACCCAGAACAAGAGTACTAGAGTCACAAGTGGGGGAAATACAAGGTAGAAAAGAATGGCTTAGGTATTGTTGAAGGCCTCAGCTAAGGATATAATTTGATGGAGGAGTCACAGTCCATGGAACACAGCCGCCCATTGTCCCTTGACCACCGAGCACATGGACTGCGTATTAGCATCACACTGTTTATATTATGCCCATCTGGACTGCAGTGTGCACTACGGTCAGGCCAGGGATCGCTATGCTGCCATATCTGATGTCACATCATTAGAGAAGATCTTATGGGGAGTCTCTATGAGGTTTTCTCCATTGAACTTCTTTTTGGCTGACATCTTTGCGGCTCCTATACTGTAGGTAGCAAAGAAAGCTAGAGCCAAGTATGACCCTTAGGACCATCATGACAGTGGTGACAACTACAGGTAAGTGTTATTGTAGGAACCTTTCTTGATTCAGTGCCCAGCATAGGTAATTCAGGGAGACTTAGAGTTTCCCATGAACATTTTTAGTGACTGCTTATACTTAGAAGCAAAAGCCCTAAGAAGCCAAGCCTACAATCCTGGCAAGATAGTGGTACAATTACAAGTCTGATGACACAGGTTGTAGCCTGCAGATTACTACCTGAAGAACAAGCCCTATCAAGTATACCGCATCAACCTGATCAATCCGTGGCAAGATAGGGTACCAATTAAAAGTCTATGTCTGTGGCCCAAACTTGAAGCTGAAATTGAAGTTGTCATGTGGCAGAGACACAATCACCGAACCAGAAACAACAGTGTTTAAACCAAGACCTATTTTCAAAATTGCCAGGATATATGCAGATTGTGTAGTACAAGATTCTTACAGAATCGATAGTCATTGCAAATCATTGCAGAATCTTCAATTGCCATTTGGGCTTCGGGGAAACGTGATCAGGGGCGTAACTAGAACTGGCAGGGCCCCATAGCAAACTTTTGAACGGGGCCCCCTCCAAGACACGCCCCCAATGACACGCCCCCTTCAAGACACACCCCTTACCGAATCAGTGTTAACAGGCTGACGCCACCCAGTTTACCGTATATACTCGTGTATAAGCCGACCCCCTACTTTTGCCCCCAAAACCTGGGAAAACCTATTGACTCGTGTATAAGCCGAGGGTGGACCCCAGCATAGGTATACAGCCCCCAGCAAAGTGGTATACAGCAGCCTCTCCAGTGGTAGTATACAGCAGCCTCCCCAGTGGTATATACAGGCCCCAGCAGTATATACAGTAGCCCCAGTGGTATACAGCAGCCTCCCCAGTGGTATATACAGGCCCCAACAGTAATACAGTAGCCCCAGTGGTATACAGCAGCCTCCCCAGTGGTATATACAGCAGCCCCAGTGGTATACAGCAGCCTCTCCAGTGGTAGTATACAGCAGCCTCCCCAGTGGTATATACAGGCCCCAGCAGTATATACAGTAGCCCCAGTGGTATACAGCAGCCTCCCCAGTGGTATATACAGGCCCCAGCAGTATATACAGTAGCCCCAGTGGTATACAGCAGCCTCCCCAGTGGTATATACAGCAGCCCCAGTGGTATACAGCAGCCTCCCCAGTGGTATATACAGCAGCCCCAGTGGTATACAGCAACCTCCCCAGTGGTATATACAGCAGCCCCAGTGGTATACAGCAACCTCCCCAGTGGTATATACAGGCCCCAGCAGTATATACAGCAGCCCCAGTGGTATACAGCAGCCTCCCCAGTGGGTATATACAGGGCCCCAGTGAGTATATACAGGCCCCCAGTGGGTATATACAGGCCCCCAGTGGGTATATACAGGCCCCCAGTGGGTATATACAGGCCCCCAGTGGGTATATACAGGCCCCCAGTGGGTATATACAGTCAGGGCCCCAGTGGGTATATACAGGGCCCCAGTGAGTATATACAGGCCCCAGTGGGAATATACAGGCCCCCAGTGTGTATATACAGGCCCCCAGTGGGTATATACAGGGCCCCAGTGAGTATATACAGGCCCCCAGTGGGAATATACAGGCCCCCAGTGTGTATATACAGGCCCCCAGTGGGTATATACAGGCCCCCAGTGGGTATATACAGCCCCCAGTGGGAATATACAAGCCCCAGTGGGAATATACAGGCCCCAGTGGGAATATACAGGCCCCCAGTGGGAATATACAGGCCCCCAGTGTGTATATACAGGCCCCAGTAGGTATATACAGGCCCCCAGTGGGAATATACAGGCCCCCAGTGTGTATATACAGGCCCCAGTGGGAATATACAGGCCCCCAGTGTGTATATACAGGCCCCCAGTGTGTATATACAGGCCCCCCCCCACTCCTCCTCTGCTGCACACGTCACCTGTAAAGGAATACATCATACTTACTTATCTCTGCCGGCTGCCGCTGTCGCCGCTCTGCACCGCGCTCCGTCTTCATCCAGCTTCTTCCTGGTTGTGACCGCCGGGTGCAGGCAATGACGTCACAACCAGGAAGAAGCTGGATGAAGACGGAGCGCGGTGCAGAGTGGCGGCAGCAGCCGGCAGAGATAAGTAAGTATGATGTATTCCTTTACAGGTGACGTGTGCAGCAGAGGAGTGGGGGGCCTGTATATACCTACTGGGGGGGGCCTGTAGCTGACCGGATAGCGGCGTAGCGGCGCTGGGTCCGGGCCCCCCACAAGGGCCGGGCCCCAAAGCGACTGCTACGTCTGCTATGCCGGTAGTAACGCCCCTGAACGTGATATTGTATATCTAATGCAATGTATGAAGAGGTCAATGGGCTTTGATGTATTAGAGAAAACACTCGTACAACGTGACACACATTACTAGTCAATAAAGTGGATCCTTGATGGCTTCTACTAGTGATGAGCGAGTATGCTCTGCGCTGCTCGGTACTCGCACGAGTATCACTGTACTCGGGCTACTCGGCGAGCACCGAGTAATCTCGCGATACTCGTGCTGTGGTCGTGGTCCTCATCTCTGCATGTTGGCGCTCTTTAGAGAGCCAGCCCACATGCAGGGATTGGCTGGCAGACCACTGCAATGCCACAGCCCTGTTAGTTGTGGCATTGCAGTGATTGGCCGGCCTGCACAGCGTGACCGAGCCTTTATAAGACCCGGCCGCGCTGTGCTCTGCACACAGCCATCCAGACAATGAGTGTAGGGAGAGTGTCTGCTGCTGCTTAGGGACAGATTTGCAGCCCTCATAGGTAGATCCGGAGCAGGGCTGCAAACTGCTGCTGACCACAACAGTCCTTCTCAGGACTAATCTAGGGAGATATAGGCAGGGTGATCCAGATCTGGGTCCAAGCATTTCTGTGACCCATAACAGTACTTACTAGCTTGATACAGGTTGGGGACTAAAATCCTACTCTCCTGTGAGCTGAACAGTCACCAGACCGGTGTACTTACTACCTTGATACAGGTTAGGGACTAAAATCCTACTCTCCTGTGACTACAGTCACCAGACTGTGTACTTACTACCTTGATACAGGTTAGGGACTAAAATCCTACTCTCCTGATGACATTAGGATGTGTACTTACTACCTTGATACAGGTTAGGGACTAAAATCCTACTCTCCTGTGAGCTGAACAGTTACCAGACTGGTGTACTTACTACCTTGATACAGGTTAGGGACTAAAATCCTACTCTCCTGTGATCTGAAGAGTTACCAGACTGGTGTACTTACTACCTTGATACAGGTTAGGAACTAAAATCCTACTCTCCTGTGACACATTACAGTTCACCTAGACTGTTGTACTTACTACCTTGATACAGGTTAGGGACTAAAATCCTACTCTCCTGTGAGCTGAACAGTTACCAGACTGGTGTACTTACTACCTTGATACAGGTTAGGGACTAAAATCCTACTTTCCTGTGAGCTGAACAGTTACCAGACTGGTACACTTACTACCTTGATACAGGTTAGGGACTAAAATCCTACTCTCCTGTGAGCTGAGCAGTTACCAGACTGGTGTACTTACTACCTTGATACAGGTTAGGGACTAAAATCCTACTCTCCTGTGGCCATTACAGTCACCAGACTGTTGTGCTTACTACCTTGATACAGGTTAGGGACTAAAATCCTACTCTCCTGTGACCATTACAGTCACCAGACTGTTGTACTTACTACCTTGATAAAGGTTAGGGACTAAAATCCTACTCTCCTGTGATCTAAACAGTTACCAGACTGGTGTACTTACTACCTTGATACAGGTTAGGGACTAAAATCCTACTCTACTGTGAGCTGAACAGTTACCAGACTGGTGTACTTACTACCTTGATACAGGTTAGAGACTAAAATCCTACTCTCCTGTGACCATTACAGTCACCAGACTGTTGTACTTACTACCTTGATACAGGTTAGGGACTAAAATCCTACTCTCCTGTGACCATTACAGTCACCAGACTGTTGTACTTACTACCTTGATACAGGTTAGGGACTAAAATCCTACTCTTCTGTGATCTGAACAGTTACCAGACTGGTGTACTTATTACCTTGATACAGGTTAGGGATTAAAATCCTACTCTCCTGTTACCATATTAGTCACCAGACTGTTGTACTTACTATCTTTATACAGGTTAGGGTCTAAAATCCAAATCTCCTGTGACCCGAACAGTCACCAGAGTGTTGTCACTGTATACAGGCAAAATGCGCAAGGGCGTTGGCAAGGGAGTTGGCAAGATACAAGGAAGTGAACGTGATGGTGGTGCAGACAGAGGCCGAGGTCGTGTGCAAGCACTAATTTCGCAACAACAAAGGGGCACATCTACTCGCTCACACGTCCTGTCCCAAATTCTTGGGGCCCGCAGCAGTACACCGCTCTTGAACCAAGACCAGTGTCAACAGGTTATTACTTGGATAGCAGATAATGCTTCAAGTCAGATTGGCACCTCCACAAACACCCTGTCTTCCACACGGTCAAGTGTCAGTAGCCGTGATACTGCAGCGCACATTTCCCAACCTGATCCTCCTTCCTACCACCAGGCCGAGTACACGTCCACGGACATTACTGATCCCACACTTGGACACTCGGAAGTCCAGAAGTGTGTACCCATGGGTGAGTGGAGGTACATGGCAAATTCCTTTAACAAAATTTAAATTCCGCTGTCATTTGTCTGTGGTGTGATGAAGTCTGGCCCAATCCAACCCTTATTTATCTTGATCAGAGTCAGCCTGTCAGCATTTTCAGTTGACAGGCGGGTGCGTTTATCAGTAATGATTCCACCTGTGGCACTGAAAACACACTCTGACAAAACGCTAGCGGCAGGGCAGGCCAGGACTTCCAAGGCGTAGAGAGCCAATTCATGTCACGTGTCTAGCTTGGAGACCCAATAATTGTAAGGCACAGAGGAATCTCGCAGTACAGTTGTTCGATCTGCAAGGTACTCCTTCAGCATGTGGCCAAACGTAGCATTTCTTGTGGCACTACCCCGCACCTCACGGGCTGTGGTACGTGAGGGGCTGAAAAAACTGTCCCACATCATAATGACTGTTCCCCTACCTCTGGCGGATTGGACTTGTGCCCCTCTCGGCCGTATGCCTTGGTTGTCCACCGATTCCTGACCTATGCCGTTTTGTGAGGGGAATGCTTTGCCTACTTCCGTTGCTATGGCCTTCTGGAACTGCTGCATTTTGACTGACCTCTCCGCCTCAGGAATGAGAGACATAAAGTTCTCCTTGTAGCGTGGGTCTAAGAGTGTTGCCAACCAGTACTGATTGTCGGCAAAGATGTTCTGAACGCGAGGGTCACAAGCCAGGCAGCTTACCATAAAGTCAGCCATGTGCGCCAGACTCTTAACAGCCATCACTTCAGTATCCTGACCAACACGATGACTGAACATGCTGTCCTCCTCCTCCTCATCTCCCCTGTCCTCTGGCCAGCCACGCTGAATCGAGGGTATGACTGGTGTGCATGTCATATCCTCAATTTGGCCAGAGAGTTGCTCCATGTCTTCATCCTCCTCCTCCTCGTCATAGTCCTCTACTGCACGTTGTAATGACATGAGGCTGGGCTGTGTGTTATCACCCACACCCACTACAGTTTCTTGCTCCAAGTCATTGCGCTCCGCCTGCAATGCATCATCTTTGTTTTTCAGCAGAGACCGTTTTAGAAGGCAGACTAGCGGTATGGTGACGCTAATAATGGCGTCATCGCCGCTCACCATCTTGGTGGAGTCCTCAAAGTTTTGGAGGACGGTACATAGGTCGGACATCCATCTCCACTCCGGAGGTGTTATGTGTGGAGTTTGACCCATTTCCCGACGGCTTAGGTGATGCAGGTAGTCAACAACTGCCCTCTTCTGCTCACATATCCTGACCAACATGTGCAGAGTTGAATTCTAACGCGTGGGGACATCACACACCAATCTGTGGGCCGCAAGACGCAAACGGCGCTGAAAGCCGGCAAGGCCGGCTGAAGCAGCAGGTGACTTGCGAAAATGTGCAGACAGGCGGTGAACTTTTACCAGCAGATCAGACAGCTCTGGGTATGATGTAAGCCGCTGAACCACCAGGTTGAGCACAGCCTGTTGCCGCTTCGCAGAGGCAGTGCTGCAGTGCTTCCAGCTTGTGACTGGTGTGGAGGGTACAGTGGATGAGGATGCGCAGGAGGAGGAGGCTGAGGAGCATGACAGTCCGGAGCTGTAGAGTGTCGGTGAAACCCTGACAGAGGTAGGGCCTGCAATCCTTTGTGTGGGAAGGACGTGTTCCGTCCCTCGCTCAGACTGGGTCCCAGCTTCCACAATATTAACCCAGTGTTCCGTCAAGGAGATGTAGCGGCCTTGCCCACAAGCACTTGTCCACGTGTCTGTGGTTAGGTGGACTTTGGCTGAAACAGCGTTGTTCAGGGCACGTGTGATGCTTTGTGACACGTGGTTATGCAATGCGGGGACGGCACATCTGGAGAAATAGTGGCGGCTGGGGACTGAGTGACGTGGGACAGCAACCGCCATCAGGTCGCGGAATGCTTCCGTCTCCACCAGCCGGAAAGGCAACATTTCTAGCGCTATGAGTCGCGAAATATGACCATTTAGGACTGTGGCATGTGGGGCGTTGGCAGCGTATTTGCGCCTGCGTTCAAAGGTTTGCTGAATGGATAATTGAACGCTGCGCTGGGACAAGGACAAGCTTGATGGTGGTGTTAATTGTGCGTGGGCAACTTCAGGTGCAGGGCCGGAGGCTTGTTCGCGGCCAGCATGGACAGGGGATTGGCTCGCACCCACAACACGCGAAGACGTAGCAGTGACATCAGCGAGCACCGCTCCTCGACTCTGTTGTACTTCCCACAAAGTCAGGTGCTTGGCTGACATGTGCCTGATCATGCTGGTGGTGGTCAGGCTGCTAGTTTTCGTACCCCTGCTGATGCTGGCATGGCAGGTGTTGCAAATGGCCTTTTTAGAGTCATCTGGAGCCAACTTAAAAAACTGACAGACTCGGGAAGACCTAACATTTGCACAGGCACCTTGTGTCGTGTTGTTGTTCCGGGGAACGGTTGCCTGCCTTCTGCCTGCGGACACGACCCTGCTTCATACTGCCTGTTGGAATGCTACACCTCCCCCTGTGCACTGCTGTCCTCGCTCTGCATATCCTCCTGCCAGGTTGGGTCAGCTACTGGATCATCCACCTCAGTCTTCCTCTTCCTTGGATAATCGCTGGACTGCTCCTCCTTCTCCTCATGTGCCACCATGATGACCGTTACAATAGTTAGGCTGTTGTTTCAGGTATACCCCCAGTGGTAAATTTTTACACCCATTCTTTTAGAATGGGCATTACAATGACAGGAGACCCGCTCCTTTTCAATGGGAAAAATGTTTTGAGGCCCTCCTGCACATCTCTATCCAGGGACAATGTGGAGCCTCCCAATTTTTGGCTGCCCTGCCAAAGGGCTAGACTACAATACACCCACTTCAGGTTTACAGGCCCTCCTGCATGTCTCTATCCAGGGACAATGTGGAGCCTCCCAATTTTTGGCTTCCCTGCCAAAGGGCTAGACTACAATACACCCTCTTCAGGTTTACAGGCCCTCCTGCACGTCTCTATCCAGGGACAATGTGGAGCCTCCCAATTTTTGGCTGCCCTGCCAAAGGGCTAGACTACAATACACCCACTTCAGGTTTACAGGCCCTCCTGCACGTCTCTATCCAGGGACAATGTGGATCCTCCCAATTTTTGGCTGCCCTGCCAAAGGGCTAGACTCCAATACACCCACTTCAGGTTTACAGGCCCTCATGCATGTCTGTATGCATGGGTCATTGGTGAACTCACAATTTTGGACTGCCCTGGTAAAGGAAAATACTACAATACACCCACTTCCTCAAAATGGGCACATTATGTCAAGACAGGGCTTCATGTACGTCGCTTCTCAGGGACATCGGCGTGCCGCACAATGTTTTCATGTAAAATCTTTCATGTAGTCAAAAAAAGTAACATACACCAGCTGTATCTCACTATTGGGTATGTGCTCTTAACATTTTCACCCTGAATATTCATTTTGGTGTCATTTTGGAAGGTTTTCTGGTGACTCCGTAAAATTGGCGTGAAACTCAGACAAGATTGTTTACAGCTGTGACTTTTGAGTGAGAAATGCTTCCAGGGGTCTTCCCCATGGTGTTGCCATGTCATTTGAGCACTCTTCTGAGACGTTTGTGACATTTTTAGGGTTTCTACATGCTGCCGGCAGTCATTTCATAAAAATACTCGGTCTCCCATAGGATAACATTGGGCTCGGTACTCGGGCCGAGTACACGAGTATCTCGGGATGCTCGGCCCGAGCTTCGAGCACCCGAGCATTTTAGTACTCGCTCATCACTAGCTTCTACTTGTCCTACTTTGTATGATTGAATGACCTTTCCATATGTACACAGAGAGAAACCTGTCTTCATGCAAAATCAAATAAGATAATTAGATCCACTTCGATTATAGAAATCTCAGTCATTTTGTTCCACTGGTTAAAGGTATTTCTTTGCAAAACCAGAGCATTTGTAATATGGGAGACTGTCCTTGATTCATGCTGTACATGGTTTCTTATACTCTCTCTATGACCAATGACATATAGGTACCTCATTGGTCATGTTTCCTGCTTTGATGCGAGCTCACACTCTGAGCTCGCATCATTCCCTATGCAAGTCAGATGAACTGGTAAGCCAACAGGTGCAGCTAACCAGTGTGAGTGGATCAGAGATCCACTTGAGTCTGTTAACCAGAACAGTTAGATCGTGCTGTCAAACTCTAACATTCGGCAACAGGGATTGCGCAATTCCCCATCACCATCGGCAACCCTGTGACACAATCACAGGCGTCGATGTGTTGCCATGACAGTGAGGAGTCAGATGATGACCCTTGTCCCTGTGATGATGTACT